>JAUNZM010000370.1:1200000-1791476 GCA_033459285.1 Clamator glandarius | reverse complement strand
CTTATTTCTGTCCCCTGTCCCCCCCATCCCTCCCGTCCCCTGTCTCCTATTCCTGTCCCCCCTCCCTGTCCCCTGTCCCCCCTCCCTATCCCCCCTGTCCCTTATTCCTGTCCCCCCTCCCTGTCCCCTGTCCCCCCTCCCTATCCCCCCTGTCCCTTATTTCTGTCCCCCCTCCCTGTCCCCTGTCCCCCCTCCCTATCCCCCCTGTCTCCTATTCCTGTCCCCCCTCCCTGTCCCCTGTCCCCCCCTCCCTATTCCCCCTGTCCCTCATTTCTGTCCCCCCTCCCTGTCCCCTGTCCCCCCCCTCGTGTCCCTCCCCCGTCGCCGCCCCGCCCGGGCAGGAGGTGCCACCGCCACCAGAGGGACCGGGTGTCACCGCCGCCACCAACCAGTGCCACCAACCAGTGCCACCAGTGCCACCAACCAGTGCCACCAGTGCCACCAGTGCCACTGCCGGTGGGTGCTGTGCGAGTGGGAGCGGGGCTGGGGGTGAGGGGGCTTGCACGAGTGAGTCAGTGAGTGTGCACGACTGAGTGTGACACGAGTGACTGTGACACTGTGTGTGTATGAGTGTGTGTGTGTGCACGACTGAGTGTGCAAGGGTGAGTGTGTGTGCACGAGTGTGTGCAAGGGTGAGTGTGTGTGCACGAGTGTGTGCACGAGTGAGTGTGGCACTGTGTGCACCGTGTGTGTGCGCATGAGTGTGCACGACTGAGTGTGACACTGCATGTGCACGAGTGTGGCACGAGTGACTGTGACACTGTGTGTGCGCACGACTGAGTGTGAAACTGCGTGTGCATGCACGAGTGTGCAAGAGTGTGCGTGCACACGTGGGTGTGATGGGAGTGTGACACGAGTGACTGTGACACTGTATGTGTGTACGAGTGTGTGTGTGCATGAATGAGTGTGCAAGGGTGACTGTGTGTGCACGAGTGAATGTGTCTCTGTGTGTGCACCCGTGAGTGTGTGCACGAGTGTGGCATTGTGTGCACCGTGCGTGTGTGTGCATGAGTGTGCACGACTGAGTGTGACACTGCGCGTGCACGAATGTGGCACGAGTGACTGTGACACTGTGTGTGTGCACGAGTGGGTGTGCACGACTGAGTGTGACACTGTGTGTGCATGCGCGAGTGTGCACACGTGGGTGTGTGCACGAGTGAGTGTGACGGGAGAGTGACACAAGTGACTGTGACACTGTATGTGTGTACAAGTGTGTGTGCGTGAATGAGTGTGCAAGGGTGAGTGTGTGTGCACGAGTGAGTGTGGCACTGTGTGCACCGTGTGTGTGTGTGCGCGCGTGAGTGTGCACGACTGAGTGCGACACTGCGTGTGCATGCACGAGTGTTCGAGAGTGTGTGTGTGCACAACTGACTGTGCGGGAGCGAGTGTGGCACCTGCGTGTGTGCGCGTGCAAGTGAGTGTGACACTCTGTGTGCGCGCGCAGGACCGTGACCCTGTGTGCGTGCACGAGCGTGTGCGCGTGCACGAGTGTGTGGGCGTGTGTCCGTGTGCACACGAGCGTGTGTTCACGCGGGCGTGCGAGTGCGTGTGCCTTTGCACGCCTGGGTGTCCCCGCGCTGGCCGCCCCGGTGGCCTGGGGCCTGTGGGGCTGGTGACAGTGACAGAGGTGGCAGCTGCAGCTGAGCCAGGGGACGTGCGAGGTGGCACCTCGGCCATGTGGCGGGGGGGACAGGGACGGGGTGGGGGGGGAGAGGGACACGCTGGCACCCACAGACACCGCCCTCATGGGTCCCCAAGCCCCTCCTTGTGTCCCCAAACCCCTCCTCGTGTCCCCAAACCCCTCTTTGTCCCCACACCCCCTCGTGTCCCCAGACTCCTCTGTGTCACCAAACCCCACCATGCCCCTAAACCCCTCCGTGTCCCCAAACTCCCCCATGTCCCCACACCCTTCTGTGTCCCTAAACCCCTCTGTGTCCCCAAACCCCCCACACCCCTCTGTGTCCCCAAAACCTCCGTGTCCCCAAACCCCTCTGTGTCACCAACCCCCCCCGTATCCCCACACCCCTGTGTCCCCAAACCCCCATGTACCCATAGCCCCCATGTCCCCAAACCCCTCTGTGTCCCCAAACCCCCCATGTACCCATAGCCCCCGGTGTCCCCAAACCCCTCTGTGTCCCCAAATCCCCCATGTACCCATAGCCCCCATGTCCCCACACCCCTCTGTGTCCCCAAATCCCCCATGTACCCATAGCCCCCATGTCCCCAAACCCCTCTGTGTCCCCAAACACCCCGTGTCCCCAACCCCCCCATGTCCCCACACCCCTCTGTGTCCCCAAACCCCCATGTACCCATAGCCCCCATGTCCCCAAACCCCTCTCTGTCCCTAAACCCCTCTGTGTCCCCAAATCCCCCATGTACCCATAGCCCCCATGTCCCCAAACCCCTCTGTGTCCCCACACCCCTCTGTGTCCCCAAATCCCCCATGTACCCATAGCCCCCATGTCCCCAAACCCCTCTGTGTCCCCAAACCTCCCGTGTCCCCAACCCCCCCATGTCCCCACACCCCTCTGTGTCCCCAAACCCCCATGTACCCATAGCCCCCATGTCCCCAAACCCCTCTGTGTCCCCAAACTCCCCATGTACCCATAGCCCCCGGTGTCCCCAAACCCCTCTGTGTCCCCAAATCCCCTATATACCCATAGCCCCCATGTCCCCAAACCCCTCTGTGTCCCCACACCCCTCTGTGTCCCCACACCCCTCTGTGTCCCCAAATCCCCCATGTACCCATAGCCCCCATGTCCCCAAACCCCTCTGTGTCCCCAAACACCCCGTGTCCCCAACCCCCCCATGTCCCCACACCCCTCTGTGTCCCCAAACCCCCATGTACCCATAGCCCCCATGTCCCCAAACCCCTCTCTCCCTAAACCCCTCTGTGTCCCCAAACCCCCCATGTCCCCAAACCTCCCCCATTACCCACACCCCCCTTTGTCCCCAAACCCCTCTGTGTCCCCAAATCCCCCTGTCCCCACACCCCCTCACATCCCCATGTCCCTCCCACCCCCTGTCCCCCTGTCCTTGTCCCCAGCCCAGGGGCCAGGGGTGCGAGCGCTGCCCAGGGCGCGGGTGCCAGCGCTTGGCACGAGGTCCCTGTCCCCCCCCGGCCCCGAGGGGACAATGGGGGCTCTGTGCCACCCGCCTAAGCCGGGACACGGGGCTGGGGGACAGGGTGGAGAGGACAGGGCTGTCCCATGTCCCCTGTGCCAGGCGTCCCTTGTCCCTCTCAGGCCAGGGCTGGCACCCTGAGGTACCCGCGGGTGGCACCGGGGACACGAGTGTCCCAGCAGGGGGACAGCAGGGATGGAGGGGACACAGGGACCCCTGTGCCTGCCCCAGCTCTGGGCTTGGGGGGTGACAGCAGGCAGGGGACTGAGACTGTGTCCCCAAACCCTGTCACTGTGTCCCCAAACCCTGTCACTGTGCCCCCAACCCTGAGACTGTCCCCAAACCCTGAGACTGTCCCCAAACACTGTCACTTCATCCCCAAACCCTAAGACTGTCCCCAAACCCTGTCACTTTGTCCCCAAACCCTGAGACTGTCCCCAAACACTGTCACTTCATCCCCAAACCCTGACTGTCCCCAAACCCTGTCACAGTGTCCCCAAACCCCAAGACTGTCCCCAAACGCTGTCACTGTGTCCCCAAACCCCAAGACTGTCCCCAAACCCTCTCACAGTGTCCCCAAACCCTGTCACTGTGTCCCCAAGCCCCAAGACTGTCCCCAAACCCTCTCACAGTGTCCCCAAACCCCAAGACTGTCCCCAAACCCATTCACAGTGTCCCCAAACCCTGTCACTGTGTCCCCAAACCCCAAGACTGTCCCAAAGCCATGAGACTTTCCCAAACCCTGCGACTGTCCCCAAATCCAAGACTGTGTCCCCAAGGCCTGTCCCTGTGTCCCCAAGGCCTGTCACGAGGGGACACCCATGTCTGGGGGGCCCTGGGTGGGTGGGGGGCTGCAGCACTCATTCCGTGCCTCAGTTTCCCCTCCATGCCCAGATGCCCTGTCGGGAGCTGGGGGACCCTCTGGAGGGGACAAGGGGACCCCAAAGGCCCGGCTGGGTGTCCCCAGGCCACCTTGGCCCCCCAGGACAAGGGGTCGCGCCTCGCCACGCTGAGCTGGCACGGGATTAAATTAATCCCCACGCGGGCTCAGCCGCTGCCAGGGTCACCGGGGCTGGCACCGAGGGGACAACCCGGGCTCAGGGGAGGGTGACGTGGGGGGGTGGCGGGTCCCCAGCAGCCCCGGTGACGCCACCCGTCGGTCTCCTCGCAGCCCCTTGGTGCCCAGGATGGTGAGTGTCCCCCCCCTTACCCGGGGCAGCCCACCCGCCGCGTCACCTCACAGGGACAAGGGACGCTTTGTCCGGCCCTGGTGGCCCTGGTGGCACTGTCCTGCTGTCCCCAAGGCGGTGCCACCAGGCCTGGCCACGCTGCCCCCCCGACACCCACGGTGCCCCTGCCAATCAGCCCATGCCAGCCCCATAGCTGCCCCATAGCTGCCCCATAGCAGCTCCAGAGTCCCATGCCAACCCCTGAAACCAATGCCAGCTGCTTATCTCCATGCCAGCCCCATGCCAGCCCCACATCTGACCCACAGTCCCATATCAACCCTTTAAACCCGTGCCAGCCTCATCTCAGCCCCTTATTCCCATGCCAGCCCCATGCCAGCCCCACAGTCCCATGCCAACCCCTTAAACCCATGTCAGCCCCATAGCAGCGCCTTATCTCTCTGCCAGCCCCATGCCAACCCCCTGTACCCATTCCAACCCCTATCAGCCCCATGTCAGCTCCTTATCTCCATGCCAATCCCGTGCCAACCCCTTATTCGCATGCCAGCCCCATGCCAACCCCTTATTCGTATGCCAGCCTCATGGCAGCTCCATCTCAGCCCCATATTCCCATTCCAACCCCATGCCAGCCCCATATTCCCATTCCAACCCCATGCCAGCCCCATCTCAGCCCCACAGTCCCATGCTGACCATTTAAACCCATGTCAGCCCCATATCAGCTCCTTATCTCCATGCCAGTCCCATGACAACCCCTTATCCCCACACCAGCTCCATTCCAGCCCCACAGTCCCATGCCCAACACTGAAACCCATGCCAGCCCCTTATCAGCCCCTTATCTCCATGCCAGCCCCACTCCAGCCCCACAGTCTCATGCCAACCACTTAAACCCAGCCCCGTATCAGCCCCTTATCTCCATGCCAGCCCATGCCAGTCCTGTATCAGCCCCTTATCCCCTTTCCAGCCCCATGCCAGCCCCACTCCAACCCCATATCAGCCCCACAGTTCCATGCCAACCACTTAAACCCATGTCAGCCCCATATCAGCCCCTTATCTCCATGCCAGTCTATGCCAACCCCATCTCAGCCCCTTACCCCCATTTCCAACCCCATATCAAACCCTTATTCCCATGCCAGCCCCATATCAGCGCCACAGTCCCATGCCAACCACTTAAACCCATGTCAGCCCCATATCAGCCTCTTTTCCCCATGCCAACCCCATATCAGCCCCACAGTCCCATGCCAACCACTTAAACCCATGCCAGCCCCATATCAGCCCTTTATCTCCCTGCTACCCCATTCCAGCCCCATGCCAACCCCTTATCCCGATTCCAACTCCCTGCCAGCCCCATGCCAGCCGTTTATCCCCATGCCAGCCCCATATCAGCCCCTTATCTCTCTGCCACCCCATGCCAGCCCCATTCCAGCACCTTATCCCCATTCCAGCCCCATGCCAGCCTCTTTTCCCCCATGCCAGCCCCATCTCAGCCCCTTGTGCCCATCTCAGCCCCTTGTCCCTATCTGAGCCCCTTGTCCCCATGCCAGCCCCTTGTCCCCTTGCCAGCCCCACGTCCCCCATGTCCCCGTGCCCCGTGCCACCCACGTGTGCCCGCAGCTGTCGGTGACACCGGTGGGCGCTGAGCAGCCCCCCAGCCCCAAGGAGCAGGACTGGGCTGGCCCCGAGGCGCTGTGCCCAGGCTGGCTGGAGGACGAGGGTCCCGATGGCCCCGAGGACAGCGGGGACGCCGGCGATGCCACCCACGCCTACGAGGGGCTGCAGGCCGCCCTGCGCCACCACGGGCTGCCCCCCACGCGGGATCGATCCGCACAGCCACGCACCGGTGGGGCACGGGGGGACACGAGGGGACAGGGCTGGGGAGTGATGAGGACACTGGGGTGACAGGGACTGGGATGGTGACAGAGTCATGGTGCCAGCTTGGGGACATGGGGGTGACAGGGCTGGGGTGGTGATGGGGACACTGAGGCAGAAGGGATAGTGATGGTGCTGGGGACACAGTGACAGGTAAGGACACAGGGGTGGCAGGGACCAGGATGGTGACAGAGTCATGGTGACAGGGTGAGGACATGGGGTTGGCAAGACTGGAATGATGATGGGGACACTGGGGTGACAGGGCCGGGGTGGTGATGAGGACAGTAGGGTGGAAGGGACCGGGATGGTGCTGGGGACATGGGGACAGGGTGGGGACATAGGAGTGGAAGGGACTGTGGTAGTGATGGGGACATGGTGACAGGGATTGGGATGGTGATGGGGACACAGTGCCACCCTGGGGACATGGGGGTGGCAGGGACTGAGTAAGTGATGAGGATACTAGGGTGGAAGGGATTGGGATGGTGCTGGGGACACAGTGACAGGTAGGGGACACGGAGGTGGCAGGGACCAGGATGGTGCTGGGGACATGGTGACAGGGTGGGGACATGGAGGTGTAAGGGCTAGGGTGGTGATGGAGACACTGGGTTGGAAGGGACTGGGATGGTGACAGAGTCATGGTGAAAGCTTGGGGACACGGGGGTGGCAGGGACTGGGGTGGTGATAGGGACATGGTGATATGTAGGGGACACGGTGACATGTAGGGGACACAAGGCTGACAGGGCTGGGGTAGCGATGGGGACACTGAGGTGGGAGGGATTGGGATGGTGCTGGGAACATGGTGACAGGGTGGGGACATCGAAATAGAAGGGACTGAGCTTTCGATGGGGACATGGTGACAGGGATTGGGATGGTGATGGGGACACAGTGACGGGTAGGGGACACAGGGGTGACAGGGCTGGGATGGTGATGGGGACACAGTGACGGGTAAGGGACGCAGGGGTGACAGGGCTGGGATGGTGATGGGGACACAGTGACGGGTAGGGGACACAGGGGTGACAGGGCTGGGATGGTGATGGGGACACAGTGACGGGTAGGGGACGCACGGGTGACAGGGCTGGGATGGTGATGGGGACACAGTGACGGGTAGGGGACGCAGGGGTGACAGGACTGGGATGGTGATGGGGACACAGTGACGGGTAGGGGACGCACGGGTGACAGGGCTGGGATGGTGATGGGGACACAGTGACGGGTAGGGGACGCATGGGTGACAGGGCTGGGATGGTGATGGGGACACAGTGACGGGTAGGGGACGCACGGGTGACAGGGCTGGGATGGTGATGGGGACACAGTGATGGGTAAGGGACGCAGGGGTGACAGGGCTGGGATGGTGATGGGGACACAGTGATGGGTAAGGGACGCACGGGTGACAGGGCTGGAATGGTGATGGGGACACAGTGATGGGTAAGGGACGCAGGGGTGACAGGGCTGGGATGGTGATGGGGACACAGTGACGGGTAGGGGACGCACGGGTGACAGGGCTGGGATGGTGATGGGGACACAGTGATGGGTAAGGGACGCAGGGGTGACAGGGCTGGGATGGTGATGGGGACACAGTGATGGGTAAGGGACGCAGGGGTGACAGGGCTGGGATGGTGATGGGGACGCAGTGATGGGTAGGGGACGCATGGGTGACAGGGCTGGGATGGTGATGGGGACACAGTGACGGGTAGGGGACGCACGGGTGACAGGGCTGGGATGGTGATGGGGACACAGTGATGGGTAAGGGACGCAGGGGTGACAGGGCTGGGATGGTGATGGGGACACAGTGACGGGTAGGGGATGCACGGGTGACAGGGCTGGGATGGTGATGGGGACACAATGACGGGTAGGGGACGCACGGGTGACAGGGCTGGGATGGTGATGGGGACACAGTGATGGGTAAGGGACGCACGGGTGACAGGGCTGGGATGGTGATGGGGACACAGTGACGGGTAGGGGATGCATGGGTGACAGGGCTGGGATGGTGATGGGGACACAGTGACGGGTAGGGGACGCACGGGTGACAGGGCTGGGATGGTGATGGGGACACTAGGGTGGAAGGGACTGGGATGGTGACAGAGTCATGGTGCCAGGGTGGGGACACTGGCGTGACAGGGAACTGGGATGGCAATGGGGACACAGGGGACACAGGCTCCCAGGGCATTAGGGACAGGGTGGCATCAGGGTCCCTGTCCCAAGGCCATTAACCCTTGCCTGGCCGGCAGGATTTGGCCCTCTGGACGTGACCGTCTGCATCCTGGGCTCCCCCAGCACCTTCCTACCTGTCCTGCTGGAGGGTGGCACCCGCTGCCCAGGTGGGTCCCCACCCCTTGTCCCCTCCCTGTCACCCACAGCGGGGGCTCCGCACGCCCCCCTGGTGCTCCAACCCTGGGCCCAGGTGACCCCGGCCCCTACACCCGCGGGACCGAAACCGGGAGGGAATGTGGATGACACTGAGCTGGGTGGGAGCTGGATCTGCTGGAGGGTCGGGAGGCTCCAAAGGGATCTGACCCCCCATGATCTGACAAGGTGCTGAGGGACATGGGTTAGTGATTGATGGGAACGGTTGGACTCGATGATCCGATGGGTCTTTTCCAACCTGGTGATTCTATGAAACTGAGTCACGGGGTGAAGGTGGCACCAGCCCCATCCATCTCCAGCCCTATTAACACCAGTTTGAACCAGTGCTGGCACCAGCTGCCACCCCGGGGTGACAGGGCAGCAGCGCCCCCTCTCCCCAGGTCCCTTCTCTGGGTGGGAGTCCCCAAGGGGGGGTCTCAGGGCAGGGGACAGGTGCCATCCACTGCTCCCCCTCCCCTCCAGGTGCCATGGTGCTGTGTCTGTCCCCCTCCTGGGTCACCCGCGAGCCCTCGGCGACGTCCCCTGGCGCCTGGTCCCTGCTGGTGTCCCGCGGGGTGTCCTTCGAGGTGGGGGGACACAGCACCCTGGACACCTTCGACCCTCCCCGCCGTGCCAACTACGTGACGGGCACCGTGGTGGCCGGGGACCCTGAGGGCGGCTGGGTGGGCGAGGTGGCCCGGGACCTCGATTGCCCCACGGGGTGCTCGGTGCCACTCGCCCACCGGCTTGAGGACACGCTGCTCACCCGCTGGGTGCTGGCGGCCCGCGCCGGGCTGCCGGTGCCCCCCACCCTGGCCTTTGTCCTGGGGGCTGCGGGCCACTTGCCCGCCCAGCTGGTAGCCCCCGGGGTGAGGCTGGTGAGGCTGGAGGACCCCCAGGGCCACGAGACGTTGGTGCAGGAGGAGGTGGGCACCTTCCTGGGGGGCAGCGCCATGGAACCCTACAGCCAGGTGGGCATGGGGCAACCATGGGGCTTGGGGTGGGGTGGGCAGGGGGCACCCATGGGGGTGTAGAGGTCAAGGTCATGGGATGTCACGGGGGCAACCATGGAGCATGTTGGGGCAACCATGGGGCACGCTGGGGCAACCATGGGCATTGGATGGGGTGTAGGAGTCAAGGTCATGAGCGTGGGATGTCATGGGGGCAACCATAGAGCACGTTGGAGCAACCATGGGCATTGGGTGGGGTGTAGGAGTCAAGGTCATGAGCGTGGGATGTCTTGGGGGCACCCATGGGGCATGTTGGGGCAACCATGGGGCATGGATGAGGTGTAGAGGTCAAGGTCATGGGCATGGGATGTCATGGGGGCAACCATGGGGCACGTTGGGGCAACCATGGTCATGGGATGGGGTGTAGAAGTAGGGTAGGTGGTGGGATGATCACGGTGTGGGTGACACGGGTAGGTGCTGAGGTGACCCCATGGCACGAGGTGGCTCCATTGGTGCCCGCAGGTGGTGGTGCGGCCGGCGGGGTGGCGGTGGCGCGGGACGGGCGCCCGCAGCACCCACGGGAAGGCGGAGGTGGCGGCGGTGGCCCGGGCGCTGCTGGCCCGGCTGCAGGGGCTGTGCGAGGAGGACAGTGTCCTGCTGGAGGCCCTGGTGCCCACTGCCCGCCTGCCCGCGCTGCCCCCACGTAAGCCCCCGCCACGCCTTGAGTGGGTTGGTGGCCACGAGGGCTACCAAACTCCTGGGCTGAAGGTGGCCACCCTGGATTCCCAGGGCCTCCTGGGGTGGGGGAGAAGGTCACCCTGGTCTCTCATGGTCCCTTAGGGTGGGGGAGAAGGTCACCCTGGTCTCTCATGATCCCTTAGAGTGGAGGAGAAGGTCACCCTGGTCTCTCATGGTCCCTTAGGGTGGGGGAGAAGGTCACCCTGGTCTCTCATGGTCCCTTAGGGTGGGGGAGAAGGTCACTCTGGTCTCTCATGGTCCCTTAGGGTGGGGGAGAAGGTCACCTTGGTCTCTCATGGTCCCTTAGAGTGGAGGAGAAGGTCACTCTGGTCTCTCATGGTCCCTTAGGGTGGGGGAGAAGGTCACCCTAGTCCCTCATTGTCCCATATTGTGGGGGACAAGATCACTGTGGTCCCCTGAGGCAGGGCAGGGTGGTGGGGTGACCACCTTGGGCTCCCCTGGGTTGGGGTTGGTCCTGGGTGGCCACGGGGGGGTCGGGCAGGGTCCCCTGTCCCCAGGCGACGGCCGTGCCTGCCCTGTCCTCGCCCCCCAGGCAGCCCAGCCCCGCGGCTGCCCATGGCCCTGCGCATCTGCACCCTCGTCTGCAGGTCCTGGGGGAACCGGCCCCAGCTCTGCCAGGTACGGACACACCACCCCACCAGGGCACCCCTGTCCCCGGGCCACGGTGACCACCCATCTCCCCACACCATGGTGACCATCCACCTCTCCAAACCACGGTGACCATCCACCTCTCCAAACCATGGTGACCACCCACCTCTCCAAACCATGGTGACCAGCCACCTCCCCACACCATGGTGACCATCCACCTCTCCAAACCATGGTGACCACCCATCTCTCCAAACCATGGTGACCACCCACCTCTCCAAACCATGGTGACCACCCACCTCTCCAAACCATGGTGACCACCCACCTCTCCAAACCATGGTGACCACCCACCTCTCCAAACCATGGTGACCACCCACCTCTCCAAACCATGGTGACCACCCACCTCTCCAAACCATGGTGACCACCCGTCTCTCCAAACCATGGTGACCATCCATCCATCTCCCCATGTCCTGGTGGCCCTGTGTGTCCCCAAGCCATGGTAGCTATCCATGTCCCCATGCTCTGCTGTTCCTGTGTCCCCAAGTGGCCATCTATGTCCCCATGCTCTGCTGGCCCTGTGTCCCCAAGTGGCCGTCTATGTCCCCATGCCCTGTTGGCAGCCAATGTCCCCATGCCCTGGGGTTGCATCCAGTGTCCCCATGCCCTGGTGGCATCCAATGTCCTGAAGCCCTGGGGTGGCCTCCAATGTCCCTGTGCTCTGGTGGCATCCAACATCCCCAAACTATGGGATAACAGCCAATGTCCCCATGCCCCGGGGTGGCATCCAGTGTCCCTATGCCTTAGTGGCAGCCAATGTCCTGAAGCCCTGGGGTGGCCTCCAATGTCCCTGTGCCCTGGTGGCATCCAACATCCCCAAACTATGGGATAACAGCCAATGTCCCCATGCCCTGGGGTGGCCTCCCATGTCCCCAAGCTCTGGGATGACAGCTGGTGTCGCCATGCCCCCAAGCTCTGGGATGACAGCTGGTGTCGCCATGCGCTGGTGACGGCCGCTGTCCCCGCAGGTGGCGTGTGCCGTGGGGCGCGCCGAGTGCCCGGTGGGGCACGGGGCGTCGCTGCCGCAGGGCCTGGACTCCAGCCTGCAGCTCTGGGGCGTGGTGGCCCCCGGCCAGCGCCAGGCCCTGGCCACGCGGCTCCAGGTGGCCGCCGAGGCCGCCGCCAACGCCCTCTGGGCCGCCGAGGCCGAGCTGAGCGCCCAGCAACGCGGCGGCGCCCGCGCCCGCACCGACCTCCTCGGTAAGACTTGGGGGGCGGCGGCGATGAACCCCACGGGTCCCCACGTGCCCAGCGCTGGCCCGCGGCGTCATCGTCCTTGTCCCCAGGCGTGGATTTCTTGTTGGCGTGCGTGGACGACACCCTGGAGCTGGTGGCCTTATCCACCAACGGGCAACGCTGCCTGGAGACGTGTCTGCTGGCCGAAGCCATGGGGCGCGCCGTGGGGCAGCCCCCCGGAGACCTTCCCGTCTTGCTGGCCGAGGCGGTGCTGCACCAGGCGCAGCGTCACCTGGTTGAGGGCAAGGACATCCTGCTCATCGGAGCCGGCGGCATCAGCAAGGGCTTCGTCTGGGAGGCGGCTCGCGACTACGGGCTGCGGGTGAGCCGGGCTCGAGGGGTGCTGCCGTCAGTAGGTTTCAGAGTGAACGCTGGGGGCCGATCGGCGGTGCCCGCGCCTCGCGTGGCGCCTCCACCCACCCGGCGAGGTGGCCCGGTGCCCTGTGCCGCGGTGACGCCTCTTTGGGGGGCGGCAGATCCACCTGGTGGAGTCGGACCCGTCGCATTTCGCGGCCGAGCTGGTGCAAACCTTCGTGCCGTACGACAGCCGGGAGCACCGTCGCGATGAGGAGCACGCGGAGCGGGTGAGCGAGCTGCTGCGCGCCCGGGGGCTGCGGCCCCACGCCTGCCTCTCCTACTGGGACGACTGCGTGGTGCTGGCGGCCCTGCTGTGCCAACGCCTGGGGCTGCGCGGCTGTCCCCCCGCCGCCGTCCGCGTGGCCAAGCAGAAGAGCCGTACCCACCAGCACCTGCAGCGGTGCCGCCGCGGCCGCCCGCCGCCCGCCGCCTTCGCCGTGCCGTGCCGGCGGCTGCAGAGCCACGGAGACGTGGAGCGGGCGGCCGCCGCCGTGCCCTTCCCGGCCGTGGCTAAACTGGAGTTCGGCGCGGGCGGCGTGGGCGTGCGGCTGGTGGCCGACGCCGAGCAGTGCCACCGCCACGCCGCTCGGCTCTGGCGGGACCTGCGGGACGACGCCGATCACCCCGGCATCGGCTTGGGTTGGGGCAACGCCATGCTGCTCATGGAGTACGTGCCGGGCACCGAGCACGACGTCGACCTGGTGGTGTTCGAGGGGCGGCTGATGGGCGCGTGGGTGTCGGACAACGGCCCCACGCGCGTCCCCGCGTTCCTGGAGACGGCGGCGTGCCTGCCCTCGTGCCTCCCCGCCGACCGGCAGGCGCAGCTGGTGCGCGCGGCGCTGCAGAGCTGCCTGGCCTGCGGGCTGCGCGACGGCGTCTTCAACGTGGAGCTCAAGTTGGCACCCGGCGGCCCCAGGTTGTTGGAGATCAACCCGCGCATGGGCGGCTTCTACCTCCGCGACTGGATCCAAGAGGTCTACGGCGCCGATTTGCTGCTGGCGGCCGTGCTGGTGGCGCTGGGGGTGGCACCGGTGCTGCCCGCGCGCCCAGCGCCGCGCACCCACCTGGCTGGCGTCATGTGCCTGGGCTCGGAGCACGGGGCGACGCTGGCGGCCGGCGGGGCGCTGGGGACCCTGCGGGAGCTGCAGAGCCGCGGCCTCGTGCGCCTCAACCGCCTCTTCGAGGAGACGGCGGGTGATGGGGAGTACGAGGAGCCGTGGCTGAGCGTGGCATGCGGCGGAGCCACGCGGGAGGAGGCGCGTCTGCGCCTGCTGGGGCTCTGCCAGGCGCTGGGCATCGACTCGCCCCGATACCCCGTCGAGCATTTCCTCTCGCACTTCAAATAGCGCCGGGCGAGCAGCGGGGCGAGGGGAACGCGGGCGACCACCCAGCGCCCTGGAACCCGCTCCCACAGCCCCGCCGGCAACCTGGCACCCCATCCCCTGTCCAATCACCCTATCTCATGCCATCACCTGGCACCCCATCCCACCACCCCATCACCTCATCCCCTGTCCCACCACCCTACCACCCCATCCCCTATCCCACCACCTCATCACCCCATCCCTTGCCCCACCACCCCATCCCCTGTCCCACCACCTCATCACCCCATCTCATGCCATCACCTGGCACCCCATCCCACCGTACCATCACCCCATCCCCTGTCCCACCACCTCATCACCCCATCTCATGCCATCACCTGGCACCCCATCCCACCGTACCATCACTCCATCCCCTGTCTCACCACCCTATCATTCCATCCCTGTCTCACCAGCCTGTCACTTCATTCCCTGTCCCACCACCTCATCACCCCATCCCCTGTCCCACCACCTCATCACCTCATCCCCTGTCCCACCACCTCATCACCTCATCCCCTGTCCCACCACCTTGTCACTTCATCCCCTGTCCCACCACCTCATCACCCCATCCCCTGTCCCACCACCTCATCACCTCATCCCCTGTCCCACCACCTTGTCACTTCATCCCCTGTCCCACCACCTTGTCACTTCATCCCCTGTCCCACCACCTCATCACCCCATCCCCTGTCCCACCACCTCATCACCTCATCCCCTGTCCCACCACCCTGTCACTTCATCCCCTGTCCCACCACCTCATCACCCCATCCCCTGTCTCACCACCCTGTCATCGCATCCCCTGTCCCATCGCCACATCACCTCATCCCCTGTCCCACCATCCTGTCACTCTATCCCCTGTCCCACCACCCCAACACCCCATCCCTTGTCCCACCACCCTATAACTCCATCCCTTGTCCCACTGCCCTGTCATTCCATCCCCTGTCCCACCACCCTATCCATGCAATCACCTCGGCACCCCATCCCCGAGCCCCCTCACCTGGCATCTCCCTGGTGCCCCGTCCCACCATCCCACCCCATGGCATCACCCCATCCCCTATCACAGAATCGTAGAATAGTTTGGGGTGGAAGGGACCTTAAAGATCATCTAGTTCCAACCTCCCACTGGATCAGGGGCTCCAAGCCCCATCCAACCTGTCCTTGGGCACCTCCAGGGATGAGGCAGCCACCACCCCCTTTGGTTACCTGTTCCAGCATCTCCACCACTCTCCTGGTGAAGAAATTCCTCCTAATGTCTAGTCTCAATCTGTCCCTCTCCAGCTTATATCTGTCCCCCCTTATCCTGTCACCACAAGCCTTTATGAACAGTCCCTCTCCAGCTTTCTTGCAGCTCTTTTCAGGTTCTGGAAGGTCACTGTCCCACCACCCTATCACTCCACCCCATCCCCTGTCACCTCCCAATCCTCTCACCCCATCTCTTGTCACCCCTCAATCCTGTCACCCCATCTCCTGTCACCCCCCCCCCCATCCTGTCACCCCCTGTCCCCAGGGCACTCAAGGTCCCCTTGGCAAACTAGGGGAGGGGGGGACCGGACCCCATCAGGGCAGGGGGCACGGGGAGACCCTACAATAACAAACCAGAGACCCCACAACAACAAACAACATGGGGAGACCCTACAAAAAACAACTGGAGACCCCACAAGAACAAACATCAGTGGGAGACCCTACAATAACAAGCCAGACATCCCAGTGATAACAAATAGTGTGAGTAGATCCTACAATAACAAACCGGAGTGAGGAGACCCTAAAATAACAAGCCAGAGACCTGACAATGACAAACTGGCACAGAGAGACCCTAAAAAAAACAAACTAGAGACCCTACAATAACAAAGGGCACAGGGAGTCCCTGAAAATTACAAGCCAGAGGTCCTACAATAACAAACAGTGTGAGGAGAACCTGCAATAACAAACCAGAGACCCCAGAATAATAAAGGACACGGGGAGACCCTAAAATAACAAACCAGAAAGGGGAGACCCTACAATAACAAACCAGAGACCCTGCAATAACCTATAGAGCCCCACAGCGATGCTCAGCCCCTATAGAGCCCCACAGCGATGCTCAGCCCCTATAGAGCCCCACAGAGATGCTCAGCCCCTATAGAGCCCCACAGCGATGCTCAGCCCCTATAGAGCCCCACAGCGATGCTCAGCCCCTATAGAGCCCCACAGAGATGCTCAGCCCCTATAGAGCCCCACAGGATGCTCAGCCCCTATAGAGCCCCACAGAGATGCTCAGCCCCTATAGAGCCCCCCGGCGATGCTCAGCCCCTATAGAGCCCCACAGAGATGCTCAGCCCCTATAGAGCCCCACAGCGATGCTCAGCCCCTATGGAGCCCCACAGAGATGCTCAGTCCCTATAGAGCCCCACGGCGATGCTCAGCACCTATAGAGCCCCACAGAGATGCTCAGTCCCTATAGAGCCCCACAGCGATGCTCAGCCCCTATGGAGCCCCACAGAGATGCTCAGCCCCTATAGAGCCCCACAGAGATGCTCAGCCCCTATAGAGCCCCACAGCGATGTTCAGCCCCTATAGAGCCCCACAGAGATGCTCAGTCCCTATAGAGCCCCACAGAGATGCTCAGCCCCTATAGAGCCCCACAGCGATGCTCAGCCCCTATAGAGCCCCACGGCGATGCTCAGCCCCTATAGAGCCCCACAGAGATGCTCAGCCCCTATAGAGCCCCACGGCGATGCTCAGCCCCTATAGAGCCCCACAGAGATGCTCAGCCCCTATAGAGCCCCACAGCGATGCTCAGCCCCTATGGAGCCCCACAGAGATGCTCAGCCCCTATAGAGCCCCACAGCGATGCTCAGCCCCTATAGAGCCCCACGGCGATGCTCAGCCCCTATAGAGCCCCACAGAGATGCTCAGCCCCTATAGAGCCCCACGGCGATGCTCAGCCCCTATAGAGCCCCACAGAGATGCTCAGCCCCTATAGAGCCCCACGGCGATGCTCAGTCCCTATAGAGCCCCACAGAGATGCTCAGCCCCTATAGAGCCCCACAGAGATGCTCAGCCTCTATAGAGCCCCACAGAGATGCTCAGCCCCTATAGAGCCCCACAGGATGCTCAGCCCCTATAGAGCCCCACAGAGATGCTCAGCCCCTATAGAGCCCCACGGCGATGCTCAGTCCCTATAGAGCCCCACAGAGATGCTCAGCCCCTATAGAGCCCCACAGGATGCTCAGCCCCTATAGAGCCCCACGGCGATGCTCAGCCCCTATAGAGCCCCACGGCGATGCTCAGTCCCTATAGAGCCCCACAGAGATGCTCAGCCCCTATAGAGCCCCACAGGATGCTCAGCCCTTATAGAGCCCCACGGCGATGCTCAGTCCCTATAGAGCCCCACGGCGATGCTCAGTCCCTATAGAGCCCCACAGAGATGCTCAGCCCCTATAGAGCCCCACAGCGATGTTCAGCCCCTATAGAGCCCCACAGCGATGTTCAGCCCCTATAGAGCCCCACAGCGATGCTCAGCCCCTATAGAGCCCCACGGCGATGCTCAGCCCCTATAGAGCCCCACAGCGATGCTCAGTCCCTATAGAGCCCCACGGCGATGCTCAGCCCCTATAGAGCCCCACAGCGATGCTCAGCCCCTATAGAGCCCCACAGCGATGCTCAGCCCCTATAGAGCCCCACGGCGATGCTCAGCCCCTATAGAGCCCCACAGAGATGCTCAGCCCCTATAGAGCCCCACAGGATGCTCAGCCCTTATAGAGCCCCACGGCGATGCTCAGTCCCTATAGAGCCCCACGGCGATGCTCAGTCCCTATAGAGCCCCACAGAGATGCTCAGCCCCTATAGAGCCCCACAGCGATGTTCAGCCCCTATAGAGCCCCACAGGATGCTCAGCCCTTATAGAGCCCCACGGCGATGCTCAGTCCCTATAGAGCCCCACGGCGATGCTCAGCCCCTATAGAGCCCCACGGCGATGCTCAGCCCCTATAGAGCCCCACAGCGATGCTCAGCCCCTATAGAGCCCCACAGCGATGCTCAGCCCCTATAGAGCCCCACGGCGATGCTCAGCCCCTATAGAGCCCCACAGAGATGCTCAGCCCCTATAGAGCCCCACAGCGATGCTCAGCCCCTATAGAGCCCCACGGCGATGCTCAGCCCCTATAGAGCCCCACAGAGATGCTCAGCCCCTATAGAGCCCCACGGCGATGCTCAGTCCCTATAGAGCCCCACGGCGATGCTCAGCCCCTATAGAGCCCCACGGCGATGCTCAGTCCCTATAGAGCCCCACAGCGATGCTCAGTCCCTATAGAGCCCCACGGCGATGCTCAGCCCCTATAGAGCCCCACGGCGATGCTCAGCCCCTATAGAGCCCCACAGCGATGCTCAGTCCCTATAGAGCCCCACAGCGATGCTCAGTCCCTATAGAGCCCCACAGCGATGCTCAGCCCCTATAGAGCCCCACGGCGATGCTCAGTCCCTATAGAGCCCCACAGCGATGCTCAGTCCCTATAGAGCCCCACAGCGATGCTCAGTCCCTATAGAGCCCCACAGCGATGCTCAGCCCCTATAGAGCCCCACGGCGATGCTCAGCCCCTATAGAGCCCCACGGCGATGCTCAGTCCCTATAGAGCCCCACAGCGATGCTCAGTCCCTATAGAGCCCCACAGCGATGCTCAGTCCCTATAGAGCCCCACAGAGATGCTCAGCCCCTATAGAGCCCCACGGCGATGCTCAGTCCCTATAGAGCCCCACGGCGATGCTCAGCCCCTATAGAGCCCCCCGGCGATGCTCAGCCCCTATAGAGCCCCACGGCGATGCTCAGCCCCTATAGAGCCCCACAGCGATGCTCAGCCCCTATAGAGCCCCACAGCGATGCTCAGCCCCTATAGAGCCCCACGGCGATGCTCAGCCCCTATAGAGCCCCACGGCGATGCTCAGCCCCTATAGAGCCCCCCGGCGATGCTCAGCCCCTATAGAGCCCCACGGCGATGCTCAGCCCCTATAGAGCCCCACGGCGATGCTCAGCCCCTATAGAGCCCCACAGAGATGCTCAGCCCCTATAGAGCCCCACGGCGATGCTCAGCCCCTATAGAGCCCCCCGGCGATGCTCAGCCCCTATAGAGCCCCACGGCGATGCTCAGTCCCTATAGAGCCCCACAGCGATGCTCAGCCCCTATAGAGCCCCACAGAGATGCTCAGCCCCTATAGAGCCCCACGGCGATGCTCAGCCCCTATAGAGCCCCACGGCGATGCTCAGTCCCTATAGAGCCCCACGGCGATGCTCAGCCCCTATAGAGCCCCACAGAGATGCTCAGCCCCTATAGAGCCCCACGGCGATGCTCAGCCCCTATAGAGCCCCACAGCGATGCTCAGTCCCTATAGAGCCCCACGGCGATGCTCAGCCCCTATAGAGCCCCACGGCGATGCTCAGTCCCTATAGAGCCCCACGGCGATGCTCAGCCCCTATAGAGCCCCACAGAGATGCTCAGCCCCTATAGAGCCCCACGGCGATGCTCAGCCCCTATAGAGCCCCACGGCGATGCTCAGCCCCTATAGAGCCCCACGGCGATGCTCAGCCCCTATAGAGCCCCACGGCGATGCTCAGCCCCTATAGAGCCCCACGGCGATGCTCAGCCCCTATAGAGCCCCACGGCGATGCTCAGTCCCTATAGAGCCCCACAGCGATGCTCAGCCCCTATAGAGCCCCACAGAGATGCTCAGCCCCTATAGAGCCCCACGGCGATGCTCAGCCCCTATAGAGCCCCACGGCGATGCTCAGTCCCTATAGAGCCCCACGGCGATGCTCAGCCCCTATAGAGCCCCACGGAGATGCTCAGCCCCTATAGAGCCCCACGGCGATGCTCAGTCCCTATAGAGCCCCACGGCGATGCTCAGCCCCTATAGAGCCCCACGGCGATGCTCAGTCCCTATAGAGCCCCACGGCGATGCTCAGTCCCTATAGAGCCCCACGGCGATGCTCAGCCCCTATAGAGCCCCACGGAGATGCTCAGCCCCTATAGAGCCCCACAGCGATGCTCAGTCCCTATAGAGCCCCACGGCGATGCTCAGTCCCTATAGAGCCCCACAGAGATGCTCAGCCCCTATAGAGCCCCACAGCGATGCTCAGCCCCTATAGAGCCCCACGGCGATGCTCAGCCCCTATAGAGCCCCACGGAGATGCTCAGCCCCTATAGAGCCCCACAGCGATGTTCAGCCCCTATAGAGCCCCACGGCGATGCTCAGCCCCTATAGAGCCCCACAGCGATGCTCAGCCCCTATAGAGCCCCACAGCGATGCTCAGCCCCTATAGAGCCCCACAGCGATGTTCAGCCCCTATAGAGCCCCACAGCGATGCTCAGCCCCTATAGGTCCCCATTAAAGGCTGTGGGAAGCCACCCTGGCTCTGTCGTTGTCCCCGCGTGTCCCCCTCCCCGTGCTGCTGCGCCACCCGCGGGACTAAGGCTCCCGGCATGCCCCGCAGCGGGAAAGCACTACAACTCCCGACGTGCCGCGCGGCCGACGCCCCCCGCGATACTACATCTATTTTTCCCGGCATGCCCCTCGGCAAAGGGACTGCAACTCCCGGCATGCTGCGCGGCAGGGCATCCCTGCAATGCCACGCTATGTGCGGGCGAGGAAGGACTACAACTCCCGGCGTGCCCCGCGGCGGGGATGCCTCTGTTGCCGCGAGGGGGCGTGGCCAGCGGAAGGGGGCGTGGCCAGCGGGAGGGGGCGGGTCCCGGCGGGGTCCCGGGGCGGCGCCGCCATGGCGGGGGTGTTCGACATCGACCTGGAGACCGAGGAGGGCAGCGATGGGGACGAGCCCGAGCTGGGAGCCGTGAGCGGGGGCACCGGGAGAGGCTGGGGACACCGGGAGATGAGGCTGGGGACACCGGGAGATGCTGGGGACACCGGGGATGGAGCGACAGGGACGGGGACCGGGGCATCGGGGACCAGGAGCGACTGGGATGGGGACACTGGGATGGGGATGGAGCGACTGGGATGGGGACACCGGTACCGGGGGAAGGGAGGACTAGGATGGGGTCACCGGGACCGGCTGGGGACAAGGGACATCGGTACTGGATGGAGGAACCGAGCTGGGGACACCGAGAGCAGCTGGGTCCCGTGTCCCCAAGCCCCCTCCTGCCCTGGGTCCCGTGTCCCCCCCAAAGCCCCCTACCCTGGGTCCCCTCCCTGTGTCCCCTGCCCACCTCGTGTCCCGTACCTGTCCCCTGACCCCCCCCCCCCCCCGTGTGTCCCCAGCCCCCGTGAGTCCCCTTTCTGGGTCCCCTGCCCACCCTGTGTCTCTAGTTTGTCCCCTGGTCACCCTGGGTTGCCACCCTGTGTGTCCCCTGCCTGCCCTGGGTGTCCCCTGCCCCCCCCCCCCCCCCCCCGTGTGTCCCCTCCCCACTCTGGGTGTCCCCTGCCCACCTTGTGTCCCCACCCTGGGTGTCCCCTCCCCGCCCTGGGTGTCATCATTCCACCTTGTGTCCCCACCCTGGGCGTGCCCAGCTTGCCCTGTGTGTCCCTAGCCCCTCCTAGGTCCCCACCCTGGGTGTCCCTCGACCTCCTGTGTGTCCCCAGGCCCCCCCCGGGTCCCCTTTCCGTGTCCCCTGCCTACTCTGGTTGTCCCTAGCCCACCCTGGATCACCACCCACTGTGTCCCCTGCCTCCCCTGGTTGTCCCCTGACCCCCCTCCCAAGTGTGTCCCCTGCTCCCCCCGTGTGTCCCCCCCTGCCCCATGTGTCCCTTGCCCCCGCTGTGTCCCCAACCTGCGTGTCCCCTTCCCTCTCTGTGTGTCCTCAGCCCACCCTGGGTGTTCCCCTTGGATGTCCCCAACCTTCTCTGGGTCCCCTTTCTGTGTCCCCAGCTCACACTGTGTGTCCCCTACGCCTCCTGTGTCCCCTGCGCCCCCTGTGTCCCCACCCTGGGTATCCCTAGCCCACACTGAGTGTCCCCTGCCCCACCCTGTGTCCCCACCCTGGGTGTCCCCTGACCCCCACCAGCCTCCCCCCACCCTCCCTGCGTCCCAGCCCTTCCCCGAGGTCCCTGGGTCCCTGCTCGGGTCCCTGCCCACCGTGTCCCCTGTCCCCTGCTGATGGTGGGTTCCATCCCGCAGGAGATGGAGCTGGAGCCCCGGGGGAACGGCCTGGAGTAAGTGGGGAGCAGAAAGGGTTGGGGGGCCAAGCAGAGGTGGGGTGTCCATCCCTGCCACCCCCCGTGTCCCCGACAGGCCGGTGGGACACTACGAGGAGATTGAGATCTCAGAGAGCAGCGTCGACAACGGCCCCGAGAACATCGGCCCCCACTGCTTCGAGCTCCTCCGTGTCCTGGGCAAGGGCGGCTACGGCAAGGTGGGGGGCACAGAAACTTTTTTTTTGGAGGGGGACACACCTGACGGTGTCCCCAACCACCTTCTCCTGTCCTTCCAGGTCTTCCAGGTCCGCAAAGTGCAGGGCACCAACACGGGGAAGATCTTCGCCATGAAGGTCCTGAAGAAGGTAGCGCCGTCCCGGTCCCCGCCAAGGGTCACCCCCCTAACCCTGGGGAGCCCCCGCTTACCGCCTCCCCCCAACCCCAGGCCAAGATCGCCTGCAACGCCAAGGACACGGCCCACACCCGTGCCGAGAGGAACATCCTGGAGGCCGTCAAGCACCCCTTCATCGTTGACCTCATCTACGCCTTCCAGACGGGCGGCAAGCTCTACCTCATCCTGGAGTGCCTCAGCGGTAGGGAGCGGGGCTTGGGGGGGTCATGGAATCATGGAATGGGTTGGGTTGGAAGGGACCTCGAAGCCCATCCAGTTCAAACACCTCCTGCTGGAGCATGTTGCTCCAAGCCCCATCCAACGTGGCCTTCAGCACCTCCAGGGATGGGGCAGCCACCACTTCTCTGAGCAGCCAGGGCCTTCTCACTCTCATCGTGGAGAATTCTTCCTCGTATCTAGTCATAAAATCACGATTTGAGTGGGAAGTGACCTTCAACGTCATGGGCAGGGACACTTCCCACGGGATCAGGGACTCCAAGTCCCATCCAACCTGATCTTCAGCACCTCCAGGGATGAGGCAGCCACCACTTCTCCTCACCTTCATCGTGGAGAATTCTTCCTTGTATCTAGTCATAAAATCATGATTTGGGTGGGAAGCGACCTTCAACGTCATCGAGTTCCCACCTCCCACTGGATCAGGTTCCTCCAAGCCCCATCCAACGTGACCTCGAACCCCGCCAGGGCTGGGGCAGCCAGGACGTCTCCAGGTCCCACTCGGTGCGTCTTTTCTTGCAGGTGGAGAGCTCTTCATGCAGCTGGAGCGAGAAGGCATCTTCCTGGAGGACACCGCCTGGTAGAGCTGGGGTGGGGACCGTGGGGAGGTGCTGGGGAGGGGAAGGGACGCTGGGACCCCAACACCACTCGCAGCCTCCTCGCAGCTTCTACCTGAGCGAGATCACGCTGGCGCTGGGCCACCTGCATTCCCACGGCATCATCTACCGCGACCTCAAGCCGGAGAACATCATGCTCAACAGCCAAGGTGAGCTCGGAGGGGTTTCGGGGGACGCCGGGGAGGTCCCCGAGGGTGGTGGGGACTCCCCGTCCGTCTCCTCCAGGCCACATCAAGCTGACGGACTTCGGGCTCTGCAAGGAGTCCATCCACGATGGGGCTGTCACCCACACCTTCTGCGGCACCATCGAGTACATGTAAGGCGCGCGTGTGGCGTGAGGGGAAGGGATTTGGTGGACTTTTCCTGGACCAAACCTTCTCAAGAACGTCCTCCAAGGGCCCCCGAGATCCTGGTGCGCAGCGGGCACAACCGGGCGGTGGATTGGTGGAGCCTGGGCGCCCTGATGTACGACATGCTCACAGGATCGGCAAGTCCCACCCCTGCTCTTTCCGTCCCCCGGCGAGGTTCTGGGGTGGGGAGGTCCCTGGTTGGGGGGGATCTCCAGCCTTCCTCACCCCGTCCCGCCCCGGCTCTTCCTCACCGCCCGGTGGTGCCTCTCGCAGCCCCCGTTCACCGCCGAGAACCGCAAGAAAACCATCGACAAGATCCTCAAGGGCAAACTGGTGCTGCCGCCGTACCTGACGCCCGACGCGCGGGACCTCATCAAGAAGGTAACGCCCCACCCTTGGTTTTGGAGGTCCTACCAAAAAAGAATCACGGAATCGCTGAGGTTGGAAAAGCCTTCTGAGCTTATCCAGTCCAACCATCAGCCCAACCCCGCCGTGCCAGCTAAACCGTGTCTCCAAGTGCTGTATCCACATGATTTTGAGCCTCTCCAGGGATGGAAACTCCACCACCTCCCTGGGCAACCCCTGCCAGAGCTTGACAACCCTTTTGGTTAAGAGATTTCTCCTTTCGGCGAAGAATTTTTTCCTAATCTTCAACCTAAATCTCTCCTGGTGCAACTTGAAGCCATCTCCTCTCGTCCCCTCCCTTGTTACTTGGGAGAAGAGACCAGAACCCACCTCACCACAACCTTTCAGAGGGCGATGAGGTCTCCCCTCGGTCTTCTTTGAGCCGAAAGAGGGGAGATGGAGATGAGATCTTAGGAAGAAACGTTCCCCTGGTTGCCCAGGGAAGTCCCAGGTGCCCCATCCCTGGAGTTGTTGAAGGCCAGGTTGGATGGGGCTTGGAGCAACGTCCAGAGCAGAGGTGGCTGCCCCATCCCTGGAGATGTTGAAAGCCAGGTTGGATGGAGCTTGGAGCCCCTGATCCCGTGGGAGGTGTCAAGATTGGAACCGGATGGCTTTGAGGTCCCTTCCAACCCAACCCGTGGTTCTCCAACCTGAATCCCAGCTCCCCGTCCTCCAGGATCTCCTCACCATCTCCTTTTCTCTTCCAGTTCCTCAAGAGAAACCCCAACCAGCGGGTCGGGGGGGGCCCAGGCGACGCGGCTGATGTTCAGGTACGGCCAGAGGGGTGTTGAGGCAGGGGGGTTGTTGGGTTCCAGCTGGACCCCCCATAACATGTTTCCCCCTCAAAACTACCCGTAGAAACAACCCTTTTTCCGCCACATCAACTGGGAGGACCTCTTAGCCCGGAGGCTGGATCCCCCCTTCAAACCCTGCCTGGTACGGCTCGGGGGGAGTTGGGGGGCGCTGATTGGGTGTCGGGGGGGCCCTGGAGGAGCACCCACCGACCCCCCCAACCCCTGCAGCAGTCGGAGGAGGACGTCAGCCAGTTCGACACCCGCTTCACGCGCCAGACGCCCGTCGACAGCCCCGACGACGTCTCCATCAGCGAAAGCGCCAACCAAGCCTTCCTGGTATTATTATTTTTTTGCGGGGGGGGAGTGTGTGTGGATTCTGGGCCCCCCCCCCCCCCCTAAAATGTGAGGGGGAGGCACCCAGAATTCCTTAACTGCGCCCCTACCCTTGTTTTCTCACAGGGTTTCACCTACGTGGCCCCTTCGGTGCTGGAGAGCATCAAGGAGGGGTTCTCCTTCCAACCCAAGGTGCGCTCCCCCCGCCGCCTCAACAGCAGCCCCCGCACCCCCGTCAGGTACTGGGGGGGCTTGGGGGGGGTATGGAAAGGAGAAATGAGGGGCTGAGAACTTGGGGGGCGGAGGAGGAGGAGAGGGGGGGGCTAGGAGAGCCGGGATGAGGGGAGCGATGGGGACTTTGGGGGGGGGGCAGCAAGGAGAAAAGAGGGGCTGAGACCTGGGTGGGGGGGACATAAAGAGGAGGGGAGGGGCTTGGGGACCATGAGGGGGTGATGGGGAATTGGGGGGGGGCAGCAAGGAGAAAAGAGGGGCTGAGACCTGGGGGTGGGGCTTGGGGACCATGAGGGGGTGATGGGGAATTGGGGGGGGCAGCAAGGAGAAAAGAGGGGCTGAGACCTGGGAGGGGGAACATAAGGAGGATGGGGGGGGGGGTTTGGGGACCATGAGGGGGTGATGGGGAATTGGGGGGGGGCAGCAAGGAGAAAAGAGGGGCTGAGACCTGGGAGGGGGAACATAAGGAGGATGGGGGGGGGGTTTGGGGACCATGAGGGGGTGATGGGGGGGAGTGATGGGGAATTGGGGGGGCAGCAAGGAGAAAAGAGGGACTGAGATCTGAGGGCGGGGGGGCTTGGGGACCATGAGGGGGTGATGGGGGGGGGCTTTGGGGGGAGCAGCAAGGAGAAAAAAGGGGCTGAGAATATGGGGGGGACAAGGAGGATGGGGGGGGCTTGGAGACCATGGGGGGTGGATCTTGAAGACCCCCATGTGCCCCCCTCCCCCCCCTCTTTCTGCAGCCCCGTGAAATTCTCCCCCTTCGAGCCGTTCAAGCCGGGGGGGGCGCCGGGGGAGTCGATGGAATTGGGGGGCAGCGCCGCCCCCCCAGCCGACAGCACAGCCCCCCTGCCCATCAAACCCTCGGGGGGGGCCAAAAAGCAGAAGGGGGGGCGGGGGAGGGCACCCAGGTAGGGGTTTGGGGGAGGGGGGGGGGGGTTGGGCTGGAGAGGGGTGACATCTGGTGCCTGCTGTGGGGTGGGGTGGGGGGGCCCCATGGAGTATGGAGGGGGGGACACCTGGTGCCCCCCATGATTTTAAAGGGGGTAAAATGATGCTGCTTGTGCTGCCCCCCCCCCCCCCATCCCCCGGAGGAGCTGGGGTTGGGGGGGGGAGCGATTGGGGGGTGGGGGTAGGACCCCCCTTCCCGGCTGCTGGATGTGTGCCAATAAAGGACTCGGTGATGCCAGGGGGGTCCTGAACTGGGGGGGCACTGGGGGGGGCAGAGGGAAACTGGGAGGAGGTGGGGGGGGGCACTGGAAGGCACTGGGGGGGCAGAGGGAAACTGGGAGGAGGTGGGGGGCACTGGGGGGAACTGGAGGGAGGGTAATTTGGGAAGTGGGGGGGCACTGGAGGAGCTGAGGGGGCAATGGGGGGAAGAAGAGGAGCAATGAGGGGCACTGGGGGGGTTAAGGGGGAACTGGGGGGGCAGTGGGGAACTGGGAGGCACTGGGGGGAACAGGGGAGCAATGGAGGGAGATGGGGGGTCAAGAGGGAACTGGGGGGGTTAAGGGGGGGCACTGGGGGGCAATGGAGAAAATGGGGAGGGGGGAGGAATGGGGTGCTATGGGGGAGCCAAGAGGGAACTAGGGGAGAACTGGGGGGGGGGCAGTGCAGGAACTGGGGGGACAATGGGGGGAACTGCGGGTCAATGGAGGAACTGGGAGGCACTAGGGGGAGAGAAGGGGAGCAATGGGGGGCACTGAGGGGGATCCCCCCTTCTAGAGGCACAGATGACAGAGCTGTTTTTTATTGGGGGGGTCTTGAGGGGGTCTCAGTGTGGGGGTGTCACTAGGTGGGGGAGGGTGACAGGGTGGGGGTGTCATGGGGGGGTCTGAGAAGGTGGGGGGTCTCTCAGAGGGCAGTGAGCTCTGGCCGCGTGTCCCCCCACGTCGCCATCCCCGAGAAGGCGTGCAGGTCGCTGAGCAGGACCTCAGCCCCCCCACCTTGGGGGGGCCCCCCAGCTTTGGACTCGGCCTCCTCCTCTTCCTCCTCCTTCTTCTCCATTCCATCCTTCTTCTCCATTCCATCCTTCTTCCCATCATCCTTCTTCTCCATTCCATCTTCCTTCTTCTCCATCCCAACGTTCTCCATCTCAACCTTCTCCATCTCAACCTTCTCCATCCCATCCTTCTTCTCCATTCCAATCTTCTCCATCCCAATGTTCTCCACCCCATCCTTCTCCATCCGCTGCTCTTGGCTCCACGACATCAACTCTTCCTCCTCCTCCTCCCTGGCCGATGCCACCACCACGTCGTCCTCTTCCTCCTCCATCCCATCCTCCTCCTCCTCCTCCTCCCTCCGTGGCTCTTGGCTCCACGGCATCAGCTCTTCCTCCTCATCCCTGGCTGATGCCACCACCACCTCCGTGTCGTCGGTGTCCCCGATGCGGAGCTGCCCACGTCCCCTCAGCCGGTGCCAGCGTCCCCGCAGCCGCGCCAGCGCTCGGCGTCCCCAGGGCCGCGGTTGGTACCGTCCCGGCGCCAGGCGGCACAGGTGGCGCCAGGCGAGGGCCAAGCCCAGGGCCAAGCAGAGCAGGAGCCCCACCAGGGCGCCCACCGTCCGGTCACTGCCACCGCCCCCCGGCTCGCCCGCCGACGCCAGCCCGGCCACCGCCGACACCAGCACCGGCACCGGCAGCCAATGCCGCGCGGCCGCCTATGGGATGGGGACACGGCGTCAGCGCTGGGCACCAGGCCACCAGCCCCACCGCTGCACCCCAGGGACCTCCAGGGATCCCCCCCACGTCTGCACCCTATGAGTCTCCCTGATCTGCACCCCATGGACCTCCATGGACACCCCACATCTGCTCCCCATGGATCTCCCCATATCTGCACCTCATGGACTTCCACGGACCCCTCCATATCTGCAACCCTTGGACCTCCACGGACACCCCACATCTGCACCTCATGGACTTCCAATACCACTCCACATCTGCACCCCATGGATCTCCCCATATCTGCACCTCATGGACTTCCACGGACCCCTCCACATCTGCACCCCATGGACCTCCATGGACACCCCACATCTGCACCTCATGGACTTCCATGGACACCCCACATCTGCAACCCTTGGACCTCCACGGACCCCTCCACATCTGCACCCCATGGACCTCCACGGACACCCCACATCTGCACCTCATGGACTTCCACAGACCCCTCCATATCTGCAACCCTTGGACCTCCATGGACACCCCACACCTTCACCTCATGGACCTCCATGGGCACCCCACATCTGCACCCCATGGATCTCCCCATATCTGCATCCCATAGACCCCCACATCTGCACCACATGGACCTCCAGGGACCTCCCTGATCTGCACCCCGTGGACTTCCATGGACCCCTCCACATCTGCAACCCTTGGACCTCCATGGGCACCCCACGTCTGCACCTCATGGACCTCCATACACCCCCCCACATCTGCACCCCATGGACCTCCCTGATCTGCACCCCATGGACCTCCCATGGGCCCCCCCCCCACATCTGCACCCTATGGACCCCAACATATCTGGATCCCATGGACCGACCCCCCCCAACATCTGCACCTCATCGACTTTCCATGACCCCCCCCCCCCACATCTGCACCCCATGGACCTCCATGGATCCCCCCACATCTGCACCCCACGGATCTCCATGGACCCACTCCCAACTCTGCACCCTATGGACCCCCCACATCTGCACCCATGGACCCCCCCCACCACGGAACCCCCATGGACCCCCATGGACCCCCCCCACATCTACACCCCATGGACCTCCTCATGTGGTCTGGGACCCCATAATCTGCACCCGCAGGCCCCCCAATTTGCCCCCCACCCCAAATTCACCCCCCAGTCCCCCTTTGTCACCCTCACCCCCCCCCAATCTGCCCCCCCGGCCCCCAATTTACCCTCTCACCTCCCCAGTCTACCCACTCCAGCCCCCCCCCCCCAAATTTGCCCCCCTTGCCACTCTCACCCCCCCACCCCACCCAATCTTCCCCCCCCTCCAAAAAAAAGCACCCTCGACCGCATTCTATTGCTTTTACCCCCCAAAAAATCCTGGCCCCCCCCCACTTTGGGGGGGTTCTTGCTCCCAACCCCCAGGGCAGCACTGGGGGGGTGGGCGCAAACCTGATAGACTTAACCCCCCACCTCCCATTTCACCGGGGAAACTGAGGCAGGAGAAGAACCTGCCCCCCCCACCCCAGGTCCAAGTGACCCCCCCAGGTCCCAGCCCCCCCCCCCCCCCCCGGGTTTTTGGGGTGCTTACCATGAGCAGAGCAGCCGGAGCGGGTGCTGTGGATTCGAGCTGTGCCGGGGGGGGGGGGGTGTGGGGGGGTGCTTCCTGCCCCCCCACGCAGCGGATGTAGCGATACGGGGGGGGATGGGGTGCTCTGTGACCCCCCCCCCGTGCGCAAAACAAACCCAGGAAACTAGGGGGGCCCCACTTTACCCCTCAATCCTCAATATGGGGGTCACTGGAGGGCCCCCATCCCTCAAATATTGGTGTTACTGGAGTCCCCCCCCATTCCCCAAGTACTTGGGTCACCCCCCCCCCCCCCATCAGGACCGCAGGCTGGGGGGAATCACTTTGTCCCCCTCCAATATTGGGGTCACTAGAACCCCCCCATCCAAATATTGGGGTCACTCGAGTCCCCCCTCCCCAAATACTGGGGTCACTAGAGTGTCCCCACCCAAATATTGGGGTCACTGGAGTCCCCCCCCCCTCAAATACTGGGGTTACTGGAGTGCCCCCCCCCCAAATATTGGGGTCACTGAGGTGTCCCCAGCCAAAAATACTGGGGTCACCAGAGCCCCCCCACTCAAATATTGGGGTCATCGGTCGGAGTCCCCCCCCCCAAATATTTGGGTTACTGGAGTCCCCCCCCCATCAGGACCCTAGGCTGGGGGAGTCACTTTGCACCTCCCCAAAAAATTGGGGGTCACCAGAGCCCCCACCCCTCATTTTTGGGTGGAGGAGCATCTAGCCCCCCCTACTATGAGCCCTCCCCCCAATACCAGCCCCCCCTCAACTTTCACCCCCTTTTTTTCTTATAAAGTCCTTTTATTCAGAGTGAAAATAGAGATTTCTGACCTGCACTTTAAGGGGGGAGGGGGGACAAGTAGGGGCACCCCCAAAATATAGAGGGGGGGCAATAGTTCACAGTTGGGGGGGTGCATGATTTGAGGGGGTTAGTCCATGATTTAGGGGGGGGGTCCATGGTTTGGGGGGGGGAGTCCATGATTTGGGAGGGTTGGTCCATGCTTTTTTGGAGGGGGTCCATGATTTAGGGGGTCCTTGATTTTGGGGGGGGAATTCCATAGTTTGGGGGGGTCCCTGGTTTGGAGGGTTCATGATTTTGGGGAGGGGTGTCCTTGGTTTGGAGGCGTCCATGACTTTGGGAGGGGGTCCCCTGGTTTGAGGAGGTCCATGATTTAGGGGGCTTGGTCCATGATTTTGGGGGGGTTGGTCCATGGTTTGGGGGGGTTGGTCCATGGTTTTCAGAGGGGTCCATGATTTGGGGGGGTTAGTTCATGATTTCGGGTGGTTAGTTCATGATTTTGGGGTGTCCATGGTTTGGGGGGGGTTGGTCCATGGTTTTTGGGGGGCAGTCCAAGATTTGGGGGGGGGTTATTCCATGATTTGAGGGAGGTCCATAGTTTGGGGGGGTTGGTCCATGATGGGGGGGGTTGGTCCATGATTTTGGGGGAGTCGACGACTTTGGGGCGGGTCCATAGTTTAGGGGAGTCCATTATTTTGGGGGGGTCCATTATTTTTGGGGGGGGGCAGCACCCAGTAAGGCAATGGGGGCGAGGGAGGAGCTGCCAGGGGTGGGGGGGTGGGGGGGGAAATGGCTCAGGGGACCCCCGGGGGGTCCCTAGTTTTTGGGGGGGGAGGGGGGGTGTGTGAGGTGTGAGGCGGGGAGTCCCTGCGGGTTGGGGGGGTCCCGTGGGGGTGAGGGGGGGTCCCTGAGTTGGGGGGGGGGGGGTCCCTAGACGTGCCCGTTCTCGAGGCGGCTGAGCTGCTCTCCAGGCGGGGTGATGCGCTGGCCCTGCTCGGCTACCAACGCCCGCAGCGTGGCTACCTCCTGCAGCACCTCCTCCAGGCGGGCCCCCCCCCTGCCAGAGAGACCCCCATCAGTGGGACGCCCCCCCCCCCCCCCCAAACCCACCAGAGACACCCCCAACCCGCAGAACTCCCCTCAACTGTAGTGGGACCCCCAGTCTGCAGGACCCTGGTGGGACCCCAATCGCACAAGAAACCCCCCAAGACCCATCAGTGGGACTGTGGACCCCCCCAGAGACCCCCCCATGGTCCCATCCAGAGACCCCCACCCTACAGAGACCCCCACCCACTCCAAGACCCTATGGACGCCACCTAGAGACCTCCACCCATGGTCCCATTCAGAGACCCCCACCCTACAGAGAAGCCCCCCCACTCCAACACCCTATAGATGCCCACCTAGTGCCATCGAGAGACAACCCCCCCCAGAGACCCCCACCCACTCCAACACCCTATAGATGCCACCCAGAGTCCCCACTCATGGTCCCATCCAGAGAACCTTACCCTCCAGAGCCCCCTACTCACTGCAACACCCCTATGGACGCCACCTAGAGACCTCCACCCATGGTCCCATCCAGAGAATCTTACCCTACAGAGACCCCCACCCACTCCAACCCCAATAGATGCCACCTAGAGACCTCCACCTGTTGTCCCATCCAGAAACAACCCCCCCCCCAGAGACCCTCACTCACTCCAACACCCTATAGATGCCACCCCAGAGTCCCCCACCCATGGTCCCATCCAGGGAATTTTACCCTACAGAGACCCCCACCCACTCCAAGACCCTATGGATGCCACCTAGAGCCCTCACTCATGGTCCCATCCAGAGAACCTCACCTCCAGAGACCCCTACTCACTCCAACACCCTATAGATGCCACCTACAACCCCCACCCATGGTCCGATCCAGGGAATTTTACCCTACAGAGACCCCCACCCACCCCAACCCCAATAGATGCCATCTAGAGACCTCCACGTGTTGTCCCATCCAGAAACAACCCCCCCAGAGACCCTCACTCACTCCAAGACCCTATAGATGCACTTAGAGACCTCCACCCATGGTCCCATCCACAGAACCTTACCCCACAGAGACCCCCACCCACTCCAACACCCTATAGATGCCACCCAGAGTCCCCACCCATGGTCCCATCCAGAGACCCCCACCCTACAGAGACCCCCCCACACCAACACGCTATGGACACCACCTAGAGACCTCCACTCTACAGAGACCCCCACCCATTCCAAGACACTACAGAGGCCACCTAGAGACCTCCACCCATGGTCCCATGCAGAGAACCTCACCCTACAGAGACCCCCACTCACTCCAACACCCTATAGATGCACCTGGAGACCTCCACCCATGGTCCCATCCACAGAACCTTACCCCACAGAGACCCCTACTCACTCCAACACCCTATAGATGCCACCTAGAGCCTTCACCCATGGTCCCATCCAGGGAATTTTACCCTACAGAGACCCCCACCCACCCCAACCCCAATAGATGCCACCTAGAGACCTCCACCTGTTGTCCCATCCAGAAACAACCCCCCCAGAGATCCTCACTCACTCCAAGACCCTATAGATGCCACCCAGAGCCCCCACCCATGGTCCCATCCAGAGACCCCCACCCTACAGAGACCCCCCACACACCAACACGCTATGGACACCACCTAGAGACCTCCACTCTACAGAGACCCCCACCCACTCCAAGACACTACGGAGGCCACCTAGAGACCTCCACCCATGGTCCCATGCAGAGAACCTCACCCTACAGAGACCCCCACTCACTCCAAGACTCTATAGAAGCCACCTAGAGACCTCCACCCATGGTCCCATCCAGAGACAACCCCCTCAGAGCCCCCCATCCACTCTGAGACCCTACAGATGCCCCCCAGCCCCTCTCCCACCCCCCCATGACCCCCAAATCCCATTACCGTGGGTGTGGGTGCAGCGGGTGCCGGTGTGGTGGGGCGGGTGGGCGCGGGGGGCGCGGTGGCGGGGCTGGTGGCGGTGGGGGGGGCGGGGGTCCCGCCGTCGTGCAGGAGGCTGCGTCGCCCCCCCTTGGGGTCACGCTGCTTGCTGGGGACGTAGGCGAGACGCAGGGACACCAGCACGGGCCCCGCCGTGCGCCCTGCCACCCACTCGTCCGCCGCCAGCGCCGCCTGCGGCCCCGCCGTGTCAGGGTACAGGTCGTCCTGGAACAGGTCCGACTGCGGGGACACCAGGGGTGGGGACACAGCGGGGACACCACTGATCCCCCCACAGACCCCTCCACAGAGACACGGGGAGCCCCTCCCAGTAACCAAGCAGAGACCCCATGGGAAACCCTTCCAGAAACTCATCACACATCCAACTGGGACCCCTCTCAGTAACCCACCACAGACCCCATGGGGAACCCTCCCAGTAACCCATCACACACCCAACTGGGACCCCTCCCAGTAACCCATCACACACCCAACTGGGACCCCTCCCTGTAACCCATCACACACCCAACTGGGACCCCTCCCAGTAACCCATCACACACCCAACTGGGACCCCTCCCAGTAACCCATCACACACCCAACTGGGACCCCTCCCAGTAACCCATCACACACCCAGCTGGGACCCCTCCCAGTAACCCATCACACACCCAACTGGGACCCCTCCCAGTAAGCCGTCACAAACCCAACTGGGACCCCCACACAGCCCCGTGGGGACCCCCTCCCAGTAACCCACCACAGACCCCATGGGGAACCCTCCCAGTAACCCACCACACACCCAACTGGGACCCCTACCCAGGTTCCATCTCCTGCCCAAGGACCCCAAACAGACCCAAGTAGGACCCCCACCCAGCCCCATGGGGATCCCTCCCAGTAACCCATCACAGATCCAGCTGGGACCTGTCTCAGTAACCCACTACAGACCCCATAGGGAACCCTCCCAGTAACCCATCACACACCCAACTGGGACCCCTCCCAGTAAGCCATCACAGACCCAACTGGGACCCACACACAGCCCCGTGGGGACCCCCTCCCAGTAACCCACCACGCACCCAACTGGGACCCCTACCCAGGTTCCATCTCCCGCCCAAGGACCCCAAACAGACCCTAGTGGGACCCCCACCCAGCCCCACGGGGATCCCTCCCAGTAACCCACTACAGACCCAACTGGGACTCCCACTCAGCCCCATGTAACCTATCACACACTCAGCTGGGACCTCTCCCAGTAACCCACCACACACCCAACTGGGACCCCTACCCAGGTTCCATCTCCTGCCCAAGGACCCCAAACAGACCCAAGTGGGACCCCCACCTAGCCCCACAGGGATCCCTCCCAGTAACCCACTACAGACCCAACTGGGACACCCTCCCAGTAACCCACCACAGACCCAGCTGGGACCCCACACAGGCCCATGGGGACCCCTCTAAGTAACTGATCACACACCCAACTGGGATCTCCACCCAGTAACCCATCACAGACCTAACTGGGACCCCTACCCTGCCACAATCTCCTGCTCAAGGACCCCAAAGAGCCCCCCGTGACCCTGAGGAGGGGGTGTCCCCCCCAGTCCCCACGCACCTTCCTTGGCACCGTCATGATGATGGGCTCACACTTGCGCTCGTGCAGCTTGTAGAACCTGCCGGAGGCGGACAGAGGTGGTCATGGCGGGGGACACACAGAGGGAAACGGTGTCCCCTCGTTGTCCCCAGGCCCACCTGGCGATCTCGCATTTGCTGACGTCCAAGCCGCGCTTGGGCATCCAGCCCATGCCCCGCTGGGGCTCCTTGCTGGTGAAGGTGTTGAGGAAGTGGATGTAGGGGGGCTCCTCCGTGATCTCAAAGTACCGGATGCTCGAGTCGCCCTGGGGAGGCGGCGTTAGTGGGGTCCCCAAGTGGGGAAAGAGGACGGAGGGGACACTGTGGGGCCGTACCTTCCCGCAGACGTAGACCACGTTGGTGTCGGGGTCGTAGAAGGGGAGCAGCGTCCCGTTGCTGGAGTCCAGCTCCTGCAGTCCCATGGGTTCCTCTAGGTTCTCCTGGAGGGTGGAACGTGGGGTTAGCACCATGGGGCTCCCCGACGTGGTCCTGTGGGACCCCCAGAGACTCCCCCTCACCGGGTCCCACAGCGCCAACTGCCGCTCACTCATGCGGCTGAAGCCGGTGGTGAAGATCTTGCCGTCGGCCAAGAAGATGGCTCTCATGGGCCGTGCGCCCTCGTGGGCTCGTTCCTTCTCCTGGGAAAGGGACAGGGGTCAGCGGCGCTGTCCCTGCACCCTGGGGACAGGGACACCCAAGGGATGAGGGAATCATAGAATCACCAGGTTGGAAAAACCCACCGGATCATCGAGTCCAACCATCCCCATCAATCACTAACCCATGTCCCTCAGCGCCTCGTCCACTCGTCCCTTAAACCCCTCCAGGGAAGGGGACTCAACCCCCTCCCTGGGCAGCCTCTGACACTGACCAATCACCCTTTCAGGGAAATAATTTTTCCTGATGTCCTGAGCCTCCCCTGGTGGAGCTTGAGGCCATTCCCTCTCGTCCTGTCCCCTGTCCCTTGGGAGAAGAGCCCAGCTCCCTCCTCTCCACAACCTCCTCTCAGGGAGTTGCAGAGAGCAATGAGCTCTCCCCTCAGCCTCCTCTTCTCCAGGCTGAACCCCCCCAGCTCTCTCAGCCGCTCCTCTTCTTCTCCAGCCCCTTCCCCAGCTCCGCTCTCTTCTCTGCACTCGCTCCAGAGCCTCAACATCCTTCTTGTGCTGAGGGGATTGGCACCCCGGGGTGGCACAGGGAGCAGGGGACAGGACACTCAGAGGACACGGCCACCCAAGGGTGGTGGGACAGCAGAGAGCATCAGGGACAGCGCTAGTGGATCTTCCCTGAGGAACGGGGCAAGACGGAGCCCTGGGGACACCGGGGGGACTCACGGCCACCACGGTGCCCCGTCGGGGGTCGATGACGCGGATGCTCTTGTCCTTGCAGGCGGTGCAGAAGCGGGAGCCATCGCGGCTCCAGCTGACGCTGTAGATGAGGTCGGGGTGCAGCCCGTCCAGCCGGTACAGCTCCTCCGACGTCCCCACGTTCCAGATCAGCACCACGTTGTCACAGCCTGGATGGGAGCAGAGATACCAGCCAGTCATGGAATGGGTTGGGTTGGATGGGACCTCAAAGCCCAGCCAGCTCCACATCTCCTGCCAAGGACAGGGACACCTTCAGATCCTGGTGAGCAGCTGGAGAAGGGATGAGGAGCAAGCCCGGAGGGACTTTGTTTGGGCACCAGGAGGTGGGGAGGATGCGGTTGTGGGCACGACCAGGCTGGAGAACCCGTCTGATGCTGAGGCATCTCATGCATGGGGAGAACTCCAATAAAACCAGTGAGTGGAGAAGGATGGAGCCAAAGTGACTCAAAAAAAATGCTTTGATGGAGCTACCACTGTCAGGAAGGGCCTGGGTTGCCCCAGTGAGGGGATAAGGAATGGAATCATGGAATGGTTTGGGATGGAAGGGACATCAAAGCCCATCCAGTTCCAACTCCAGAGGCACCTCCCACTGCATCAGGGGCTCCAAGCCCCATCCGACCTGGCCTTCAACACCTCCAGGGATGGAGCAGCCACCACTGCTCTGGGCAACCTGGGCCAGGGCCTCCCCTCCCTCATAGTGAAGAATATTTCCCCATGATCTCTTCTCAATCTCCCCTTTTCAGCTGAAAACCATTCCTCTCATCCTATCAAGAGCCCCCCCAGCTTTCCTGGAGTCCCTTGCAACACTGGAAGATGCCCTAAGATCTCCTTGGAGCCTCCTCTTCTCCAGGCTGAACAACCGCAACTCTCTCCTCGTACAGGAGGTTCTCCAGCCCTCAGATCATCTCCGAGGTGACCTGAGCCCCGCCCCAACCCCACCCGTGGGTGCCCCCAGCCCGTACCGGCACTGAGCAAGACATTTTGTGCGGTTGGGTGCCAGGCGATGATGCCCACGCGCTTTGAGTGCCCTTCCAGCACCACCACCGGCTCCGTCAGCGGTTGGCTCAGCCCATTCTCCGGGATCTGCCAGACCTGGGGGGCAGAAGGGGCGGTGGGCAAAGCCGGGGGGACCTCCGATGACACCCCGACCCTCCCCGAGCCCCCGTGCGCCTCCTCACCATGACGGTGCAGTCCTCGGAGCCGCTGGCGATGACTTGGTCGTCGTGGGGACACCACTCGATGTCGAGGACGGGGCCCGTGTGCCCACACACCGTGGGGTACGACTTGTCGATGCGCCCTGTCTGGGGACAAAGGGGACACGAGGACGGGGTCACCCGTCAGCGTGGACATCCCAGCTCCTCGTTCCAGCATCTCGGAATCGCCGCCGGCGGCACCTTGTGCAAGGGGAGGACGAGGAAGGCGCCGCCACCGCTGGCTTCGACGATGATGGCGACGAAGGACGGGTTGACGGCGCAGAAGGTGCTGTCCCAGGTGACACGGGACACGCGGATGTCATCGTAGCACTGCTCCGTCTTCACCGGCTGCCCAAAGACGTGCCGGAATTTGCTCTGCCGCACCACCTTCCGGAACGACATGGCTGGGGCGCACCCCAGGGCGGCCTCAGCACCCCAAAATCAGGCTCCCCTTGGGGGTGGCATTGTCCCTGTCCCCAACCCCGGGGCTCGGCTCCTCCTGCGCCCACCAGGAAAAGCAACCTGGGACAGGGAGTGTCCCTGCTGGGATGGGGACATGGGTGGCGCTTCCAGAAGTGGGGATGGGGACAAGGAATATCCCCTTGGGTAGAGGGATGGGGACAGAAAGGGAAGAGGGGCAGGGGATGGGGAGGGGAGGGGTGGGGACAGGGATGGGGACACGGAATGGGGATGGGGATGACCCTGCTGGGTAAGGGCACAGGGATGAACCCCTTGGAAAGAGGATGGGGGGACCTTGGGAGACCAGGAAGGGGACTGGGATGGGGACAGGGACTGGGACAGGGATGACGCCCTGGGGAGGAGGTTAGGGAGGACCTTGGGGGACAGGGATGGGGACAGGGATGACTCTGCTGGGTAAGGGGACAAGGATGGGGACAGGGATGGGCTCCTGGGGGGCAAGGATGGGGGTGGGAACAGGGACTGGGATGAGGATGGAGTGACCTCTGTGGAGGAGGGTGGGGAAGACCTGGAGGGACAGGGATGGGGACAGGGCCAGGGATGACCCTGCTGGGTAAGGGGACAAGGATGGGGAGAGGGATGACCTCTAGGGAGGAAGATGGGGGGACCTTGAGGGACAAGGATGGGGAGAGAGATGAGGATGGGGACAGGGATGGGGACAGGGATGGGGACAGGGATGACTTTGCAGAGCAAGGGGACAAGGATGGGGACAGGGATGGGCTCTTGAGGGGCAGGGATGGAGGTGGGGACAGGGACTGGGATGAGGATGGGGTGACCTCTGTGGAGGAGGATGGAGAGGAACTTGAGGGACAGGGATGAGGACAGGGCTGGGGACAGGGACGGGGACAGGGATGGCTCCTGGGGAGGAGGATGGGGGAGAGCTTGGGGAACAGGGCTGGGAACCTGGACTGGGATGGGGACGGGGACGTGTGGAGGAGGATGGGGAGGACCTTGGGGGACAGGGATGGGGAGGACCTCAAGGGACAAGGACGGGGCCAGGGCTGATTCCGGGGGATGAGGATGGGGAAGACCTTGGGGGAACAGGGATGGGGCTAGGAATGGGGCCAGGGACGGGGAGGACCTCGGGGGACAGGGACGAGGAGACAGGGATGGGGAGAACCTCAGGGGGCCAGGGCTGGGGCCAGGGCTGACTCCTGGGGGAGGAGGATGGAGAGGGGGGGGGACCTTGGGGCACGGGGCCGGGGCCAGGGCCCAGGGAGAGGGCTGGGGCCATGGCTGACGGCCCGGAGAGGAGGGTGGGGAGGACGCCGCGGGGCCGGGGTGCGGGGTTCGCCCGGGGGGCTCCCCGGGGCCGCCGCCCTCACTCACCGCGGCCGGGGCGGAGGGAGCGATGGCGCCGCCCCGCCCCGCGCCTGCGCCGGGACCGGGCCGGGAGGCCGGGCCTGGAACCAGCCCGGGACCCCCAGGCCTCGGCCCTGGCCCCCCAGGCGCGGACCCCCGGCCCTGTCCTCATCTCTGTCCTCATTCCTGTCCCCCAGCCCTGTCCCCCAAGGTCCCCCCACCCCATCCTCCTCCCCTGGGGTGGACCCTGTCGCCATCCCTGTCCCCCAGCCCTGGCCCCAGCCCTGTCCCCAGCCCTGGCCCCCAGCCCTGTCCCCCATCTCTGTCCCCCATTCCTGTCCTCATCCCTGTCCCCCATCCCTGTCCCCCATCCCTGTCCCCCCATCCCTGTCCCCATCTCTGTCCCCCATCTCTGTCCCCATCCCTGTCCCCCCATCCCTGTCCCCCATCCCTGTCCTGCCATCCCTGTCCCCCCATCCCTATCCTCATCCCTGTCCCCTAGCCCTGTCCCCAGCCCTGTCCCCCCAGCCCTGTCCCCATCCCTTGCCTCAACCCTGTCCCCCAACCCTGTCCTCATCCCTGTCCCCATCCCTGTCCCCCATCCCTGTCCTCATCCCTGTCCCCATCCCTGTCCCCCATTTCTGTCCCCCATCCCTGTCCCCCATCCCTGTCCCCATCCCTGTCCCCCCGTCCCTGTCCCCCATCTCTGTCCTCATCCCTGTTCCCCATCCCTGCCGTGCCATCCCTGTCCCCCATCCCTGTTCTGCCATCCCTGTCCCCCCATCTCTGTCCCCCCATCCCTATCCTCATCCCTGTCCCCCAACCCTGTCCGCCATCCCTATCCCCCATTCCTGTCCCCCATCCCTGTCCCCATCCCTGTCCCCCCATCCCTGTCCCCATCCCTGTTTACATCTCTACCCCCCATCCCTGTCCCCCCATCCCTGTCCCCCCATCCCTGTTTACATCTCTACCCCCCATCCCTGTCCCCTAGTCCTGTCCCCATCCATCCCCATCCCTGTCCCCCCATCCCTGTCCCCCCATCCCTGTCCCTATCCCTGTCCCCATCCCTGTCCCCATCCCTGTTTACATCTCTACCCCCCATCCCTGTCCCCATCCCTGTCCCCCCATCCCTGTTTACATCTCTACCCCCATCCCTGTCCCCATCCCTGTCCCCCAGTCCTGTCCCCATCCATCCCCATCCCTGTCCCCCCACCCCTGTCCCCATCCCTGTCCCCTGTCCCCATCCCTGTCTCACCAGCCATGTGTCCCATCCCTGTCCCCATCTCTGTCCCCCAGGTCCCTCCATCCTGCTCTGCAAGGATCACCCCTGTCATAGAATCAATCATAGAATCATAAAATCATAGAATCATAGAATAACCAGGTTGGAAAAGACCCACCAGATCATCGAGTCCAACCATTCCTGTCAAACACTAAACCATGTCCCTCAGCACCTGTCCCTGCAGGCAGCATCACCCCATGGACAAGGTCCCCCTGTGGGGCAGAGTCCCCGTGGGGCAGTGTCCCCATGGATCAAGGTCCTCCTGTGGGGCAGGGTCACTGTGGGGTTGGATCACGCCGTGGGGCAGGGTCACCCCATGGGGCAGGGTCCCTGTAGGTCACAGCCATGGGGTGAGAACGTTGGGGACATGGGTGGGTGCTGGGGACATGGATGGTGGCCAAGGGGTCAGAGTGTTGGGGACACAGGTGTTGGCCATGGAGTGAGAGCACTGGGGACATGGGTGGTGGCCATGGGGTGAGAGATCTATGGACGTTGGTGGGTATTGGGGACATGGGTGGTGGCCATGGGGTGAGAGATCTATGGACATTGGTGGGTATTGGGGACATGGGTGGTGGCCATGGGGTGAGAGATCTATGGACGTTGGTGGGTATTGGGGACATGGGTGGTGGCCATGGGGTGAGAGATCTATGGACGTTGGTGGGTGTTGGGGACATGGGTGGTGGCCATGGGGTGAGAGATCTATGGATGTTGGTAGGTGCAGGGGACATGGGTGGTGGCCATGGGGTGAGAGTGTTGGGGACACAGGTATTGGCCATGGGGTGAGATGGATTGGGTGTTGGGACTCCATGTGGTGGCCACGAGGTCAAAGTGTTGAGGCCATGGGAGGGAGCACTGGGGACATGATTGGTCTCGATGACCCTCCAACCTGGTGATTCTATGATTCTATGGGTGGTGGCCATGGGAGGGAGCGCTGGGGACATGGGTGGTGGCCATGGGGCGAGAGGGGTGTAGGTGGCTGCTGGGGACACAGCCGGTGGCCGTGGGGTGAGGGGTGATTATTGGGACATCGTTGAGCGCGTTGGTTGGTGCTGGGACTCAGAATGTGGTCCTGGACGTGGCCGTGGCCGACGGTGGTGGCACGGTGGCTTTGTGGCTGTGCCCTGGCACGAGGCCATGACCGATGGCGGTGGCCGATGACCGTTTCCTGCGGTTAATCACCGCTAATTGGCTTTGCGCGGCCTCACGGAGCCCACGGGGGCCTCCTAAGAGGATTTCCCTGCTCCTCCTTCAGGCTCTGCCACCTCGAGGTCCTGCTCTTTGCCCACCCATGCCACGCTCCCGGGGGGACAAGGGGGTCCCCAAGGACACGGAGTCCCCAGGCAAGGGGAAAGGCGGGGAGGGGGGTGAGAAAAGCCCCAAAGCTCACGAGGACGGAGGCGCCCCAGGAACCAAAAGCCCTGGTGGCCACGGGCAGAAGAACAGCAAGAAGGGGGCTGGGGACGCCCACAGCGCGGCCACCAAGACCTACTCGCCCTTCCTGAACACCGTGTTTGGCAAGGTGGGACACGGGGACAAGGTTGGGGTGCTCCAGGATCCTAGGGATGGAGGGGACATGGAGTATGGGGACGGGGTTGAGATGTTCCAGGAGTCTAGGGATGGAGGGTACATGGAGTATGGGGACGGGGTTGAGATGTTCCAGGATTCTAGGGAGGGAGGGGACATGGAGTATGGGGACGGGGTTGAGATGTTCCAGGATTCTAGGGAGGGAGGGGACATGGAGTATGGGGACGGGGTTGAGATGTTCCAGGAGTCTAGGGATGGAGGGGCCGTGGGGGCATTGAAGGTGGAGTTGGGGATGACTGTAAAGCCTGGGGGTGGAGGGGGACATGGGGGCACTGGGGACAATGCTGGGGACAGCCCATGTCCCTGGTGATGGAGGAGACATGGGGACACAGGCGATGGAGAGGATGGAGGGGACATGGGGACACTGGGGATGGGGACACCCCAAGGCCCTGGGGATGGAGGGGACATGGGGGCACTGGAGATGGGGATGGGGACACCCCAAGGCCCTGGAGATGGAAGGGACATGGGGGCACTGAAGATGGGGTTGGGGACACCCCAAGGCCCTGGGGATGGAGGGGACACGGGGACACATGGGATGGGGTTGGAGACGGCAGGGGACAGCGTGGAGCTGAGCTGGCAGGGGACACCTGCTGGTCCCCCACCTCCACGAGTGTGGAGACCCCTCAGCAGCACCCATGGGAGCCGAGGGTGCCAGGGTGGGTGGTGGGACAGGGGACTTGGGGAGCAGGACAGGGCGGGTGGGGGACGCTGGCGTGGGGCAGGGCTTTGCCTCCAATCCCTCTAATCCCTCACGCCGGAGTTAATTTTGGCCCACGCTTAACGAAGGTGACACCGCGGGTGGCTGGGGACGTGGGGAGGCGGGAGGGAGGTTGATGTTCCAGGACTGATTCTGCTCCCACCCTCGGTGCACCTGGAGCAGGAGCGGGAACTGTCTCCGGAGGAGCTGGATGGTGAGCACGGGGGCCACAAGGGGCTGGAAAGCGTGGGGGGCACCTTCTCGTGGAGGAACCGACTATGGGGTGCAGTGGAGTGGGGACATGGGGAGTGGAGGAATCTCCTATAGGGTGCAATGTCATGGGGACACGGGACATGGAGGCATCTTCCATGGGGTTCAGTGCCGTTGGGACATGGGGCATGGAGGTATCTTCCATGGGGTTCAGTGCCATGGGGACATGGGATATGGGACATGGAGGTATCTGCCCTGAGGTTCACTGCCATGGGGACATGGGACATGGGACATGGAGGTATCTGCCCTGAGGTTCAGTGCCATGGGGACATGGGACATGGAGGCATCTGCCCTGGGGTTCAGTGCCATGGGGACATGGGATATGGAGGCATCTGCCCTGGGGTTCAGTGCCATGGGGACATGGAGGCATCTGCCCTGAGGTTCAGTGCCATGGGGACATGGGACATGGAGGCATCTTCCATGGGGTTCAGTGCCGTTGGGACATGGGGCATGGAGGTATCTTCCATGGGGTTCAGTGCCATGGGGACATGGGATATGGGACATGGAGGTATCTGCCCTGAGGTTCACTGCCATGGGGACATGGGACATGGAGGCATCTGCCCTGGGGTTCAGTGCCATGGGGACATGGAGGCATCTGCCCTGGGGTTCAGTGCCATGGGGACATGGGACATGGAGGCATCTGCCCTGGGGTTCAGTGCCACGGGGACATGGGACATGGAGGCATCTGCCCTGGGGTTCAGTGCCATGGGGACATGGGACATGGAGGTATCTTCCATGGGGTTCAGTGCCATGGGGACATGGGATATGGGACATGGAGGTATCTGCCCTGAGGTTCACTGCCATGGGGACATGGGACATGGGACATGGAGGTATCTGCCCTGAGGTTCAGTGCCATGGGGACATGGGACATGGAGGCATCTTCCATGGGGTTCAGTGCCATGGGGACATGGGACATGGAGGTATCTGCCCTGGGGTTCAGTGCCATGGGGACATGGGACATGGAGGTATCTGCCCTGGGGTTCAGTGCCACGGGGACATGGGACATGGAGGCATCTGCCCTGGGGTTCAGTGCCACGGGGACATGGGACATGGAGGCATCTGCCCTGGGGTTCAGTGCCATGGGGACATGGGACATGGAGGCATCTGCCATGGGGTTCAGTGTCGTGGGGAAACATTCTTATGGAGGTATCTGCCCAGGGGTTCAGTGCCATGGGGACACATTGTCATGGAGGAATCTCCTATGGAGTGCAGTGATGTGGGGACATGGAAGCATCCTCTGGGGTTCAGTGCCACGGGGACATGGGACATGGAGGCATCTGCCCTGGGGTTCAGTGCCATGGGGACACGGGACATGGAGGCATCTGCTATGGGTTTCAGGGACATGGAGGCATCTGCCATGGGTTGCAGTGCCATGAGGCCACGTGCCATGGCCCCACATCCATGGTTAATCCCACTCCGTGGTGGCACGGTGTGTGGTTGACCTCCGTACGTGACGTGGCCCCTCCCCGCGTGTCCCGGCAGAGCTGCTGGACGCCTTCAAGGAGTTCGACACGGACCAGGACGGGTACATCAGCTACAAGGACCTGGGCGCCTGCATGCGCACCCTGGGCTACATGCCCACCGAGATGGAGCTCATCGAGATCTCCCAGCACATCAAGATGAGGAGTGAGCATCAGGGTGGTCCCGGTGGGGCTGGGGAGGAGGTCGGAAGGGCAGGAGACGGGGCATGGGGCGCTGAGGTTGTCCCCTCCCTGCCCGCAGTGGGCGGCCGCGTGGACTTTGAGGACTTTGTGCAGATGATGGGGCCAAAGCTGCGGGAGGAGACGGCCCACATGGTGGGCGTGAGGGAGCTCAAGATCGCCTTCCGGGAGGTAGGGACACCTCCACCGGGACCACAAGCACGGGAGGGGACACGGGCATGGAGGGGATGGAGACCAGGGGAAGACCATGGGGTGATGGTGACCATGGGGGACAGTGACACAGCCATGGAGGGAACGATCACCATGGGAAGATGGTGACTATGGGGATGACCAATAAGCATGGAGACCGTGGGGTGATGGTGACCATGGAGAGGTGGTGACCACAGGCATGGAGGGGAGGAAGACCATAAGAAGACCATGGGATGATGGTGACCATGGGGGTTGGTGACCATGGGGATGACAATAGACATGGGGGGAACGATCACCATGGGGTGATGGTGACCATAGGGGGACAGTGACACAGGCATGGAGGGAACGATGACCATGGGGTGATGGTGACCATGGGGATGACCAATAAGCATGGAGACCATGGGGTGATGGTGACCATGGAGAGGTGGTGACCACAGGCACGGAGGGGGTGATGACCATGGGAAGACCAAGGGGTGATGGTGACCATGGGGATGACAATAGACATGGAGAGAACGATCACCATGGGGTGATGGTGACCATGGGGTGATGGTGACCATGGGGTGATGGTGACCAAGGAGAAGTGGTGACCACAGGCATGGAGGGGATTATGACCATAGGAAGACCATAGGGTGATGGTGACCATGGGGATGACAGTAGACATGGAGGGTATGATCACCATGGGGTGATGGTGACCACGGGGGTTGGTGGCCATGGGGATGACGGTAGACATGGAGGGAACGATCACCATGGGTGATGGTGACCATGGAGGGACAGTGACACAGGCATGGAGGGAATGATGACCATGGGAAGACAGTGACCATGGGGGGACCATGAACACAGGGGAATGGCGACCATGGCGGTGACCACCAGCTTCGAGGGGACGACGACCATGGGGAGACCATGGGGTGATGGTGACCAGAGGGAACGATGACGATGGGGGTGACCATCGGCGTGGAGGGGATGATGACCATGGCAAGACCATGGGGTAATGGTGACCATGGAGAGGTGGTGACCACTGGCGTAGAGGGGATGATGACCTTGGGGTGACGGTGGCCCTGGAGGGAGGGTGGTGACCCCGCGCTGCGGGCGCCGCAGTTCGACATGAACGGGGACGGCGAGATCAGCAGCGCGGAGATGCGAGAGGCCATCGCGGCGCTGCTGGGGGAGCAGCTGAAGGCGCAGGAGGTGGACGAGATCCTGCAGGACGTGGACCTCAACGGGGACGGGCGCGTGGACTTTGACGGTGAGGAGGTCCCCCCGGTTCCCACAGCGTGAGGTTGGGATGAGGCCAGCAGGGCTCAGCCCCGGGTCTCATTCTCCTTCGTCCCACAGAGTTCGTTATGATGCTATCAAGGCGGTAACGAAGCCGGCGCAGGAGAAGACCTCCCAGATCCTTGTCAGGAGGTCCCTGCCCGGCTAACTGGCCTGACATCCCTGCCATCAGTAGGGTTCAGAGTGAACAGCTGGAGCTGAGGTCACATCGGAGAGTGGGGTGGACACGAGACCCTGGACCTCAGCAGCGTCCAGGGGGGGTGACGGTGGTGGGGGGACCCCAATAAACCCCCTTGAGCAGTGCTTGGGGCATCTGATGGTCCTTGGGTTGGGGTGGGATGTCCCCAAGTCCTGCCCACCCTGGGGGACAGCACAGGGGGTGGGGACAGGTGTAGGGGACAGGGATGGGGGGACAGGGATGGGGGACAGGGATGGGGGGACAGAGATGGGGGGACAGATGGGGACAGGGATGGGGGACGGAGATGGGGGGACAGATGGGGACAGGGATGGAGGGACAGAGATGGGGGGACAGATGGGGACAGGGATGGGGGACGGAGATGGGGGGACAGATGGGGACAGGGATGGGGAGACAGATGGGGACAGGGATGGGGGGACAGAGATGGGGGGACAGATGGGGACAGGGATGGGGGACGGAGATGGGGGGACAGGGATGGGGGACAGGGATGGGGGGACAGAGATGGGGGGACAGATGGGGGAACAAGGATGGGGGGACAGGGATGGAGGGACAGGAAAGAATGGGGGGGTCAGGAAGGGATTGGAACTCCCCTGACGAAAAGAGGAGGGGGCTGTGAAGAGAGGGTGGGGTCCCTGGGAAGATGGGGACCCCCCCAAAATGTCCCCTCCAGGCGCGGGTAGCTCCGCTGGGGCTCGAACCCAGGTCCTTCTGCGTGTAAAGCAGACGTGATCACCACTACACCACGGAGCCGCAGGGGGGGCTGCCCCCTCAGCCCCATGGGGGGACCCCAACCCACACCCCTGTGCGACTGCGAGGTTGGGGGGGGCGCACAGGAAGGTTATGGGGGGCAGAGGGGGGTCCCACAGGCTGGGAAGAGGCAGCAGGGAACAAGGAACGAGGATTTGGGGGGCACAGGAGTGGCTTGGGGGGCACCAGGGGTCCCACAGGTAACACCAAGGACAAGAAGCAGGGGCTCTGGGGGGTACAGGAGGGGTTTGGGGGGCACAGGGGGGTCCCACAAGCTGGGAAGGGGCAGCAGGGAATGAGGAACAGGGGTTTGGGGGTCACAGGGGTTCACACAGTTAACAACAAAGACAACGGGTAGGGGTTTTTGGGGGGCAGAGGGGGCCCCCCAGTCTGGGAACAGGGAGCAAGGACAAAGAAGGAGGATTTGGGGGGGCACAGGAGGGGTTTGGGGGGGACACAAGTCCCACAGGGACAGGGAATGGCAAGAACAGGAGGTTGCACCCCCCCAGGGAATTGAGGTGCATGGGAGCCACGTCTCCCCCTCTCAGTGACACTTGGGGATCTCCAGGAAGAGGGGGAGCTAAGGAGAGATTGGGGGGCACCTGGAGGAGGAGGAAGGCTGAGGAACGTGACCCCTCCCCCCCGCACCCCCAAATCCCAGAGTTGCCCGGGTAGCTCAGTCGGCAGAGCATCAGACTTTTAATCTGAGGGTCCAGGGTTCAAGTCCCTGCTCGGGCGCTGCCCCCCTCTCTTTTTGGGGTGCAGGAACCCTCCCGTTATCCCTCTGTCCCCCCTCCACTTTGCCAGGAGCCTGGCGCCCCCCCCAAACCAGTGCCCACCCCCCAAAATCAAACAGAGGCAGCCGGGCTGGGGCAGTCACAGATTTTAATTTAAGATTTATCCTGGAGGGAAAAAAAAAAAAAAGGAGGGGGAAGAAAAAAAAACAAAACCAAAAGGCATCGTACACCCCCCCCTTTTATTTTGGGGGTGCAGAGACCCCCCCCTCAGCCGACCGTGGTTCCTGTAGTGTTTTGGGGTGCAGGGATGGATGGGAGAGACCGCCCCTGCTTCCGAAACCTGGGAAGGCACCTCAAGGGGGGGCCCTGCAGGTGGGGAGCACCCCAGGATGAGGGAAGCACCCCAGGACAGGGGGGGCACCCCATAATAGAGGGACAGGGCCCCCCAAGAAGGGCCTGGGTGCCCCAAAAAGGGGGGACAGCCCCCCTCCAATGAAGGACCCCCTCCCCATGTATAATATACACCTATAGAACAGTGCGGGGCGCAGTCGGGGGCCCCCCCACAAGAACTCGAGGAACCAAAATAAAGGGGAGAGACCAAGGCCAGCCTTGGGCTCGCCCCCTCCCCCCAAAATCAGGGTGGTGAATTTCTATTCCCTCCCCCCCCCCCCAACCCCCAAATTCTGTCTCCCCCTCCCCGCTCTGGGCATCAAGGTCAGTTTGGAAGGACTAAGGCAACCCCGGCAGGCGGGTGGTTAAGACAGACGGACAGACAGACGGGAGCTGCGTTCCGGCTCCCCTGGCAGCCGGCCGGGCGCCTTTGTGTGTCCCCCCCCCCCCAAAAAAAAATCCCCTCAGCGCTCAAAAAATGTCCGGGCACAAGGACCAGTCCTGTTTCTCCTTGCACTCCCAGTAACCGCCCTTGTAGACGTGCGTCAACTCCTGCGTCACCGCATCCTTCTTCCTTTCAAACCACAGCGGCTTGTAGGGATCGTGGGGTGTTCCTGGGGGGGAAGAGAGAGGGGGTGAGGGATGGGGGGTGCCGGGCGAGAAGAAAAAATCATAGAATCATAGAATCGCCAGGTTGGAAGAGACCCACTGGATCATTGAGTCGAACCATCTCCATCAATCACTAACCCGTGTCCCTCAGCACCTCGTCCACCCAGCCCCCAAACCCCTCCAGGGAAGGGGACTCAACCCCCTCCCTGGGCAGCCTCTGACACTGACCAATCACCCTTTCTGGGAAAGATTTTTTCCTGATGTCCAGCCTGGTGGAGCTTGAGGCCATTCCCTCTCGTCCTGTCCCCTGTCCCTTGGGAGAAGAGCCCAGCTCCCTCCTCTCCACAACCTCCTCTCAGGGAGTTGCAGAGAGCAATGAGCTCTCCCCTCAGCCTCCTCTTCTCCAGGCTGAACCCCCCCAGCTCTCTCAGCCGCTCCTCTTCTTCTCCAGCCCCTTCCCCAGCTCCGCTCTCTTCTCTGCACTCGCTCCAGAGCCTCAACATCCTTCTTGTGCTGAGGGGCCCAGAACTGACCCCAGGATTCGGGGAGCGGTCTCCCCAGGGCCCAGTCCAGAGAGAGAAGAACCTCCCTGGCCCTGCTGGCCACGCCGTGTCTGATCCAAGCCAAGATGCTCTTGGCCTTGTTGGCCCCCTGGGCCCCTGCTGGCTCCTGTTCAACCAACCCCCCCAGGTCCTTCTCCTCCAGGCAGTTTCCAGCCAGGCTTCTCCTAGGCTGGAGCTGCTCAGGGTTGTTGTGCCCCAAGTGCAGGACGCGGCATTTGGCCTCGTTAACCCTCCTGCCGTTGGTCTCAGCCCACGGATCCAGCCTGGTCAGATCCCTTTGGAGCCTCCCGACTCTCCAGCAGATCCAGCTCCACCCAGCTCAGTGTCATCTCCAAACGAGCTAAAGGTGCACTCGATGCCTTCATCCGGGTCCTTGATAAAGACACTGAAGAGGGCTGGACCCAGCACCGAGCCCTAACAGGGGTCCCCGAGCCTTTCCTCACCATCCTCGGTGGCCCGGGCGGCCTCAGCCTCGCGTCTCTTGCGGGAGATGCGTTGCTTCTCCTCCAGCCGTTGTTTCTCGGCGTTGGCTTCGTCCCAGCGGCCGTTCTCCATCAGGCGCTGGTCGGGGCGCCGGCGGCTGTCGGTGGGCGCCGTACCGCTCTCCGGGGCGTTGAGGGTCAGTGCCAGTTCTGAGAAGTAGTACATGTTCTCCGCGTATTTCCTGAGGTGAGGAAGAGGATGGAGCTCAGCCCCACACACCCTGGGGCTTCACATCCTTCGCTGAGGGCCTGGAGACAACTCCCTCCCAGCTCTCGGACACCTTATCCCATGTTCTGGAGGGCTTGCTTGGAGACTGCTCCCTCAAGCTCTTGGAAAACCTTATCCCACGTCCCTCAAGGCCTGGAGATGGCTCCCTCCGAGCTCTTAGAAAACCTTATCCCACGTTTCTCAGAGCCTAGAGACGGTTCCTTCTCAGCTCATGGAAAACCTTATCCCACAGCCCTGAGGGCCTCAAGACAGTTCCCTCTCTGCTCTTGGAAAACCTTATCCCATATCTCTCAGGGCCTGGAGAGATTTCCCTCTCAGCTCTTGGAAAACTTTATCCCGCTTCCCTCAGGGTTTGGAGATGTCTCCTTCTCCACTCTTGGAAAACCTTACCCCATAGCCCTGAGGGCCTGGAGATGGTTTCCTCTCCACTCTTGGAGAACCTTATCCCGTGTCCCTGCGGGCCCGGAGACGGGTTCCCTCTCAGCTCTTGGAAAACCTTATCCCACGTCCCTCAGGGCCTGGAGATGGTTCCCTCTCAGCTCTTGGAAAACCTTATCCCACGTTCTGGAGGGCTTGCTTGGAGACATCCCCTTCCCAGCTCTTGGGACACCTTACCTCCAAGGGCCTGGAGCCAGCTCCCTCCCAGCTCTCAGGACACCTTCTCCTACTCACGGGAGCGGGTTCCGCTTCCACAGCAGCACATGGTTCTCCTCGCTCTCGTGGATTCTCTGCCGTCCCTCGGCTCCGTTGTCCCCAGAGCTTTGTGTCACCTTGTAGCAATCCATCTTCTCATCCCAAGTGCCCAGCAGGACAAAGTGCACCTTCCCCGTGGGGTCCATCACCTCCCCAGTGACCTGGTGGGACAGGGGACAGCCTGAATCCGGACATCCCAGAGCCACAAGAACCTCAGAGCATCCCATCCCTCTTTCCCACATCCCTACCTTCCTCGCCACGTCCCGGGAGAAGTAGCTGTAAGGAACAAATTTAAGGAGGCATTTGTCGCCCGTCTTATGGTTGACGATCTCGATTTCACCCGACTGTGGAGAGGAAGAAGAGGTGGAGAAGGTCAGAAAACCACGACGTGTGGGATCCACATCTCCACATGGGTACAAATGTGTTTCTTCCCACCTGGTCTATCCAGAGCTTGCCCACGATGATGTTGTGCACGGTGGTGGTGACCTTTTTCCACGTGTAGTGGTTGCCCGAAGAGTGGAAGACGCAGTGGATGGTACCTGAGGAGAGAAAGCTGGCTTGGGAATGGTTCCTTGGGGCTCAGGTGGTCCTCAAATTGCTTTGATCCCACACACGCTACAGTATCTGTCCCTTCCCAAGCGTCTCTCGGCGTGGGACTCACCCAGAGGCATGATGGAGAGGTATTTGCCCCTGAACTTGCTGGTGATTTTGATCTCCTGGCGAAGCGTCCAGCCGTGCTTGGAGTCGGCGTGGTGGGCGGCTGCCGGCGGGTGGTGGCTCACCTGGCCAGGAAAGGGGACGGGTCAGTGCCGGCCACCCGGATCCATCCCGAGGGCCCGGAGCAGCGGGACCGGCCGGCACCTGCTCGCAGAGGGAACGGTAACCGTTCTCCTCCAGGCGATCGAGCTCAAAGGTTTCCCCGAGGAGGGGGTTGAAGGGTTTGCTAGTGCGGAAGACGGTGGTGGAGTAGGAGGAGACGGTGAAGGCGGCCACGTAGCAGAGCTGCTCCAAGGAACTCTCGCACTTGGCCGCTCGGTCGAGGAGCTCGTGGTATTCCAGGTCCTCGGTCAGGCGCTGCAGCATGGACAGGGGCTCGTTGAAGTTCACCTGGAGGGAAACCAGAGGTTAGAAGGGGTTCCTGGAATCCTCCGAGCCCACCAGCCGCCGCGTTCCCGCTCACCGGCATGGGGATCTTGGATAACTCCTTCCCGATGCAGTTCTTCATGATGCTCCAGAGGTTGAGGCTGTAGTTGGGTTTGTAGGGAATGCGCGTTCTCTTCTCCTTCTTGGTGTCCTCTACTTGGTGTTTGTACTGGGGGCAAAACGAGGGTTGCTGAGACCCCTCCAACCCCTCGAATCCACCCCGGATCCGCTCCTCCGAGAGCCAGCTCAGCGCAGAAACCCCCTCCACGTCCTACCTGCTCGTCCAGGCTGATGTCGCTGCTGGTGCCGCTGATGTTGCTGCCGGTGCGCCTGGAGCGGGAGGAGAAGGGCAGGATCAATCCCGAGCAGAACGTGGGGGGCGGTGGGGCAGCCCCATGTCTCTCGCACTCACTTGTGGCCCATGCTCTCCAGCGGCGCGGTGATGATCTCCGGCGCGTCAAAGAACTCGTTGTCATCGTCTTCGTCGCTCAGGTCTCCTTTCGCGGGGCAGCACGGATCTGGGAGAGGGAGGATGGGTTCAAGGTTCCTTCCAGTTTCCCCCAGGAGGGAAGAGGAGGGTCTTCCATCACCTCCAACCGGGTGAGGAGCCACACACCACCCCTGTCATGGTGGACAAAGCTTCTGAGGAGCAGGGCAGGCTTCCTAGGGGCCAGTGATGTGAAGGAAGGGGAACCTGGCTCTGGAAAGGGGCTGGAAACAGCCCTGGACACAGCACTGTTGGCCACCCTGATCTCTGTCTTGCACCACCAGTTCTGTCTTGCACTGACAGCTCCATTCCCCACCGCCAGCTTTGCCTCCTATCATCAGGCTCCATCCTTGCCCCACGAGCTCCATCCAGCCCTGTTCAAGGTCTTTATCAATGACCTGGATGAAGGCATCGAGGGCACCCTGAGCAAGTTTGGGGATAACACTGAGCTGAGTGGGAGCTGGATCTGCTGGAGGGTCAGGAGGCTCCAAAGGGATCTGACCAGGCTGGATCCATGGGCTGAGACCAACGGCAGGAGGGTTAACGAGGCCAAAGGCCGCGTCCTGCACTTGGGGCACAACAACCCTGAGCAGCTCCAGCCTAGGAGAAGCCTGGCTGGAAACTGCCTGGAGGAGAAGGACCTGGGGGGGTTGTTTGAACAGGAGCCAGCAGGGGCCCAGGGGGCCAAGAAGGCCAAGAGCATCTTGGCTTGGATCAGACCCGGCGTGGCCAGCAGGGCCAGGGAGGTTCTTCTCCCTCTGGACTGGGCCCTGGGGAGACCGCTCCCCGAATCCTGGGGTCAGTTCTGGGCCCCTCAGCACAAGAAGGATGTTGAGGCTCTGGAGCGAGTGCAGAGAAGAGAGCGGAGCTGGGGAAGGGGCTGGAGAAGAAGAGGAGCGGCTGAGAGAGCTGGGGAGGTTCAGCCTGGAGAAGAGGAGGCTGAGGGGAGAGCTCATTGCTCTCTGCAACTCCCTGAGAGGAGGTTGTGGAGAGGAGGGAGCTGGGCTCTTCTCCCAAGGGACAGGGGACAGGACGAGAGGGAATGGCCTCAAACTCCACCAGGGGAGGGTCGGGCTGAACATTAGGAAAAAATCGTTCCTGGCAAGGGTGATTGGTCAGTGTCAGAGGCTGCCCAGGGAGGGGGTTGAGTCCCCTTCCCTGGAGGGGTTTAAGGGACGGGTGGACGAGGTGTTGAGGGACATGGGTTAGTGATTGATGGGAACGGTTGGACTCGATGATCCAGTGGGTCTCTTCCAACCTGGTGATTCTATGATTCTACAATCCTTGCTCCACCAGCTCCATCCCTCTCCCAGCCCCAAGGACGCGGCGCGGCGGCTCCTGATGTCCCGGTGGTACCTTTGGCAGAGCCGCCGGTGCCGGCTGCGCTGGCGGGCAGGACGGTGGCCCCACGGAAAGCCCTCTCCAGGTGGTTGTGCTGCTTGGCCAGCTGCTCCAAGGTCTCCTCCAGCCGGATGCGCTGATCCCGCTCGTGCTGCAGCGATTTCTGCCACTTCTTGCTATGGGTTTGCGCCAACACCAGAAAATCCCGGCAGGCCTGCCAAGAAGAAGGTCCCAACACCACAAGGTCCGCGTCTTGGCCCCACGGGACGCCCCTGCCCTGCCCCATGGCGCGTGGGGCGCACGGACTCACGTTGATCATGGCGTTGGAGGTGATGCGGAAGAGCGTGGCTCGCTCGTTCACCTGCTTGATCTTCTCGGTGCTCTCGGCCGGCAGCCGGAGGGTCTCCAGCTCGCTGAGGGAACGCTGCAGGGCGGTGCCGTGCTTGGCGATCAGGTCGTTGCAGGTGCTCAGATCCTCCACCTTGCTGGACAGGGTGCGCAGCGTGCTCTGCAGCTCCGTCTTGTCCGTCTGCGACACTGATTCGTCGCCGGAGTCATCTGCCAGCAAGATGGGACGTTAGTGGGGGGCCTCTCACCTCCCAGGGGATGGGGGAGAACTGGGGAATGGTTTGAGTTGGAAGGGACCTCCAAGCCATCCAGTTCCAACTCCAGGGACACTTCCCACTGGATCAAGGGCTCCAAGCCCCATCCAACCTGGCCTTGGATGCCTCCAGGGATGGGGCAGCCACAGCTTCACTGGGCAATCTGGGCCAGGGCCTCCTCACCCTCACAGCAAAACGCTTCTCCCCAAGATCTCAATTCCATCTCTCTTCTTTCAGCTCCAAACCCTTCCTCTCATCCTATCTGTGCACTCCCTGATCCAGAGCCCTTCCCCAGCTTTCCTGGAGTCCTTTTCAGTTTTGGAAGCTGCTCTAATGTCTCCCCACACCCTTCTCTTCTCCAGGCTCAACAACCCCAACTCTCTCCTTGCATAGGAGGTTCTCCAGCCCTCGGATCATCTCCAGGGCCTCCTTTGCACTCGCTCCAGCAGCTCCGTGTCCTCCCCGTGCTGAGGATCCAGAACTGGACGCAGTTGCCCTTTGATCCAGACCGGGCTGTGAGCACGAGGCTGCCGGGATGGGCACAGCAGGCATCATCCCGGCTCCCCAGGGGCCAGGAGCCGGACACGGGACACTCCTGGCCACCAGCACGGCAAGGCCCCGGCCCCGGAGCGCAGCAGGGAGTGGCAGCTCGGAGCAGATGGCACACGAGCGGTCCCGCCAGCAAGGAAGCACGTGCCAGGCTGCTGGCGGCTCCTCCAAGCAAAGCTGAGCAGGAAGAAAAGCCGGCTGCACGCCGGCACGGCTGCGGCAGAGCAGGACAGTGCTGCCAAGCTCCCACACCGACAGGCACCCCTTCCAAATCCCACCAGCACCCCAGGCCACTCACTGTCCCCAATGTGACCCAGTCCCTGCTCCGCATCCCAGTCGGGAAGGGGAGATGGATGGGGATCTTGGTTTAGGGATGGGAAACCCACAGGGTGGTCACAGAATCATAGAAGAGTTTGGGTTGGAAAGGACCTGAAAGATCATCTAGTTCCAACCCCAGGGACATCTCCCAATGGATCAGGGTCTCCAAGCCCCATCCAACCTGACCTTCAACACCTCCAGGGATGGGGCAGCCACCACTGCTATGGGAAACCTGGGCCAGTGTCTCACCACTCTCATGGTGAAGAAATTCTTCCTAATGTCTAGTCTAAATCTGTCCTTCTCCAGCTTCTGTCTGTTCCCCTTGTCTTATCACCACAAGCCTTCAAGAACAGTCCCTCCTCAGCTTTCTTGTAACTCCTTTCAGGTTCTGCAAGGTCGCTATAAGATCTCCTTGGAGCCTTCTCTTCTCCATGTTGAACAAGCCCAACTCCCAGCCTCGGATCATCCTCGTAGCCCTCTAGGCTCAGAAGGAGCTGGTGTCGCCGCCCGGCTCCGTGAAGACCCACATGAAGTCGTCTCAACGCAAGAAACATACCTGACTCTTCCAACATCTTGACGGCTTTGGCCTTGGCGAGCTCCAGCGCGGTGACCCAGCGTTGCCGCTCCACCTCCGAGCTGGCCTTGAGGTGATAGGTCTGGGCGCCGCCGTTGGAGATGATGAAGTTGCAGGAATCCTCCACCGTGATGTTGGCCGTCGCCAGGTTGATGGTGCCGCGGCAAGTGTGCCTCATCTCCGCCTTGGAGCTGCAAGAGGGGTGGTCGGGGTGGGGTTGGAGGTGGCCCGTAGCCCAGCCGGGCAGCGGCCAAGCCCTCGGGAGGCCGGGGACGGGGGGCGGCATTCCCAGCTCCACAGGCAGCGCTATTAATAGGGCTCTGCCGAGCCGGGCGGGCACGCAGCCGGCGTGGGGTTTCACCGCCGGCGTGGGGTTTCACTGCCTGTGCCGGGTTTCACCGCCAGCGTGGGGGGTCCCACCATCGGGTTTCACCACCAGCGCGGGGGTCTCAGCGCCAGGTTTCAGCACCGGCGCGGGGGTCCCACCACTGACACAGGGTTCTCCATTGGCATGAGGGTCTCACCACCAGCGTGGGGTTTCACCATCAGGTTTTACCACCAGCACAGGGGTCCCACCATCAGGTTTCACCACCAGCACAGGGGTCCCACCATCAGGTTTCACCACCAGCATGAGGGTCCCACCACTGGCACAGGTTTCACCACCAGCATGGGGTTTCACCACCAGCGTGGGGTTTCACCATCAGGTTCCACTACCAGCGTGCAGGTCCCACCACTGGCATAGGGTTCACCACCAGCACGTGGGGTTTCACCATCAGGTTTCATCACCAGCATGGGGGTCCCACCATCAGGTTTCACCACTAGCATGGGGGTCCCACCACTGGCACAGGGTTCACCACCAGCGTAGGCGTCCCACAATCAGGTTCCACCACCAGCGTGGGGTTTCACCATCAGGTTCTACCACCAGCATGGGGGTCCCACCATCAGGTTTCATCACTAGCATGGGGGTCCCACCACTGGCACAGGGTTCACCACCAGCACAGGGGTCCCACCATCAGGTTTCACAACCAGCATGGGGGTCCCACCATCAGGTTCCACCACCAGCGTGGGGTTTCACCATCAGGTTCCACCACCAGCATGGGGGTCCCACCATCAGGTTCCACCACCAGCACGGGGGTCCCACCATCAGGTTCCACCACTAGCGTGGGGTTTCACCATCAGGTTCCACCACCAGCATGGGGGTCCCACCATCAGGTTTCACCACCAGCACGGGGGTCCCACCATCAGGTTTCACCACCAGCATGGGGGTCCCACCATCAGGTTCCACCACCAGCACGGGGGTCCCACCATCAGGTTTCACCACCAGCATGGGGGTCCCACCATCAGGTTCCACCACCAGCGTGGGGTTTCACCATCAGGTTCCACCACCAGCATGGGGGTCCCACCATCAGGTTCCACCACCAGCACGGGGGTCCCACCATTAGGTTTCACCACTAGCATGGGGGTCCCACCACTGGCACAGGGCTCACCACCAGCGTGGGGGTCCCACCATCAGGTTCCACCACCAGCGTGGGGGTCCCACCACTGGCACAGGGTTCCCCACCAGCGTGGGGGTCCCACCACTGGCACAGGGCTCACCACCAGCATGGGGGTCCCACCATCAGGTTCCACCACCAGCGTGGGGGTCCCACCATCAGGTTCCACCACCAGCGTGGGGATCCCACCATCAGGTTCCACCACTGGCACAGGGTTCCCCACCAGCGTGGGGGTCCCACCATCAGGTTCCACCACTGGCACAGGGTTCCCCACCAGCCTGGGGGTCTCACCACCAGCACGTGGGTCTCACTGCCAGCGCGGTGATCCCACCATCGGGTTTCACCACAGCCATGGGGGGTCCCACCACTGGCGCAGGGTTCACCATCAGTGTAGGGGTCCCACCACGAGCGTGTGGGTCTCAGTGCCAGGTCTCACTGCCAGTGTGTGTTTCCCCCCCCGGTACCAGGTCTCCCCGCCGGTACCGGGTTTCGGTGTCAGCGCCGGCTCGGACCTCCAGGCTCCCCTGTTTGGCCTCCGCTCCCCGTTCCCGGGAGGGCAGGAGATGCCGGTCTCGGTGCCTCCGGGCCGCGAAGCACGAGCCGCCCGCGGTTCCCCGGTCCATACCGGGGTTTCCCCCCCCACCCCCGTCTCCCCCCGTTCCCACCGGAGCCGCGGCCGCTCGGGGCGGGGAAACCCGGGAGGCGTCGCCCCAAGGTCACGGCGGGGCGGGCGCCCGGGGCCGTACCGGTAGTAGCTGAGGAGCCCGTTGCTGAGCACGAACCAGCGGCGCTGGTAGCCCTTGATGTAGTTGGTCCACTTGAACAGCCACCCCTCGCGGGCCGAACCGGCGCCGCCCGCCCCGCCGCCGCCTCCGCCGCCTCCCCCTCCGCCGCCTCCGCCTCCTCCTGGCCCTGCCGGCGGGGCGGGGAGGGCCGGGGCGGCGCCGGGGGCCGCGGGCAGGGCCATGGGCCCCGGGAGAGCCGCCGCCACGGCTGCCGCGGCCGGGCCGGGGGGTGCGCGCAGCTCCGCCATCGCCGCCGCTGACGTCACAACGCCGCGCCCGCGCCGCGCCCATTGGCGGAGGCGGCCCCGCGCGCCGCGGCCCCGCGCGGTGATTGGACGAGAGGGCGGAGGGGGGCGGGGCCTGGGCCACCATTGGCTGCCTGGCAGACCCGGCTCTGCCGCGCGCTGATTGGCGGAGAAGGCGGGGCCTGCGCCGCCATTGGCTGGTTGTTTTCACTGACTCAGCCGCGCGCTGATTGGTGGAGAGACTCGAGAGGGGCGGAGCCTCCGCTCCCATTGGCTGTTTCATCTCACTGACTCATCCCTAAGGATGGGGGGAATGGGCTGGTCCTGTCCTTGCACCCCCTAAGAATAGGGGGGTCCTGTCCTTGCACCCCTTGAGTTGGGGGGTCCTACCCCTGCACGCCCTGAGTTGGGGGAGTCCTGTCCCTGCACCCCCTGACACAGGGAGGGGGGATCCTGTCCTTGCACCCCATAAGTTGGGAGGAATACTGTCCTTGTACCCCTTGAGTTGTGGGGGTCCTGTCCTTGCACCCCCTGAGTTGGAGAGGCTTGTCCTGCAGCCCCTAAGAATGGGGGGGGGGTCCTGTCCTTGCACCCCCTGAATTGGAGAGGCCTGTCCAGCAGCCCCTAAGAATGGGTGGGGGGGTCCTGTCCTTGCACCCCCTGAATTGGAGAGGCCTGTCCTGCAGCCCCTAAGAATGGGGGGGGTCCTGTCCTTGCACCCCATGAGTTGGAGAGGCCTGTCCTGCAGCCCCTAAGAATGTGGGGGGGTCCTGTCCTTGCACCCCCTGAATTGGAGAGGCCTGTCCTGCAGCCCCTAAGAATGGGGGGGGTCCTGTCCTTGCACCCCCTGAATTGGAGAGGCCTGTCCTGCAGCCCCTAAGAATGGGGGGGGTCCTGTCCTTGCACCCCATGAGTTGGGGAGGGTCCCTGTCCCTGTATCCCCTGAGCTGGGGTGTGTGTGTCTCTGCTCCTGCATCCTCTAAGGAGAGGGAGTCATATCCTTGCACCCCATGAGTTGGGGGGGGGGGGGTCCTGTCCTTGCACCCCATGACCTGGAAGGTCCCTGTCCCTGCATCCCCTAAGGATTGGGGGGGGGTCCTGTTCCTGCACCCCCTGACAGTGGGGGGCCTGTCCTTGCACCCCAGGCGTTGGGGGACCCTATCCCTGCACCTCATGAAAGGGGGGGGGGGGTGGGTCCTACCTGTGCCCCCCCACAAGCAGAGCCCACGCTGCCGCCTGTATACAAGTCATCTTTATTTACAATACCCTATAAAAATGTAAATTTAGAAACTTTATTCTCATTAACCAGAAACAAAAATCGGGCGGGGGGGGGCCACAAAGAAAAAAAAAAAAAAGAAATAATAATAATAATTATTATAATAAGTGAACTTTCCCCTTGATCGGTGGGAGGAGAGCGAGGGGGGGGTGGTGGTTAATGCCGAGGGGGGGTCACCAGTTGTAAAATCCTTACATGTGCAAATCTTTCTGGTTTCTTGTTTAAAAGCAAAAAGACTAAAAACCCAACGCCCCCATCCCTTCCTGCTCCCCCTCCTCCCTCAAACTCTCCAATTCCTGAGGGAGGGCAGGGCTGAGCCCCCCCCTCCCTGCCACCTCCCCATCCAAGCCTGGAGCTGCCGGGAGGGCTCCCGGAGTGGGAAGGAGGCAGGGAGGCTCGGGAAGACAAGGCAAGTGTGCAAAAATGAGGTGTGTGTGGGTGTTCACACGGGGCTGGGGGGGCGCAGGGAAGGAGGAGGGGGCACCCCACGGAGCAAGGGGGGGGTGTCTCCCAGCTCTCCCCAGCCTCCCTTCCTCCGTAGTGTGCGTGTGGTGGGGGAAGAAGCAGCAGCCGTTGTTGTTGAAGGAGGGGGGCGCAGCACTTTGGGGGGGCGGGGGAAGCAGGCAAAGTGCTTCCTTTCCAACACCCCCCTCGCCCCAGCCAGGATCCTGCACCAGGGGGGGCCAGCGGGGGCTCGCGGTCCCACCGGGATCCAGGGCTGGGGGGGGCCGCCTGCCCCCCTAAATCCATCCTCGGGAAGGTGGAGGCGTCCTACCGGATCCCATGCACCAAGCTGGAAGTGGGGAACAAGGGCAGGGGGGGGTGGGCTCAGAGGAGGCAGCGATTAACCCCCCTCCCAGGCTGCTCCCTCAGCCCCCCACTCGGGTTTCGCCCTTTTCCAGCCTCTCCTGTAGGAGAAAAGGGCAGAAGCTTCTCCCTTCACCTCGGATTTCACCCTTTTCCACCCCCTCCAGTAGGAGAAAAGGGCAGAAGCTTCCCCTTTTGCCCAGGATTTTGCCCTATTCCATCCCTTCCAGCGGAAGAAAAAGGTGGAAACTCCTCCCTTCGCCCCTGGTTTTGCCCTTTTCCAGCCCCTCCGGTAGGAGAAAAGGGCAGAAGCTTCTCCTTTTGCCTCCGATCTCACCCTTTTCCATCCCCTCCGGTAGGAGAAAAGGGCGGAAGCTTCTCCCTTCATCCTTTTTTCCCCCTTTTTCATCCCCTCCAGCGGGAGAAGCGTGCGGACAGGACACCACTTACTGCAATTTCGTCTCCAAGAGGTTCAGCTTCTGCTGGTCGACGTAGCGAGAGAAGAGGGACACCAGGTTGGAAGGGGTGGACACGGGCTTCGCCAAGGCCGCCTGAGGGATCCGCAGGAGCTCCCGGGTCGCCATGAGCATCAGCTCCGTCCTGCCGGGAAGAGGCAGAGGAGTGAGAAGAGGGGGAAGAGAGAATCCCCTCGGGGCTGCCTTTCTCTCTGGCCGTTTCTGTAATGAAACCTCCTCCTTCTTCATCAACTCCGACCCTGCCGGTGCCCGAGGAGCAGGCAGGGATGAGGCTCACCACTGGTTGTCCTGCATTAGCTCCGTGGTGGCGTCCGAGCTCTGCAATTCCTCCCCGCGGCTCAACACCAAGTACAGCAGGGAGAGGCCGAACTGCGGGAGAGAGAAAAGGCATCAGGGTGGGTGCTGGCAAGGCCGTAATCCCACTGGCACCGTCACAAACCACGACTGGCAACCCGAGGAAATCCCTGCGGGCAGGGCAAGGTGTGAGCTTTCCTCCCACTGCTCCTTCCCCTTTGAGAGCTTTTGCGTGGGTGGGAGAATAATCTCTGCTTTCCAATCCTTCTGAGGACTCCCAATTCCTCCTGGTGACTTCCCAATCCCTCCCTGGGACTCACAACCCCTCCTGAAGACTCCCAATTCTTCCTGGTAACTCACAAATCCCTCCCAGGGACTCCCAAGTCCTCCTGGTAACTCCCAATCCCTCTTAAAGACTGTCAGTTCTTCCTAGGAACTCCCAATCCCTCCCAGGGACTCCCAAATCCCTCCTGAAGACTCCCAATTCTTCCTAGCGACTCCCAAATCCCTCCCAAAGACTCCCAATTCTTCCAAGGGACTCCCAAGTCATCCTGATAACTCCCAATCCCTCCCGGGGACTCCGGAACCCGTCCCGAAGACTCCCTATTCTTCCTAGGGACTCTCAAATCCCTCCTGGGGACTCTCAAGTCCTCCTGGTAACTCCCAATCCCTCCCTGGGACTCCCAATCCCTCCTGGTAACTCCCAAATCCCTCCCAGAGACTCCCAAGTCCTCCTGGTAACTCCCAATCCCTCCCTGGAACTCCCAATCCCTCCTGGTAACTCCCAAATCCCTCCCAGAGACTCCCAAGTCCTCCTGGTAACTCCCAATCCCTCCTAAAGACTCTCAGTTCTTCCTAGGGACTCCCAATCCCTCCTGAAGACTCCCAATTCTTCCTAGGGACTCTCAAATCCCTCCCGGGAACTCTGGCACAAGCCAAAGGATCCCCAGCTGCCTTCACAGCCCCCCGAGGATGAGGAGGAGGAGGAAGATTAGGGGCTCGAGTCACGCAGGCACCGCTGGGGCTGCCCCCACATTGCAGCACTCCGTGCCCGGCTCCCAGGGACGTTTCCCACGGAGCCAGAGCAGCTCTCCCGCCCCATATTTCAGCGCAGGGATCTGCATCCCAGCGGGTGAAACAAAGGAGCAGGCTGCGAGACCACAGCGGAGACGCAGGCCAGCTCAGAGGGGCTGATTAATCACCCAGACCCCCTCGTTAATCGGCAAGGGAAGCGGAGAGGGGCTCCTGTGCCATTCCTGCAGCCAACTCTGCCACGCGGTGCCCAGACACTGCTGGGAACGCCGTTTCCCGGCTCTGGGAGATCGGAGGGGCTGCTGGGGTGTAGGGATGCGGGGAGCAGGGTGAGGAAGCACCTTGTTTTGGAGCACAGCAGCGAGGTGGGGGTTGGTGGGCGCCGTCGCGCTCTGAGGTAGGTTCGTTAGCTGCTGCACAAGGCTGGTGACCGTTCCCAAGGGAAGGTGGTAGAGAACGTGCGTGAAGGGCCTCAACAGGCAGGGCAGCACCTGCGGGGAGAGGAGCAGAGGGGTCAGGAGCAGGAAAACACGCTTCCCCAGGGCTGGCCGGCCGCTCCAGCTCCTCACGGACCTAGATAAGATGCTGCCTCGCTGCTACAGAACAAGCTCTGCCTGAAAAACAGCTCGGATTTATTTCACTGGTGCCTGGATTTTTGTTCCCTGTATAAAAACTACCACGAAGGACACTGAAAGCACAGAAGACGCTGCCCTCGGCTCTCTGTCTCTGGAAGACGGAGTTCTCCTGCTGTCACCCGATGAGTCAGAGACGCAGCCCTTTGGACAAGCACTCGCAGAGAGCTGGGACTGTTAAACAAAGGCACCATTTATCAGGAACCCTCCCTGCTTCCTTCCCAGCGAGGCTGGGATGGGTTGTGCCAGCCGGCAGGCACGGCAAACGGCTCTGGCAGCTTCCCAGGAAAGGCAGAAACAATCACCTGTTAGTCACACAATGCTCTCTCCCCTCTTCCCTCACAGAGGAGAGGAGATCCAGCTCCAGCCTCTGGAATCTCACCTCATCCTGAGTCCCTGGAATCTCACCTCGTCCTGAGCGTCCTTCTTGATGAGGAAGGGCAGGTTCCTGGCGGTGGCCATAAGCAGGTCGGCCGCTTGCTCGGGTGACAAGAAGGGGAGGATCCGGGCCACGAGGCGTTTCCCTTTCCGGATGCACATGATCTGCATGAAGTGGTCGTCGCTCGGCCTCGGGAGAGGAGAAAGGGGTTGCCCTTCAGCTGGGGGCAGCCCAGGGTGTTCCCTCCCCAGCTGGCTCCAGGCGGAAAACACACCCGAGTCCAAAAACATCCCCAGGGAGGGAAAAACAACGCAGGATTGACAGCCCTGAGCTCAACCTGTGCCTGTCTGACAGGCTGGGCAGGAATCATAGAATCACCAGGTTGGAAAAGACCCATTGGATCATCGAAAAGACCTTTGTGATCGAGTCCAGCTGTACTTCTCCACTACTAAAACCATACCCCTGAGCACATCTGTCTGTCTTTTAAACCTCTCCAGCAATGGGGACTCAACCACAGCCCTGAGCAGCCTATATCCAGTTCCTAATACCCAGTCTAGACCTTTCCTGGTACAACTTGAGGCCATTTCCTCTTGTCCTCTCCCTTGTCACCTGGGAGAAGAGCCCAGCACCTGCCTCGCTCTCCTTTCCGGGAGCTGCAGAGAGCGATGACATCTCCCCTCAGCCTCCTCTTCTCCAGACCCAACCCCCATAGGATCACAACCACATCAAACAATCCCAAGGGGAAAAGGGCAAAATAAAGGGGGGAAAAAAAATGGTTATTTCAGCTCCCAGCCCAGCCCTAGAAGAATAATCCCAACTCTTCTTTGGGAAACAGGTCCCTAGAAAGCTGGTTTCAGCAGCTGCGTGTGCCTGCGGAGTGTTGGAGCTCCAGACAGTGACCAAGGCCTGCTCACCTCTCCTGCCCCGGTGCCTTCCCTCTCAGATTGTCGTACATATCGCAGATCTTCTGCTTCCTCTCGCCCATCAGGGCCGGCCGCTCGCCTTCCAGGCTCAGGAGGTAGCGTCTCTCGTAGTCCTCCACGTCCAGGAGGAGGCTGTACGTCTGCAGGAGAGATGGTGGTTACAGTGGGAAACTGGGATCTGCTCCACAGAGACCCAGGAGGGCTCCAGTCAAGGCCCTCCCGTCTCCTTTGCTCCTACAGGAATGGTGCATCCAGCCCAGACCCCATCAAAGCTTCCCGCAGGCCCAGCTGGAGAGCAAAAGGAGCAGGGAGTCTGTGAACGCAAATGTCCATCCTCTCATATATACTCGCCTTCCCTGGAGGTGTTTAAGGTGAGGGTGGATGAGATACTTAGGGGCATGGTTTAGAGATTGGTGGGAATGGTTGGACTCGACGATCCAGTGGGTCTCTTCCAACCTGGTTATTCTATGATTCTATATAGTGGCTGAGGTGTCACCCCTGTGGAGCTGTGAGTCACTATCGGAGCCTGCAAAGCCCATCGAGGCTGTTTTGGGGCAGGGCTGGTACCCAGCTCCAGCTTTTCCACTTCAGAAAACACTCTCCTGAAAGCAGGAGCTCAGCCACTGTCAACTGCTGGCTTGTCCCCAGCTGGATGTCCAGATGAATTCATCTCCAGGGGCTTTTCCTTCGTTCCAGCCCCACCTTGGAACTCACCTTCTCGATGGTGACGAGGGTCTGGCGCCTCTTGTCCCGAACCTGCTTCTCCTTCGTCTCCTGGTGGGGAGGGACAGCGAGTGAGAGCTGCAGCCGCAGAGCTGCGTTGGAATTGAGGCAGGGCCTGGACTCACATCATCCTCGATGCGGGAGGTCACCACCGCGTCGATCATCTTCCGAGGGTTGTTGACGCTGGACACCGTCAGCTTCCCGAGCGAGCCCTCAAACTGCACTGCAGGAAGGAGAGAGAAGGGAAGCAAAGGGAATCAATCCAGGCCTGACCCCACCTTGCCCCCTTTTATCTCTGGCCCAAAAGCAGCCCCGGGGCTTGCTCCACGCTCAAACTAGAATCAGTGAGAGCCCCTTTCCCAGCCTGGAATGAAAACCCACAGCCTTTCCCAGCTGTGTGGAGAATGGAGAGCTTACCTGGCTTGTAGGTGTGCTCCAGCTTGGCCACCTGAGGTGTGATGAGTTTAGTGCGTTCCTTCTTGGGACCATCACCCTGGACTTCCTCCGCTGCTGACAACTTCTCCAGCTTCTGGAAGTAATTCTGAGGCGGGGAGAGTGGAGGGTGAGACCCTCAAAAATCAGCTGGCGAGGACTGATGTGAGGCAATCCTCTCTTTTAAATGCGCTCTGTCCCTCTTCATCGCTTCCAGCTCTTCCCAACACCATCCCCGGTGCCTGAGGGCACAACTGCACAATGGCATCCTCCTCCGTCATCCCTTGAGGTGACAGCGGCCAAAGTTCCTCCTCAGCCTTCCCTTTCCCAACACAATGACAAATCCACTCTCTGCAAGACTCTCAGCTCCCAGTCCGTCCCAGCATGCTCCAGTAACCCTGCCTGGCTCCGTTAGCACCGTGCCGGGGCCTCCCACACTGCTCCTCACGCGCTCTTTCCACCCGCCCTGGCCAACGTTCACCTCTTTCACAAGAACGCAGCTTTGTTGACTCACATCCCGGCTGCGGCCACACCAGTTCCTCTCCTCTACTGGGGATCAGCTCATCCAACGGTTCCCGGAAAACCTCTATCAGCTCGATGCTTTCCGCCAGCCCCAGAGCAGACGGAGGCAACCGGACTGCTCTGACCTGTTTCAACTGCCCTCCCTGCTCTGCTCTGCGCTCACGGTCACAACCGGCCGCTCCAGGACCTTTCTGGGTGTGTGGCTCCATGGAAACAGGGGCTAAACCTCTGGCACAGCTGGAAACTGCCCTGGATACGCTCCCAGCCACTGTTCAATCTCCATCCTAGAGAGCTCAAAGCCTTCTGCGACTTCCCCTGGTGTGAAGCTGCAAGTTCCTGAGCTTTGAGCATCCACCACCGTCAGCAAGAGCCCAGCTGTCACCTTGCTCCATCTGCTCCCAGTCTGGCTCCTTCCAGCCCTGTCTGGCGCTCCCTGTTCTTGAACTGGAAAGGAGCAGGAGCAGTTTTTCCCCATCCACCTTCTCCACCTCGCTCTTTGGATCCCGTGGGCTCCATCACCATTGGAGTCCTCCTTACTCAACGCAGAAGTCCATTCCCTCCTGAGGTCTCTCCCTTGTGTTTTCCACTTCCCAGCTTCCCTCTCTCCTCTTCTGTGTGTTGTATTCTGACACTATCACACGCGGAATCACTCGGTTGGAAAAGACCCACAAGACCATCAAAACCAACCATTCCTATCAACCACTAAACCAAGCCCCTCAGCAGCTCAGATGAGCTGCTCTACCATTCTCGTCCTGCTGCGCCCTCCAAATTCACGCTGCCAAAATCTCTTCACTCCTAGAGACTGCGCCCAAGAGCAGAAAGGCGGCTTTTCCCTTCCTAGGAATGCTTAGCTCACTCCATCCCTATCTCCCTTCTCCACAACTGGAGCTAGGAAAGCTTCCCCAGCTGCATCACTCATCCGATTGGCTTCCCCTTTCATAGAATCATAGAACCACCAGGTTGGAAAAGACCCACGGATCACCGAGCCCAACCATTCCCATCAATCACTAACCCATGTCCCTCAGCACCTCGTCCACCCGTCCCTTAAACCCCTCCAGGGAAGGGGACTCAACCCCCTCCCTGGGCAGCCTCTGACACTGACCAATCACCCTTGCCAGGAAAGATTTTTTCCTGCTGTCCATCCTGAGCCTCCCCCGGTGGAGCTTGAGGCCATTCCCTCTCGTCCTGTCCCTTGGGAGAAGAGCCCAGCTCCCTCCTCTCCACAACCTCCTCTCAGGGAGTTGCAGAGAGCAATGAGCTCTCCCCTCAGCCTCCTCTTCTCCAGGCTGAACCCCCCCCAGCTCTCTCAGCCGCTCCTCTTCTTCTCCAGCCCCTTCCCCAGCTCCGCTCTCTTCTCTGCATTCGCTCCAGAGCCTCAACATCCTTCTTGTGCTGAGGGGCCCAGAACTGACCCCAGGATTCGAGGAGCGGCCTCCCCAGGGCCCAGTCCAGAGGGAGAAGAACCTCCCTGGCCCTGCTGGCCACGCCGGGTCTGATCCAAGCCAAGATGCTCTTGGCCTTCTTGGCCCCCTGGGCCCCTGCTGGCTCCTGTTCAACCAACCCCCCCAGGTCCTTCTCCTCCAGGCAGTTTCCAGCCAGGCTTCTCCTAGGCTGGAGCTGCTCAGGGTTGTTGTGCCCCAAGTGCAGGACGCGGCATTTGGCCTCGTTAACCCTCCTGCCGTTGGTCTCAGCCCCTGGATCCAGCCTGGTCAGATCCCTGCCTTGGCCCTGTGACCATGCTGAGAAGACACCAGATCCCACAGGAGCGTTTCACTAGCAGCCACGGACAAGGGATACGCAGCGTAGAGAGCCGAGCGCTTCCTCCTCCCTGTACCTGGTAGTAATAGTCGTCCAGGTAGGGATCAGTGCTCTGCAGCTGCATCATCTGGATCTTGGACACCCAATCCTTCTCCCGCTGCAGCATGAGGTTGGCGTAGGGATCTTTACGCATCTGCTCCTGGTGGCTGCTCCGGTGACCCCCTCGATCCCCCACGGAGCCGTTGAGGCTCCGGTGCTGGCTGGCAGGAGGCAAGAAGGGCACCGGTGAGCAGACAGGAGCTACAGGAAGGGACAGAGAGCGGGGACAGGCTAGCCCCGGCAGCACAACATCCCCGCGGCGGCTGAGGGGAGACGCGATTCCCCGCTTCCCGGCACCAGGCAGCGCCGGCGTAGGGCCAGCACTCACTTTCGGTTCTGCTGTTGCCGCTGGTGCAGGAGCCGGCGGTGCTGGGGGTGCAGGTGGGTCGTGTCCGGCCGGAACATCTGCGGCTGCGGCCTGGGGAGAGCAGGAAGAGAGCGGGAAGTCTCAGAGGTGGGTGCGGAGAGCGGGAGGCATTTAGGAGAGGGCTAGGACCTACCGGAGGCTCGGCAGGTGGGATCCAGGGCCCGGCGAGTGCTGTGGCTGCGAGGGAGGAGGAGGAGCCCCAAAGAAGGCACGAAACCCACCGGCCGGAGACATCATCTGTCCAACTCTGCCCTGGAGCAGCTTGGGATTGACGGAGGGGAGCGGGCTGCCCACCAGGCCAGAGACCCGCGCAAACTGGCTGGGGGACATTCGGCCGGCCTGGAAGAGCAGAGAGAGGGCCTGGGGTCAGGATTTGGGGACAAAGGGAAAGGCTCAGACAGGGAGGGTAAGGAAGAGCCTGAGTGGAGCAGCTCCCCCAAAGAAAAATGCGGGATGACTCACAGGATCACCAGGTTGGAAAAGACCCATCGGATCATCGAGTCCAACCATTCCTATCAAACACTAACCCATGTCCCTCAGCACCTCGTCCACCCGTCCCTTAAACCCCTCCAGGGAAGGTGATTCAACCCCTCCCTGGGCAGCCTCTGACACTGACCAATCACCCTTGCCAGGAAAGATTTTTTCCTAATGTTCAGCCCGACCCTCCCCTGGTGGAGTTTGAGGCCATTCCCTCTCGTCCTGTCCCCTGTCCCTTGGGAGAAGAGCCCAGCTCCCTCCTCTCCACAACCTCCTCTCAGGGAGTTGCAGAGAGCAATGAGCTCTCCCCTCAGCCTCCTCTTCTCCAGGCTGAACCCCCCCAGCTCTCTCAGCCGCTCCTCTTCTTCTCCAGCCCCTTCCCCAGCTCCGCTCTCTTCTCTGCACTCGCTCCAGAGCCTCAACATCCTTCTTGTGCTGAGGGGCCCAGAACCGACCCCAGGATTCGAGGAGCGGTCTCCCCAGGGCTCAGTCCAGAGGGAGAAGAACCTCCCTGGCCCTGCTGGCCACGCCGTGTCTGTTCCAAGCCAAGATGCCCTTGGCCTTCTTGGCCCCCTGGGCCCCTGCTGGCTCATGTTCAAACCAGCACCCCCAGGTCCTTCTCCTCCAGGCACCTTTCCTGTTAGGATGCTGCCAGGATAGGAGAGAAAAGAGCTTTACCTGGGCTCCTCCAAGCAGCTGCGCTCTCTGCAGGTGGGTGAGGACAGGAGAGACGCTGTGCGGGAACGGGTGGCCCAGGAGGGAGGAATTCTGTGGGAAGAGAAGGGAAGAGGGATGCTGGTCACAGCTGCCAGCACAAGATGAAGTGCCAGGGAGCCAGGCTGGGCTCCGAGGATCCAAGCTGAGCCAGGCAGGACAGGGCTACGGAAGCAGAGACGAGCAGCTGGGGGGTTGTGTGTTACACAGACTGCCAGGGCCCAAAGATGCAGGTGAGGAGAAAGGAAAGGGGCTTTAGGTGGTTCTAGGGGGGGCGGAAAACCTCCCAGTAGCCAGGAAACCAAAGGCAGCGCCAACACAGAGCAGCGTGGAAGTACCGGTACGTTGCAGAGCTGGTTGGGGGACATCCTCTCGCCGTAGGGAGCAGGGTAGCGCTGCTGCATGGGAGCTCGGATGTGGACAGGCTTCGGACACAGGATCTAGGAGAAGGAAAGGGGCCCAGTTTCCCTGTCAGCTCCCCAGGGAGCAGCTCGCACCCTTGGATCGGCGAGCGGGGCCGGTGGGAGGTACCTGCTGGTTGAAGTTGGGCACAGCGGCCTGCTTGGGAGGGGTGCCGATGGGAACGGCGCGGACAGGCGGGCTCCCGATGACGGGGGACGAGGAACGGCGGGGCAGCGCGCGCTCCGAGGGGTCCCGCTCTTCCTCTCGAGGCTGCGGGGGTCGCTGAGGCAGAGCATAGTCCAGCACGGACACTGACGGCATCTCCTGCAAGCAAAAGGGGAGGGAAAGCTCCCCCCGGAGTAACAGTCACTGACTGGGATGGGCAGGATGAGCACTCAGGGATGTTCCCAGGCAGCGGCAGCTGCATCCTTCCTCCTGCCAGGTCTCCTCCGCATCCCACTGTGCTTTCCAAGGAGCCCGATGTGATGCAGGGGGCTTCTGGGGACCCCTAAACGCCCACTGGGGTGACAGCACTGCCTGAGCCCAGAATGGGAACTGGGTGCCACACGCCCGCTCGCTTCCCAGCCTTCCTCAGCCCTGCTGAGCCGAGGGAAAGCCGGCTGCGCCACACGCTCCGCTTGCGCTTAAAAACCTGACTCTTAATTAAACCGCAACAAAAAAGCCTCCTCTGCCTCCAGGCGCTGACATTCCCAAACTCTAACAAGAGCGCTGACGCTTCTCAGACGCTCCCAGGGACCACAGATCCATGAAAAGCCCGCAACCCGGCTCTCCAGCTTCCGAGGGGGGTGTATCTAAGAGCCAAGCGTGGCTACTTGGACCCAGCCAGTGGCCAGCAGAACGCTCTGCTATCTCAAGCCCATCTGGAGGTGCCAAGGAGCCCGTGCCAGTGGAACCAAAGGGATTCAAGGGGCTTTAGGGGAGCCACAGGGATTCAAGGGGCGTTGGTGGAACCTCAGGGATTCAAAGGATGTTAGTGGAACCACAGGGATTCAAGGGGTTTTGGGGGAGCCACGGTGGGTGCCACTGGCACCCAGCACCGTACCTGAGTGAGTAGCGGCCCCCGAATGCGCTGCAGGACGGCCGAGCTATCCCAGATACTGGAATTCAGCCCTCCAGACTGCTGGAAAAGACACGGGGAGTCAGCGAGGAGCTTGCCAGGCCCGTGGGCACCTCGCCCAGCCCCGCTCCCACCTGCACGGGGCCCCGGGTCTGCACGGCTTGCATGATGGCGGGATCCTCCAGCTCGCTGTCGATCACCAGCCGGGTGAGCCGCTCGGCCAGCGCGTCCTCAGGGTCGCCCAGCAGGTCCGTGTCCTCGCCGCCGCCTCCATCCCGGTCCCTGTTGGCCACCGGTTTGTCCTCCAGCTCCGCCAACCGCTCATGTGCCTCCTGCCAGTCGTCGTCTGCCAAGCAAGCATGGTCAGCTGTCAGGCCCCGGCCCTCCAGCCATGGCCCCCAGACGGCACAGCCACGTCCACTGTCGTTTCACCCATTCATCACAGCTCTATTCCCTGAGTTGTGTTCCCTAATTGTCACAGCCCTGTTACCCCAGCCACGTGCTACAGACTGGGAGAAGTCTGGCTGGAAACTGCCTGGAGGAGAAGGACCTGGGGGGGTTGGCTGAACAGGAGCCAGCAGGGGCCCAGAGGGCCAAGAAGGCTAAGGGCATCTTGGCTTGGAGCAGACACGGCGTGGCCAGCAGGGCCAGGGAGGTTCTTCTCCCTCTGGACTGGGCCCTGGGGAGACCGCTCCCCGAATCCTGGGGTCAGTGCTGGGCCCCTCAGCACAAGAAGGATGTTGAGGCTCTGGAGCGAGTGCAGAGAAGAGAGCGGAGCTGGGGAAGGGGCTGGAGAAGAAGAGGAGCGGCTGAGAGAGCTGGGGGGGTTCAGCCTGGAGAAGAGGAGGCTGAGGGGAGAGCTCATTGCTCTCTGCAACTCCCTGAGAGGAGGTTGTGGAGAGGAGGGAGCTGGGCTCTTCTCCCAAGGGACAGGACGAGAGGGAATGGCCTCAAGCTCCACCGGGGGAGGCTCAGGCTGAACATCAAGAAAAAAATCTTTCCTGGCAAGGGTGATTGGTCAGTGTCAGAAGCTGCCCAGGGATGGGGTTGAGTCCCCTTCCCTGGAGGGGTTTAAGGGATGGGTGGACGAGGTGCTGAGGGACATGGGTTAGTGATTGATGGGAATGGTTGGACTCAATGATCCGATGGGTCTTTTCCAACCTGGTGATTCTCTGATTCTATGTCCTCAGCCATTTCCCCCCATTGTCAAGCCACGTCCCCAGCTGTGTCCCCCAAGTGTCACAGCTGTGACCCCCAATTATCACAGTCCTGTCCCCCAAGCCGTGACCCCCCGATTGTCACACCTGCGTCCCCCAATTGTCACACTCCTGTCCCCAGCTGTGTCCCCCAGCTGTCCTAGTCCTGTTCCTCAACCCTGTCCCCAGCTGCACCCCCCAGTTGCCACAGCCGTGTCCCCAAACCCTCCTGCCGCCAAAGCACAGACACGGAGAGCAGGAAGAGCAGCAGCGAGGCAGCACAAAGGCCACAAGCTGCGGGAATTCAGGGCCCGGGATGAATTTTACCGACAGCCCCAGCTCCGAACGTGTCATCGTTGAACTGATCGATGTCTTCATCTTCCTCCCCCAACGCTTGGAAGGCGTCTTCATCCTCATCCAGCGGGCAGTCCTCCAGGGACTGCGGAGAGCGAGGAGCAAAGGGAAAGACGAGGGGTCAGGACTTCCCTGAGCCACTTAAGCCACCGTTCCCGGTGCGGCCTAGGCGGGGGGGGGGGGGGCCGCGGGGGCGGGGGTGGGGAGGGGGGACACCGGGCCCTCAGGCCCGGTGTCCCCCCTCCCCACCCCCGTCCCCGCGGGCCTCCCGTGCTCCCAGCTTTCCCCTCCCTCCTTGCTTTCCCTTTTACCTGGTACCGGAACATGGCGGCGGCGCCCACCGCCCGCAGGCCCCGCGCGCCGCCCGCTCCCCGGCGCCCCCGCGCATGCGCCGGCGCGCGCGCATGACGTCACTCGCGCGCGCGCGCGCCCGCCCAGGCGAGACGCGCGGGGGAAGGCGGTGGCTGGAGGAGAGGGCGTGGCTTAAAGGTGGTTATTTGCATAAAGGCCACGCCCACTCTCACCTCTTAAAGGGGCAGCGGCCGCTGGGAGATGGAGGCGGGGAGCTACTGTCCCTCTAGCTTTGTCCCCTGGCTGTCCCAGCCCTAGCCCCCCAGCCGTGTCCCCCAGCTGTCACCTCATCCACAGCAGTGTCCCCCCAGATGTATCCCTCCTCCTTGTCCCTGTCCCAGAGCCTTGTCCACAGCTGCCTTCCCTCTCTGTCCCCAGCCGTGTCCCCAGCCATGTCCCGTCTGCCCAGCCATGTCCCCTCACCCCAGCCGTTTCCCCTCTGCTGTGTCCCCCTCCTCAACCATGTCCCCTGAGCTGTGTCCCCCTCCTCAGCTATGTCCCCTCAGCCATGTCCCCTCAGCCATGTCCTCTCTCCCCAGTTGTGTCCCCTCTCTCCAGCTATGTCCCCTCAGTTGTGTCCCCTCTCCCCAGCCATGGCCTCCCAGCCATATCTCCCTCCCTCAACACGTCCCTCGGCCATGTCCCTCAGCTATGTCCCCTTCCTCCAGCCATGTCCCCTCAGCCCTTTCCCCTCTCCCCAGCCACGACCCTCAGCCATGTCCCCTTTTTCCAGCCACGTCACCTCAACCATGTCCCCTCCTCAGCCGTGTCCCCTCATCCCTGTCCCCTCTCCCCAGCCATGTCCCCTCATCCTTGTCCCCTCTCCCCAGCCATGTCCCTTCATCCCTGTCCCCCTCCCCAGCCATGTCCTCTCATCCCTGTCCTCTCTCCCCAGCCACGTCCCCTCCACTGTGTCATCTCCGCCGTGTCCACCTCTCCCCAGCCACGTCCCCTCATCCCTGACCCCCTCCCCAGCCATGGCCCCTCATCCCTGTCACTCTCCCCAGCCACGTCCCCTCCACTGTGTCACCTCCGCCATGTCCACCTCTCCCCAGCAATGGCCCCTCATCCCTGTCACTCTCCCCAGCCATGTCCCCTCATTCCTGTCCCCCTTCCCAGCAATGGCCCCTCATCCCTGTCCCCTCTCCCTAGGCATGTCCCCTCATCTCTGTCCCCCTCCCCAGTCATGTCTCCTCATCCCTGTCCCCCTCTCCCCAGCCATGTCCCTTCATCCCTGTCCCCCTCCCCAGCCATGTCCCCTCATCCCTGTCCCCCTCCCCAGCCATGTCCCGTCATCCCTGTCCCCTCTCCCCAGCCATGTCCCTTCATCCCTGTCCCCCTCCCCAGCCATGTCCCCTCATCCCTGTCCCCCTCCCCAGCCATGTCCCCTCATTCCTGTCCCCTCTCCCCAGCCATGTCCCCTCATCCCTGTCCCCTCTCCCCAGCCATGTCCCCTCATCCCTGTCCCCCTCCCCAGCCATGTCCCTTCATTCCTGTCCCCCTCCCCAGCCATGTCCCCTCATCCCTGTCCCCCTCCCCAGCCATGTCCCTTCATTCCTGTCCCCCTCCCCAGCCATGTCCCCTCATCCCTGTCCCCCTCCCCAGCCATGTCCCATCATCCCTGTCCCCTCTCCCCAGCCATGTCCCTTCATCCCTGTCCCCCTCCCCAGCCATGTCCCCTCATCCCTGTCCCCCTCCCCAGCCATGTCCCCTCATTCCTGTCCCCTCTCCCCAGCCATGTCCTCTCTCCCCAGCCACGTCCCCTCCACTGTGTCACCTCCGCTGTGTCCACCTCTCCCCAGCCATGTCCCCTCATCCCTGTCCCCCTCCCCAGCCATGTCCCCTCATTCCTGTCCTCTCTCCCCAGCCACGTCCCCTCCACTGTGTCATCTCCGTCGTGTCCCCCTCTCCCCAGCCACGTCCCCTCATCCCTGTCCCCCTCCCCAGCCATGGCCCCTCCACTGTGTCACCTCTGCCGTGTCCCCCTCTCCCCAGCCACGTCCCCTCATCCCTGTCCCCCCTCCCCACCCGTGTCCCCCCCCCGTATGACCCAGGAGGACACGTCGCCGTCTCGTGACCCTCGTGGGGACCCGCTTCCCCCTGGCCTCCCAGGCAAGGCCACCCCATCTGGGTCCCCGCCCGGCTGTCCCCTCCCTGGGGCGGCCTTGGGGCCTTTAACCGAGCCGGTGTCCCCGGGTGTCCCAGGTGCAGGGTGGCTCCACCTCGTCCCTCCCCTCGGCGCCTTCCTGCCTTCCTTGTCACTGTCACTGGGGATTAGCGCAGGGACAGCCCCAGCCGAGGGTTGGGGACGGGGACAGGGCCACCCGCCACCTCGCCTGGATGTAGAAGGCCTGGTGGGACCCCAGGGCTGCGTCCCCCATCCCTGCGGTGGCCGAGGGGACCCCCTGAGCCCTTGGGGGCACCATGAAGGACCGGCTGGAGCAGCTCAAGGCGGTGAGAGGGGACGAGGGACACTTTGGGGTGGTGGTGGGGAGGGTGGTTGTTGGGCTGGCGAGGAGACGGGTGACATGGGTGACACGGGGATGGGGTCCCTGACAGCCCACCCTGTGGTCCATGGGGGCGTCACGGGGATGGGGGACCTAGTGTCTTGGCTCTGGGGTGGGTGAGGACATCGCGGAGTGGGTGGCATCGTGATCACACCCCACGGTGGACGGGGGTGTCACGGGGATGGGGGTTCTGGAGACCCCAGCCCATGGGGCATGGGGGTGCCTGGGGAATGGGGATCCCTGAGACCGCAGCCCATGGGGCATGGGGGTACCTGGGAAATGGGGATCCCTGAGATCCCGGCCCATGGGGAATGGGGGTACCTGGGGGATGGGGATCCCTGAGATCCCAGCCTATGGGGAATGGGGGTGCCAGGGGGATGGAGATCCCTGAGACCCCAGCCTGTGGGGCATGGGGGTACCTGGGGAATGGGGATCCCTGAGATCCCAGCCCATGGGGAATGGGGGTGCCAGGGGGATGGAGATCCCTGAGACCCCAGCCCATGGGGCATGGAGGTACCTGGGAAATGGGGATCCCTGAGATCCCAGCCCATGGGGAATGGGGGTACCTGGGGAATGGGGATCCCTGAGACCCCAGCCCATGGGGCATGGGGGTACCTGGGAAATGGGGATCCCTGAGATCCCGGCCCATGGGGAATGGGGGTAACTGGGGGATGGGGATCCCTGAGATCCCAGCCTATGGGGAATGGGGGTGCCAGGGGGATGGAGATCCCTGAGACCCCAGCCTGTGGGGCATGGGGGTACCTGGGGAATGGGGATCCCTGAGATCCCAGCCCATGGGGAATGGGGGTGCCAGGGGGATGGAGATCCCTGAGACCCCAGCCCATGGGGCATGGAGGTACCTGGGAAATGGGGATCCCTGAGATCCCAGCCCATGGGGAATGGGGGTACCTGGGGAATGGGGATCCCTGAGATCCCAGCCTGTGGGGCATGGGGGTACCTGGGGAATGGGGATCCCTGAGATCCTAGCCCATGGGGAATGGGGGTACCTGGGGAATGGGGATCCCTGAAACCCCAGCCCATGGGGCATGAGGGTACCTGGGAAATGGGGATCCCTGAGACTCCATCCCATGGTGGATGGGGGTGCTGGGGGGATGGAGGTCTCTCTGAGGTTCAACCACAGAGATAGGGGGCCCTGAATTCCCAATCCGTGCTGGGCAGGAGCACCGTGGGAATGGGAGACCCTGAGATCCCAATCCATGCTGGATGGGGCCGCTGAGCGGTGGGGCTCCTGTGATCCCACCGTGGGAGTGGTGTACCCTAAGATTCCACCATGGGGATGGTGAACCCTAAAATTCCACCACGGGGATGGTGAACCTGAAGATTCCACCCCACGCTGGACAGGGGCACCATGGAATGGGGGTCTCTAAGACTCCATCCCACATTGGATGGAGGTGCCGTGGAAACGGGGAGCCCTGAGACCCCATCCCATGCTGGATGAGGGCACTGCAGGGATGAAGGTCCCTGCAAGCCAGCCGCCCAACGATGGAGGTGCCAGCTGGAAGGAACTGGGGGGTGCTGAGCCCTCTGCGTCCTTTGGAGCTTGGGAGGGTATTTTAGGGGGGATGAACCTCCCAAGACAAGACCTAGACCCCCCCTTCGTGCTGTGCGGTGCATTGAGGAGACACCAGCCGCCCTGTGGGGCTGCGTGTGGGGACACGGCGTGACCGTGGGGACCAGCACCCCTTCCCGCGCCCCACGCCTCCATCCCCACTTCCTCCTCCTCCCGCACTGCCGTGGGGCCCCGCTGCTCCTCAGGGCCCTTCACCCCCCCCGTCTTCTCCCCATGGGGTGTTGGGGGGGCCCCCGCAGCCCCCCAACTTGCGCCCAGGCCGCGGGAGGGAGGCTTGGCAGGGATTTAGCAGGGATTACGGCGCCAGCAGATAAAACCCTTCGTGGGGTGGGGAGAGAAGGGATTAATTTTATTTTTACTCCAGCAAGAAGAAGCAAGGCAGGGTGGGGGGGGTGTGTGTGCGGGGGGTCCCCAAGCGGGGCTTGTGTGTGTCCCCGTCCTCCCCCATTTGGGGACACCACAACCGCACACTCTAGGGTGGTGGTGGAGCTGGTGGCGTCAAGGGGATGTGTTGAGTCCCAGGGTGGCACCTGCGGAAGGGAAGGAGGCAGGAGAACGTGGTGGTGGGACCAGGCCTGGCGTCAGGGTGGTGGGCAACTGTTGCTTTGGGGCCCCTCACCAAGCCCTGGTGACGCAAGATGAGGGTCGGGGACAGAAAACTGTGTGGTGTCCCCATTCCCGTCGGCGTCCCTGTCTCCTCCTTCCAGCCGAGCCCAGCAATCCCTTAATTCCCTCGCTGTGCGTGGCCAGATGTGAGCAGAGCTCACCCCCCTGCCATGCTGCAGATGTCCCCTCTTGGGGCCACCGTGCCCCCCCCCGGGGTCATCACGTCTCCACCTCGTCCCGTCTTGACCCTACAGAACTGGGCTGGCTGGGGGCCACCCTGGCCCCGTGGGGTGGCTGCCACCTCTGGGGGTGTCCCCAGGGTGCAGGTGGGTGGTGGCACCCCTGAGCGCTGTCCCCTGCACCCCGTAGAAGCAGGACCCGGACGATGACACCGAGGAGCTGGAGATCGCCATCGACAACACGGCGTTCATGGATGAGTTCTTCTCAGAGGTGAGGCGGGGGGTGTAGGCATGGGGCTGGGGGTGCAGAGCTGCCTCCTGAACCCTTCTTCCATCCTTCTCGGCCTCTCCAGATTGAGGAGACCCGGCAAAACATCGACAAGATCTCAGAGAACGTGGAGGAGGCCAAGAAGCTCTACAGCATCATCCTCTCGGCCCCCATCCCTGAGCAGAGTGAGTGCGGTGGCCGCGTCCCCCACATCCCCGGGTCTGTAGATCCTGGGGACATTCCCGCGGTGGCGTCCCCATCTCACATGCCATGAATCTGCAGAGACCAAAGATGACCTGGAGCAGCTGACGGCGGAGATCAAGAAAATGGCCAACAGTGTCCGCAACAAGCTGAAGAGTGAGTGGCCGTGTCCCCACCGCCGTGCCACCCAGCCCTCGCGGTCCCCTTGTCCTCGCTGGGAGGGCAGAAAGTGCTGGGGACACCAGGGCTGTGGGGTCTGGTGGGTGGGGAAGGTCCCTGATGGGCTGGGGGCTGGTTCTCACCAGGCATGGAGAGGAACATCGAGCAGGACGAGGCGCGGTCCTCTGCCGACCTGCGGATACGCAAGTCCCAGGTGAGCTCTGGTCCTTGGGAGCCACTGACCTCCAGGTCCTGAGCCCCCCAACCCCCACGGGCTGGAGATATGGCACATCCTGGCTGTCCCCGTGTTTCCCATCTCCATCTTCTGTCCCCATCCAGCACTTCTAGGCTGACATGGGTGTTACCTGGGGTGTCCCCGTCCCCAGCAGCTGGCCCCAGGGCTGGGACATGCCATGTCCGAGGTGTCCCATGTCCCCATCTCTGGATCCTGACCCTGGAGGCTGGGGAGGTGCCATGCCTGAGGTGTCCCCACCTCATGTCCTTGTCCCCAGATGTGGACTTTGACCCCAGGGGCTGGGGAGGTGCCATTCCCAAGGTGTCCCCACCCCATATCCTTGTCCCCAGCTCTGAATCCTGGCCCTGGAGGCCAGGGAGGTGCCATGCCTGAGGTGTCCCCATCCCATATCCTTGTCCCTAGCTCTGAATCCTGACCCTGGAGGCTGGGGAGGTGCCATGCCTGAGGTGTCCCCACCCCATGTCCTTGTCCCCAGATGTGGACTTTGACCCCAGGGGCTGGGGAGGTGCCCTTCCCAAGGTGTCCTCATCCCCATGTCCTCATCCCCAGCTCTGGATTCTGACCCTGAGGCTGGGGAGATGCCATGCCTGAGGTGTCCCCATCCCTGTGTCCTTGTCCCCAGCTCTCTGTCCCGACCCCAGGGGTCCAGGAGGTGCCATGCCCATGGTGTCCCCACTCCATCTCCTTGTCCCCATCCCCAGCACTCCGTCCTGTCCCGCAAGTTCGTTGATGTGATGACCAAGTACAACGAGGCGCAGGTCGACTTCAGGGAGCGCAGCAAGGGCCGGATCCAGCGCCAGCTGGAGATCAGTGCGTGTCCCGCTCCCCACCAGCCCCTGAGCCTCTGGCAGAGGAGGGGGCTGCGACCTACAAGCCCCCCCGGCTTTGATGGAGCCGGTTTGGGGTCCCCACTGACCCCACATACCTGCAGCCGGCAAGAACACGACGGACGAGGAGCTGGAGGAGATGCTGGAGAGCGGGAACCCCTCCATCTTCACCTCGGGGGTGAGCGACCACCATGCCAAGGAGGACAGGAGGGGACATTTGGGGACCAGAACATCGACATTGATGGTTCCCGCTTGCTCCTGCTCCGTTCTAGATCATGGACTCGCAGATCTCGAAGCAGGCGCTGAGCGAGATCGAGGGGCGGCACAAGGACATCGTGCGGCTGGAGAGCAGCATCAAGGAGCTCCATGACATGTTCGTTGACATCGCGATGCTGGTGGAGAACCAGGTATGGGGACACGGGGACGGGCAGAGGCCTGTGCGTGGGGACAGGGACAGTCAGGGACCTTGCGTGAGGTTGGATGGGGACAGGGACAGTCAGGCACCTTGTGTGAGGTTGGATGGGGACAGGGACAGTCAGGGACCTTGCGTGAGGTTGGATGGGGACAGGGACAGTCAGGGACCTTGTGTGAGGTTGGATGGGGACAGGGACAGTCAGGGACCTTGCGTGAGGTTGGATGGGGACAGGGACAGGCAGGGACCTTGTGTGGAGTTGGATGGGGACAGGGACAGTCAGGGACCTTGTGTGGAGATATATGGGGACAGGGACAGGCAGGGACCTTGTGTGGAGTTGGATGGGGACAGGGACAGTCAGGGACCTTGTGTGGAGATGGATGGGGACAGGGACAGGCAGGGACCTTGCGTGAGGTTGGATGGGGACAGGGACAGTCAGAGACCTTGTGTGGAGATGGATGGGGACAGGGACAGGCAGGGACCTTGCGTGAGGTTGGATGGGGACAGGGACAGTCAGAGACCTTGTGTGGAGATGGATGGGGACAGGGACAGGCAGGGACCTTGCGTGAGGTTGGATGGGGACAGGGACAGTCAGGGACCTTATGTGGAGATGGATGGAGACAGGGACAGGCAGGGACCTTGTGTGGAGATGGATGGGGACAGGGACAGTCAGGGACCTTGCGTGGAGATGGATGGGGACAGGGACAGGCAGGGACCTTGTGTGGAGATGGACAGGGACAGGGACAGGCAGGGATCTTGCGTGAGATTGGATGGGGACAGGGACAGTCAGGGACCTTGTGTGGAGATGGATAGGGACAGGGACAGTCAGGGACCTTGTGTGGAGATGGATGGGGACAGGGACAGTCAGGGACCTTGTGTAGAGATGGATAGGGACAGGGACAGTCAGGGACCTTGTGTGAGGTTGGATGGGGACAGGGACAGGCAGGGACCTTGTGTGGGGACAGGGACCCGTGTATGAAGCCACACTGGAACTGGCACATAGGGAATGGCACTGTCACTGTCACACAGGGACTGGGACACTGGAACTGTCACACAGGGGCTGGGCACACTGGGCCTGGGACACTAGGACTGTCATGCAGGGATGGGCACACTGGGACTGGGACACTGTGATGGGCACACTGGGACTGTCACACTGGGAATGGGACACTGAGACTGGGACTGTCATGCAGGGATGGGCATACTAGGACTGGGACACCGGGACTGTCATGCAGGGACTGGGACACTGAGAATGGGCACACTGGGACTGGGACACTTGGACTGGAACTGTCATGCAGGGACTGGGACACTGAGAATGGGCACACTGGGACTGGGACACTTGGACTGGAACTGTCATGCAGGGATGGGCACACTGTGACTGGGACGCAGGGACTGTGACACTGGGGCTGTCACACAGGGACTGTCACACTGGGACTGGGACACTTGGACTGGAACTGTCATGCAGGGATGGGCACATTGTGACTGTGACTGTCACGCAGGGAATGACACACTGGGACTGTCACAAAGAGCCTGGAACATTGGGACTGGGACGCAGGGACTGGGACACTGGGACTGTCACATAGAGCCTGGAACATTGGGACTGGGACGCAGGGACTGGGACACTGGGACTGTCACATAGAGCCTGGAACATTGGGACTGGGACGCAGGGACTGGGACGCAGGGACTGGGACACTGGGGCTGTCACACAGGGACTGTCACACTGGGGCTGGGACACTTGGACTGGAACTGTCATGCAGGGATGGGCACATTGTGACTGTCACGCAGGGAATGACACACTAGGACTGTCACAAAGAGCCTGGAACATTGGGACTGGGACGCAGGGACTGTCACACTGGGACTGGAACATTGGGACTGGGATGCAGGGACTGTCACACTGGGAGTGGCACGCAGAGCTGCCCCCGGCTCACTGGGCACACCGGGTGGCAGGTAGCCACCTTGGCACCCACACAAGCCCACCCAGGGCAGCCCAGGGACACATTCCAGGTGACCCACGCCTGGAACCTCCCCGAGCTGGGTGAGTGCCCCCGTCCCCCAACCCCCTGGGGATCTTGGTGTGGGGACACAGGGCAGGTGGGGGGGGGATTGGGGACGCGCCCCACGCTCTCTCAGCCCCTCTCTGTCCCCTCCATGCAATGCGAGGAGCCTGTGTGCGCCGGGGAAGGGTGAGTACCCGCGGCGGGGGGCTGCGCCGGGGCACCGTGCCCCCCCAGGTCCCCGCTGAGCGTGTCCCCTCGCGTGTCCCCGCAGGGAGGGCTGCTGGACAACGTGGAGCAGTACGTGCTGCACACGGCCGAGCACGTGGAGCAGGCGGCCCAGCAGACGAAGAAAGCGGTTCAGTACCAGGGCCAGGCGCGCAAGGTGGGTTGGGGGGCAGCACCCCGGGGTGCTCTCACCGTCCCCCCCCCGCCCCGTCTCTTTTCTCGCTGTCTCTGCCTCCGCTCCGCCGCCCCGTCCCCTCCGCGCCCCGTAGGGATCCATGATCGACCGCATAGAGAACAACATGGACCAGTCTGTTGGCTTCGTGGAGCGAGCCGTGGCCGACACCAAAAAGGCCGTGAAGTACCAAAGTGAGGCCAGGAGGGTGAGATGGACCAACGGCCCCAGTGTCCCCGGTGTCCCCTCCATCCCAGAGCATCCATCCTGAGTCCCCAGTGTCCCCTCCATCCCAAAGCATCCGTCCTGTGTCCCAGTTTCCCCTCCATCCCAGAGGTATCCATCCTGTGTTCCCAGTATCCCCTCCATCCCAAAGCATCCATCCTGAGTCCCCAGTGTCCCCTCCATCCGAAAGCATCCATCCTGTGTCTCCAGTTTCCCCTCCATCCGAAAGCATCCATCCTGTGTTCCCAGTGTCCCCTCCATCCCAGAGGCATCCATCCTGTGCTCCCAGTATCCCCTTCATCCCAAAGCATCCATCCTGTGCTCCCAGTGTCCCCTCCATCCCAGAGGCATCCATCCTGTGCTCCCAGTATCCCCTTCATCCCAAAGCATCCATCCTGTGCTCCCAGTATCCCCTCCATCCCAAAGCATCCATCCTGTGTTCCCCAGTGTTCCCTCCATCCCAAAGGCGTCCTGTGTTTCCCAGTGTCCCCTCAATTCCAAAGGCATCCATCCTATGTCCCTCAGTGTCCTCTCCATCCCAAAGCATCCATCTTGAGTCCCCAGTGTCCCCTCCATCCCAAAGCATTCATCCTGAGTCCCCAGTGTCCCCTCCATCCCAAAGCATCCGTCCTGTGTCCCAGTGTTCCCTCCATCCCAGAGGCATCCATCCTGTGCTCCCAGCATCCCCTCCATCCCAAAGCATCCATCCTGTGTTCCCCAGTGTTCCCTCCATCCCAAAGGCGTCCTGTGTTTCCCAGTGTCCCCTCAATTCCAAAGGCATCCATCCTGAGTCCCCAATGTCCCCTCCATCCCAAAGCATCCATCCTGTGTCCCAGTGTTCCCTCCATCCCAGAGGCATCCATCCTGTGCTCCCAGCATCCCCTCCATCCCAAAGCATTCATCCTGTGTCCCCCAGTGTCCCCTCCATCCCAAAGCATCCGTCCTGTGTTCCCACTATCCCCTCCATCCCAAAGCATCCATCCTGTGCCTCCAGTGTCCCCTCCATCCCAGAGGCGTCCATCCTGTGTTCCCACTGTCCCCTCCATCCCAAAGGCATTTGTAATGTCCCTAGTGTTCCCTCCATCCCAAAGGAACCATCCTGTGTCCCCTGTGTCCCTTCCATCCCAAAGGCATCCATCCTTTGTCCCCTCAATTCCAAAGGCATTCGTAGTGTCCCCTCCATCCCAAAAGCAATCCCAGTGTCCCCCAACATCCCCTCCCTCCCAAAGTCACCCCCAGAGTCCCTTTCTATCCCCCAGCATGCTTTCACATCTCCCAGTTCCCCCAGCATCTCCCCACAGCCTCCAGCAGCTCTGAGACCCCCTTGTGGCCCCCAGGCATCACACAAGGTCCTTGCTCCTCTCCCTTGTCACCTCCGTGGTGCTGGCAGCTCTGTCCCCCTCAGGTGTGATGAGCTGGTGAGGGCTCAGCCTCTGCTGTCCCCGGGTTTGCAGCTTCTCTGGCTCTTCTGGGCTCCTCTGTGCCCACCTTTGCTCTCCATCCCCACCTCTGCCCGGGGCAGGCGTAACCGGCCCTGTGTCCCCTTGTTGCCCCCGCAGAAAATGCTCATTTTGGCGGCTGTCGTGGTGCTCTTGCTGGGGATCCTTGCCCTCATCATCGGACTTTCTGTGGGGCTAAACAAGAAATAGCCCCCGAGGCAGGGCCTGAGCTCTGTAAGTGCCGGGGGGTAGAGGGGCCCGAGGGGCTTGGGGATGGTGGGGAGGCACGGCCAGGCTGGCCCCACCGTCCTGTGTCCCTGTGCCATGGTCTGGCTGAGAGGTGCTGGGGTTTCAACTGCTCTGGGGATGTGGGTGCTGGGCTCTGGGTGCTCCCCAGGCAGCACTAGGGCTGCGGGGAGCTGGTGGATCTGAGATGCTCGTGGTCTGAGATGCTCGGGGTCTGAGATGCTCAGGGTCTGAGATGCTTGGGGTCTGCAGCGCTCGGGGTCTGAGATGCTCCTGGTCTGAGATGCTCGTGGTCTGAGATGCTCAGGGTCTGAGATGCTTGGGGTCTGCAACGCTCGGGGTCTGAGATGCTTGGGGTCTGCAACGCTCGGGGTCTGCAACGCTCGGGGTCTGAGATGCTCGGGGTCTGAGATGCTCAGGGTCTGAGATGCTCGGGGTCTGAGATGCTCAGGGTCTGAGATGCTCGGGGTCTGAGATGCTCAGGGTCTGAGATGCTTGGGGTCTGAGATGCTCGGGGTCTGAGATGCTCGGGGTCTGAGATGCTCAGGGTCTGAGATGCTTGGGGTCTGCAACACTCGAGGTCTGAGATGCTCGGGGTCTGTGATGCTCACAATCTGAGATGCTCGGGGTCTGCAATGCTCATGGTCTGAGATGCTTTTTCTCTGAGATGCTCACGGGTCTGTGATGCTTGGGGTCTGTGTTGCTTGGGGTCTGCAACGCTCACAGGTCTGTGATGCTCACAGGTCTGTGATGCTCACAAGTCTGAGATGCTCACGGTCTGAGATGCTCGGGGTCTGCAATGCTCACAGTCTGAGATGCTTTTGCTCTGAGATGCTCACGAATCTGAGATACTTGGGGTCTGCAATGCTTGGGGTCTGTGATGCTCACAGGTCTGTGATGCTCACGGGTCTGAGATGCTCAGGGACTGAGATGCTCGGGGTCTGTGATGCTCACGGGTCTGAGATGCTCGGGGTCTGAGATTCTTGGGGTCTACAACACTCAGGGTCTGCAGTGCTCGGGGTCTGCAATGCTCACAGTCTGAGATGCTTTTGCTCTGAGATGGTCATGGGTCTGAGATACTCAGGGTCTGAGATGGTCACGGGTCTGCGATGCTCGGGGTCTGTGATGCTCACGGGTCTGTGATGCTCGGGGTCTGAGATGCTCACAGGTCCGAGATGCTCAGGGTCTGAGATTCTTGGGGTCTGTGATGCTTTTGCTCTGAGATGCTCATGGGTCTGCAATACTCGGGATCTGAGATGCTCGGGGTCTGCAGTGCTCAGGGTCTTGTGATGCTCACGGGTCTGCGATGCTCGGGGTCTGCGATGCTTGGGGTCTGCAATTCTCGGGGTCTGCATTTCAGCTCCACGCTTGTCTTCGCATCCCCCGCGTCCCTCTCTCCCATCCCCTAACCCTTTTCCCACCCCCTGGGGGCTGACGTCTCCCCTTTTCCCTCCTCCAGACCTTCCAACCATCCCAGCGGCGACGTCTCCCAGCAGGACCGTCCCCGGCACCGCAGCCGGGCCCCCTCCTCGCCCCACTTCTCCCAGCCCTCTGACCCCAGACCAACCCCGGGGTCTTGTCCCCGTGTCCCCTGTGGGAAGGGGACAGGGCTCGACTATTTATTACCCCTTTGCTGCTAAATCAACTTCTTCTGGACCTCATCTCTTGTTGGGGGGCTGCCACCACGGGGAGGTCCCAGCGAGGGGACACGGTGAGGGCTGGACCCTCACCCACACGGGCATCCCAGGAGGATGAGGGATGGGAATAGGGTCAGGATAGGGGGTTTGGTGGCACCACGCGGGTTTGATGTCCCCGTGTACTGGCAGATGGAGCCACCAGAGACCCTGCCCCCTCTTGACCTTGATGTCTGCGCCCGGTGTGACCCCAAACACCACCTGCACCCGGAGCCGGAGTGGCAGGACGTGGTTGTTGCGGTTATTTAATTCCCATTCCAATAAAGATCCTGCTGCTGCCCACCCTGCGCCTCTCTGCTCCGTGCACAGCGCGATGCCGGGGCACTGCGGGGACAAGGGGGGTGCTGGCACCCCCAGACAGCTCCGGCTTCGGTCATGGCATCGCGGCTGGTGGCTTTCGCGGAGCACCAAGGCCCTGGAAACAGCCCCTGTCACAGAGCAGCCGCTCGGTGAGGCGGGGAGCAGGGGGCAGGGGACACCCCCAAATCCCAGGGCTCTGTCAGCCCAGGCCAGAGGGTCTTCCCCCACCGGTCTCTGGGTAAGTGACAGCGATCGGGACACATCCCTGCGGCGCACTGGCACTTGGCTGCCTGTCCCAAGGGGACACCGGGACACAGCCACATCCTGGGGTCACCCCCAACCAGCTCACACCAGACCCACTGCCTCCCCAGCCCCTGCCACTGTCACTTGTCCCCCTTCCCCAGCCCGTGTCCCTGTCCCTCCTCTCCAACCCACCCCTTGTCCCCTATCCCCAGCCCATCCTTGTTTCTTCTCCTGTCCCCAACCCCTGTTCCTTGTCCCCCAGCCCTGTCCCTTGTCCCCAGCCCCTGTCCTTGGTCCCTCAGCCCCTGTCCCTTATCCCCAGCCCTTGTTCCCCCTCCCTGACCCCTGACCCTTGTCCCCAGCCCCTGCTCTGGGTCCCTCAGCTCCTGTCCCTTGTCCCCCAGCCCCTGTCCTTGGTTTCTCAGCTCCTGTCCCTTGTCCCCAGCCCCTGTTCCCCAGCCCTTGTCTTTGTGTCCCCACTTCCTCAGCCCATGCCCTTGTCCTCCAGCCCCTGTCCCGTCACCCGAGCTCTTGCCCATTGTCCCACAGCCCCTGTCCCTTGTCCCCCAGCCCTGCCTCACAGCCCCCTCTCTCCCTGTGCAGAAGAAGATCATGATCATGCTGTGCTGCATCATCCTCGCCATCATCTTGGCTTCCAGCATCGGGAGCATCTTCGCCTGAGACGCCCACCAGCTGCCCTCCAGGTGAGTGGGCGCAGGGCGGGACAGGAGCAGGAGGGGTCCCTGGTGTCACCCCACACCTGGAGGGTGTTCAGCCGGGTGGGATCCCTCCTCCTTGGACTTGCTGATGTCCATGAGGCAAGAAATCAGGCGTCCCCAGGCAGCCACATACTGTACTCGGCCCTGGGGAGACCGCTCCCCGAATCCTGGGGTCAGTTCTGGGCCCCTCAGCACAAGAAGGATGTTGAGGCTCTGGAGCGAGTGCAGAGAAGAGAGCGGAGCTGGGGAAGGGGCTGGAGAAGAAGAGGAGCGGCTGAGAGAGCTGGGGGGGTTCAGCCTGGAGAAGAGGAGGCTGAGGGGAGAGCTCATTGCTCTCTGCAACTCCCTGAGAGGAGGTTGTGGAGAGGAGGGAGCTGGGCTCTTCTCCCAAGGGACAGGGGACAGGACGAGAGGGAATGGCCTCAAGCTCCACCAGGGGAGGTTTAGGCTGGACATTAGAAACAAATTTTTCACAGAAAGGGTGATTGGTCAGTGTCAGAGGCTGCCCAGGGAGGGGGTTGAGTCCCCTTCCCTGGAGGGGTTTGAGGGACGGGTGGACGAGGTGCTGAGGGACATGGGTTAGTAATTGATGGGGATGGTTGGACTCGATGATCCAATGGGTCTTTTCCAACCTAGTGATTCGATTCGATGATTGGGGAGGGCTGGGAAGAGGCAAGGCGCTGAGAGCCAGTGTCCCCTCCCTCCCCGCTGCAGGTGGCCTTTCCTCCTCCTGCCCCGATCCTGCCCGCATCCACCTGCGGCTCCAGCCGTCGGAGAGACCCCAAGCGCCAGCCCCGGCCCCGTCTGCCAAGCCCTCATCCCCGCAGAACCACGCGTTCCCGGAGGAGCGGATTCCACCTGCCCTGCTCCCCCTTTCCCTTCCACCACCGGGTGAACATCCCAACAATCCCTCCTTCTCCATCTGGGCCGAGGGGCAACAACCCCTGCGAAAACCAGGGTGGCAGAGAGCGGCCGGAGGAGCCGCGCTTCCTCCCCGGGGCAGCATCGAGGGCTCTGCCTCGCTCAGGGTGCAAGGAGAAGCCTCTCCCCTCACTCCGAGCTCGTCTGCGGCAACTTCTCCATCTTGCCGGCTCTTTGGATGCGCAGCCACCCACGCCGGAGCCCTCTTCCCGAATAAAGAGATCCCCCACGCTCTGCTCCGGCGTTTCGGGGTGTGGAGGGGGGTCTCGGCTCTCCCCGATGCACAAATCGCCTCTAGGATGCTCCCATGTGCTGGTGCCTCCAGAAAACCACAGCGGGCTGCAGGGCCTCGTGGGAAGTTTTAATTAAGACACCCCTGGCCCCGGCTGCTCGTTAGACCCTGTGTTTGAGGAAGAACTTGCCCCAGTAGCGTCCCTTTAGCTTAAGGTCGTAGGGGCTGAGGTACTTGCGCATTCCCAGCATGTTGCCGGTGACGACGCGCTCAAAAGTCCAGGGATTTTGGTTGTTGAGCCTCTTCTCCTCCTCTTCCTTGCGCATCCGCTCGAGGCCATCGCAGCTGATGGCGGCGGCCGGGAAAGGCAGCTTGTTGGCCACCTGCGTGAGGAAACCTTCCACCTCCCCGAACTCGCAGCGCCCGCCGACCTCCACCACCAGCCGCCCGCACTTCACGGCCGTCACGTAGGAGTCGATGGGGCCTTTGCCTCCCCCCATCCGGTGGCCCAAGCTCTTGCGCGTCAGCGGCTTGGAAGGGGCGGGCACGCGCCACACGGCAAACATGGTTTTGGGGTCCATGTTGCGGCCGATGGTCAAACGGATCATCTCAAAGTGTCCCCAGTGCAGGTAGCCGCCCCCCAAAGCCTGCGGAGAGAAGGAGGCACCTCAGCGATCAGGAACCGGTGGGGTGAGGAGGAGAGAGAGAGGTTCTCCTGTCCCACCGGCTGTCTCCGAGACCCTTCATGAGCGCTTCTAGCCAGGAACAGCCTCGCTGAGGATGTGTCAAAGCTGTTTTTTTCAAACTGCATTCAGATCTAGAGTCCTCAGCACAGGGAGGACACGGAGCTGCTGAAGCGAGCGCAGAGGAGACCACGGAGATGATCTGGAGAACCTCCTGTGTGAGGCCAGGCTGAGAGGGTTGGGGTTGTTGAGTCTGGAGAAGAGAAGGCTGCAGGGAGACCTTAGAGCAGCTTCCAGGACTGAAAGGGGCTCCAAGGAAGCTGGGGAGGGCAGGGAGAGGACAAGGGGAAGGGCTTGGAGCTGAAAGAGGGGAGATAGAGGTGAGATCTTATGGAGAAATGGGTTTTTTTGTGAGGGTGGGGAGGCCCTGGCCCAGGTTGCCCAGAGCAGGGGTGGCTGCCCCATCCCTCGAGGGGTTCAAGGCCAGGCTGGATGGGGCTTGGAGCCCCTGATCCAGTGGGAGGTGTCCCTGGGGTAGGAACTGGATGGGCTTTGAGGTCCTTTCCAGCCCAACTCATTCTATGACTACATGACTCTTATCCTCATCCCCTCTCTAAGGAAACCGAGGCCCTTCCTGACAGTTGTAGCTCCATCGAACCAGCTTTTTGGACTCACATTGGCACCATCCCCCTCTGCTGCTGGTTTGACTGGAGTTCTCCCCACACCACGTGAGGTTCTCCAGCCTGGAGGTTCCCAAAACTGCATCCTCCCCACCTCCTGGTGCCCCAACGCGGCCCCGAACCCTCCAGCTCTTCCCTCACCACCTCTCAGCTCCGGCTGCTCACCAGGATCCCGTACTGGCCCTGGATGAAGTCGGTGGCTTCCCGGGATGGGCCACGGATGTCCCGCAGCTGCCGGGGCTCCCGCTTGACCTTAGGCACCGAGGGCACCTTATCCATGAACTTGAGCTTTGTCTTCTCCGGGAAGATGATCCCTGCCGGGAACACAGGGGTGAGCGTCACCGGCCCCGCTCTGGCTCAGGGGGTGTCCCTGCTGCCCCACAGAGGGGTCTCTGCCCTCGTGTGACCCCTTACCGCTGTAGTCCGGGGGCTGTGGGTACGTCTTGAGGCCCGCCTGGGGGACGACAAGGCCACCAGGACCTGGGGGACACAACGGGGACTTGGAGGAGGGCCTGGGAGCGGCTCCGGCAGCAAGAGAAGGGACCTTTTCCTGGATCCCATCAGCCCCTCCTGGGCATCACGGCTCACCCGGCAGCCCTGGACCCCAACCCAGTACTAGAGCCTCTCTCCCTTGTCCCCTGTCTCTGTCCCTTGTCCTCTCCAGTTCCTCATCCCCCTCTCCCTACCCCTTGTCCCCCTTCCCCAAACTCAATCCCTGTCACTCCTCCCCAGCCCCATGTCCCCCTCTCCCTGGCTCCCCATCCCCTTGTCCCCCCGTCCCTGTCCCCATTTCCCCTGTCCCTGTATCCTCCCCAGCCCCATGTCCCCCTCTCCCTGGCTCCCCATCCCCTTGTCCCCCCGTCCCTGTCCCCATTTCCCCTGTCCCTGTATCCTCCCCAGCCCCATGTCCCCCTCTCCCTGGCTCCCCATCCCCTTGTCCCCCCGTCCCTGTCCCCATTTCCCCTGTCCCTGTATCCTTCTCCTCATCTTCCCTGTCCCTTGACCCCCACTCCCTGTCCCTTCCTCTCTGTCCCCTGTCCCTATCTCCCCCTTCTCCACCCCTGCCCCTGTCCCCATCCCCCCTCCCTACCCTGTCCCATGTCCTCTCCTCCTTCCCCATCCCTTGTCCGCCCGTTCCCCTCCCTCCCCTGTTTCTTGTCCCCTTGTCCCCACTCCTCCCCTGTCCCTTGTCCCCCTGAATCCCCTCTCCCTCCCCTATCCCTTGTCTCCCTGTCCCCGTCCCCCCTCCCCATCCCTTGTCCCTGTCCCTCACTCCCTCCCCTGTCCCTTGTCCCCCTGTCCCCCCTTCCCTTGTCCTCCTATTCCCCCTCCCTCCCTCCCTCCCCTGTCCCTTGTCCCTCCGCCCCCCTCCTCCCTCCCCTGTCCCTTGTCCCCCCCGTCCCCCTTCCCCCTCCCCTGTCCCTTGTCCCCCCGCCCCCCTCCTCCCTCCCCTGTCCCTTGTCTCCGTCCCTGTCCCTGTCCCCGTCCCCACTCCACCCCTTGTCCCCCCGTCCCCCCTCTCCCTCCCGTCCCTTGTCACTCTGCCCCTCCCTTGTCCCCCCATCCTCTCCCTCGTCCCCGCTCGGTGCCGGCTCCCTCACCCGCCCGGGCCGCGACCACCGCCTGGAGCCGCCATGGCCACATCGCCCGCAGCGCCGGAACTTCCGGCGCGGAGTGCGGAGCTCCAGCTCGCCACGCCCCCTCGGGAAACGCAGAGCGGAACTATCGTTCCGGGGTGGGAAGGGAACTCAAAGCCATCCAGTCCCAACCTCAGGGACACCTCCCACTGGATCAGGGGCTCCAAACCCCATCCAACCTGCCCTTGAACCCCTCCAGGGATGGGGCAGCCACCACTGCTCTAGGCCAGGGCCTCCCCACCCTCACTGTGAAGCAATTCCTCCTTATTTCTGCTCTAAACCTTCCCCCTCTCCAATTTAAAGCCATTCCCCTCGTCCTGGCGCTCCAGGCCTTTATAAAAAACTCCCTCCCCAGCTTTCTTGTGCTTTTTCACGACACCACTTGGAAAAGACCTTTGAGATCATCGAGTCCAGCGATTCCCATCCACTCCTAACCCCCAACCCTGAGCTCTTCTCATACAGCTACTGTTAAAGAAAAGTGGAGTATTTTGATCAAAGCTAGAGTTTAGATCCATTTCACTGACTGCATTCTCTGAAAGTCCCTCTAACAGCAGGATTTCTTCCTCTGACACCGTATTTTCTTTCAAGCAGTGTTTTTGCAGACACCGTTCATCTTTTGGGATGATAACACCTTGCGGTCAGCGTGATCTGTGCTGAGCAGACGCCTCTCCCTCTCTAATCACCTCCGTTTGCAGCCTTCCCCCATCGCAAATTCAAGGTCAGGCAGAGCTGGAGCCGAGGCTCTCAATTAGCAAGAGATTTGGCCGTTGTGAAGTTGATAACAGCATTAAAATGAGTCTTTGGGAATAGCAGAATGTGCCTCAGACTTCTGGGAGGATTTATAATCCGCATGGAAGCGGGAAGCACCTTGTGTCCCAGCTCTTGTCTCGCTGCACAGCATGGATGGAATCGCTGCCTCGTGTTGCCCAGCCCTGATTGAAGGGTGTTTGCTTTCTAAAACCCCCAAAACAAGCCTCAGAGAGTTTTATTTGCCCGCATTTTCGGGATTGCTTCATCTCCCTGTCTTTTAAACCCCTCCAGGGATGGGGACTCCACCACCGCCCTGGGCAGCCCCTGTCAGGGCCTGAGAACCCTTTGGGTGAAGAAGTTTTTCTTGATGTCTAATTTGAACCTGCCCTGGCGCTGCTTGAGGCTGTTTCCTCTTGTCCTGTCGCTGTTAATTGGGAGAAGAGCCCAGCACCCTCCTCACCACAACGTCCTTTCCAGGAGCTGCAGAGAGCGATGAGGTCTCCCCTCAGCCTCCTCTTCTCCAGACTCAACCCTCAGGTCCTTCACCTGCTCTCATAACCCCTGTTCTTCAGCTTCGGCTCCATCTCCTTCTCCAGACGAGCTCCAGCCCCTCAATGTCCTTCTTGGACTGAGGGGCCCAAAACTGACCCCAGGATTCGAGATGCGGCCTCACCAGCGCCGAGTCCAGGGGACGATCCCTTCCCTGCTCCTGCTGGCCACACCGTGGCTGATCCAAGCCAGGCTGCTGGTGGCCTTCTTGGCCACCTGGGCCGCTGCTGGCTCACGTTCATCCACTGTTGACCAACCCCCCCAGGTCCTTCTCCTCCAGGCAGCTCTCCAGCTGCTCTTCCTTACTCCTGGAGCTGCTGGGGGTCATGGTGATGCAGGCGCAGGACTTGGCTCTCAGCCTTTAATCTCAAACTATTGGCTTTGGCCCATCCTTTTATATCCTTTCAGACCCTTTATCTGCTGGGATGTCCAAACCTACCCCCAGCGCTCCAGGTGAGGAGCAGAGCAGGACAATCCCCTCCCTAGAATCACCAGGGTGGAAAAGACCTATCGGATCATCGAGTCCAACCATTCCCATCAATCACTAACCCATGTCCCTCAGCACCTCGTCCACCTGTCCCTTACACATCTCCAGGGAAGGGGACTCAACCAATGATCCTTTCCATGCAAACTGCTGAGTTGGATGCCTCCGTGCTCACAGTCGCCCCTCTTGGCTACCAGGACACACCGTTGGCTCGATGACGTGTCTCCCCATGATGTTGTCCTCACCCTGGATTGGGCAGGACGCCCCTGTCCACCATGTCCTCCCATCGAAACACCTAGAGCCCTCTCCCCTCAGCCACACGCACACCAAGCCACGCTGCAAATGCCTCTTTATTGCCACCACGGAGGACTTGGCAGGGCCACGTGTTCCTCGGTGGCCTCAGTAGGTGCTGAAGATGGCCTCGATGCGCTCCCCATCCTTTGGTTTGTAGGAGCCGACCCCTGTGGTGGAAGGACGGGTTGTGAGGTTGGGGCACCACGGCCACCAGCGTGGCCCCCACGTCCCCCCCAAGCTTCTCACCTTCCTGGAGAGGTTCCTTCCCACTGAAGAACTGCCAGTAGGTCTTGTCGTTGGTGTTGGCGGCCAGGTCGTGGATGGAGACCACCATGGGACCCCAGAACGTCTCCTCCGTCTTAAAGCTGCCGGGCGAGGTGGTTGGATTCTGGGGCTCAGGGCCACCGATCCCTTCCAGCCCCACCTGAGCTCTCACCTGAATTCCTCGGGTTTCTCCTTCTCGGCTTCCTGCAGAACCTTGAGCAGCGTGGAGCCCTCTGGGACGTGCACGGTGATGTGGAAGCTGAAGTGCTCTCCCCGCAGCTCGTTGGTGACGGTGTAGTGCACCTTGATGGAGGCTGCTGGGAGGGAGGGGAGAGGAGCAGGGTGAGCTGCTGGCTTGGGGCGTGACGGGGATCACGGCACGGTGGGAGCAGCTCTGACCTCCAGTTGTCTCCAGCTTTGGGGACGGGGACAGCTGTGGGCTTGGGGACCTACTGGAACGGGCACAGTCCAGCTTAGACGCATCCAGGTAGGACTTGCCCACGAGGGCAGGCAGGACCTGGGCGATGGCCATGGGCAGGGTGAAGTCATGTTCACACACAACAGAGAAGGCTTGGGTGCAATTCCACCTCCGCGGGGCGTAAAACTCCCTGGTGGCCTCCAGCGCCTGTGGAGGAGGAGAGAGGAGGTGTCACCGTGCCCGGAGGCAGGAACGGGGCAGCCACGGTGCTGCAGCTCCTGCTCTACCTGCAGGACCAGCCCCATGCTGTAGATATTGCCAATCATGCCATTGTTCTTCTCCTGCTCGTTGAGGAAGCCGGAGGTCACCACCAACAGCGTTTCCGAGAGAAGGTCCTGCAGGTTGCTGGTGTCCGTGTGCTCGTACGTGCACGTCAGCGCCAGGGCGGCCACGGCGTTGGTGTCTGCGAGATCATGGGATGGGTCGGGTTGGGATGGACCTCAAACACATCCAGTCCCAACCCCAGGGACACCTCCCACTGGATCAGGGGCTCCAAGCCTCATCCAACCTGGTCCTCAACACCTCCAGGGATGGGGCAGCCCCCACTGTTCTGGGAAACCTGGGCCAGGGCCTCCCCACCCTCACAGAAAAACATTTTTCCCCAAGATCTCATCTCTCCTCTTTCAGCTCCAAACCCTTCCCCTCATCCTGTCCCTGCCCTCCCTGATCCAGAGCCCCTTCCCAGCTTTCCTGGAGCCCCTTTCTGTCCTGGAAGCTGCTCTAAGGTCTCCCCGCAGCCTTCTCTTCTCCAGGCTCAACAACCCCAACTCTATCCTCACACAGGAGGTTCTCCAGCCCTCGGATCATCTCCGGGGCCTCCTCTGCACTCGCTCCAGCAGCTCCGTGTCCTCCCTGTGCTGAGGATCCAGAACTGGACTTGGGGTCCAGGTGGGTCTCCCGGAGCGGAGCAGAGGGGCAGGATCCCCTCCCTCCCTGCTGCTCCCACAGCTCGGGATGCAGCCCAGGACACGGGTGGTTTCTGGGCTGGGAGTGCACGTTTCCAGCTCCTGTTGAGCTTCTACTCCCCCAACACCCCAAGTCCTTCTCCCCAGCCCTGCTCCCAATCCCATTGTCCCTCATCCTGTGTTGAAACTGCAGATCGCCCCAACCCATGTCCAGGACCTTCCCCTTGGCCTTGTTGAACCTCATGAGGTTCTCCCAGCCCCACTTCTCCACTTTCTCCGCGCCCCTCTGAATGACATCCCAGCCTTCTGGGCACAGGAATGAGATCCTAGTGTCACCGATGAGCCCACCAGGACAAAGCCGAGGACACGCGGCAGGACTGGAGAGGTCCCTTACCCACAGAGCGACGTCGCTCCTTGGGGTCCAGCATCTTCTTAGCCAGGACCACGGATGCCTCTTCGTAGCCACCCGCCTGCGCCAGGCACAGCCCCAAGATGTCCAAGCTCACGCTGAACAGCGTGGTCTTCGGGACGCCGTTCACATCTGCGAAGCAAAGGGTGGGGTGAGCTGATCGCGGGGACGGAGACCCCTCCAGCCACCCCGGTCCCTCCCTCTTGTCCCACCATACCCAGGCTGGTGACCTCCTCGTCTGTTTTCTTCTGCAGGATGCTGATCAAGTCAACGGTTTGGCTGAAGGCATGGACCTGCCGGGGGTTCTCGCACGAGGAGAGGAAGGCGAGCACGTACAGAGCCACCTGCCCCGAGGACATGTCTACAAGGACCAGAGAGAGGTGGTGGTGCCAAGCCTACGGTGCTGGCTCCTCCACGAACGGCTGGGACGCCCCCCTCGCCCTCCCCTACGTTTCTCAGCTGTGTTCACGGCTTCCTCCTTCATCTGGTGGAGCAGCAGCTTGTGGGCTTCCTCGTCGCTGCCCCCGGCCAGGTTCATGGCCAGCAGGATGCTGGGGTTCGGCTTCTCATCCACCTTGACGGATTCCTCCATGCGTTTCAGATACTTGGAGACCAGATGCGGCGGGACAACTGGGAGAAGAAGGGGCTGGAGGTCACTGGGGACCCTCTGGTCCTTCTCAGGTGCCTCGGCAGGAGGGCTGCCACTCACCACATTTGCCATCAACCATGCCACCACACTCGTCACCGGCTGTGCCACCCAGCAGGGCCAGCAGGACCCCGACGCTGAAGGCCATGCCGAACATCATCTTGGCCTCACGGTGAGCAGGTCCTCTCAGGCTGGTAGAACCCCACGGGCACTGGTTTCTCTGGGTGTCCTCTCTGCTTTTAGCTGTTCCCGGTGACAATCTTCTGTCCCCTGCCCTCCCAGAGCCGCCTCGGCTCCACCAGGCACCACCCACTTCTCTGTGTGCCCAAGGGGGGCAGGATAGTTGGGGAGTCACCACGGCGGGGATGGTGATTTGCCATCGGAGGAAATTCCAAGGAACCAGCTGAACGTCCATGAGGAATCCAGACGGGATCCATCCCAAGGCACTGAAGGAGCTGGTGGAGGTCAGAGCAGGGCCACCACCTTCCCATCTTTGGGGGCCTGGGGAGGTCCCTGCTCGTTGAAAATTCACCAGTTGTATCCCGGTTTATGAGAGCTTATGCTTCCCACAAAACCCCATCCCTGTTGGTCCAACCTCAGGAAGATGATGGAGATGTTCACGGTCACCCTGAGGGCTATTGAAAAGCATTTCAAGGACAATTCCATGACCAGGCATGGTCAACCTGGGTTGGTGGAGGTCAAGCCCTGTCTGGCTGGTTTGTTATCCTGCTACGACAAATCCGCAGATGACGGGAAGGAGACAGATGGTGTTTGTTCTGGCTCTTAGTCAGGTTTTGTATCATCTCCTTCCCAAGAACCTTCAGGATAAGGTGTCCAAGGGGAGAGGGGCAGGTACGGGGTGGATGGGGTGAAGACCAGGCTGGACGTGGCTCAGAGGGGTGGTGGGAACGGAAGATCCGTCTGATCCAACCGCAGATCCGTCACCGCAGCCGAACACGCCCTTAGCAAATTTGCTGACAAACACCAGCTGGGAGGTGCTGGTGACTCTCCAGGGATGAAAGCCCCGTGGAGGCATCTGGCGGGTGAGGAGCTTTGGGCAATCGCCAACGGCAGGAAACGGAACAGGAACAAATGCCGGATCCTGCGCTCGGGACCTTCCTTGTTGGGTGACCATGGAGATGCAGGACACGGGGACTCAGGAGCAGCTCCGGGCCCACCAACCAGATCCAGGCTGCTCCCCATGGGCTGTGGGGTGGCCTGGGCTGCCGAGGGAGCAGGATCCCCTATCTCCTGCCTGTCTCAAAGCCCATTGAGTTCCACTCCCTGCCATGGGCAGGGACACCTCCCACCGGACCAGGTTGCTCCAAGCTCCATCCAACCTGGCCTTCAACACCTCCAGGGATGGGGCAGCCACCACTGCTCTGGGCAGCCTGGGAGAACATCCTAAGTCAGGCTGCTGGTGGCCTTCGTGGCCACCTGGGCCACTGCTGGCTCATGTTCAGCAGCTGTTGACCAAACCTCCCAAGGTCCTTCTCCTCCAGGCAGCTTTCCAGCTGCTCTTCTCCAAGCCTGGAGAGTTTCATGGGGTTGTTGTGACCCAAGGGCGGGACCTGGGAGTTGGGCAATGATGGAAGGTGCCCCAAGGACATGATTGTCACCCTACGTGCAGGGACCAGCCTGCTTTGGGGATGAGGAGGCCAGCAGATGGCCAGAGATTCTTCTCCACCATCCCTGCAAGCAGGGACAGGGACCAGAGCTGGGCTGGAGAAAGGGCCTGGAGCTCTTGGTTTGCCCTCTGGGAGGAGGACAGCTCCATGGAGATGGACCCCAGGTGGGTGTGAGGGGCTGGGCTTGGGGCTGCAGGGACCACCCAACCTCCCATTGGGAGAGAGGCAGCCGCCCACCTTGGCCCAGGTGTAAAAGCCACCGATGGAGGCTGCTCCTCCTCTTCCTTCTCCACCACCATGAAGGCTCTGAGGAGAAGGTGGTTTGTGCTCCTTCTCGTGGCCGCAGCCTGGGCCCAGGAGGCCCTAGGTAAGGGGTTCTTTGCGTGGAGTCCTGCTGGTTCTGGCCGTCCTCCCTGGGCTTTGGGGAGCTGGGTGCTCCTGCCCTGGGCTCGGCTCTTCCCAGTGGGGTGATGGGTGTGGGTCACACCTGGAAGGAGGACCCTGGTGTCCTCTCCACCCCAGCTGGGCGGTTCTGGGGGTCAGGCTACCCCGAGCACCAGACCTGAGGTTGGGAGGTTGGACCTAGAGTGAGGGAAGCCCTGAGGTGGGTCCCGCATCGCCCGGTCTCCCCGTGGGGGCTGTTCAGGAGGATCATGACCACGTTGGTTCCTGGGGAGGTGCCAGTGCGAGGCAGCTCAGCCTTTGGGGCCACCTCCTCCCTGTCCTCCCCAGGGGTGTAGATGCCAAAAGGAGAACATTCAGGGTCCATCTGGGCTGGGATGTTCCCAGCTTGTTCCTCTAGCAGCTTTGGGGCCCCCGGTGAGTTGGCTCAGCCCTTCTTCTCCTCACCTTGCTGCAGTCTCGGTGACGTGTGGCCACGCGTGGCTCTCGGTGACCGTGCCAGTTGGCATCGTGGGGAGCCGTGTGGCCACCGGGGAGCTGACGCTGGGGTCCGGCTGCGGGGTGACGGCTGCGGAGAGGGATGAGTACCGGCTGGAACACCCCCTTGGGGGCTGCGGGACCACGCTGGAGGTGAGGAGCCAGGGGTGGCCCCGTGTCCTTCACAGAGGTGCTGTGGAAGCATGGTCCTCCTTGGGGCAGGTGTAGGATGGGGAGGGTCCCATGTCCCAAAGTGGGGGGCAGCATCAAGACACGCTTAGCTGTGACTATCGAAGCCTCCGTGATGGGAAAGGAAACCACCTGAGATAGGTGTGGTGGGTCCTCCACAGCCGCCTCTCTCCCCAGGGTGTCAGCGCCATCCTTGTTGCTGCTCCCATGGGTTGGGTGAGCTCCAGGGTTGGACCTCTGGGTCCTCCCATCCTCCTGGCACGGTCCCTAAAGATGGTCCCTAATGGCCCCGGTTAAAGCGAGCCCGGCCGTTACTGAGGACCTGAACGGCTCTGAGGAGACCTTAGAGCAGGTTCTAGGACTGAAAGGGGCTCCAGGGAAGCTGGGGAGGGGCTCTGGATGAGGGGGTACAGGGATAGGATGAAGGGAAGGGTTTGGAGCTGCAAGAGGGGAGATGGAGATGAGATCTTGGGGAGAAATGTTTTGCTGTGAGGGTGGGGAGGCCCTGGCCCAGGTTGCCCAGAACAGTGGGGGCTGCCCCATCCCTGGAGATGCTGAAGGCCAGGTTGGATGGACTTGGAGCCCCTGATCCTGTAGGAGGTGGGACTGGGTGGGCTTTGAGGTCCCTTCCAACCCAAACCTTTCTATGAAACGTGGCTCTTGCCATGTCCTGAGGAGCTTTTTCTCCTGGGATACTGGGGACCAGGAGGAGACACAAGCTTTGAGCCAGGTGATACCTCCAGCCCCATGTCTGCTCATTCCCTAGATCCTCCCGGACAGCATCCGCTACAGCAACGTCCTCCACTACCGTCCCGCGGCCGGGGGCCCCGTGACTCGTGCCAGACCCTTCTCCCTCCCCGTCAACTGTTCCTACCCCAGGTAAGGGGGTGTCCTACGGAGCTGGCTGTGATCCATGGTGGAACCCCTTGGTGATGGGTCTACCAAGCCATCCTGAGCAGGCAGAGGTGCCCTGGGACCCTGTTGTCCCACTCGAGGATGCTTTGTGGTGCAGGACGGGCAGTGTCTCATCCCAAGCCGTCCAGCCCACGTGGATCCCCTTTGGTTCCACCATGGCTCACCAGAGACCTTTGAGCTTCGCCTTGGATGTCTATGACAGTGAGTGGGGGAAGCCCTAAAACCTCCTTCATCTTGTGGAGTGGGGACCCCCTGCCTGGCCGGGACCCCAGGGTGGGTTTTGGGGCACCCACAACCCTGCATCTCCCAGGTTCCTGGTCCTCCCAACTGCACCAGCCCACGTATTCCCTGGGGGAGCTCATCAACATCGAGGCATCCGTGAGCTCCGATGTCCACCTGCCCCTGAAGGTCTTTGTGGACGAGTGCGTGGCCAGCCCCAGGACAACCCCGGGGTCGGGATACAAGGTCATCGCCGACAATGGGTGAGGAACAGGGATGGTTGTGAGGTGGTGGCCCTGAATTCCAGCTCTGCCTCCTCACCGGGAGCCAGCGGGTGGTGGCAGTGACCATCTCACCCCGTCCAACATCCTGGTAGGTGCCTGCTGGACGGGCAACTTGGTCGCTCCCGCTTCCTCCCGCGGCACGGTGACCGCTCCCTCCGCTTCCAGCTGGACACCCTCCTCTTCCCAAACATCTCCAGCAGCCAGGTCTGTGCTGGAAGGGTAATGTCCATCCAGGCAGGGAGGAGGTAGTGGGTGGAGATCCATGGTGGAGCATCCATGGGGCAGGTCAGGAGGGGATCCATCATGGGGGATCCGTGGGGCAGATTGGGTGGGGATCCATGGTGGGGGATCCATGGTGAGGGATCCATGGTGAGGGATCCATGGGGCAGGTGAGGTGGAGATCCATGGTGAGGGATCCATGGTGAGGGGTCCATGGGGCACGTTGGGGTGGGATCCATGGTGAAGGATCCATGGGGCAGGTGAGGTGGAGATGGGTGGTGAGGGGTCCATGGGGCAGGTCGGGTGGGGATCCATGGTGAAGGATCCATGGGACAGGTGAGGTAGGGATCCATGGTGAGGGATCCATGGGGCGGATTGGGTGGAGATTCATGGTGGGGAGTCCATGGGGCAGGTCAGGGTGGGATCCATGGTGAGGAATCCATGGTGAGGGGTCCGTGGTGAGGGATCCATGGGGCAGGTGAGGTGGAGATCCATGGTGAGGGGTCCATGGGGCAGGTGAGGTGAAGATCCGTGGTGAGGGATCCATGGGGCAGGTGAGGTGAAGATCCGTGGTGAGGGATCCATGGGGCAGGTGAGGTGGAGATCCATGGTGAGGGGTCCATGGGGCAGGTGAGGTGGAGATCCATGGTGAGGGGTCCATGGGGCATGTTGGGGTGGGATCCATGGTGAAGGATCCATGGGGCAGGTTGGGTGGAGATCCATGGTGGGGGATCCATGGGGCAGGTTGGGTGGAGATCCATGGTAGGGGATCCATGAGCAATCTCAGGTGGAGGATGCTTGTCCCTGCAGCTCTACCTCCGCTGTCACCTGAGGGCGGTGGCCGAGGGGGCTGGCAGCATGGCCGGCAGGTCCTGCTCCTACGACCGCGTGGCAGCCGCCTGGCTCTCCCCGGACGGGGCCAACTGCTCCTGTTGTGGTTCTCCGGGCGGCTGCGGGGGCCGGCGGCAGCGCCGACTGGCTGGTGACGCAGGTAAGAGGACCTCCTTTTGGTGGGCTCCATGAACCCTGTGAGAGATGCTGGTGCCTGATGGGTTCTCCTTGCAGGGCTGCTGGGGGAAGCCAACGTCCACCTTGGACCTCTGCTCCTCTCTGCCGTTCCCAGTTCACCCCCAGCTCCCACTGGGCTCCCCGCGGTGCCGGAGCCCAGCACGGCACCACCTCAACGCCCCTCGGTGCCCGTGGTGCGGGGGAAGAAGAGGGACTCTGGTGAGTATAAGGTGCTGGGAGAGGGTGGCTGGTGTGACCCTGGTGTCCTCCTCACCCCATTGCTTCTCCCCGTAGGGCTGGATCTCCCCGTCCCGGCCACCACACTGGTCCTGGTGGCCATGGGCTCCATCCTGGTTGCCGTGGGCATAGCTGGATGCTACTGCTCGCTGCGGCGCCGGCGCCTGGGGGGCTCCGAGGCAGCGCTGGGGGAGCCCCGAGCTGTGGCCATGAGTCCCACCACGGCCGGTGGTGGCCCCGGGGACCCCCCAGCTCCTGCCGTCGCATCGGTGGGTCAGGAATAAACCTGTGGCAAAAAAAAAAAAAAAAAAGCTGTGTTGAGTCCCTGTGGGAAGGGTCTCGGGGTGAGTGGGTGGGGGATGTATCCTCCTCACCGCCTGTGGACCCCAACGGGTCCTGCTGGAATCTCCAGGGTGCTCCTGGACAGCCAGAATCCTAAAATCCCTAGGTTGGAAAAGACCTTGGAGGTCTTCAAGTTCAACTGCCCCTGTCCACTACTCAACCAGATCCCTGAGCTCCTCATCACTTCTTCCTTGGGAGAAGAGCCCAGCACCCACCTCACCACAACCTCCTTTCCAGGAGCTGCAGAGAGCGATGAGCTCTCCCCTCAGCCTCCTCTTCTCCAGGCTGAACAGCCTCAGGTGCCCCCAGAACTCCTGTTCTCCAGTCCTAGCCCCTTCTCTGGACATGCTCCAGCCCCTCAATGTCCTTCTTGGAGTGAGGGGCCCAAAACTGAACCCAGGATTCACCAGCACCGAGTCCAGGGGGGACAATCCCTTCCCTGCTCCTGCTGGCCACCCCATGGCTGATCCAAGCCAGGATGCCCTTGGCTTTCTTGGCCACCTGGGCTGCTGCTGGATCATGTTCGGTTGGTGTCATCCAGCACCAGCTGCTTGGGGTTGTTGTGACTTAAGTGCAAGACCGGGCACTTGGACTTGTTGAACCTTGTTCTTTTTGGCCCGTGGATCCAGCCCAGAAACCCCCCGTGTCCTGGGCTGCATCCAGAGCGGTGGGAGCAGCAGGGAGGGAGGGGATCCTGCCCCTCTGCTCCGCTCGGGGAGACCCACCTGGAGCCCCAAGTCCAGTTCTGGCTCCTCAGCACAGGGAGGACACGGAGCTGCTGGAGCGAGTGCAGAGGAGGCCCCGGAGATGATCTGAGGGCTGGAGAACCTCCTGTGTGAGGAGAGAGTTGGGATTGTTGATCCTGGAGAAGAGAAGGCTGCGGGGAGACCTTAGAGCAGCTTCCAGGGCTGAAAGGGGCTCCAGGAAAGCTGGGGAGGGGCTCTGGATCAGAGAGGGCAGGGAGAGCATGAAGAGAAGGATTTGGAGCTGCAAGATGGAGATGAGGTCTTGGGGAGAAATGTTTTTTTGTGAGTGTGGGGAGGCCCTGGCCCAGGTCGCCCAGAGCAGGGGTGGCTGCTCCATCCCTGGAGGGGTTCAAGGCCAGGTTGGATGGGGCTTGGAGCCCCTGATCCCGTGGGAGGTGTCCCTGGGGTTGGAACTGGCTGGGCTTTGAGGTCCCTTCCAACCCAAGCCATTCCCTGGTCCCATCGTGGAGCAGGGGGGCCAAGGACACCTGGTTCCCCAGCTCCTGGCTGTGTGGGGCAGAGCCCAGCCCATGGTGATGCTCTCTCCACAGGGAGATGTTTCGTTCCTAATGGCCTTTGATGGATCTTTCTTCCAGGAACTCGCTGCCGAGAGCTTTTTCCTTTCTATTTTTTCCCTTTTGCAGCTCCTGTAAACACGACTTTGGGCTGGAGGGAGGGGATGCTGCTCATGGGGCCTGGGGGGGACACATCTTGGGGGGCTTTTAGGGCACTTTTGGTCTCGTGGTATCTTGCTTTTCTCCTCTCCCCTTCCTATCGTTGTGACTATGGTGTGAGATGGGGCGTAAGCATCATTCCTGGTGGGGCTGTTGTGCTCTTGACCTTCGAATGGGATGGGGGGGTCACGCTGAGCGGCTTTCCCCCCCTGCCCCACACTGCTGGGGTCCATCTGTGGGGTGCTCTCCTCTCCCCATAGGGGGCTGCACTCATGGCTGTGGTAGTTTGGGGGGTTGTGGAGGGGGCTGAACCTATGGATGAGATAGTTATGGGGGGCTTTAAGGGCATGGGGGGGGTCTACATCCATACATGAGGTGGTTTGGGGGGGCTGAACCCATGGATGAGGTAGTTTAGGGGGTTCATGGGGGGCTGAATCCCTGGTTGGGGTGGTTTGGGGGGGTCATGGGGGGCTGAACCTGTGGATGAGATAGTTATGGGGGGCTTTAAGGGCATGGGGGGGGTCTACATCCATACATGAGGTGGTTTGGGGGGGCTGAACCCATGGATGAGGTAGTTTAGGGGGTTCATGGGGGGCTGAATCCCTGGTTGGGGGGGGTCATGGGGGCCTGAACCCATGGATGAGATGGTTATGGGTGGCTTTAAGGGCATGGGGGGGTTCTACATCCATACATGAGGTGGTTTGGGGGGGGCTGAACCCATGGATGAGGTAGTTTAGGAGGTTCATGGGGGGCTGAACCTCTTGTTGGGGTGGTTTGGGGGGGTTCATGGGGGGCTGAACCTCTTGTTGGGGTGGTTTGGGGGGGGGTCATGGGGGGCTGAACCCATGGATGAGGTGGTTATGGGTGGCTTTAAGGGCATGGGGGGGTCTACATCCATATGTGAGGTGGTTGGGGGGGGCTGAACCCATGGATGAGGGAGTATAGGGAGTTCATGGGGGGCTGAATCCCTGGTTGGGGGGGGTCATGTGGGGCTGAACCCATGGATGAGGTGGTTTGGGGGGGTCATGGGGGGCTGAATCCCTGGTTGGGGTGGTTTGGTGGGGGGTCATGGGGGGCTGAACCCATGGATGAGGTGGTTATGGGTGGCTTTAAGGGCTTGGGGGGGGTCTACATCCATATGTGAGGTGGTTGGGGGGGGCTGAACCCATGGATGAGGTAGTTTAGGGGGTTCATGGGGGGCTGAATCCCTGGTTGGGGTGGTTTGGGGGGGGTCATGGGGGGCTGAACCCATGGATGAGGTGGTTATGGGTGGCTTTAAGGGCATGGGGGGCATCTACATCCATACGTGAGGTGGTCTGGGGGGGCTGAACCCCTAGAATGGGTTGGTTTGGGGGGGTTTTATCTTCTCCCGAAGTGGGGATCCCTGGAGGAGGGTGTCCCCAAGGTGGGATAAGGGGGGGGTCACCTCGTTTGGTGTCGTCCCCCCCCCCACCCCAAAAAAATGATCTGGGCGGTGCCCAGGGATGCTGCAGCCTCTGACATCAGCAGAGCTGAAGCCAATTGGAACCTGAAAGAGGGGGGGACACTCACACACACACACACACACACACACACACACACACACGGTTCCCAGTGAGTCCCGGGGCTGCTCTGGGGGGCAGGAGGTGGGGGGTGATCCTGCTGTGCCCCCCAGACCCCCCCCCCCCCAAAGCCCATGCAGGGCATGGGGACCCTCCGGCTGGGCAGCCGAGCGGTGATGTACACGGCCGAGACCCTCCCCAAGGGCAAGAACCGAGTGATGGGGGTGAGTCTGGGGAGGGGGGGCAGGGGGGGGGGTTGGAGGGGGTGGGGGGGACGACATCCCTGGGGCCACCCTCTCCTGCCCCCTATTTGTGGGTTTCTGCCCCATGGTTTGATGGTTCTGCCCCATATTTTGATGCTTCTGACCCATTCTTGGAGGTTTCCACCCATATTTTGATGTTGCTGTCCCATTCTCAGAGGTTTCTGCCCCATGGTTTGATGGTTCTGCCCCCTACTTGGGGGTTTCTGGCCCATTCTTGGGGTCTGTGCCCCATATTTTGATGTTGCTGCCCATTCTCAGAGGTTTCTGCCCCATGGTTTGATGGTTCTGCCCCATATTTTGATGCTTCTGACCCATTCTTGGAGGTTTCCACCCAATGTTTTGATGTTGCTGTCCCATTCTCAGAGGTTTCTGCCCCATGGTTTGATGGTTCTGCCCCATTCTTGGAGGTTTCTGGCTCATGTTTTGATGTTTCTGCCCCATTCTTGGAGGTTTCTGGCTCATGATTTGATGTTGCTGCCCATTCTTGGAGGTTTCTGCCCCATTTTTTGATGGTTCTGCCCTGTTTTCAGATGTTTCTGCCCCCTACTTGGAGACTGCTGCCTCCCTGCTCACCCCCCGCAGTGATGCTGTGGTCCAGGAGGAGCTTGGGGAGCAAGATGTGTCCCCATCCCCAGGGAGGTGGGGGTGGTCGGGTTGGCCTTGGTCTCACCTTCCTCCATCGCCCCAGACCATCCAGATCATGACGGGCTTCATGCACATTGGCTTTGGGATCGTCCTGACGACGCTCACCAACGTCTACACCTCTGTCTTCGTCATCGGCGAGATCCCCTTCCTGGGCGGCGTGTCCGTGCGTAGCGTGGGGCCAGGGGAGGGGTGTCCACCATGGAGAAAGGTGTCCATGGAGATGGAAGCCCACCAGGGAGGGATGTCCACGGAGATGGAAGCTCACCAGGGAGGGATGTCCATGGAGATGGAAGCTCACCAGGGAGGGATATCCATGGAGATGGAAGCCCACCAGGGAGGGATATCCATGGAGATGGAAGCCCACCAGGGAGGGATATCCATGGAGATGGAAGCCCACCAGGGAGGGATGTCCACGGAGATGGAAGCCCACCAGGGAGGGATATCCATGGAGATGGAAGCTCACCAGGGAGGGATGTCCATGGAGATGGAAGCCCACCAGGGAGGGATGTCCATGGAGATGGAAGCCCACCAGGGAGGGATGTCCATGGAGATGGAAGCCCACCAGGGAGGGATGTCCATGGAGATGGAAGCCCACCAGGGAGGGATGTCCATGGAGATGGAAGCCCACCAGGGAGGGATGTCCATGGAGATGGAAGCCCACCAGGGAGGGATGTCCATGGAGATGGAAGCCCACCAGGGAGGGATGTCCATGGAGATGGAAGCCCACCAGGGAGGGATGTCCATGGAGATGGAAGCCCACCAGGGAGGGATGTCCATGGAGATGGAAGCCCACCAGGGAGGGATGTCCATGGAGATGGAAGCCCACCAGGGAGGGATGTCCATGGAGATGGAAGCCCACCAGGGAGGGATGTCCATGGAGATGGAAGCCCACCAGGGAGGGATGTCCATGGAGATGGAAGCCCACCAGGGAGGGATGTCCATGGAGATGGAAGCCCACCAGGGAGAGATGTTCATTGAGATGGAAGCCCACCAGGGAGGGATGTCCATGGAGATGGAAGCCCACCAGGGAGGGATGTCCATGGAGATGGAAGCCCACCAGGGAGGGATGTCCATGGAGATGGAAGCCCACCAGGGAGGAATGTCCATGGAGCAGGACAATTTGTTAACGCTGGCTGTTTGGTGACCGTGGGTCTAGGGGCTCAGAGTGTCTGTGGTGGTGGCTGACTGTCCCCTCTCTCCTGGCACAGTTCATCATCTCCGGCTGCCTCTCCATCGGGGCGGAGAAGAGCCCCACAGAGTGTGCGGTGAGTGTCCCAGGGGTTCCCCACCGCTGCTCCGTTGCCTGGAGGAAGAGGGTGGGTGGGACCTCCTCAACCTTGGGTGAAACCCGGGGGTACAAAGCCACCTTAGAAGCTTGCACCAGGGTTATTCCTGGCTGTGAGGTGCCACCTGCAGCTGATCCCCCAAGTGCTGGTCCCTATGGGTTTTGGGGTGTGCTACCTGCCTCAAAGTTGTCCCCAAAGCTTCTCTGTGCCCACAGGTGAAGGGCAGCCAAACCATGAATGTCATCAGTGCCATCTTCGCTCTGCTGGGCATCGTCGCCTTCATCGTCGACCTCAACCTGAACGGGCTGTACCGCTCCAGCTTCAACCACGACAGCTATCTCGTCCTGGTAAGTGGGGGGCATGTCCCCTTCTCCAGGGGCTGCTGTTCCTCCTCCGTGGATGTTCTCGAAGCCCTTCCTTGGCTCCTCTGCTGGGTCCAACCCCATCATCGTTGAGGAGCAGCGACCTCCTGGCTGGTGGCAACCCAAGGGCTCAGCCGTCTGCCGGCGCGGCGCCGTGTGTCTGACCTATTTTAGGTTGATACCTTGGGAGATGACTCAAGCGCTGGAAGCTCCCGTGTCTCTCGGAGCTTTAAAAGCCACGAGGTTGAAAAGCTCTGAGCGAGACCTTGGTGCCCGCGGAGGGCGGCTGCAGCGCTTGGGTTTGGTGGGAGATGGAGGAGGAGGGCGAGATGGAGGAGGAGGGTGAGGTGGGGCCAAGCCCGCGCTGCTGAGCTCCTGGGCGCTGCTTGATGGGACCTTCCCCATCGTGGAGCTCGCAGGGAACGGGATTTCCATCGTGCTGCTCATCTTCACCATCCTGGAGTTCTGCATCGCCGTGGCCACCGCTAATTTCTGGTGCCGGGCCACCCGCCTCAGCTCCAACGAGGTAGGACCAGGGTGGTGGAGAGCGAAGGAGAGGAGCTGGGGCTGGCGTGACTGGATCTCCGTCACCGTCTCCCGCCTTCTTCTCCTCCAGTCCATGCTGATCGTGCCCAGCACCACGCGGGTGGACCTGACGGTGCCAGCGGCTGAGCTGCCGCAGCCGCCCAGCTACGCCGAGGTGATCTACGCCCCCAAAGAGCAGCCCAGCTAGGAGCATCCGCACCCCAGCCCGCATGCCAGACCTTCTCCCGCCACCGCTGGTGCCTCCCCAACCCTGGGAAAGCATGTCACCCCCCCGTCCCCGGGGAGCACCTCCGCCTCGCTCTACCAGGCGCGGCTCCAAGCGTGGGTGTGGGCGCAGGAGAGGTCAGAGTCCCCCCCAGACCCTGTGGGACGAAGGGCGATGGGGGCCACCCCGGACCTCCCCGGAGCAGCAGTTCTTTGGGTTTCGTTGCAGTTGGTGGCCCCTGAAGCTTAGGGTGATGCTGAGACTGAGGACATCGGTGGAGGGGCCTGTCTCCACGCTCTGGAATCTGTCCCCAGCCAGGTCCCTGCCACCGCGCTGCAGGTTAGGACGTGCTGGAACCCTCTCCTGAAAGCCACCGAGCACTCCCAAATGGTCCTCTCCTCGCCTGTCTCCTGCCCTGCGTCTCAAAGAGGGGCTCATGTTGGGGGTGTCTTGGGGCTTCATGAGGTGGTTTTGCCTGTAAATACCTAGTTGGTTCCTGGGGGTCGTTGATATTGGGGTTCAGGTTGTCCTGGAGGTCTGGTGGCCATGCAGCAGGTAGCTTAGAGAGACCACGCTGGGTCGACAGACCATCTACCTCCGCTCGTTCCACCCTTGGCTTGATTTTATCTTTGAAATAAATGCTCTGGCCAGGCTCACGTCTCCTCGTTTGGGGCATTTCTCACGGCGGGAGCTGAAACTCCTCCTCTTGGAGCTGGAATCCATCAGGAAAGAGCTCATCCTCTCCAGGTTCAGGGGTGTCCTGCGTCCCTCACCTTCATCCTCCCAGGATTGAAAGGGGCCCCAGGAAAGCTGAGAAGGGGCTCTGGATCACGGAGAGGACAAGGGAAAGGGTTTGGAGCTGCAAGAGGGGAGATGGAGATGAGATCTTAGGAAGAAACATTTGCTGTGAGGGTGGGGAGGATGATTTCAAGAGCAGGGGTGGCTGCCCCATCCCTGGAGGGGTTGAAGGCCAGGTTGGATGGGGCTTGGAGCCCCTGATCCAGTGGGAGGTGTCCCTGCCCATGGTGGAGGTGAGACTGGATGGGCTTGGAGGTCACTTCCAACTCAAACTATTCCATCATTTTATGATCTGGTCCTGCTGGAGAAGGTGAGACTCACGGTTTTTCCCCAGCACCTGCTCCCCCCGAAGGATCCTGCCATCCTCCATCCTCACCGTTATTAGGCAGCGGCACAAGTCGCTATATTTAGCGCTGCCAGAGCAGCCGAACAGCTGCTGCCGGAGGTGGTGGTGGTGACGGCAGCATCTCCGGGTTCTTCCACCAGCTGAGGAGCTGCCCTGGGGCTGCTCCTTGGGGTGACGCGGGGACACCGGTGGCACGTGCTCCCTGTTCCCATAGGGCTGAGTGATCCTGCGTGATGGGAACGGAGCCGAGGGACCTGGTGAGCATCCCCAAACCTCCCCTGTGCTGGAGCCCCTCAAAAATCACTCATTTGGTGGGGCAGGGATTGAGACCAAAAGGCTCTTGACCCATTTTTAACCAGCGGAGAGCTTTGCCGGCTCCCGCTGACCTCGTTACTGACTCCCATCCTTAAAGACCCTGCAGCAGCGGGGATGCTCGAGAACCTGAGGAGGAGCAAGGGTGGGGATGAGCATGGAAACAGGTTATTTAAGGAGCAGCTGAGGTCAAGGGGAACTTGGGCTGGAGGTGAGGAGGGAGAGCCCGGTGCTGATTGAGCATCACGATGTGTCGCAGGTACCCTAGGAGGAGGAGATCTCCATCCACGCTTGCTCCCACCACCTGGGGACAGTGTCTGACCCCCAGCTTCACCTCCAGCCACAGGGCAGGGTCAGGGAGCACCTGGTTGAAGCGAGTTTTTAGTTTTGGGTCAAGGCAGATGTTTTCTTGCTTGCTTTACCCGCACCCTCCCCCTCTGCCCTGACGATACTCCCGCTGCTCAGCCAAAGCCTCATGGATTATTCACTCGCTCTCGGTTATTTCTGTTCCCGGCTCTGAAAAAATAATGAGCTGGATTGGCAGGAGAAGCCCCAGGGACCGGAGGAGCAGGGATGAACAGGCTGGCTCTGCTCACCCCATGTCCAGCTCCTCACCTGCGGCTCCGGAGCCTCCTGTATCTCCTTTCCCAGGACCTGCTGTCCACCCAACCGCGTTGGGTTGCTCTCTCTTTGTGGGTTCTCCTCCTTGGTGGTGTTGGGTTTGGGTTTTGCCGAGCACCCCGAGGTGCTGCTGGGTTGGGGTCGGGGTGGCACCTCTGCAGAACGTCCCATCCTGGGAAATCGGGCACCAGCACGGGGATAACTCAGAGCCCCGTGAAGGTTCTGCTCCTTGCTCGGGGCAATTCCAAGCGCAGACCCAGGCTGGGCGGAGAACGGATTGGAGCAGCTCTGAGGAGAAGGACTTGGGGAGCAAAAAAGGATCAACCTGCAGGGAGAAAGACAGGACGAGGAACCCAAAACTGCTCAACGGAGTGTTCCATCCCATAGAAGTCATGCTCGGGATGAAACTGAGATCGTGAAAGTCAAGCTCCCTTCTTGGACGTTGGGAAGAACTTCTTCACTAGAACTTCTTCACTGAGAGGTTTCTCAAGACCTGGTGGAGGCTGCCCAGGGAGGTGGTGGAATGCCCATCCCTGGAGGGGTTTAGAAGATGGGGAGATGAGGTGCTCAGGGATGTGGTTTTAATAGTGGACAGGGACGGTTGGACTTGACCATCTCAAAGGTCTTTTTCCAACCTAGGGATTCTAGGATTCTTTCATGGCTGGTGTCTTTCTGCCCCCTGATCCACACGTTCCAGACTCCAGCTCCTGAGTCCAGCTCTTGTCTGGTGCTGAGTCCATCCCAGGACCAGCACTGGTGGTGATGTACTCATCGAGGGGTTCGATTTCCTATACCTGCATATATTTTATTAATAATATTTTCCTTTTTATTCTTATTGCTTCATTAAAGCTCTTTGAGTTTTAGGTTCCAGCCCACAGGTCCCTCTCTCATTTCCCTCATTTTATGAACGATGGAGACAGCAAGATCTAGGGCACCTTCAGCAAGCTGGAAGACGACACCAAGGTGAGAGCTGCGGTTGCCATGCTAGAAGGACAAAATGTCATCGAGAGGGACCTGGACAAGGTGGAGAAGTGGGGCTGGGAGAACCTCAAGAGGTTCAACAAGGCCAAGGGGAAGGTCCTGGACATGGGTTGGGGCGATCTGCAGCTTCAATACAGGATGAGGGACAATGGGATTGGGAGCAGGGCTGGGGAGAAGGACTTGGGGGGCTGGGGGTGGAGAAGCTCAACAGGAGCTGGGAATGTGAGCCCAGAAACCCCCCGTGTCCTGGGCTGCATCCAGAGCCGTGGGAGCAGCAGGGAGGGAGGGGATCCTGCCCCTCTGCTCCGCTCGGGGAGACCCACCTGGAGCCCCGAGTCCAGTTCTGGATCCTCAGCACAGGGAGGACACGGAGCTGCTGGAGCGAGTGCAGAGGAGGCCCCGGAGATGATCCGAGGGCTGGAGAACCTCCTGGGCGAGGAGAGAGTTGGGGTTGTTGAGGCTGGAGAAGAGAAGGCTGTGGGGAGACCTTAGAGCAGCTTCCAGGGGTGAAAGGGGCTCCAGGAAAGCTGGGGAGGGGCTCTGGATCAGGGAGGGCAGGGACAGGATAAGTTTGGAGCTGCAACAGGAGAGATGGAGATGAGATCTTGGGAAGAAATTCTTCATGTTGAGGGGGTTGAGGGGAAGGTTTTGGAGCTCCAAGAGGGGAGATGGAGATGAGATCTTGGGGAGAAATACTTTTTTGTGAGGGTGGGGAGGCCCTGGCCCAGGCTGCCCAGAGCAGGGGTGGCTGCCCCATCCCTGGAGGGGTTCAAGGCCATTTGGACGGGGCTTGGAGCCCCTGATCCAGTGGGAGGTGTCCCTGGGGTTGGGACTGGATGGCTTTGAGGTCCCTTCCAACCCAAGCCATTCCCTGATTCCCTCTCCCTGGGTGTGTAAGAACGGGGATCCCAACCACTCCTATTTAGCTACCGACCAAGCCAGGAGCTGGTTGACCCGTGGCAGCTGGGAAACACGACACAGGCAAACACCAGCTGCTTTTTTTTTTTTTTTTGCTTTAAAAACTCCTGAAACCTGTCCCAGCAAATGTTGTTTTTCTCATTCTGGCACCAAGATCCCAACAGCCCTGTGAGAACCAGAAACACTTGGAGGCAAAGCACAACCCTTGACTTGTTGGTATTTTTATGGGGTTATAAAGTCTCGCACAGGAAGCAGCGACGTTGTGGGAAGCATTTCTCCATCTCAATCTATTTTCTTTGGAAAACAAACAGGGATTTTGGGGTTGGAAAAAGGACTTCTGGGTCCACCAGGCTTGTAAACATCTGTGCTGGTGGGAGGGGACGCTGGGGCTCCTGAAGAACCTCCAGGAGGCTGAGCACCCAACCAGGCTGGCCCCATCCCTGCTGGGACATCCTAAGGGATGCTGAGGGGTGGAGGTGGGATTCCTCATGGAACCAGGAATCACAAGCTGCCAGCTCGAGGTGTTTCCACTCCTCCAGCCATGCCGAAAGTCGTGCTCGTGGGGCAGACGTCTCACCCACCACCAACACCCAAACCGTGTGTGCAGCTTCCTGGCGATTTAAAAGAAAGAATCACAGAATCAGAGAATCACCAGGTTGGAAAAGACCCACCAGATCATCGAGTCCAACCGTCCCCATCAATCACTAACCCATGTCCCTCAGCGCCTCGTCCACCCGTCCCTTAAACCCCTCCAGGGAAGGGGACTCAACCCCCTCCCTGGGCAGCCTCTGACACTGACCAATCACCTTTTCCAGGAAAGATTTTTCCTGCTGTCCATCCTGAGCCTCCCCTGGTGGAGCTTGAGGCCATTCCCTCTCGTCCTGTCCCCTGTCCCTTGGGAGAAGAGCCCAGCTCCCTCCTCTCCACAACCTCCTCTCAGGGAGTTGCAGAGAGCAATGAGCTCTCCCCTCAGCCTCCTCTTCTCCAGGCTGAACCCCCCCAGCTCTCTCAGCCGCTCCTCTTCTTCTCCAGCCCCTTCCCCAGCTCCGCTCTCTTCTCTGCACTCGCTCCAGAGCCTCAACATCCTTCTTGTGCTGAGGGGCCCAGAACTGACCCCAGGATTCGGGGAGCGGCCTCCCCAGGGCCCAGTCCAGAGGGAGAAGAACCTCCCTGGCCCTGCTGGCCACGCCGTGTCTGCTCCAAGCCAAGATGCCCTTGGCCTTCTTGGCCCCCTGGGCCCCTGCTGGCTCCTGTTCAACCAACCCCCCCAGGTCCTTCTCCTCCAGGCAGTTTCCAGCCAGGCTTCTCCTAGGCTGGAGCTGCTCAGGGTTGTTGTGCCCCAAGTGCAGGACGCGGCGTTTGGCCTCGTTAACCCTCCTGCCGTTGGTCTCAGCCCCTGGATCCAGCCTGGTCAGATCCCTTTGGAGCCTCCCAACCCTCCAGCAGATCCAGCTCCCACCCAGCTCAGTGTCATCTCCAAACTCGCTAAGGGTGCCCTCGATGCCTTCATCCAGGTCATGGATAAAGACACTGAACAGGGCTGGAAGAATAAGCATCAAAGGGAAGATTTCCAGCTGTCAGGAGAGCAAATATGAAAAAGGACACGTCGAATACATCAGCAAAGCCAGAAATTCTGGCAAATAAAAGGCTGGACGGGTCCACCACCTGCGTTTGCCACTTCCCTGCATCTGCTCAGCCTGGAGCTTAAGAGCTTCACCTCTTCTGGCATCCAAAAGAAATCCGAATATCCTCGCTTGGGTTCCTGCCACCCCCAGCTGGACCTGACTTGAGTTAGAAGGGGAAAAGCGCTTTCTCCACGGATACCTCGCTCGGAAAAGGGGGTTTTGCTCAGCTCAGCCCCTTGGGCTGCCGCGGTCACGGCTCTTTGTGCCTGTGCTGCTCCAGGAATGCTTTCGGAATGTCAAAAGGCAGATTTGGGAAGGAAATCCACCGTAGCGAGCGGTTTCGGTCGGGTAGACAAGCCCTAGCTTGTGCTGGAGGCCATCGCGCTTGTTTAAAGGCTAAAGAGGGGATCCCAGCATTTCCACGGCGGCTAAAGCGTCGCTGACCCCGCGGGCGCTGCCGGGGCTGGAACGGGATCCCAGCCAACCTCGGCGTTGAGTGGCGAGAGCTGCAACCCCTCCGGAGACACGCGCTGACGAGTTACCAGGCTAAGAGGCAGCAGGAGGGTGATGAAAAGGAGGAATCTCATCCGTCTCCGTGTTTTTCCTGGAAAGCCAGGCCGCCAGTTGCAGCCCTTTACGAGGCCAAGCGTCTGCGCCCCAGCCAAGGCTTAAAGTCATGGATGACATCAAGCTGGAAGTGTTGGTCTGCTGGAGGGTAGGGAGGCTCCGCAGAGGGATCTGGATGGGCTGGATCCACGGGCCAAGGCTCTGCAGAGGGATCTGGATGGGCTGGATCCACGGGCCAAGGCTCTGCAGAGGGATCTGGATGGGCTGGATCCACGGGCCAAGGCTCTGCAGAGGGATCAGGGCAGGCTGGATCCACTGGCCAAGGCTTTGCAGAGGGATCTGGATGGGCTGGATCCAAGGGCCAAGGCTCTGCAGAGGGATCTGGATGGGCCGGATCCACGGGCCAAGGCTCTGCAGAGGGATCTGGATGGGCTGGATCCAGTGGCCCAGGCTCTGCAGAGGGATCTGGATGGGCTGGATCCACGGGCCAAGGCTCTGCAGAGGGATCTGGATGGGCCGGATCCACGGGCCAAGGCTCTGCAGAGGGATCTGGATGGGCTGGATCCAAGGGCCAAGGCTCTGCAGAGGGATCTGGATGGGCTGGATCCACAGGCCAAGGCTCTGCAGAGGGATCAGGGCAGGCTGGATCCACAGGCCAAGGCTTTGCAGAGGGATCTGGATGGGCTGGATCCAAGGGCCAAGGCTCTGCAGAGGGATCTGGATGGGCTGGATCCATGGGCCAAGGCTCTGCAGAGGGATCTGGATGGGCTGGATCCACGGGCCAAGGCTCTGCAGAGGGATCTGGATGGGCTGGATCCACGGGCCAAGGCTCTGCAGAGGGATCAGGGCAGGCTGGATCCACTGGCCAAGGCTTTGCAGAGCGATCTGGATGGGCTGGATCCAAGGGCCAAGGCTCTGCAGAGGGATCTGGATGGGCTGCATACACGGGCCAAGGCTCTGCAGAGGGATCTGGATGGGCTGGATCCACGGGCCAAGGCTCTGCAGAGGGATCTGGATGGGCCGGATCCACGGGCCAAGGCTCTGCAGAGGGATCTGGATGGGCTGGATCCACGGGCCAAGGCTCTGCAGAGGGATCTGGATGGGCCGGATCCACGGGACAAGGCTCTGCAGAGGGATCTGGATGGGCTGGATCCAAGGGCCAAGGCTCTGCAGAGGGATCTGGATGGGCTGGATCCACAGGCCAAGGCTCTGCAGAGGGATCAGGACAGGCTGGATCCACGGGCCAAGGCTCTGCAGAGGGATCTGGATGGGCTGGATCCACGGGCCAAGGCTCTGCAGAGGGATCTGGATGGGCTGGATCCATGGGCCCAGGCTCTCCAGAGGGATCTGGATGGGCCGGATCCATGGGCCAAGGCTCTGCAGAGGGATCTGGATGGGCTGGATCCACGGGCCAAGGCTCTGCAGAGGGATCTGGATGGGCTGGATCCACAGGCCAAGGCTCTGCAGAGGGATCTGGATGGGCTGGATCCAAGGGCCAAGGCTCTGCAGAGGGATCAGGACAGGCTGGATCCACGGGCCTAGGCTCTGCAGAGGGATCAGGACAGGCTGGATCCACGGGCCTAGGCTCTGCAGAGGGATCTGGATGGGCCGGATCCACGGGCCAAGGCTCTGCAGAGGGATCTGGATGGGCCGGATCCACGGGCCAAGGCTCTGCAGAGGAATCTGGATGGGCCGGATCCACAGGCCAAGGCTCTGCAGAGGGATCTGGATGGGCCGGATCCACGGGCCAAGGCTCTGCAGAGGGATCTGGATGGGCTGGATCCACAGGCCAAGGCTCTGCAGAGGGATCTGGATGGGCCGGATCCACAGGCCAAGGCTCTGCAGAGGGATCTGGATGGGCTGGATCCATGGGCCAAGGCTCTGCAGAGGGATCTGGATGGGCCGGATCCACAGGCCAAGGCTCTGCAGAGGGATCTGGATGGGCTGGATCCACAGGCCAAGGCTCTGCAGAGGGATCTGGATGGGCCGGATCCACAGGCCAAGGCTCTGCAGAGGGATCTGGATGGGCCGGATCCACAGGCCAAGGCTCTGCAGAGGGATCTGGATGGGCTGGATCCACAGGCCAAGGCTCTGCAGAGGGATCTGGATGGGCCGGATCCACAGGCCAAGGCTCTGCAGAGGGATCTGGATGGGCTGGATCCACAGGCCAAGGCTCTGCAGAGGGATCTGGATGGGCCGGATCCACAGGCCAAGGCTCTGCAGAGGGATCTGGATGGGCCGGATCCACAGGCCAAGGCTCTGCAGAGGGATCTGGATGGGCTGGATCCACGGGCCAAGGCTCTGCAGAGGGATCTGGATGGGCTGGATCCACAGGCCAAGGCTCTGCAGAGGGATCTGGATGGGCCGGATCCACGGGCCAAAGCAAACAGGATGAGTTTCTACAAGATCAAGTGCTGGGTCCTGCACTTGGGGCACAACAACCCTGAGCAGCTCCAGCCTAGGAGAAGCCTGGCTGGAAACTGCCTGGAGGAGAAGGACCTGGGGGGGTTGGTTGAACAGGAGCCAGCAGGGGCCCAGGGGCCCAGGGGGCCAAGGGCATCAGTGGCAGTGGTGGAGTCTCCATCCCTGCAGGGGTTTAAAAGCCGGGCAGATATGGTGCTCGAGGATCTGGTTTGGTAGAGGACAGGGAGGGCTGGACTCATGATCTCCAAGGTTTTTTCCACCCAAGTGATTCTACGCAGGGACACCAGCAGCAGCTCCTCCCTGGCACACGGTGCTCGGCGCTGCCAGCAGCAGCTTTTCTCCACCATGGGATGGGGGATGCAGGTGGGATGTCCTTCCAGCTCTCTTCTGAGGCTGGTTTGGTGGGAGATGCCTCCAGCTATGGACAAATCTGTCGCTGTGCCAAAAACCCCTCCCGTTCCCTGGCATGTGGGAGGGTGGGGAGGACCCAGCCTGGCCACGGTTCTTCTCGTTAGTCAACGGAGAAGGAGCCTGGGAAGCGACCTGGCTGTAAGGACACAAATCAGGACACAGGAGACCCTGCAGCCCCAGCAAACGTCCTCCTCCTTCCTCTCCAGCTCCACCTGCTCCCAGGTTCGTGGCCGTTGTCCCTCTCCGCCGCTGCTCCATCCCCTACTTCCCAACACAGCGGAGATGACACGAAGGCCTTCAGAGAAGTCTCTGGAGAAATATCGGATCTGCAGGGACGTGCGGCCAGACAGCTTTGCTCCAACGTCTCTGCAAACTCAACAGTCGAGGAGGTGGCCACGCGCTGGTCCCTCCGCTCTCCCAGGAGCCACCAAGATGTGTCCGCTGTCCTGTGTCCGCTTTTGGGACCTTGGTTGTCCACAAGGATGAGGAGCTGGTGCTGCTCACTCCTGGCTGGAGGTCATGCCCCAACCACTGGCCCTAGCGCCGAGAGCCTCTTGGGGCTCTGCAAGTGCTGGTGCCTCCAAACCAAGGGTCTTAGCTCCCTCTAGGGCCAAAAGAAAAGAAAAGGCGCTTCCCAAAAGCTCTTCCACCTGCTCCTAAAATCCTCAGCTGGAATGGGGAAGGTCCCCAGGGGCTGCGGTGAGGGACTCGGGCAGGGACAGGGGTGTCGAGGTCCCTAAAGTTGATGTCCATGGCCAAAGTCAGCCCCACCTGGTACCCAAATATTCCAGTTCCACCAGGAAGCAGCCTGGGAGGTGGTGAGACACTCGCAGCCTCCAGGGGAGGAAAAAGCCAGATTCCGGAGCTGTGTCCACCATGTCTGGTCCGATGGGTGGAGGCTGGGTCCAACCTCATCCCTGCTGTCCCCTTCCCTGGCACCGCAGCCCCGTTGGGAACAAGGGGTTCGATTCCCTTGAGCAGTCCCAGCGCTGGAGCTCCCTGCAGCACCCAGCTCAGGGGAGGGGATGATGGAATCGTTCGGTTGGAAAAGACCTTTGAGATCATCAACCCCAACCGTACGTGTCCACTACTAAATCGTGTCCCAGATCGCCTCATTTTCCTGCCTTTGAAGCATCTCCAGGGATGGGGACTCCACCACCTCCCTGGGCAGCCTCTGCCAGTGCCCGAGAACCGTTTGGGTGTAGAAGTTGTTCCTGATGTCCAGTTGGTCCTGATGGGACCATCACCCAACATCCACTGAACATCCAAAAGAGCTGAGAGGGTCCTCATGGACCGGCGCGGAGGACCCCAGGCCCCCCGGTGAGCAGATGGGGACGGAGACTACGAAGGAAACCGCTGTTTTCTGGAGACCAGTGGCCAACAGAGGGAGGAAGGGGCCTCTGAGCTTGCCCTTTGGGAGCCCCTCACCATGTGTGGTGGCTCCGTTCCCGGGCTGAGCTCTCATTTCCTATTGGAAACGTCTCCTTTCCCTTTGGCTCTGGCCGAGCTCCCACCGGAGCCCTCCGGCACCGCACACCAATCCCTCCTGGCTCGCTCTTGCGGGTGGGCAGGAGCACCGGGACGGAAGGAGAACCCCCAAGGAAATCAAACGGCAATAAAGGAGCTTCTCTGGGACCTTTAGAGCCCAACGCGGGGTTGTAAGGTTTGGGCCGCGTCCTGTTTCATTCCTTCTTCTTCCTGTACGGGAAATCACCAGCCCTCGCTCTCTCACAGCGGCCTTAACGAGGGCAGCCAAACGAATCTCCGAGTGCCTCGTTAGGGCTGCCACGTGGCTAATTGCGGAGATGATGCCCAAGAAAAGCATCCACAACTTGGAAAGGGCAAAGAAGTGGCCTTGGGGGTCTCCTCCTTGGAGCATCCCAAGGACCAAGCCCTTCTCCGGGCTGCTCGGAGGGGCTTTCAAGCCCTTTCTCCCACCTCGCTCGGGGGCTTTGCCCGGCTCCCCGTCCCCTCCGCTGGCAAAGCCACCTCGTTGAGCAAGAGGTCTCCATGAACAAACTTCCCGCAGGGAGCAAAGGGCAGCGGGACCGTCGCCCTGCCCGACCACCACCTCCCCGGGAGGTTTGGAGAGCAAAGGGACCCCAGCCGGGAGGAGAAGGAGGAGGATCAAGCCCAGGCTGAAGGAGGTACCTGGCTGGGGGAGGTGAGGATGGGGTGTGGGACATCCTTGTGGGAGGACGTCCGTGTTCCTAGTGTCACCGTTCAACGGGCTGGTCCCTGGGCATGGTGGGAGCCGGCTTGAGCTTTCAAGCTTCTCTGCTCCAGCTCTCCAGCCCGGCTCTGCCCACCGGCGATGGCAGCCACCACGGTGACCGACTCCGGGGGTGTGAGGATCATCACGGAGGTCATCCCATCCACAGATCCTCGGGCAGCCCAGCTGGCCTTGGGCTCCAGACCGCTGGCACCTGCCGTGTCCTCCTTTCAAGTCAGGGGCTTCAGAAAGGCTCAGCCCAAGGCGCTGGGGGTGAGAGACGGTGACCCAGGAGCTAAGGGAGGACCGAGTGACCCCAAGGATTGTCCTGCTTGAGGTTCTCCTTGGTGGGGCAGGGAGTTGGGATCAGCTCATGGAGCTCCACCAAGTGCCAACACCCCCAAGGGTTAAGTGAGGACCAAGTATCCACAGTGATTGTCCTGCCTGAGGTTCTCCTTGGCTGGGGCAGGGGTTTGGGGTCAGCTCATGGAGCTCCATCAAGTGCCAACGCCCCCAGGGGCTAAGTGAGGACTGAGTAACCCCAGGGATTGTCCTGCTTGAGATTCTCCTTGGCTGGGGCAGGGGGTTGGGATCAGCTCATGGAGCTCCATCAAGTGCCAACACCCCCAGGAGCTAAGTGAGGACTGAGTAACCCCAGGGATTGACCTGCTTGAGGTTCTCCTTGGCCGGGGCTGGAGGTTGGGACTAGCTCATGGGGTTCCACCAAGTACCAACGCATCCAGCTGCCCCAAATCCCCTCTCAGCACTGTGGGGTGCAGCCAGGACATGGGGTGGCGGTGGGATTGGGGTGGGACACAGCTAAGAGCCAGGATATCCATCCTTTGCTGGCAGACCAGCAGTGCTTTGGGTCATTGCTCTCCCCCAGACCATCCACATCTTCACTGGGATCATCCACATCGGCTTCGGGATCATCCTGACGATATCAGAGCACAGGAATCCTTCCATCCCTGTGGCCAGCGGGATCTTCTTCTGGCTCGGGCTCCTGGTAGGAAGGGACACGCCTGCCCTTTGCCTCTGGATGAATACGGGGGGGATCTCTGTGGATCTCAGAGACCAGACCCCTCATCACCAGGGCCTCCTCTCACACCCAAACCTTCTGGACATCTTCTCAGGGACGGAGGATGCGTGCGTGTAGCCCTGAATCCCAGCTGGGAGAGTGCTGGGGTGTGTGTGGTGGGTGACGGGGAGGACTTCCTTGCTGCTGACACTCTCTTCCCTGTTTCCTGAGCAGCTCCTGGTCTCAGGTTCTCTGCTGGTGGAAAGTGAAAAGAGAGACAGCATCTTGCTGGTAAGGAGGTTCCCTGCAGCCAGCCAGAGAGGGACCAAGCGTTCCCACCTCGCTTCCACGGCTTCTGCCCCTCCGCAGCTCGGATTCACCCCGCAGGGTGGACAGCGAGGCACCTACAGCCTCACTCAGCCTCCAGAGGTGCCCAGCTCCCTCCCTGTTGACCAGCGGGTGGGATGTCCTTCCCAGTCCAGGGCCTCCACCAGATGGTTGGGTTCTGGGGGAGTTACTCTTGGCTGAGAAAAGCTCGTTGAACCACAGAATCATTAAGGTTGGAAGAGCCCTCCAAGCTCATCCAGTCCAACTCTTGGCCCAACCCCACCGTGCCTGCTAAACCCTGTCCCCAGTTGCCATGGCCACGTGGTTTTTGAACCCCTCCACGGATGGAGACTCCACCACTGCGCTGGGCAGCCTCTTCCAATGCTTCACCACTCTCACAGTAAAGGAATTGTTCCTAATGTCCAATCTAAACTTCCCCGGTGCAATTTGAGGCCATTTCCCCTCATCCTGTCCCTTGTCACCTGGGAGAGGAGCCCAGCACCCACCTCACCACAACGTCCTTTCAGGAGCTGCAGAGAGCGATGAGGTCTCCCCTCAGCCTCCTCTTCTCCAGAACAAACCCTCAGGTCCCTCAGCCACCTTTCATAACCCTTGTTCTCCAGCCCCTTCCCCAGCTCCATTCCCTTCTCCGGACGTGCTCCAGCTCCTCAATGTCCCTCTTGGAGAGCAGCAGGGTGGGAGTGGTCCTGCCACCCCCCCTAGGTCCTGGCAGGAGCAGGAGAGATGGAGCTGACGCAAGGTGACCCCCGCAGGTGAAGATCTGCTGCATCGTCAACATGGGAGTCATCCTGAGCACGCTGGTGGCCACCCTCATCCACACCGCGGCCATCGTTCAACACCTCCCCGGCTGCCAGGCCAACACGCTCTACCAGCTGCGACCCGAGTGGTGCTTCAACCCCGAGAACAAGGTAGAACCTCCTGGTCCTGCTCGCTTCGAGCTGCTGCGTGAGATGAGCAATGGGGCCGATGGCTGAGCAGGGGACGGGGGTGAGGGGGGCTGCGGCCTCCCTCCCGCTCTCCTCCCCGCAGATGTTGAGCAACGGGCTGGATTCCATACTCGTCGTCTTCAGCTTCCTGGAGTTCTGCGTGGCCGTGGTGGCCCTGGCTTTCGGCTACAACGCCATCAAGCAGCACAACTACACTCGCATGGTGAGGAGGGGCTGGGCTTGGACACCCAGAGCCTTGGAGACACATGGGGAACATTCCAGGATTCCTCAGGATGACCCCAAAAGCGGCATTTCTCCCTTTTTTTTTTTTTCCTCTTCCAGGTGCTGTAGCCAGGACCAAGCTTGTGACCGGCCCCGTTAAAAGGTCTTGGTGCCCAACTGCGGAGCCCGAGAAGCTCAGTGCCCGTGTCCCTGCCTCAGCCCGGCCCCAGGATGGTGGCCACTGGCCCCAATAAAGTCCTCAGCCCCCCAGGCCAGGCTGTGCGTCTCTCTGGAGCTCCTCAAGGGGTGGGGAGAAGCCTTACTGAGCCTCGACACTGGGTGGGATTTGAGGAAGGTGATGGAGATGCGTGACAAGTGGTGTTCCTCAGAGGTCTGTACTGGGACTGTTTAATGTCTTCATCGACGATAGAGATTGCGAGAGCGAGGGCACCCGCAGCACATTTGAAGATGACACCGAGCTGAGTGGTGCAGTTGTCACACCAGGAGGATGGGATGGCATCCAGAGGGACCTGGACAGGCTTGAAAAGAGGGGTTGTGAGAACCTCATGAGGTTCAATAAGACCAAGTGAAAGGTCCTACACCCGGATTGGGACAATCCCAAACACAGAATCCAGGCTTGGTGGAGAATGGATTGGGAGCAGCCCTGAGGAGAAGGACTTAGGGTGCTTGGGGAGGTGAAGCTCAACAGGAGCTGGGAATGTGTGCTCGCAGCCCAGAAACCCCCCGTGTCCTGGGCTGCATCCAGAGCTCTGGGAGCAGCAGGGAGGGAGAGGATCCTGCCCCTCTGCTCCGCTTGGGGAGACCCACCTGGAGCCCCAAGTCCAGTTCTGGATCCTCAGCACAGGGAGGACACGGAGCTGCTGGAGCGAGTGCAGAGGAGGCTCTGGAGATGATCTGAGGGCTGGAGAACCTCCTGTGTGAGGAGAGAGTTGGGGTTGTTGAGCCTGGAGAAGAGAAGGTTGCGGGGAGACCTTAGAGCAGCTTTGAGGACTGAAAGGGGCTCCAGGAAAGCTGGGAAGGGGCTCTGGATCAGGGAGGGCAGGGACAGGATGAGGGGAAGGGTTTGGAGCTGCAAGAGGGGAGATGGAGATGAGATCTTGGAGAGAAATGTTTTGCTGTGAGGGTGGGGTGGATGATTTCCAGAGCTGCCCCATCCCTGGAGGGGTTCCAGGCCAGGTTGGATGGGGCTTGGCGCCCCTGATCCAGTGGGAGGTGTCCCTGGGCTTGGAACTGGATGGCCTTGAGCTCCCTTCCAACCCAAACTCCACTCCATAAAGATTCCATAAAGGAGCGATGGGCACAGCTCCACGCCTGCCCGGCACAAACATGGCTGCCTCGTTGAGGAAGCAGGAAGCGCTGCCCGATACTATAATGGCGGTCTGGGACTCATTGTGGCCTCGGTTTCTCTCTGCGCCTGCGCAACACCGCTTCTCTGACGTCATCATCCAGCGCCGCCGACAAAGGCGCAGCGTGGAGGCATGGATGTGGAGCGGGGGGCGGCTCCGGGCCCCGAGGAGCCCAGCGGGGCGGCCCCGGCCCCGGCCCCGGCCCCGGCCCCGGCCCCGGCCCCGGCCCCGGCCCCGGCCCCGGCCCCGGCCCCGCGGCCTCAGAAAGCGGCCAAGAAGCGAAAGGAAGCGGCGGCCGTGGCGATTCCGCGGGGCAGGCCCAAGTCGGGGCGGGTCTGGAAGGACCCGGGCAAGAAGAGGTAGGGCGGGGGTCCCAGGCCTAGAGGAGGGAGGGCCCCCAGGCCTCGGGGAGGGGAGGATCCCAGGCCTCGAGGAGAGAGGATCCCAGGCTTTGAGGAGAGGAGGGGTCCCAGGCCTCGGGGAAGGGGGGGGGGTGGTCCCCGGGCCTCAGGGACAGGGGTTGTCCCAGGCCTCGGGGCGGGGGAAGGAGGTCTCGGGGACGGGGGGGTCCGAGGCCTCGAGGAGGGGAGGGGGGGTCTGATGGAGCAGCGCTGTTTAGGGGCTCGAGGGTGCTTGGAGGGGTGATTCGGGCGGGGGCAGGGGCCATTCTGGGCTGGGTTGAGCCGGGAGGTGGGTGGAGAAGGGTGGGCTGGTAGCGAAAACACCAGCAAATAACCTCTCCAAGGCTCGTTTTGGAGTTTGAGGGAGCAAACGCTCTTTAATGCAAGTGTGGGCAACAGGAGGCAGCAATCTTCATCAGTCATTAGCTTCTCCTGATGGGTGGACGGGGCTTGGAGTCCCCTTATCCAGTAGTAGGTGGCTCTACACATGGCAGGGATGGAACTAGATGGGCTTTGAGGTCCCTTCCGACCCAAACCATTCCGTAATTCCATAAAAAGCATTCACCAACCTGACTGTTATTCCAGGAAGGCACAAAGCTCAGTTTGTTAGATGGGAGTGGCTGGGGGAAGGTATCAGCGATACCGAAAATGCCAGAAAATAAAACTCTCTGAGGCTTGTTTTGGGGGTTTTAGAAAGCAAACACCCTTCAATCAGGGCTGGGCAACACGAGGCAGCGATTCCATCCATGCTGTGCAGCAAGACAAGAGCTGGGACACAAGGTGCTTCCCGCTTCCATGCGGATTATAAATCCTCCCAGAAGTCTGAGGCACATTCTGCTATTCCCAAAGACTCATTTTAATGCTGTTATCAACTTCACAACGGCCAAATCTCTTGCTAATTGAGAGCCTCGGCTCCAGCTCTGCCTGACCTTGAATTTGCGATGGGGGAAGGCTGCAAACGGAGGTGATTAGAGAGGAAGAGGCGTCTGCTCAGCACAGATCACGCTGACCGCAAGGTGTTATCATCCCGAAGGATGAACGGTGTCTGCAAAAACACTGCTTGAAAGAGAATACGGTGTCAGAGGAAGAAATCCTGCTGTTAGAGGGACTTTCTAGCTTTCAGACAACGTAGTTACTGAGAAGAAACTAAACTCTACTTTAGCTTAAATCAAAGATGTTCCACTTTTTGTAATAGGAACTGCTTCTTGTGTTAGGGCTGTGGTGGGAGAGATTGGAGGGGGATCGTGGAGCATCTGGAGGGACCCAGAGTGGGGGACGAGGCTGCTTTGGGGGGTTCTGAGCTGCGGGGAAGGTTTGGAGGGGACGTCAGGGGGCTGAGGCTGCTGGGGGGGGGTGTGGGGCTCTGAGCTGGAATGGGGTTCGCAGAGTTCAGGTCTGAGGAGTTTCTGGAGGGGACCCCAAGAGGGAAAGGCTGCGTGTGGTTCCCGTGAGCCGTGGGGGCTCCTCCCGCTGCCGACACGGCCCATGTGCCTGCGCAGGTTCTCACACATGATCCAGGACAAGGCCCTTCGCACCTCCTGGGCGCGGAAGATGAAGGAACGGCAGGAGAAGAAGCTCGTCCAGGACCTGGCACGGCAGCTGCAGGAGGGGAAGCAGAGAGAGCGAGAGGTGAGGAAGCTGAGGAGCCGGGCTTGGGGCTCAGGGCCCTGCAGGCAGCATCTCCCACCCGCTCTGTGCCTGCTGGCCCCATGGGGCAGGTTTGGAATTCCCTCTCGTCCTGCCAAATCCAGGCTGCGCTGATCACATGCTGCAAGTTACTGACTCGGAATAAGCTCGCTCAGTCAGTTCAAGCCTCATTTGGGAGGGAGAAGCACTTCTGGCTTGGCTCTGGGCAGCAGATTTCATGCTCGGGCGGGCGTTGCTCGTGCTGCTGGAGCCGTGCAGCTCCCTGACCGCGTCTGTCTGGTTTGGGTTTAACCCTGGAGGGAGAGAGGGAGCTGCAGGGAATGATGTTTTACTGCTACTCCTGCAGGAGAAGAAGCGGCGGCGGGAGGAGAACCTGAAGCGGCGCCTGGAGAACGAGCGGAAGGCAGAGATCGTCCAAGTGGTGAGTCGGTGGCCGCACTGGCCTGGTGGCTTCATACCCCAGCTTCCAGTTGGCTCCTTTTCCTCTCCCTGGTTCCTCTGAAGGATTCTGGGAGCAGCACTGGGAGAAATCCAACTAAACTGCTCTAGAATGGGGTGGGGAGAGCAGCTCTTTTGAGCTTGAGGAAACCAGAACTGAGGTTACAGAGCAAGGGAACGTGGCACTGATGTGGTGAAGATCAAGGATGGAGGCCAGTTCCAAGTAGTGTCCCCAGGGCTCAGGGCTGGGTCCAGCCTTGTTCAAGGTCTTTATCAATGACCTGGGTGAAGGCATCGAGGGCACCTCGAGCAAGTTTGGGGGTGACACTGAGCTAGGTGGGAGCGTGGATCTGCTGGAGGGTCGGGAGGCTCCAAAGGGATCTGACCAGGCTGGATCCATGGGCTGAGACCAACGGCAGGAGGGTTAACGAGGCCAAATGCCGCGTCTTGCACTTGGGGCACAACAACCCTGAGCAGCTCCAGCCTAGGAGAAGCCTGGCTGGAAACTGCCTAGAGGAGAAGGACCTGGGGGGGTTGGTTGAACAGGAGCCAGCAGGGGCCCAGGGGGCCAAGAAGGCCAAGAGCATCTTGGCTTGGAGCAGACACGGCGTGGCCAGCAGGGCCAGGGAGGTTCTTCTCCCTCTGGACTGGGCCCTGGGGAGGCCGCTCCTCGAATCCTGGGGTCAGTTCTGGGCCTCTCAGCACAAGAAGGATGTTGAGGCTCTGGAGCGAGTGCAGAGAGAGAGCGGAGCTGGGGAAGGGGCTGGAGAAGAAGAGGAGCGGCTGAGAGAGCTGGGGGGGTTCAGCCTGGAGAAGAGGAGGCTGAGGGGAGAGCTCATTGCTCTCTGCAACTCCCGGAGAGGAGGTTGAGGCTGTGCCACAGGGCTGGGAGGCCGGGAGTCACATCCTGGCATGGTTTCTGTGTCTCAAAGCTTCTTCTTCTTCCCTTCCCAGATCCGGAACCCGCTGAAGCTCAAGCGAGCGAAGAAGAAGCAGCTGCGGCGGGTGGAGAAGCGAGATACGCTGGCCCTGCTCCAGAAAACACCCGTACGGCGCAAAGCGGCCACGGAATGAGCTGGAGGATGAGGCTCCGCGGTGCCCGGCCCACGCAGACGGGTTTTTGCGGGTCCTGCTCCTTTCCTGCACTGCTTACTTGGCTCTGTGGGCAGGAGTCGCTTCCTGGGCCCTCAGTGTCAGACAGACAGATGGGCAGGGCTGCGATCCACCCGGACCTGCTGCTGGATCTTCCCTGTCCTGGGAAGTCGATGGTGTTGCCGGCAGCTGGAAGAATTGTTTCACCTGCCCAAATCGACTTTTTTTTCTGTATAAAAATGAATAGGAACAGCCCCAGACTCGACTCTGATGGCTTTGAGGGGGCTGCTGGCTCCAGATCACCCACAGGTCACAGAGCACTATGGCCTCTCACCCCTCCTGAGGTCCTTCTTCCTCAGACCCGGCGTGGCCAGCAGGGCCAGGGAGGTTCTTCTCCCTCTGGACTGGGCCCTGGGGAGACCGCTCCCCGAATCCTGGGGTCAGTGCTGGGCCCCTCAGCACAAGAAGGATGTTGAGGCTCTGGAGCGAGTGCAGAGAAGAGAGCGGAGCTGGGGAAGGGGCTGGAGAAGAAGAGGAGCGGCTGAGAGAGCTGGGGGGGTTCAGCCTGGAGAAGAGGAGGCTGAGGGGAGAGCTCATTGCTCTCTGCAACTCCCTGAGAGGAGGTTGTGGAGAGGAGGGAGCTGGGCTCCTCCCAAGGGACAGGGGACAGGACGAGAGGGAATGGCCTCAAGCTCCACCAGGGGAGGCTCAGGCTGGACAGCAGGAAAAATTATTTCATGAAAGGGTGATTGGTCAGTGTCAGAGGCTGCCCAGGGAGGGGGTTGAGTCCCCGTCCCTGGAGGGGTTTAAGGGATGGGTGGACGAGGTGCTGAGGGACATGGGTTAGTGATTGATGGGGATGGTTGGACTCGATGATCCGCTGGGTCTTTTCCAACCTGGTGATTCTATGAATTTCCCTGGGAATAAGCCCTGGAGCCTGTCATGAAGGGAGGGAGCAAGTACATCTCCTCTGGGCTTGCTCCAAAATATTCTGTGCTGAGGATTCTAGACATGGTAGAACCCAGCTGGAGCCCCGAGTCCAGTTCTGGATCCTCAGCACAGGGAGGACACGGAGCTGCTGGAGCGAGTGCAGAGGAGGCCACAGAGATGATCCAAAGGCTGGAGAACCTCCAGCGTGAGGAGAGAGTTGGGTTGTTCAGCCTGGAGAAGAGAAGGCTGCGGGGAGATCTTAGAGCAGCTTCCAGGACTGAAAGGGGCTCCAGGAAAGCTGGGGAGGGGCTCTGGATCAGGGAGAGGAAGAGGGGAAGGGTTTGGAGCTCCAAGAGGGGAGATGGAGATGAGATCTTGGCGAGAAATGTGTTTTTGTGAGTGGGGAGGCCCTGGCCCAGGTTGCCCAGAGCAGAGGTGGCTGCCCCATCCCTGAAGGGGTTCCAGGCCAGGTTGGATGGGGCTTGGAGCCCCCGATCCAGCGGGAGGTGTCGCTGGGGGTGGAACTGGATGTCTTTGAGTTCTTTCCAACCCAACCCATTCCATGAATTCCACTGTTGGGAAGGTGTGTGGGTTGCAGTGTCCTCTCTCTTTTCTGCGGTGCTGGAGGGGGCAATGCCGCTGCGAGGTAGGTTTGGGGGTGCTGGGGGGCAGTTGGAGAGGGCTTAGGGTGGGGAAAACCCCACAAATCTTTTCACCTTCCCGTTTTCTTCGTCCTGTCAACACCCCATTCTCTACATTCCTGGTCGGGGCTGGGTCTTTCTGCTGCTGTGAGCTACTGGGATTGGGGGGGTGCTGGGGGGCACAGGGATGAGAGGAACCGTGAGGAGCCATGGGGCCGGTGGACAAGGTGGTGACCAGGTCCAGGAGCTTCATCCTGGCATCGCAGCTCCGGGGGGATGAGCTTGTGGCCCAGGGAGTGGCGGGGAGGCTGGTCCTGAGCCCCCCCCAAAACCAAAGCGAAGCTTCACCACAAGCTGGGGGCATCACGAGGGGACCCCAGTGTGGGTCGGAGCTCCTCAAGGAGGGGTCAGAGCTCCTCCAGGTGGGTCCGAGCTCCTCAAGGAGGGGTCAGAGCTCCTCCAGGAGGGGTCGGAGCTCCTCCAGGAGGGGTCCGAGCTCCTCAAGGAGGGGTCGGAGCTCCTCCAGGTGGGGTCGGAGCTCTTCAAGGAAGGATCAGAGCTCCTCAAGGAGGGGTCGGAGCTCCTCCAGGTGGGTCGGAGCTCCTCAAGGAGGAGTCAGAGCTCCTCCAGGTGGGTCCGAACTCCTCAAGGAGGGGTCGGAGCTCCTCCAGGTGGGTCGGAGTTCCTTGTAGCCCTCCCCCCACGAGTTGGATTTGGGGGGGGGGGGTTCCGATCGAGGGGTGCCCCATGGAAGGGGCGAGGAGGCTGTGGGACGCGGGGGAGTTGTGGGACAGTTGGAGCTTGGCCCTGGGGGTCATTGGCCAGGAGGACTTGGTGCTCTTGGTTAATGATTGCCAGGACCATAACAGCCAGCGTGGGGCACCCAGAACCCTTCCTGTGTGTGTCCCCCCCAACCCCCCCAAACCCCAGCACTGCAGCACCAGCCCGAAGTGGGTAAGAGGAGGGGGCTTGAAGCCAAATCCCGCAGCTTCAGGGCTTCCAGGGGGGTTGTGGTGGGGGCTGAGGTGGCTTTGGTGTCTCCTCCCTCACGGGGCTCCGTGCCTGCTGCCACCGCCGCCTAACTGGGAGAAACTGGGTGTGACTGGGAAGTGGGGGGAAACCGGAGCCACTGCCCCCCAACCCCCTGCCCTGCTCTGGCCTTGGCTGGGGAGGGGGGGGGGGGAGGTGGGTGCTGGGGACACCAAGGATGGGGTGGGAGGAGAAGAAAGAGGGGTATCCATGCTGCTGGAGGGGTTTGGGGGAGCTGCTGGAGGGATTTGGGGGGGCAAGAGGTGTTGCATGTTCTTGAGGAGTGCGGACAGGGACCAAGTGGGCTGCAAACCCCAGTGTGTGATCAGCAAGGGGGGGGAAGATCCCTCTGTGGGGCCCCGAGTGGGATCATGGAATGGGTTGGGTTGGAAGGGACCTCAAAGCCCATCCAGTTTCAACCCCAGGGGCACCTCCCGCTGGATCAGGGGCTCCAAGCCCCATCCAACCTGGTCTTCAACCCCTCCAGGGGTGGAGCAGCCATTCCTGCAGCCACCAAGGTGCCACCAAGCAGCAGTAGATGGTGCCACCATCGCTGGGGTGAGCTGGAGTGGGACAATATCTGTGGGTGCAGCCCCTCGGATCAAGGAGCGGCCAGGAGTTGGGTTGGAAGGGACCTTCAAGCCCATCCAGTTCCACTCCTGTCGTGGTCAGGGACACCTCCCTCTGGATCAGGTTGCTCCGAGCCTCCTCCATCTGTGGTGAGATGCTGATGCTCCTCTCCACGCTTCCCCAGGGGCACCATGGTGGAGGTGACGGTGACACCGCAGTCCTCACTGGCTGACCGGCCGGTGCAGGTGAAGGTGCAAGGGTTGTCCCCATCCCAGCTGGTGACCCTGCGGGCGTCGCTGATGGACGAGCGGGGCGATCGCTTCCAATCTCGAACTTTCTTCCGTGCCGACGGGGCAGGCGAGGTGGATCCCGGGCACCACGCGGCGCTCGGTGGCAGCTACGCCGGCGTCTGGCCCATGGGGCCCTTCTGGTTCCTGCAGCCCGACACCCTCTTCCGACGGCTGGTCAAGCGAGACGTGGCCGGCAGCCCCTTCCTCGTCCGCCTGGAGGTCTTCGATGGCCTCTTGCTGGCCACCACCGGCCCCCAGGACCAGCCGCTGGCCTCCTGCGAGGCTGAGAGGTGGTTTGTGGGTCCTGGGGTGCAGCGCGTGCCCGTCCGGGAGGGCAGGGTCCGTGGAGCCCTCTTCTTGCCACCCGGTGAGCCAACCGCCCGGCCTCGGGTCCCTGTGGACTCCCCAGGGGGTGGGATGGCTCTGGTGGCTCCTTGTCCCATCGTTGATGGTTTCTCCGGCTGCCTCTGCAGGACCAGGACCCTTCCCGGGGGTGATCGACCTCTTTGGAGGTGCCGGTGGCCTCATTGAGTTCCGGGCAGGGCTGCTGGCCAGCAGGGGCTTCGCCGTGTTGGCCTTGGCCTTCTTCGCCTACGATGATCTTCCCCGCAACCTGCTCCAGATCGACCTGGAGTATTTCGAGGAGGCGGCCAACCTGCTCCTCCAGCATCCGAAGGTGAGTCCTGGGTCTCACTCAGGAGCAGAGGTGTCCTGCTGAGCAGGGACCTCCTGGAGATGGCCTGGTGACCAGGGACATCCTGATAAGCAAGATTTCTTGGTGACTGAGGACATCTCGGTGATGTCCTGGTGACTGAGAACTTCTCAATAATGTCCCAGTGACTGAGAACATCCCAGTGATGTTCCAGTGACTGAGAACTTCTCAATGATGTCCCAGTGACTGAGGAGATCCCGGTGATGTTCCAGTGACTGAGAAGATCCTGGTGATATCCCAGTGACCGTGAACATCTCCATGATGTCTCAGTGACTGAGGACATCCTGGTGACATCTCATTGACTGAGGAGATCTCCATGATGTCTCAGTGACTGAGGAGATCCTGGTGACGTCCCGGTGACTGAGGAGATCTCCATGATGTCCCAGTGACTGAGGAGATCCCAGTGAGAGGTTGCTGCCATCCTCCTCCATCTCCACCCTCTGCAGGTGCGCGGCCCCGGCTTGGGCGTTGTCGGCGTCTCCAAAGGAGCGGAGGTGGCCCTGGCCATGGCCACCTTCCTCCCGCAGGTGGTGGCCACGGTGTGGATCAACGGCACGGCCTTCATCCACGGCACCCCGCTCACCTACGGGGACCTCCACATCCCTCCCATCCCTTACCACAGCGAGCGCTTGCTCTTCACGGAGACGGGAGCCCTGGACAACTCGGGCGTCTTCGGTGACCCCCGGGACCCTGCGTACAGCGCCTCGGCCATCCCGGTGGAGAAGGTGCGTGGGAAGGTCCTCTTCATCGTGGGGGAGGCCGATCGCAACTTCAACAGCAAACTCTTCGCCGAGTTGGCCATGGAACGGATGCCAAAGGGAAGCGGTCGCGTCCTCTCCTACCCCGGAGCTGGACACCTCATCGAGCCGCCCTGCTCGCCCCTCTGCAGCGTCTCCAGCATCCGCGCCAGCCCCCGCCTGGTGCTGTGGGGCGGCGAAGCCCAACCCCACGCCAAAGCGCAGGAGCATTCGTGGCAGGAGATCATCCGCTTCTTGGAGCTCCACTTGGGTTCTGTGGCCACCACGAAGCTGTGACGGCTTTGAGGTGGTGAAGCCCAACCCCACACCGATGCCAAAGAACATTCGTGGCAAGAGGTCATTCAAATCTTGGAGCTCCACTTGGGTTCTGTGGCCACCACGAAGCTGTGACGGCTGCGGGGAGGTGAAGCCCAACCCCACACTGACGCCAAAGAACATTCGTGGCAAGAGGTCATTCAATTCTTGGAGCTCCACTTGGGTTCTGTGGCCACCACGAAGCTGTGACGGCTTTGAGGTGGTGAAGCCCAACCCCACACCGATGCCAAAGAACATTCGTGGCAAGAGGTCACTCAAATCTTGGAGCTCCACTTGGGTTCTGTGGCCACCACGAAGCTGTGACGGCTGCGGGGAGGTGAAGCCCAACCCCACACCGACGCCAAAGAACATTCGTGGTAGGAGATCATCGGGTTCTTGGAGCTCCATCTGGATTCTGTGGCCACCACGAATCTGCGGGGAGGTGGGGGGAAAGGGGCTGCCACCACTCAATAAAGCGCAGCCCACAGGACCCAACTGGTGCTGTTTAATATCTTCATCGATGATGGAGACAACAAGATCGAGGGCACCCTCTGTGAGTTTGAAGGTGACACCAAGGTGAGTGGTGAGGACCTGGAGGAGGTGGGGAAGTGGGGCTGGGTGGACCTCAAGAGGTTCAACAAGGCCAAGGGGAAGGTCGTACACGTGGGTTGGGGCGATCCGCAGCTTCAATACAGGATGGGGGACAATGGGATTGGGAGCAGGGCTGGGGAGAAGGACTTGGGGGGCTGGGGGTGGAGAAGCTCAACAGGAGCTGGGAATGTGAGCCCAGAAACCCCCCGTGTCCTGGGCTGCATCCAAAGCGGTGGGAGCAGCAGGGAGGGAGGGGATCCTGCCCCTCTGCTCCGCTCGGGGAGACCCACCTGGAGCCCCAAGTCCAGTTCTGGATCCTCAGCACAGGGAGGACACGGAGCTGCTGGAGCGAGTGCAGAGGAGGCCACGGAGATGATCCGAGGGCTGGAGAACCTTTTGTACAAGCAGAGAGCTGGGGTTGTTGAGCCTGGAGAAGACTCCAGGGAGACCTTAGAGCAGTTTCCAGAAGTGAAAGGGGCTCCAGGAAAGCTGGGAAGGGGCTCTGGATCAAGGAGGGCAGGGACAGGATGAGGGGAAGGGTTTGGAGCTCCAAGAGGGGAGATGGAGATGAGATCTGAGGGAGAAATTCTTCTCAGTGAGGGTGGGGAGTCCCTGGCCCAGGTTTCCCAGAGCAGTGGGGGCTGCCCCATCCTTGGAGGGGTTCTAGGCCAGGCTGGATGGGGCTTGGAGCCCCTGATCCAGTGGGAGGTGTCCCTGAGGGTGGAACTGGCTGGGCTTGGAGGTCCAACCCAACCCAACCCATTCCTTGGTTCCGTGACTCCTGGGGTGGGGGTACCCGGCCGTGTGTCCATGGCCTCCAGTGTTGGTGCTGCCTTGGCTTTGGGGTTGGGGGTCACTCTTGCGGCCGTTTTAGGGGGTTGTCACCCCCCCCCCAGCTCCATGCGCCTTTCACCATCACCCTGATGCCGTGATCGGTGGGACCTGGGGGTGGGAAGGGCGAGGAGAGAAGCTCCCATGAAGCAGGAGGGCTGGAAACCCCTCAAACCAGCAAGCCTGGTGGCTCGGTTGGTGAAGAGTCATCTGGACACGTTCCCACCCGGCACGTGTCGGGACAAGGAGCAGGAGCCGACCGTGACCGGCAAAGCGCGACGGAGAGGAGACCTGGGAGAGCGATATCTGGTGAGGGAGGTAGGAGGAACCCACGGGGCACAAAGCCACTGAGGAGACCCAGCTCCTTCCTCCCCATCTCAGGTGCCGGTGAAGCTCACCTTGCGTCCCAGGCCATTGATGGGTGGCGTTTGCCTTCCTGCGTGGAGCTTGGGGATGGGGATGAGCATCCCAGGGTTCAGATTCTCTCTGTGAAACAGCTGCTGGGACCCCCAACACTGCTAGTGGGACTCCAACACCACCTCATGGGACCCCAACACAATAGGTGGGACCCCAACACCACCTGGTGGGACCCTAACACAACCTTGTGGGACTCCAACACAGCTTTTGGGAGCCCAACGCCACCTTGTGGGACCCCAACACAACCTTGTGGGACTCCAACGCAGCTTTTGGGAGCCCAATGCCACCTCATGGGACCCCGACACAATTTGTGGGACCCCAACACAGCTGATGGGACCCCAACACCAGCTTGAGGGACCCTGGCTGTGTAGCCCATGCTGTCTTGGTCCCAGGGCTGCCCTGGCCATGGATCCAGGAGCCAGATGCCACCAGCTTGTAGCAAGGACAGATGGGCACACGGGTCCAGCTAGACATCGTGGCCAGTCTCCATTCTTCGTTTGCAGGGATAACGTCTCCCGTGGTGGGACAAAGTTTCTTTGACCGGATTTTGGTTCCTCCTTGGTCACCCCAGGCCGAGGGCAGCGAGGTCGCTGGTGGCAGGGGAGCGAGGAGCCCTGGACAATCTCCATCCTGGCACGTGACGTCCCTCCGGTGTCCTGGGTATAAATCCGGTGACCCGCAGAGAGCCCCGTGCTCCTTCCTCGCTCACCACCATGGGCTGGAACTGCTCCTTCCTCCTCCTTCTCCTTCTCCTGGGGCCAGGAGTCATCTTCTCGCTCCTGCGGTATCGCTACGACTGTGGGGACTACGGGATGCAGCTGCTGGCGTATCCCACCCGCGGCCGCACCGTCCGCTTCAAGGTCCTGGGTGAGTGAGGAGCGGGCGGGCACGAGGCCGCCAGGCTGGGCTGGTGCCCACGGATCACTCGGAGGTCACCCCGAAACGCACCTGCCCCAGGGTGGTGGTGCTCTCATGGGTTGAAGGAGCATTTGGTGGTGCCCCGATGGGATGAAGGTGTATTTGGTGGTTCCCTGATGGGTCAAAGGAGCGTTTGGTGGTGCCCTGATGGGTTGAGGAGTGTTTTGTGGTGACCTGATGGATTGAAGGAGCATTTGGGGTTTCCCTGATGGGATGAAGGTGTATTTTGTAGTTCCCTGATGGGTTGAAGGAGCATTTGGTGGTGCCCCGATGGGATGAAGGTGTATTTGGTGGTTCCCTGATGGGTCAAAGGAGCATTTGGTGGTGCCCTGATGGATTGAGGAGTGTTTTGTGGTGACCTGATGGACTGAAGGAGCATTAGGGGGGTTCCTTGATGGGATGAAGGTGTATTTTGTAGTTCCCTGATGGGTCACGGGAACATTTGGGGGTTCCCTGATGGGATGAAGGTGTATTTTGTGGTTCCGTGATGGGTCAAAGGAGAATTTGGTGGTGCCCTGATGGGTCGAAGGAGCATTTGGTGGTGCCTTGATGGGTCAAAGGAGAGTTTGGTGGTGCCTTGATGAGTTGAGGAGTGCTTTGTGGTGATTCAGTGGGTCAAAGGAACATTTGATGGTTCCCTGATGGGTCGAAGGAGCGTTTGGTGGTGCCCCAAAGGGTTGAAGGAGTATTTGGTGATGCCCTGATAGGTCAAAGGAACATTGGGGGTGTCCTGATGGGATGAAGGTGTATTTTGTGGTTCCCTGATGGGTCAAAGGAGCATTTAGTGGTGCCTTGATGGGATGAAGGTGTATTTGATGGTTCCCTGATGGGTCAAAGGAGTGTTTGGTGGTTCCCTGGTGGGTTGGAGGATCATTCAGTGGTTCCCTGATGGGTCAAAGAAGCATTTGGTGGTGCCCTGATGGGTCAAAGGAGCATTTAGTGGTGCCTTGATGGGATGAAGGTGTATTTGGTGGTTCCCTGATGGGTCGAAGGAGCGTTTGGTGGTTCCCTGATGAGTTGAAGGAGTGTTTGGTGGTTCCCTGATGGGTCGAAGGAGGGTTGGTGGTTCCCTGATGGGTCGAAGGAGTGTTTGGTGGTTCCCTGATGGGTCGAAGGAGTGTTTGGTGGTTCCCTGATGGGTCGAAGGAGTGTTTGGTGGTTCCCTGATGGGTCGAAGGAGCGTTTGGTGGTTCCCTGATGGGTTGAAGGAGCGTTTGGTGGTTCCCTGATGGGTCGAAGGAGCATTTGGTGGTGCAGCCGGCAAGGGTTTCTGCACCTGCATCCCCCGGGGAGCATCACAGCACCTGCTTGTGCCACCTCACTCCCCACGGTGTCCCCGCAGATGAGTTTGGCACCCGCTTTGACGTGGCCAACTGCTCCATCTGCCTCCACTGGCTCAACGCTGGCACGGACGGTGCTGTCATCTTCTCAACGGGCTACGAGGGCTGCCACGTCCTGGTAAAGGTGAGGGTCCCGTCCCACCCCCGTCCCAGCACTGCTGGTGGGCTGGAGGTGACCGTCCCTCCCGCAGGAGGAGCGCTACGTCCTGAGGGTGCACCTGGAGGAGACGCTGCGCAGCGGGGTCCTCGTCGCCTCCTACGAAGTCAACATGACCTGCCCACAGCCAGGGGACCACGAGATCCTCACCAACGGCGACGTTCCCACCAACGCTGGCCAGGGCAACGGCGTCCACCACAGCCAGGCTGATGTCCTGGTCCCCCTGGCCCAGCTTGGCCTCCTCCACCACGTGTCCCAGTCCACCCTGACCTTCTCGGGATCCCAGATTGCTCCCCAAGCCAACTCAGAGAAGGCTCCTACCATAGGTCGGACCCAGCCGTACCAGACCAACCATGGGTCACAGTCCCAGCCCAGCGTGGTTCAACCTATCGCCCAACCCCAAAACCGACCGGGGTGGGTGCACTCTGGAGCTCAAACCCAACCAGGGCTTCAGACCCAAAACCGACCAGGTTGGGTGCACTCTGGAGGTCAAACCCAACCAGGGCTTCAGACCCAAAACCGACCAGGTTGGGTGCACTCTGGAGGTCAAACCCAACCAGGGCTTCAGACCCAAAACCGACCAGGTTGGGTGCACTCTGGAGGTCAAACCCAACCAGGGCTTCAGACCCAAAACCGACCGGGGTGGGTGCACTCTGGAGGTCAAACCCAACCAGGGCTTCAGACCCAAAACCGACCAGGTTGGGTGCACTCTGGAGGTCAAACCCAACCAGGTGGGCTTCGTCCAGGGCTTCAGACCCAAAACCAACCTGGGTTGGTGAACTCTGGAGGTCAAACCCAACCAGGTGGGCTTCAGACCCAAAACCGACCAGCGTGGGTGCACTCTGGAGGTCAAACCCAACCAGGTGGGCTGAGTCCTGGGCTTCAGACCCAAAACCGACCTGGGTTGGTTCACTCTGGAGGTCAAAACCAACCTGGTTTGGTGCACTCTGGAGGTCAAGCCCAACCAGGTCTACGCCCAGGGCTTCAGACCCAAAACCAACCTGGTTTGGTGCATTCTGGAAATCAAAACCAACCTGGGTTGGTGCATTCTGGAGGTCAAACCCAACCAGGGCTTCGTCCAGGGCTTCAGATCCAAAACCAGCCTGGCTTTGTGCATTCTGGAAATCAAAACCAACCTGGGTTGGTGCCTTCTGGAGGTCAAAACCAACCAGGGCTACGCCCAGGGCTTCAGACCCAAAACCGACCTGGGTTGGTGCCTTCTGGAGGTCAAAACCAACCAGGGCTACGCCCAGGGCTTCAGACCCAAAACCGACCTGGGTTGGTGCCTTCTGGAGGTCAAACCCAACCAGGGGTCCTTCGCCCAGGCCTTGAGCACCCTGGTGTCCATTCTGGCTGGACGCACGCTGGAGGTGAAGCCCAAGCAGGCTACGTCCGCCCAGGAGCTCAGCCCCAAAGCCACCCAGGCTTCGCTCGCCCCAACCTTCAGCCCCAATCCCAAGCTGATCTCCTCCACCATGGGCTTTACGGCCACACTGGGCTGGTCCATCCCAGCCGTCTCCAGCCAGCTCTGAGCCAGCCAGGGCTCCAGTCCCAGCCAGGCTCGCTCCACCCTGGGCTTCCAGCTCAGCCCCAGCCTGGTTTGCTGCGTCCTGGGCTTCAAGCACAGCCAGGTCTGCTCCAACCCACCGCGCTCTTCTACCCCCCGGCCGGGGCAGGTGAGACACCGCGGAGAGGGGACAGGAGATGCTTGGGGGGCAGGAGATGCTGGGGGCCAGGGGATGCTTGGAGGGCAGGACATGATTGGAGGGCAGGAGGAGCCGTTGGGGTTTAGAAGATGCTTTGGGTCGGGGGGTGCTTGGGGAGCAGGAGATGATTGGAGGGGTGGGAGGGGATCACAGGGCAGGGGATGCTTGGAGGACAGGGGGAGTCGTTGGGGCTTAGCAAGTGCTTTGGGTCAAGGGATGCTTGGGGGCAGGAGATGATTGGAGGGCAGGGAGAGTCGTTGGGGGTTAGAAGGTGCTTTGGACCAAGGGATGCTTGGAGGGCAGGAGGTGCTTGGGGGGCAGGAGATGCTTGGGGTACAGGGGTTGGTTGGAGGGCAGGAGATGCTTGAGGGGTAAGAGATGCTTGGGGGCCAGGAGATGCTTTTGAGGGGGCAGGAGGTGCTTGGAGAGCAGGAGGGTGGTTGGGGGTTAGAAGGTGCTTTGGGCCAAGGGATGCTTGGAGGGCAGGAGATGTTTTAGGGGACAGGAGATGCTTTGGGGAGCAAGAGGGTGGTTGAGGGTTAGAAGGTGCTTTGGGGGACAGGAGATGCTTGGGGTCAGGGGGTGTCGTTGGGGTTTAGAAGGTGCTTTGAGGCAGGAGATACTTGGAGCACAGGAGATGGTTGGGGTACAGGGGTTGGTTGGAGGGCAGGAGATGGTTGGGGTACAGGGGTTGGTTGGAGGGCAGGAGATGCTTTGAGGGGCAGGAGGGTGGTTGAGGCTTAGAAGGTGCTTTGGCTCAGGAGATGTTTTGGGGGGGCAGGAGACACTTGGGGGCAGGAGATGTTTTTGAGGGGCCAGAGATGCTTTGGGGGGCAGGGGGGTGATTGGTGATTAGAAAGTGCTTTGGGCCAAGGGATGTTTGGAGGGCAGGGGGAGTCGCTGGGGTTTAGAAGGTGCTTGGAGGGCAGGGAGGGTCATGGATGTCCCCGTGTCCTCCAGCCGCGCCGCTGACGCGGGAGCAGTGCCGGGTGCCGGCGGGCAGGCTGGCGTGCGTGGCGGCAGCGGGACGAGCCGCGTGCCTGCAGGCGGGATGCTGCTACGATGACATGGACCGCGTCACCCCGTGCTACTACGGCAACACGGGTACGGGGTTCATTGGGGGACCCATGGCCAAGCACCCTGGCGCGGAGAAAGGGGCCTGGAGGTCCCCGTTGCCAGGGCTGACGAAGCCATCCCCCCTGGAACAGCCACCGTGCAGTGCCTGCTGGACGGGTTCTTCGTGGTGGTGGTGCCGCGGGGCTTGGCCACCCAACCCTACAACCTGGACAGCGTGCGCCTGGCCAGCTCCCAACCCGGCTGCGAGCCTGTCAAGGCCACCGAGACCTTCGTGATGTTCCACTTCGCCGTCACACAGTGTGGAACCACCGTCCAGGTAGGGATGGGAACCCCCTCGATGCACCCCAAGAACCCTCAGAGCTTGGATGGGGACCCTCACCTCCCGGCTGCACCTCCAGGTGGTCGAGGACCAGCTGGTCTACGAGAACCAGCTCATCTCCACCATCGATGTCCAGGGATCCCATCGCGGCTCCATCACGCGGGACAGCACCTACATGTAAGGAGGGGTGGATGAAGCTGGGCCACCCCTCAGCAAAGCCCATCCTGCTCCCCCAGACCAGCTCCTCCCCTTCCTTGCTCCTCTTGGAGACCCTTGTGGTGGGTTCCCAGTGGTGCCCAAGTCTCCTTGGAGGGCTTGGGGAACATGGAGGGCGTGGGGAGGGCATCCAGGTCTGCTCTGCTCCTGCAGCCTCCAGGCTCGCTGCATCTACAACGCCTCCGAGCTCCTGCCCTTCCGCATGGAGGTGGCCGAACCCACCACCGCCAGCACCATGACGGAGCCGGGGCCGCTGGGGCTGCAGCTGCGCATCGCAACCGGTGAGAGACCCACCTGCTCCCCAACCCCAACCAAGCCCCGTCCTCAGCCCCGGCTCAGCCTCTCGCCCTTCCCGAAGACGAGAGCTACACCTCCTACCACGCGGACGGCGACCACCCCTTGGTGAAGGTGCTCCGGGACCCCATCTACGTGGAAGTTCGTCTCCTGCAGAAGACGGACCCCAACCTGGTGCTGGTTCTCCACCACTGCTGGGCGTCCCCCAGCACCGACGCTGGCGCCGAGCCCCAGTGGCCCATCCTGGTGGACGGGTGAGCGTAGGGGACAGGAGGACGGAGAAGGAGGGGTCACCTGCACCAACCGTGGGTTCCTCTTGCACGCCCAGGTGTCCTTTTGAAGGGGACAACTACAGGACGCAGCTGGTGCCGGTGGGACCGGCCACGCCGGAGGTGCCTTTCCCAAGCCACTATCAGCGCTTCGTCATCTCCACCTTCACCTTTGTGGAGCCCCCAGAGATGGCGGCGTTGGAGGGAGAGGTGAGGGGGGCTCCTCCTGCCCTTCAGCCACCCCTCTGAACCCCAGAGCGCTGGCAAACGCTGTCCTGGGGGGGAAAACCAGCTGGCTGGAGGGCTCAGAGAGTGATGGGAAACGGAGTGAACTCCAGCTGGAGGCCAGTGACAAGTGGTGTCCCCAGGGCTCAGGGCTGGGTCCAGCCCTGTTCAGTGTCTTTATCAAGGACCTGGATGAAGGCATCGAGGGCACCCTGAGCAAGTTTGGAGATGACACTGAGCTGGGTGGAAGCTGGATCTGCTGGAGGGTCGGGAGGCTCCAAAGGGATCTGACCAGGCTGGATCCATGGGCTGAGACCAACGGCAGGAGGGTTAACGAGGCCAAAGGCCGCGTCCTGCACTTGGGGCACAACAACCCTGAGCAGCTCCAGCCTAGGAGAAGCCTGGCTGGAAACTGCCTGGAGGAGAAGGACCTGGGGGGGTTGGTTGAACAGGAGCCAGCAGGGGCCCAGGGGGCCAAGAAGGCCAAGGGCATCTTGGCTTGGATCAGACACGGCGTGGCCAGCAGGGCCAGGGAGGTTCTTCTCCCTCTGGACTGGGCCCTGGGGAGGCCGCTCCCCGAATCCTGGGGTCAGTGCTGGGCCCCTCAGCACAAGAAGGATGTTGAGGCTCTGGAGCGAGTGCAGAGAAGAGAGCGGAGCTGGGGAAGGGGCTGGAGAAGAAGAGGAGCGGCTGAGAGAGCTGGGGGGGTTCAGCCTGGAGAAGAGGAGGCTGAGGGGAGAGCTCATTGCTCTCTGCAACTCCCGGAGAGGAGGTTGTGGAGAGGAGGGAGCTGGGCTCTTCTCCCAAGGGACAGGGGACAGGACGAGAGGGAATGGCCTCAAGCTCCTCCAGGGGCAGTTCAGGCTGCCTGCTCTGCTCGGGGTGGGGGGTTTCCTTGGGGTTCAAACACCTTCTCCTAGTTCTCCCAGCACCACCGGACCCTGATGGTGGCCCTTTTGCCTTCCAGGTGTACATCTCCTGCAGCGCCTCCGTGTGCCACCTGGCGCAGCCCGAGCCCTGTCGCCGCTCCTGCCAGCTGGCAGTGCCCTCACGTGAGTTTGGGGGCCACCACGGGGAGGGTCTCCACCTGCTCCCCCTTCCCACGCCGACCCCCTGTCCCCCATAGGAGCACGCCGGGCCCTGGGAAGCCGGAGAGGTGAAGGCGTGACCGTGGTCACCTCCCGAGGACGCATCGTCTTCCCCAAGGTGGCCAAGCTGCAGCGAGGTTGAGTACGAAGGCGCCGGGTGAGTGACCCTCCCCTCCCCAAGCTGCTCCTTCATCCCAGCTCTAACCAGCTCTCCTCCTCTTCCTCTCGCACAGATCCTGCCTCCAGCCAGACAACCTCAAGTGGAAAAAATAAATAGTGAATATAACGGTTCAGAGGCTCCAGTGGTGGTTTGTCCCCTGGGAGGGGAGGAATCATGGAATGGTTCGGGTGAGAAGGGACCTCACCTCCTAGACAGGGATGAGGAAGAGAAGTTAACCTCAAAAGACCTTCAGCTCTGTCCGAGAGCGCTCCCCCCAGGCAAGAACCGGCCCCCCACCAGCCTATCGTGGAATCATGGAATGGTTGGAGTTGGAAAGGATCTCAAAGCCCAGCCAGTTCCACCCCGGGGACACCTCCCACTGGATCAGGGGCTCCAAGCCCCATCCAACCTGGCCTTCAACATCTCCAGGGATGGAGCAGCCACCACTTCTTGGCCTCTCCCCTACCTTCATCCTCCTCCAAACCCACACTGAAAGAGAAGCTACTTCAGGTCAAACCACACTCCTCGAGCAGGCAGGAGTTGTGATCCAGTGGTCAAGGATCACTTGGGTTCAACCAGAGTTTCAGCCCTGCCAGGTACCTCCTCTCGTGTAGCTTAGTTAGGAGCCCTGAAATATCATTTACGCTTCCAGCCTGGGAGCCAAATACAAAGTTAACACGCTGCTGTGGTGGATGGTTCTTTATTCCCAGAAAGAAACCGGAGAATGGCTTACAAAACCAGCACCGTTCTCCCCTCCCTCCCCACATTCCCACCACGACCGTGAACACCCACCAGCAGCCTTCTCGTTGCACGTTACAACCACAGAAAAAGAAGCTAAAGGCAGAAAAGACACACACGAAACTGGAAAAGAAAAAAAAAAAAAAACTACTAAACCAAGAAATCCATAAAGCATAAGGGGAAGGCGACATCCAACTTCCCCTCTGCCAAGAGCTAAAGCAGGGGAGCCCGGAAAATTAAGGAACCACTTGTTACCCTCCCTCCCACCCACCCGCTTGACGTTCCCTCCCACCCCAAATCCCACCACGGCAGCGAAATCCTGGCCTCACGTCCGGAGCTACAGGCTGTAGAACTTCAGGCTTCGATCCATGCCCGTCGAGGCAATGAACTTGGCGTGGTGGCCAAAAGCTACTCCTGTGGTGAGGCCGCTGTGCTCTGGGGAGGGAAAAGAGATCCTGGTTAAGGCACTTGCTTCCCAACTTCTCGCCGAGGGTGGAATTTCCACGCTGGTTTGCGCCGAGGAAGCTGGAGGGTCTCGCTGTGGTGGTACTGAGGGGTTGGGCAAGGCCCCGAGGGGACCCGAAAGCCTTTCCCATCCCACCGTTGCCCTCTCCCAGCATCCCCAGCCCCTCACCTGTGAAGTGGAGGATCTCCGTCCACTGCTTGCAGATGTAGATCTGGACGTCCGTCCCACCCAGCGCCAGGTAGGTACCGCTCTGGTCGAAGATGAGAGATTTCACCTGCGGAGAAGAAGGAGGCTTCAAACCAGGCCTTGGGGGGCTTTCAAAAACCAGGCTTGAGAGCCTTCAAAAACCAGGCCTTGGGGGGCTTTCAAAAACCAGGCTTGAGAACCTTCAAAAACCAGGCCTTGGGGGGCTTTCAAAAACCAGGCTTGAGAACCTTCAAAAACAGGGCCTGGGGAACCTTCAAACCAAGCCTGGAAGGTTCCAAACCACACCTAGGAGCCTCCAAACAGCCTCTCGAGGCACCAGGGAGCAGCAGGGCTGGGCTGGTGGGTACTGGAAGAAGCAGCTGCCTGCCCGTCGCAGGCAAAAGGGACAATCGCTAACCTCAAAGTTATTGTCCAGCTGCAACGTCTTGAAGTTCTTGAGCTTACGCAAATCCCACAGCTTGACGGAGGAGTCATCGGCCGCCGTGGCCAAGTAGTAGCCGTTCTCGGAGAAGGCGATGCTGGTGATGGGACCAGAGTGTCCTGGGAAGTTTGCCACGTTGGTGCGTTCCTGGGGACGAGGGAGTTAAGAGACGGGCTCCCTGCAAGGAACCACGGCATCCAAAGGCCAGCAGAGCGGATTCTTACAGCTGCAAACCCTCCTGGTTCCTCCCCAACTCTCTTAAGGGACGCAGCAAACAGCTCCTTGTCACAAAGTCCCAGCTACGGCACTAAAAGTGGCCACTCCTGAGCTGAAGTTTTATATCTTGGGGTGAAAACCTCAGTAGAGGTTCCTCAAAACCTCACTCTAGCAGACACCATGGACTGAACGCTCCGCTGGGCTCCACACGGAGCTCCCTCCCTGCTCCCTGCGCTCTCCAGCGCTCAGAACCAGCCCTACCTTCAGATCCCAGATCTTGATCTGAGAATCCATCGTTCCCGTTCCAAAAATGAGCCCGTCCGGGTGGAACTGGGCGCAGGTGAGAGCTGCGGAGACACAGGGGGAGGATTCGGATGGTTGGAAGGACTTTCTTTTACCAGGGTGAGTTCTGGATAGAAAATTCCTTCCCTGCAGGCTCTCAAGATCTTCACGAGGTGGGGATAATGAATCTTACCACAGCCAGAGCTCTCATCTGTCACCTTGGTGAGGACACGGCCTGTCTGGATATCCGAGAAAGCCCAGTACTGGAAAAGAGGTGCGGAATTTTGAGTCTAGAGAGATGAGAAGCAGGAGGAGGGAGGTCTGCGGCCTGGAGATGGGTCTCACTTGGTCATCAGAAGAGCTGAGGAGGTAATCGCCGGTCGCGTGGAGGCTCAGGCCCGTCACGGAGCCCTCGTGGGCACGAACAACCTGCACGCACGAGGCGTTGGGCACAGACCAGATCCGGATGGTAGCATCGGGAGAAGCCGAGAACACCAGCTCCTGAACAGGGAAAAAGCAGGGAGGTTAACATCAAAAGACCTTCAGCTCTCTGAAGGTCTTCACCAGCCCAGCGTGGAATCACAGAATGGTTCAGGCTGGAAGGGACCTCAAAGTCCAACTGTTTCCGGGCTGGGAGCGCACGTTGCCGGCTCCTGTTGAGCTCCTCGCCCCCCAGTACCTCAAGTCCTTCTGCTCCCAATCCCTTCTCCTGTACAAGGTCAAGAAAAAGGGCCAGAAACCCCTGGCTTCTAGGGAAGAGGCTGAACGTGGGCTTGAACGCACCTGAGATGGGTGGAAGACGACACTGGTGACCTTCTTGGTGTGTCCTTTGAGTGTTGCCAGGATCTGCTCTGAGCTCTTATCAAAGACGATGACGTTTTTATCAGCTCCGCCTGCAAAACGACGCGGGGAGCGATGAGAAACAAGAATCTGAGTCCAACCAAGTCCAAATCCACCCATCTGTCCTGGAGATCACCACCTCAAGAAGCTTTGCCGTGCAATCCTTGCCCCTCTTCTAACCCCAAAAAGCTCAGAGAAGAGGACCTGCTCCCAGGTTCTTAGCTCGCACCACGCCGTCTCCAGCAAACGGCGGCGGCTCCCTTACCGGTGAGGATCTTGTTGGTGTCGGAAGGACAGAGGTCCAAGGCGAGGATCCCTGGGATGCTGGCGCTGTGCAGCCCCTGTGCGAGGTAGGAGGACGCCAAGATTAACACCACGAGCAAGAAAACACCCCCAGAAGTGAAGCGAGAGGCCCTCGAAGGAGCCCAGAGTTCCATTCCATCGGCAGGAGCTCCTGCCACACCTACTCCAGCACAGATCCCTGATCCACGCCACAACACTCACCACATGCGAAGCGACCTGACGGTATTTGCTGAGCTCCTCCGGCTTCACCAGCTCCTCTGGAACAGTCTTTCCTCTCTGCGTGGAAGGAAAATGGCATGGAGATAAACATCGGGACGCCGCGGCCTGGTGCCGCGGCGTCTTCAGAGTAAAACGAAGTCACTCACCTTCTTACGCTCCGTGGTCAGCACCGTAGCCTTGTCTTGGAGCTGTAAAAGAGAGAAGGAGTCAAATCCTGCTCGAGTTTCCCATTGTCGCAGGCCGCAGCAGCGCAAATCGAAGAATCCTTTACCTTCTGGATGATCTCGGGGGTCATTCCCGCAAGCTCTCCCAGATCCATGGACTCTCCAGCTCCCTGCGTGGGATGGAGAAGGGAGCTGGTTACACCCAGAGGGGAAAGGCGCGGAGATGGAAAGAGCACGGAGATGGGGAGAAGGGACTCACCGCCACGTTTGGTTGAGCAGATGGCACCGCCTGGGGCACGATGAGACCAGCCTGAGGCTTCAGAGTGGCCAAAGCTGCAGAGGGAGAGAAGGGCCGAGAGTTTAACACGTGCTGGAAGGAAAAAGGAGGCAGCATCGAGCGCAGACAGAGAACCACGGAATGGTTTGGGTTGGAAAGGACCTCCAAGCCCAGCCAGTTCCACCCCGAGACCTCTGGATCAGGGGCTCCAGGCCCCATCCAACCTGGCCTTCAACACCTCCAGGGATGGGGCACAGAGAACTTCTCTGGGCAACCTGGGCCAGGGCCTCCCCACCCTCAGTGTGAAGAATTTCTTGCCAAGATCTCGTCTATATCTCCCCTCTTGGAGCTCCAAACCCTTTCCCTCATCCCCTCCCTGATCCAGAGCCCCTCCCCAGCTTTCCTGAAGCCCCTTTCCAAGGTCTCCCCACAGCCCTCTTCAGGCTGAGCAACCCCAACTCTCTCATCCTGGCCTCACACAAGAGGTTCTCCAGCCCTCGGATCATCTCCGGGGCCTCCTCTGCACTCGCTCCAGCAGCTCCGTGTCCTCCCTGTGCTGAGGATCCAGAACTGGTCTTGGGGCTCCAGGTGGGTCTCCCCGAGTGGAGCAGAGGGGCAGGATCCCCTCCCTCCCTGCTGCTCCCACCGCTCGGGATGCAGCCCAGGACACGGGTGGTTTCTGGGCTGGGAGCGCACGTTCCCAGCTCCCACTGAGCTTCTCCACCCCCAGCCCCCCAAGTCCTCCTCCTCAGGGCTGCTCCCAATCCATTCTCCACCCAGCCGTTTGTCCTCGGCGCCTCGTCCCCCTCCTTATCACCCACGTCACCTTCTCTGGCAGCCGTCACCTCCTTGGTGAGGCGAGCGATGACGCGGCAGGCGGCGTCGTGCTGGTAGAGCGCGTGGGACAGTTCCTGGCGCGTGGTCTGCAGCTGCTGCCGGAGGGTGAAGCTGTGCAGCATGACGGCGTCCTAGCGGGAACAAGGCAGAGTCAGGCAGGCCAAGGCCTTCATCCCGGCACTCCGCTCCAATTCCCAAGCCCGGCACTCACCCACTCATCCTGGAGAGCTTTCAGGATGGCCGGGATGCTCGTGGCAGATGGAGGCTTGGGCCGGATCGGGTGGGCAACTGCGAAAGAGACGGTGGGAAGATGTTACCCATGACCCGTCAATCCCTTTGGACATCGCCACCACTGAAATCCCAGCATCCCGATCCCCACGGCTCAGCATTGCCAACCGCTTGCGAGAAAACCACCCTCAGGGATCCCTCACCGAGTCCTGCACTTGGGGCACAACAACCCTGAGCAGCTCCAGACTAGCGCTTCGTCATCTCCACCTTCACCTTTGTGGAGCCCCCAGAGATGGCGGCGTTGGAGGGAGAGGTGAGGGGGGCTCCTCCTGCCCTTCAGCCACCCCTCTGAACCCCAGAGCGCTGGCAAACGCTGTCCTGGGGGGGAAAACCAGCTGGCTGGAGGGCTCAGAGAGTGATGGGAAACGGAGTGAACTCCAGCTGGAGGCCAGTGACAAGTGGTGCCCTCAGGGCTCAGGGCTGGGTCCAGCCCTGTTCAGTGTCTTTATCAATGACCTGGATGAAGGCATCGAGGGCACCCTGAGCAGGTTTGAGGGTGACGCTGAGCTGAGTGGGAGTGTGGATCTGCTGGAGGGTCGGGAGGCTCCAAAGGGATCTGAGCAGGCTGGATCCATGGGCTGAGACCAACGGCAGGAGGGTTAACGAGGCCAAATGCCGCGTCCTGCACTTGGGGCACAACAACCCTGAGCAGCTCCAGCCTAGGAGAAGCCTGGCTGGAAACTGCCTGGAGGAGAAGGACCTGGGGGGGTTGGTTGAACAGGAGCCAGCAGGGGCCCAGGGGGCCAAGAAGGCCAATGGCATCTTGGCTTGGATCAGACACGGCGTGGCCAGCAGGGCCAGGGAGGTTCTTCTCCCTCTGGACTCAGCCCTGGGGAGACCGCTCCCCGAATCCTGGGGTCAGTTCTGGGCCCCTCAGCACAAGAAGGATGTTGAGGCTCTGGAGCGAGTGCAGAGAAGAGAGCGGAGCTGGGGAAGGGGCTGGAGAAGAAGAGGAGCGGCTGAGAGAGCTGGGGGGGTTCAGCCTGGAGAAGAGGAGGCTGAGGGGAGAGCTCATTGCTCTCTGCAACTCCCTGAGAGGAGGTTGTGGAGAGGAGGGAGCTGGGCTCTTCTCCCAAGGGACAGGACGAGAGGGAATGGCCTCAAGCTCCACCAGGGGAGGCTCAGGATGGACATTAGTAAAAATATTTCCTGGGAAGGGTGATTGGTGAGTGTCAGAGGCTGCCCAGGGAGGGGGTTGAGTCCCCTTCCCTGGAGGGGTTTAAGGTTTAAGACGAGGTGCTGAGGCACATGGGTTAGTGATTGATGGGGATGGTTGGACTCGATGATCCGCTGGGTCTTTTCCAACCTGGTGATTCTATGACTCTACGACTCACATGTCGCCAGACAAACTGGCTAAGTTTGGAATCTGCCCAGCGTCTCCCATTGCTGTTTCGCTTCCAAAACTCTTCTCTCAGCCCTCATCCTAGGAAAACCAGGATAATCCCCATCGCTGGTTACCTTTGATGTCGATGAGCTGCTCCTCGGAGAGGGGTTGGTTGTTGACGGGGTCGGTGCCGTTCTCAGCGATGTATTTCTCGATCAGGCGCCGCTCGTAGACGTGGTTGGAAACCGGGGAGACGCAGGGGTGCTCGGGCACCTCGTTGGAAACTGCCATTGGGACACAGGGAATGAAGAGGGGCGGGGGACGACGGGGACCCCCAGTACCACCACCGCCCCTCTCTACCTGATTATTCCCTCCCGGTAACTCAACCCCCCGTTAATCTCCCTTCCCATTACCACAATCTCATTAACTTCCCCCCCGGTAACCGCGCTGCCCTTAACTCCCACCCCACAACCCGCTCCCCCCGCTACTCCTCCCCCCCTGCACCCCCTTAACTCCCTCCTCGTATCCCCCTCTTCCCTCTCCCCCCTCCCCGTTAATTCTCACCTCGGTCCCAGCCCCTTACCCCGTTAATTCCCTCTCCCCTTGGTCCCCACTCCCCCTGCCCCGTTAACTCTCGCCCCCCTCTTTATCTCCTGCCCCCGTTACCCCGTCCCGTTAACTCCTGCCCCCCCCATTATCTCAAGCCCCCGTTCCCTCTCCTCATCCCCGTTAACTCCCACCTCCTCTCGTCAATTCCCGCCCTCGTTAACTCCCACCCCCTCCGTTAATTCCCACCCCTGTTCCTCCCCCCGTTAACTCCCACCTCCCGTTAATTCCCACCCCCCGTTAACTCCCACTCCCCCATTAATTCCCACCCTCGTTCCCTCTCCCTCCCGTTAACTACCGCTCCCGTTCCTTCTCCCCTCGTTCCCGCCCCCTCCCGTTATCTCCTGCTCTCGTTCCCTCCCTCCCGTTAACTCCCGCCCCCCCCGTTCCCTCCCCCCGTTCGGCTCCCCCCCGCTCTCACTGGAGCAGATGAGCGCCATGGCGGATACCGGGCCCCGCTCCCCCCCTCCCCGCGGCCCCTCCGGTTCCGGTCGCGCGGCGGACGCGGCGCCCCCAACGGCTCACGCGGGCGCCACCGGAACCGGAAGCAGCTCCCCAACCGGAAGCGCCCCCGAGCCGGAAGCGCTCCCGGCATGCACCGCAACAAATTCTCCCCCCCCCACGCCTCCCGCCTATTGCCTTAGCGACCCGCTCCCAGGATGCAACGCGACGCGGCGGCTCAGAACTGCAACTCCCGGCGTGCCCCGCGGCGGCGCTGGGAGAGGGGTGGTGCCGCCTGTACGTGGGCGGCTCTTTGGCGCCCCCTGGCGGCTCGGCGGAGGGAGAGCGGAGGGAAGGGGGGCAGGGATTTGGGGGGGTCCTGGGGGATCGGGGGGCACTGAAGGGGACGGGATGGTGGGGGAAAGGGGGGACAGGGTTTAGGGGGGGCTTTGAGAGGGATGGGGTGAGGAGGGGGAGCGGGGACTGGGGAGGCTCATGGTGTGGAAAGGGTTTTTTCGGGGGGGTCCCAATAAGTTGGGGGGCTGGGGGGGGCCATTGTGGGGGAAAAGGGGTCTTTGGGGGGGTCCCTGTGACATGGAGTGCTGGGAGGGGGGACGACAAGGGAGTCTTGGGGGGGTCCCAGAGAGATGAGGGTCCCATCCAGCAGAGGGGAGGAAGGGGAGCATCCTCATCCTCACTCACCCATCCTCATCCTCATTCACCATAGGGGAGGAAGGAGAACACCCTCATCCTCACTCAACCATCCTCATCCTCATTCACCCATCCAGCAGAGGGGAGGAAGAAGAACATCCTCATCCTCACTCAACCATCCTCATCCTCATTTGCATCCAGCAGAGGAGAGGAAGGAAAGCATCTTCATCCTCGCTCACCCATCCAGCAGAAGGGAGGAAGGAGAGCATCTTCATCCCCACCCACCCATCCTCATCCTCACTCATCCATCCTCATCCTCATTTGCACCCAGCAGAGGGGAGGAAGAAGAACATCCTCACCCTCACCCACCCATCCTCACCCTCACCCGCCCATCCTCACCCTCACTCGCCCATCCTCATCCTCGCTCGCCCATCCTCATCCTCGCTCGCCCATCCTCATCCTCATTCGCCCATCCTCATCCTCACTCACCCATCCTCATCCTCGCTCGCCCATCCTCATCCTCGCTCGCCCATCCTCATCCTCGCTCGCCCATCCTCATCCTCATTCGCCCATCCTCATCCTCACTCACCCATCCTCATCCTCGCTCGCCCATCCTCATCCTCACTCGCCCATCCTCATCCTCGCTCGCCCATCCTCATCCTCGCTCGCCCATCCTCACCCTCACTCGCCCATCCTCATCCTCACTCACCCATCCTCATCCTCGCTCGCCCATCCTCACCCTCACTCGCCCATCCTCATCCTCACTCGCCCATCCTCATCCTCGCTCGCCCATCCTCATCCTCACTCGCCCATCCTCATCCTCGCTCGCCCATCCTCATCCTCGCTCGCCCATCCTCACCCTCACTCGCCCATCCTCATCCTCACTCACCCATCCTCATCCTCGCTCGCCCATCCTCATCCTCATTCGCCCATCCTCATCCTCGCTCGCCCATCCTCATCCTCACTCGCCCATCCTCATCCTCACTCGCCCATCCTCATCCTCACTCGCCCATCCTCATCCTCACTCACCCATCCTCACTCGCCCATCCTCATCCTCACTCGCCCATCCTCATCCTCGCTCGCCCATCCTCATCCTCGCTCGCCCATCCTCATCCTCGCTCGCCCATCCAGCAGAGGGGAGGAAGAAGAACACCCTCATCCTCACTCACTCATCTTCATCCTCTCTCACCCATCCTCATCCTCCCTCCTCCGTCCAGCAGAGGGGAGGAAGGGCAGCCCTCTGTTTTAAGCTGCTTTTGAGCAGCTTTGATTTGTGGTTGGAATAAGCGGGTTCCTCCGGGCTCCTCTCACAGCAGGAATGGGGCACAGGCAGGAGGGGGGGGGGGTGCTCCTTGGCTCCCCCCAAATCCCACTCAGGGTGAGGGGCCTCTCGATTATGGGGTGCAGGGAAGGGCCCCCCCGCTCACCCCCTCCGTGTCCTTCTCCCTCTGTTTGCCGAGGCCTGAGCACGGAGGAGGAGGGAGTTGATCCGTGCCAGGATCCGTCCCCTTCTCCGTGTCCCCATCGCCCTCTGGTTGTCCCCCAGTGTCCCCAGGGGACAGGGAAGGGTGGGCACTGGGGGGGGGGGGGGTTGGGGGGAGCCCTGGTCTTGTTCGGGGGTCCCCACATGGCCCCTTGTGCTGGAATTGAGCTCTGGAGGGGGAATGGGGACAAGGAATGGGAATTGGGACAAGGAATGGGAATGGGGACAAGGAACAGATTTGGGGAACAGAGGTGGGAAGCAAGGACAGGGAGGGGGAATGGGAATGGGGAGCAAAGATGGGGATGGGGGATGGATTTGGGGAGCAGGGATGAGGATGGGGAGTGAGATGGGGATGGGGAGCTGGGAGGAGGAGGGGGGATGGGGATGGGATTGGGTTCGCGGAGCAGAGATGGGGATGGAATTGGGTTTGGGGAGCAGGGATGGGGATGGGATTGGGTTCGGGGAGCAGAGATGGGGATGGAATTGGGTTTGGGGAGCAGGGATGGGGATGGGATTGGGTTTGGGGAACAGGGAGGGGGTGGGATTGGGGACGAGGATGGGACTGGGGACACGGGGATGGGACTGGGGAGCTGGGGATGGGATTGGGGATGGGGAGATGGGGAACGAGGATGGGATGGGGGGAGGTGGGGATATGGTTGGGACTGGGGGTGGGGATGGGACCGGGGAGCTGGGGATGGGGAAGGGATCGGGGATGGGGATCCGGGATTGGGATGGGACTGGGGATGGGGAGATGGGGAACGAGGATGGGGATGGGACTGGGGGAGATGGGGAGCTGGGGATAGAGAAGGGATCGGGGATGGGGAGATGGGGAAGGAGGATGGGGATGGGAGTGGGGGAGATAGGGAGACGGGGATGGGGAAGGGATCAGGGATAGGGATGAGATTGGGGATGGGGATTGGGATGGGATTGGGGATGGGGAGATGGGGAACGAGGATGGGACTAGGGGAGATGGGGATATGGTTGGGACTGGGGGTGGGGATGGGACCGGGGAGCTGGGGATGGGGAAAGGGAAGGGATCGAGGATGGGGATCTGGGATTGAGATGGGATTGGGGATGGGGAGATGGGGAACGAGGATGGGGACGGGACTGGGGGAGATGGTTGGGACTGGGGAGTGGGGATGGGGAAGGGGTCGGGAATGGGGATCCGGGATTAGGATGGGACTGGGTATGGGGAGATGGGGAAGGAGGATGGGGATGGGAGTGGGGGAGCTGGGGATGGGGAAGGGATCAATGATGGGGATTCGGGATTGGGATGGGACTGGGGATGGGGAAATGGGGAAGGAGGATGGGGATGGGAGTGGGGGAGCTGGGGATGGGGAAAGGGAAGGGATCGAGGATGGGGATCTGGGATTGGGATGGGATTGGGGATGGGGAGATGGGGAACGAGGATGGGGACGGGACTGGGGGAGATGGTTGGGACTGGGGAGTGGGGATGGGGAAGGGGTCGGGAATGGGGATCCGGGATTAGGATGGGACTAGGGATGGGGAGATGGGGAAGGAGGATGGGGATGGGACTGGGGAAGTGGGGAGATGGGGATGGGGAAGGGATCGAGGATGGGGATTCGCGATTAGGATGGGACTGGGGATGGGGAGATGGGGAAGGAGGATGGGGATGGGACTGGGGGAGATGGGGAGCTGGGGATGGGGAAGGGATTGGGGATGGGGGTCTGGGATTGGGATGGGACTGGGGATGGGGAGATGGGGAACGAGGATGGGGACGGGACTGGGGGAGATGGTTGGGACTGGGGAGTGAGGATGGGGAAGGGGTCGGGAATGGGGATCCGGGATTAGGATGGGACTGGGGATGGGGAGATGGGGAAGGAGGATGGGGATGGGGATGGGACCGGGGAAGTGGGGAGATGGGGATGGAGAAGGGATCGGGGATGGGGACAGGATCCGGAATTGGGATCTGGGATTAGGATGGGACTGGGGATGGGGAGATGGGGAAGGAGGATGGGGATGGGAGTGGGGGAGCTGGGGATGGGGAAGGGATCGAGGATGGGGATCCGGGATTGGGATGGGACTGGGGATGGGGAGATGGGGAAGGAGGATGGGGATGGGACTGGGGGAGCTGGGGATGGGGAAGGGATCGAGGCTGGGGATTCGGGATTGGGATGGGACTGGGGATGGGGAGATGGGGAAGGAGGATGGGGATGGGAGTGGGGAAGTGGGGAGATGGGGATGGAGAAGGTATCGGGGATGGGGACAGGATCCGGAATTGGGATCTGGGATTAGGATGGGACTGGGGATGGGGAGATGGGGAAGGAGGATGGGGATGGGAGTGGGGGAGCTGGGGATGGGGAAGGGATCGAGGATGGGGATCCGGGATTGGGATGGGACTGGGGATGGGGAGATGGGGAAGGAGGATGGGGATGGGACTGGGGGAGCTGGGGATGGGGAAGGGATCGAGGCTGGGGATTCGGGATTGGGATGGGACTGGGGATGGGGAGATGGGGAAGGAGGATGGGGATGGGACTGGGGGAGCTGGGGATGGGGAAGGGATCGAGGATGGGGATCCGGGATTGGGATGGGACTGGGGATGGGGAGATGGGGAAGGAGGATGGGGATGGGACTGGGGGAGCTGGGGATGGGGAAGGGATCGAGGCTGGGGATCCGGGATTGGGATGGGACTGGGGATGGGGAGATGGGGAAGGAGGATGGGGATGGGAGTGGGGAGCAGGGAGCGGGGCCGGGCTCGTGTCTCGGGGCGGGGCGGAGGCGGGGCGGGTCCCACCCGCTCATTGTCTGCGCGGGGGCGGAGGGAGCGCTCCGGCCATGGCCCTGGCGCTGCTCGCCCTGCTCCTCGCCGCAGGTGAGACCCGACCCGGGACCCCGGCAACCGGCATAGGACACCCCCCCCCCCAACCCCTCACCGGGGACCGCAGCCCCCCGGGATCCGCCCCCCCCCCCCCCCCCCCCATCCCCGCGCACGGGGTCCCTGTATCCCGGCAGGGTCCATCCCCCCCATCCATGGGGTCCCCCCCCCCCCCACCAAGGAACATAGGAATCTCCCCCCATCCCCGTCCGGGGGGTCCCCGCATCCCGATGGGATTCCCACCCCCTCCAAGGAACAGGGGAATCTCCCCCTCCCCGTCCATGGGATCCCCGCATCCTGATGGGATACAGTCCCACCCCATCCATGGGAACCCCACATCCCGATGGGATCCGGTCCTTCTCCATGAAAGGGATCCCCGCATCCCGATGGGTTCCCCCCCTAAGGAACATGGGAATCTCCCCCTCCCCATCCATGGGATCCCCGCATCCCAACCGGATCCAGTCCCTCTCCGTGCGTGGGGTCCCCGCATCCCGATGGGATCCAGTCCTTCTCCATGAAAGGGATCCCCGCATCCCGATGGGATTTCCCCCCACTAAGGAACATGGGAATCTCCCCCTCCCCGTCCATGGGATCCCCGCATCCTGATGGGGTCCGGTCCCTCTCTGTGCGTGGGGTCCCCGCATCCTATTGGGATCCCCCAGGAATGGGGGAATCTCCCCCTTCCCGTCCATAGGATCCCCGCATCCCAACTGGATCCGATCCCTCTCTGTGTGTGGAGTCCCCGCATCCCAATGGGATCCGCCCCAGGAATAGGGGAATGTCCTCCCCATCCATGGGATCCCTACATCCCGATGGGATCCTGTCCTTCTCCATGAAAGGGATCCCTACATCCCGATGGGATCCCCCCCTAAGGAACGGGGGAATCTCCCCCTCCCCATCTATGGGATCCCTGCATCCCGATGGGATCCCCCAGGAATGGGGGAATCTCCCCCTCCCCGTCCATGGGATCCCCGCATCCCGATGGAATTTCCCCCCACTAAGGAACATGGGAATCTCTCCCTCCCCATCCATGGGATCCCCGCATCCTGATGGGATCTGGTTCCTCTCCGTGCGTGGGGTCCTTGCATCCCAATGGGATCCCTCAGGAATGGGGGAATCTCTCCCTCCCCGTGCGTGGGATCCCTGCATCCCAACTGGATCCAGTCCCTCTCTGTGTGTGGAGTCCCCACATCCCAATGGGATCACCCCCACCCAGGAACAGGGAATCATCCCCCTCCCCATTCATGGGGTCCCTTCATCCTGATGGGATCCGCTCCCCATCCACCACATGGGATCCCTGCATCCCAACAAGATCCGCTCCCTCTTTGCTGCCTCAGATCCCCCCCCAATCCCGATGGGATCATTGCATCCTGAGGGAATCTTCTACCCCCTCCACCCCATGGGATCCCCAAGGAACAGGGGAATCTTCCCTCCCTCCCTGATGCACACAGGATCCCATTCCCATCTCATTCCCATCCCATTCCCACCACATTCTCCTCCCATTCTCATCCCATTCCCATTCCACTCCCATCCCATTCCCACCCCATTCCCATTCCACTCCCACCGGGAGCTGGGGGTGGAGCGGGATCTGTTCCTGGAGCCCTGGATCCTGGTAGGATCAGCTCCCTGCAGATCTGGATCCCTCCAGCCCTGGATTCATCCCTCCGGGAGCCGGCACCAGCCCTCTCCCTGCCGGCCGAGCCGAGCAGCCTAACGAACGCCGCTTCGTTAGCGGCGAGGAGCCAGGCCTGGGGGGGTCCCTGCTGGCCCCCAATGCTGACTGGGTTCCAGTGGATTCTCACCCCATTCCAACCCCTTTCTGACCCCGTTCTCATCCCATTCCAATCCCATTCCATTCCCACCACGTTCATCTCCTATTCCAACTCCATTCCCATCCCATTCCCATTCTACTCCCATTCCCACCTCATTCTCATCCCAGTCCCACCCCATTCCCATTCCACTCCTATCCCATTCCCACACCGTTCTCATCCCATTCCAATTCTCGCCCCATTCCCATCACATTCCAATTCCCATCCTATTCCCACCCCATTCCAACCCCATTCCCACCACGTTCTCCCATTCTGACACTATTCCCGTCGCATTCCCATTCTGCTCCCACCCCATTCCCACCCCATTCTCCTTCCATTCCCATCCCATTCCCACTCCACTCTTCTCTCATTCCGACCCCATTCTCCTCTCATTCCCACCCCATTCTCCTCTCATTCCGACCCCATTCCCATCCCATTCCCACCACATTCTCCTCCCATTCCTATCCAATTCCAATCCCATTCCCACCCCATTCCCATCCCATTCCGACCCTATTCCCATCCCATTCCCACCACATTCTCCTCCCATTCCTATCCCATTCCAATCCCATTCCCACCCCGTTCCCATCCCATTCCCACCCCATTCTCCTCCCATTCCGATCCCATTCCCACTCCATTCCCATTCCACTCCTATCCCATTCTCACCTCATTCCCATCCCATTTCACTCCTATTCCTTTCGCATCCCATTCCCACTCCATTATCCTCCCATTCCCGTTCCATTCCCACCCCATCCCACCACATTCCAATTCCCATCCCATTCCCACGTCATTCTCCTCCCATTCCCATCCCATCCCACCCCATTCCAGTTCCCATCCCACCACATTCCAATTCCCGTCCCCTTCCCCCTCCATTCACCTCCCATTCCCACCCCGTTCCCATCTCCATCCCATTCCACCTCCACCCATGCAAGGATTGACCTCCCGGGTTCCCCGATCCTGGTGGGGGCCGCTCGGTGCCGATCCCAATCCGTCTTTGCCACCGTGGCCACCCGGGGCGGTGGTGGGTGACGCGTCCCCTGTCCTCGCAGCGAGGGGGGACGGGGACCCCCCCGATCCCGTCTACCTCCCGGTGGACCTGGAGCTGCTGGGAGTGCCGGAACATTACCGGCTGCAGCGGGCGGACCAGGACCTGCCCCCCAACGCCTCGCTCGGCGCCCGCACCGAGACCTTCCTGCTGCTGCCACGTGGTGACACCTCACAGACCTTCGGATCCGTCGCCAAGAGCTTCGGTTCCACCACAGAGACCTTCGGTTCCACCACGAAGAACTTCAGCTCCACCACGTACAACTTGGGTTCCACCTCTCAGAACTTGGGTTCCACCTCTCAGAACTTGGGTTCCACCTCTCAGAACTTGGGTTCCACCACTCAGAACTTGGGTTCCACCTCTCAGAACTTCAGATCCACCATTCAGAACTTCGGATCCACCACCCAGACCTTCGGATCCACCACCCAGACCTTTGGTTCCCCCACGCAGCCCCTCGTCCAGGCCACCTACCCCCCTTTCAGCACCCGGCAGGTAACCCCCTCTACCACCACCTTTCCCACCGCTGGGACATCCCGGCGTCCCATCACCATCCCACCATCCCGGTCTCGTTGCAGGAGGTGCCCATGGAGACTTCTTCTGGTGCGGCAGCCTGGGCCATCCGGGCCGTGTCCCTGGAAAATGCCGTGTCTCCAGCCGAGCCCTTCGCACGCGTCCTCTTCCATCTCCAGGGTCCTGACTGGCTGCCGGGGAAGTGGGACAACCTCGAGGAGCAGGACCAGCTCGGGAAGCAGGATCACACCAGGGAACAGGTCCACCTCGGGAAGCAAGACCACCTTGGATGGCAAGATCACCCCAGGGATCAGGACCATCCCAAGAATTGGGACCACCTTGGGAAACAAGATCATTCCAGGGATCAGGTCCACCTTGGGAAGCAAGATCACCCCAGGGATCAGGAGCACCTTGGGAAGCAAGAGCATCTCAGAAATCAAGATTATCCAAGGGATCGAGACCACCTTGGAAAGCAAGATTATCCAAGGGATCGAGACCACCTTGGAAAGCAAGATCATCCAAGGGATCAGGTCCACCTTGGGAAGCAAGATCATCCCAGGGATCAGGAGCACCTTGGGAAGCAGGAACGTCTCAGAAAGCAAGACCCCCCCAGGGATCAGGAACATCCCAAGGATTGGGACCATCCTGAGCAGCAGAACCACCTTGGGAAGCAAAATCACCCCAAGGATCGGGACCACCGCAAGGATCAAGACCGCCTCGACCAACAGGACCCCCTTGGGAATCCAGACCACACCAGGGAATGGGACCCCCTTGAGGAACAGGAGCACTCCGGCCAGCACGGCCACCCCAGGGAACGAGAGCTGCCCTGCGTCACCCTCCACGTCCACCACCGCGGCCGGGTTGTCCGCGGGACCTGCCGCCTGCAGGTCAGTGCCAGCCACCACGAGGAAGCCTCCGACCCCGGGAGATCCACCCTGCTCGGCCCCATCCCTGCTTTGTCCTCCAGGCACCCTCCGGCATCTCTGGTGGAGCTGGAGATCTCACCAAGCTGGTTCTCTCCACCATCCCTGCTTTGTCCTCCAGGCACCCTTGGGCATCTCTGGTGGAGCTGGAGATCCCACCAAGCTGGTTCTCTCCACCATCCCTGCTTTGTCCTCCAGGCACCCTTGGGCATCTCTGGTGGAGCTGGAGATCCCACCAAGCTGGTTCTCTCCACCATCCCTGCTTTCCTCTCCAGGCACCCCTGGAAATCTCTATGGTGGAGCTGGAGATGCCACCACGCTGGTTCTCTCCACCATCCCTGCTTTGTCCTCCAGGCACCCTTGGGCATCTCTGGTGGAACTGGAGATACCACCAAGCTGGTTCTCTCCACCATCCCTGCTTTCCTCTCCAGGCACCCCTGGAAATCTCTATGATGGAGCTGGAGATGCCACCACGCTGGTTCTCTCCACCATCCCTGCTTTGTCCTCCAGGCACCCTTGGGCATCTCTGGTGGAACTGGAGATGCCACCAAACTGATTTTCTCCACCATCCCTTTGTCCTCCAGGCACCCCTGGACACTTGCATGGTTGAGCTGGAGATCCCACCATGCGGATTCTCCTAACCATCACCTGCTGAGCCCCAACTCTTTCTTTCCCCTCCAGTCACTCCTGGGTCCGTGCATGGTTGACCTGGAGATCCCACCATGTTGGTTCCACCATCCCTGATTTGTCCTCCAGGCATCCTTGGGCATCTCTGGTGGAACTGGAGATGCCACCATCCCTTCTTTCCTCTCCAGGCACCCCTGGAAATCTCTGTGGTGGAGCTGGAGATCCCACCACGCTGGTTCTCCCCACCATCCTCTGGTGAGCCCCAACTCTTGCTTTTCTCCTCCAGGCGCCCCTGGGCGTGTGCGTGGTGGAGCTGGAGATCCCCCCACGCTGGTTCTCCTCGCCGCCCCCTGCTCCCCGTAGCCGCGGGGCCGAGCCCCCCGAGCGGGCTGAGCTCCACTACAGCGTGGTGGCCCCACAATCTTGTGGGATCCGGGATGGAAACCATGAGGAGGAGACCCCGACGCGCTCCCTGGGCACCTTGGAGCTGCGGGCGGCCGAGCCGGCACGGCGCCAGGAGGTGCGGTTGGACGAGAAAGTTCTTCTGAGGGTCCCCGACACCACCTTGCGCCCCGGTCAACGCTTCACGGCCACCGTCGCCTTGAAGGACAACTTCACCGCCGAGCAGCTCACGCTCCGGTGAGACCTTCAGGGACCTTTGGGGATGGGGGACGAGGGAGGGGACACCCCGTGATGAGGTTCTCCTGGTAGGATCAAAGCCAAGAAGGGGCTGCAGGTGGTGGGCGCCCGTCCGGCGTCTCCCAACTCATGGACAACCCAGTTGGAGCGCAGCCGGGGACCCAAACACTCCATGGCCGTGGTGACCTGCCAGCGCACCGGGGACACCCCCAACGGAGCCAGGTAGGGACTGAGGGGACCCCCAAGGTGGGAGGGGGCTCCTAGGTGGAGAACCAGTGACCACCAGTAGAGGAGAGGGCTCCTAGGTGGAGAACCAGTGACCACCAGTAGAGGAGAGGGCTCCTAGGTGGAGAACCAGTGACCACCAGTAGAGGAGAGGGCTCCTAGGTGGAGAACCAGTGATCCCAGTATAGGAGAGGGCTCCTAGGTGGAGAACCAGTGATCCCAGTATAGGAGAGGGCTCCTAGATGGAGAACCAGTGATCCCAGTATGGGAGAGGGCTCCTAGGTGGAGAACCAGTGATCCCAGTATGGGAGAGGGCTCCTAGATGGAGAACCAGTGATCCCAGTATGGGAGAGGGCTCCTAGGTGGAGAACCAGTGATCCCAGTATGGGAGAGGGCTCCTAGATGGAGAACCAGTGATCCCAGTATGGGAGAGGGCTCCTAGATGGAGAACCAGTGATCCCAGTATGGGAGAGGGCTCCTAGATGGAGAACCAGTGATCCCAGTATAGGAGAGGGCTCCTAGATGGAGAACCAGTGATCCCAGTATGGGAGAGGGCTCCTAGATGGAGAACCAGTGATCCCAGTATGGGAGAGGGCTCCTAGATGGAGAACCAGTGATCCCAGTATGGGAGAGGGCTCCTAGATGGAGAACCAGTGATCCCAGTATGGGAGAGGGCTCCTAGATGGAGAACCAGTGATCCCAGTATAGGAGAGGGCTCCTAGATGGAGAACCAGTGATCCCAGTATGGGAGAGGGCTCCTAGATGGAGAACCAGTGATCCCAGTATGGGAGGGGGCTCCTAGATGGAGAACCAGTGATCCCAGTATGGGAGAGGGCTCCTAGGTGGAGAACCAGTGATCCCAGTATGGGAGGGGGCTCCTAGATGGAGAACCAGTGATCCCAGTATAGGAGAGGGCTCCTAGATGGAGAACCAGTGATCCCAGTATGGGAGAGGGCTCCTAGGTGGAGAACCAGTGATCCCAGTATGGGAGAGGGCTCCTAGATGGAGAACCAGTGATCCCAGTATGGGAGAGGGCTCCTAGATGGAGAACCAGTGATCCCAGTATGGGAGAGGGCTCCTAGGTGGAGAACCAGTGATCCCAGTATAGGAGAGGGCTCCTAGATGGAGAACCAGTGATCCCAGTATGGGAGAGGGCTCCTAGATGGAGAACCAGTGATCCCAGTATGGGAGAGGGCTCCTAGATGGAGAACCAGTGATCCCAGTATGGGAGAGGGCTCCTAGGTGGAGAACCAGTGATCCCAGTATGGGAGAGGGCTCCTAGATGGAGAACCAGTGATCCCAGTATGGGAGAGGGCTCCTAGATGGAGAACCAGTGATCCCAGTATGGGAGAGGGCTCCTAGATGGAGAACCAGTGATCCCAGTATAGGAGAGGGCTCCTAGATGGAGAACCAGTGATCCCAGTATGGGAGAGGGCTCCTAGATGGAGAACCAGTGATCCCAGTATGGGAGAGGGCTCCTAGATGGAGAACCAGTGATCCCAGTATGGGAGAGGGCTCCTAGGTGGAGAACCAGTGATCCCAGTATGGGAGAGGGCTCCTAGATGGAGAACCAGTGATCCCAGTATGGGAGAGGGCTCCTAGATGGAGAACCAGTGATCCCAGTATGGGAGAGGGCTCCTAGATGGAGAACCAGTGATCCCAGTATGGGAGAGGGCTCCTAGATGGAGAACCAGTGATCCCAGTATGGGAGAGGGCTCCTAGGTGGAGAACCAGTGATCCCAGTATAGGAGAGGGCTCCTAGATGGAGAACCAGTGATCCCAGTATGGGAGAGGGCTCCTAGGTGGAGAACCAGTGATCCCAGTATGGGAGAGGCTTCCCCTCCCAGTACGTCCCAGTCAGACCAGTAGGTGCTCCATTTAACCCTTTCCACCCAGTACGTCCCAGTTAAAGCAGTAGGATCTCTGCTTAACCCTTTCCATCCCAGTACATCCCGGTCAGACCAGTAGGAGCTCTGTTTAAGCTTCTCCTCCCAGTACATCCCAGTTAAACCAGCAGGAGCTCTGTTTAACCCCCTTTCCATCCCAGTTAAAAACAGTAGGAGCTCTGTTTAACCCTTTCAATCCCAGTATGTCCCAGTTAAAGCAGTAGAATCCTCTGTTTAACCCTTTCCATCCCAGTAGGTCCCAGTCAGACCAGGAGGAGCTCTGTTTAACCCTTTCCACCCCAGTACATCCCAGTTAAAGCAGTAGGATCCTCTGTTTAACCCTTTCCATCCCAGTATGTCCCAGTCAGACTGGAAGCCCCTCCACTTTCCCCCTCCCCTCCCAGTATGTCCCAGTCAGACCAGGAGGAGCTCTGTTTAACCCTTTCCATCCCAGTACGTCCCGGTTAAAGCAGTAGGACCCTCTGTTTAACCCTTTCCATCCCAGTCAGCCCAGAAGCCCCTCCGCTTTCCCCCCTCCCATCCCACCCCACTAGGGCGCCCGCGCCTCCCTTCCCCTCTCCCCCATCCCCTCCCAGTCGATCCCAGTTTGTCACTGGGCTGACTGGGAGCCTCAGGGCGCTGCTGCACGTGGAGGTGGCGGTGGAAGACGGGCCGGGACCTCCGGCTCGCCCCCTTTCCTGGCAGCTCGAGTACCCAGGGCAGGACCCCGACTCCCAGAAGGACAAACTGGTTTGGGAAATCCACGTGTCCGAACGCGACGTCCGCGCCCTCGTGCCCCTCGTGCAGGTGGGTGACCTTCATCCCCCCCACCCCCAACCTTTTTTTCCCACTGAACCCCCCAAACTCACCCACCTCCGCCCCACAGGAGCTGGAAATCCTCAACACGGCGCCGCTTACCGGGGTGCCGCGGGGCGTACTGGTTAAACTGGTGGCCGTGGAAGCCGGAGGCAACGTGGTGGAGCTCGGAGAGGCACCGACCTGCGAATCCTCCGACAAGCAGGTCCTACAGGTCAGCAGAGCTTCTCTAGGGGTGTCCCCCCGCCACCCCTCGAAAAATTTTGGAGGGGACACCCCATGTTGGGCGCGCGTGTGTTCTCCCCAAACAGGTGTCGGAGGGGTGCGACGCGGTGTTCGTGGGGGGCAAGGAGAGTCGAGGGGCGCGGGGGGCGCGGGTGGATTTCTGGTGGCGGCGGCTGCACGCGGCGTTGAGCTTCACGGTGTGGGCGCCGCTGCTGCCCCTGCGCGTCCAGCTCGGGGACACGGCGCTGGAGCAACTCAGGGGGTGGAGGACGCCCGGAGGCCCCGAAAGGTGAGGGGAGGGGGAAAAAGGGGGGTGAGGAGGGGGGGAATCCCTGCCCCACAGCCTTGTCCCACAGCCCTTGCCCCACTGGGATTGGGAGGGAGAGACCTGCCTCGCTGAGGCCCCACGCGCTCGTGACACGTGTGACTGTCCCAATGAGCCCTATAGCGCTCGTGACACGTGTGACTGTCCCACCGAGCCCTATGGCACTCGTGACACGTGTGACTGTCCCACTGAGCCCTATAGCGCTCGTGACACGTGTGACTGTCCCAATGAGCCCTATAGCGCTCGTGACACGTGTGACTGTCCCACCGAGCCCTATGGCACTCGTGACACGTGTGACTGTCCCACCGAGCCCTATGGCACTCGTGACACATGTGACTGTTCCACTGAGCCCTATGGCACTCGTGACACGTGTGACTGTCCCACTGAGCCCTATAGCACTCGTGACACGTGTGACTGTTCCACTGAGCCCTATAGCGCTCGTGACACGTGTGACTGTCCCACCGAGCCCTATGGCACTCGTGACACATGTGACTGTTCCACTGAGCCCTATGGCTCTCGTGACACATGTGACTGTCCCACCGAGCCCTATAGCACTCGTGACACGTGTGACTGTTCCACTGAGCCCTATGGCACTCGTGACACGTGTGACTGTCCCACTGAGCCCTATAGCACTCGTGACACGTGTGACTGTTCCACTGAGCCCTATGGCACTCGTGACACGTGTGACTGTCCCACTGAGCCCTATAGCACTCGTGACACGTGTGACTGTCCCACTGAGCCCTATGGCACTCGTGACACGTGTGACTGTTCCACTGAGCCCTATAGCACTCGTGACACAAGTGACTGTTCCACTGAGCCCTATGGCACTCGTGACACAAGTGACTGTTCCACTGAGCTCTATAGCACTCGTGACACAAGTGACTGTTCCACTGAGCCCTATAGCACTCGTGACACAAGTGACTGTTCCACTGAGCCCTATGGCACTCGTGACACAAGTGACTGTCCCACTGAGCCCTATAGCACTCGTGACACAAGTGACTGTCCCACTGAGCCCTATGGCACTCGTGACACATGTGACTGTCCCACTGAGCCCTATGGCACTCGTTACACATGTGACTGTCCCACTGAGCCCTATGGCACTCGTGACACATGTGACTGTCCCACTGAGCCCTATGGCACTCGTGACACATGTGACTGTCCCACTGAGCCCTATGGCACTCGTTACACATGTGACTGTCCCACTGAGCCCTATGGCACTCGTGACACATGTGACTGTCCCACTGAGCCCTATAGCACTCGTTACACATGTGACTGTCCCACTGAGCCCTATGGCACTCGTGACACATGTGACTGTCCCACTGAGCCCTATGGCACTCGTTACACATGTGACTGTCCCACTGAGCCCTATGGCACTCGTGACACATGTGACTGTCCCACTGAGCCCTATGGCACTCGTGACACATGTGACTGTCCCACTGAGCCCTATGGCACTCGTTACACATGTGACTGTCCCACTGAGCCCTATAGCACTCGTGACACATGTGACTGTCCCACTGAGCCCTATAGCACTCGTTACACATGTGACTGTTCCACTGAGCCCTATGGCACTCGTTACACATGTGACTGTCCCACTGAGCCCTATGGCACTCGTGACACAAGTGACTGTCCCACTGAGCCCTATGGCACTCGTGACACATGTGACTGTTCCACTGAGCCCTATGGCACTCGTTACACATGTGACTGTTCCACTGAGCCCTATGGCACTCGTTACACATGTGACTGTCCCACTGAACCCTATAGCACTCATGACACATGTGACTGTCCCACTGAGCCCTATGGCACTCGTGACACATGTGACTGTCCCACTGAGCACTATAGCACTTGTGACACGTGTGACTGACCCACTGAGCCCTATGACACTCCTGACACACGTCCCTGCCCCACTGAGCCCTATAGCGCTCGTGACACATGTGACTGCCCCACTGAGCCCTATGGCACTCGTGACACACGTCCCTGCCCCACTGAGCCCTATAGCACTCGTGACACGTGTGACTGTCCCACTGAGCCCTATAGCACTTGTGACACATGTGACTGTTCCACTGAGCCCTATGGCACTTGTGACACTTGTGACTGTCCCACTGAGCCCTATGGCACTCATGACACATGTCCCTGCCCAGCTGAGCCCTATATCACTCGTGACATGTGTCCCTGCCCCACTGAGCCCTATAGCACTTGTGACACAAGTGACTGTCCCACTGAGCCCTATAGTGATCGTGACATGTGTGACTGCCCCACTGAGCCCTATGGCACTCGTGACACGTTTCCCTGCCCCATTGAGCCCCATGGACCCAGGAGATGAACCCCTGTCCCACTGTGCCCTATGGCACTCGTGACACTTGTGACTGTCCCACTGAGCCCTATAGCACTCGTGACACATGTGACTGTCCCACTGATTCCCCACATGCTTGTGACACATGTGACTGTCCCACTGAGCCCTATAGGACTCGTGACACATGTGTCTCTCCTGCTGAGTCCCCACATGCTCATGACACATGTGACTGTCCCACTGAGCCCTATAGCACTCATGACACATGTGACTGTCCCACTGAGCCCTATGGCACTCGTGACACATGTGACTGTTCCACTGAGCCCTATGGCACTCGTGACACATGTGACTGTCCCACTGAGCCCTATGGCATTCGTGACACATGTGACTGTCCCACTGAGCCCTATAGCGCTCGTGACACATGTGACTGTCCCACTGAGCCCTATAGCACTTGTGACACGTGTGACTGTCCCACTGAGCCCTATAGCACTCGTGACACGTGTGACTGTCCCACTGAGCCCCCACATGCTCGTGACATACGTCCCTGCCCCGCTGAGCCCTATGGCACTCGTGACACATGTGACTGTCCCACTGAGCCCTATGGTACCTGTGCCACCTCCCCCGTGCCCCACGGGGAGGTGACATGGCTGTCCCCAGCGCGGCGGCCGAGGCGGAGGAGCCCGGGGAGGAGGGCGAGCGGCGGGGGCGCGGCTGCCGCCCCCAGTTCCAGCGAACGGCGCTGAGGGTCCTGGCGCACTTCGTGGCTCACCCGCTGGACGGGGGGCGGCACCTGGCGTACCTGCCCGGCCCCGAGTGGCTCCTGGATGTCACACACCTGGTGGCCGCACGGACGCGGGTGCAGGACCCGCGGGTGGCATCGCTGGAGGGAGGCACCGTGGTGGTGGGACGAGAGCCGGGGGTCACCTCCGTGGAGGTAGGTGGGGGGGGGATTGGGAGTGGAGATGGGGGGCTGGAGAGATGGAGTTGGGGGGCTGGAGGGGCTGGAGAGATGGAGATGGGGGGCTGGAGAGATGGAGTTGGGGGGCTGGAGGGGCTGGAGAGATGGAGATGGGGGGCTGGAGAGATGGAGTTGGGGGGCTGGAGGGTCTGGAGAGTTGGAGTTGGGGGGCTGGAGAGATGGAGATGGGGGGCTGGAGGGGCTGGAGAGATGGAGATGGGGGGCTGGAGGGGCTGGAGAGATGGAGATGGGGGGCTGGAGAGATGGAGTTGGGGGGCTGGAGGGGCTGGAGAGATGGAGATGAGGGGCTGGAGAGATGGAGTTGGGGGGCTGGAGGGGCTGGAGAGATGGAGATGGGGGGCTGGAGAGATGGAGTTGGGGGGCTGGAGAAATGGAGTTGGGGGGCTGGAGGGGCTGGAGAGATGGAGATGGGGGTCTGGAGAGATGGAGTTGGGGGGCTGGAGGGGCTCGAGAGATGGAGATGAGGGGCTGGAGAGATGGAGTTGGGGGGCTGGAGGGGCTGGAGAGTTGGAGTTGGGGGGCTGGAGAGATGGAGTTGGGGGGCTGGAGAAATGGAGTTGGGGGGCTGGAGGGGCTGGAGAGATGGAGATGGGGGTCTGGAGAGATGGAGTTGGGGGGCTGGAGGGGCTCGAGAGATGGAGATGAGGGGCTGGAGAGATGGAGTTGGGGGGCTGGAGGGGCTGGAGAGTTGGAGTTGGGGGGCTGGAGAGATGGAGATGGGGGGCTGGAGGGGCTGGAGAGATGGAGATGGGGTCTGGAGAGATGGAGTTGGGGGGCTGGAGAGATGGAGATGGTGGTGTGGAGGGGGTCCTGGGGGATGGAGATGGGGGGGCTGGAGGGGTTGGGAGAGATGGAGATGGGGAGGCCTTAGAGGGTTCCTGAGGGGAGAAGTACGGAGCTTGGGGATTGGAGGGGTTGGAGAGATGGAGATGGGGGGCTAGAGGGGGTCCTGGGGGTGGGGATGGAGATGGGGGGGTGGAGGGATCGGAGAGATGGAGTTGGGGGGCTGGAGAGGTGGAGATGGGGGGGCTGGAGGGGGTCCTGGAGGGTGGAGATGGAGATGAGGGGTTGGAAGAGGTCCCAGGGGTGGAGATGTGGGCATGGAGGGCTTGGAGAGATTGAGATTGGGGGGCCTGGAGGGTGTCCTGGAGGGTTGAGGATGGAGATGGGGGCTGGAGGGGGTCCTGGGGGGAGAAGGAAGGAGATGGGGAGTTGGAGGGTTTGGAGAGATGGAGACAGAGGGCTGGAGGGTTCCTGAGGGGAGAAGAACGGAGATGGGGGTTTGGATGGGTTGGAGAGATGGAAATGGGGGCTGGAGGGGGTCCTGGGGGGTGGGGATGGAGATGGGGGGTTGCGGAGGTCCTGGTGGGAGAAGGAAGGAGGTGGTGGAGTTGGAGATGTGGGATTGGAGGTGGAGATGAGGGTCCTGGGGGAGAAGAAGGGAGATGGTGGAGGTGGAGAGGAGGATCCTGAGGGGAGAAGGAGGGAGATGGTGGAGATGGAGATGAGGATCCTGAGGGGAGGAGAAGGGAGATGGTGGAGATGGAGATGAGGATCCTGAGGGGAGAAGAGGGGAGATGGTGGAGATGGAGATGAGGATCCTGAGGGGAGAAGAAGGGAGATGGTGGAGATGGAGATGAGGATCCTGAGGGGAGAAGAAGGGAGATGGTGGAGATGGAGATGAGGATCCTGAGGGGAGAAGAGGGGAGATGGTGGAGATGGAGATGAGGGTCTAGAGGAGAAGGAAGGAGCTGGTGGAGCTGGAGGGGGTTCTGGGGCCGAGGCGGGAGATGTGTGGCTGGAGGGGATCCTGGTGTCTCACGAGGTCCCCCACGTTGCCCCCCGTGCCCCCAGGTCCGCTCGCCGCTCTCGGACGCCATCCTCGGGGAGCAGATGCTGGTGGTGTCGGAGGAGAAGGTGACGGTGACGGAGCTTCGCGCCCAGGTGGTGTCGGGGCTGGCCCTGACCCTGCGGCCCGAGCCCGGCCACCCCGGCGTGGTGACCGCCACCGCGCAGGCCACGGCCACCTTGCGCGTCCCCAAGCAGGTGAGTGACCGCAGTGAGGGACACCCAGTGTCCCCTCGGTGCCATCTCACCTGGTGTCCTTCTCAGGAAGCCACGGTGTCCGTCTGGCTGTCCTTCTCTGACCACACGCTGGCCCCGCTGGAGCTCTACGGCTGGCAAGACGCCACCTTGACCATCACCTCGCTGGACCCCTCGGTGGCCACCGTTGGTGGCTCTCCCGGTGTTCCCGGAGCCCGACCGTGGGTGGTGGCCGAGGGACCGGGACGAGGGGCTCTTCTCCAGCTCAACCTGCTCCCGCCGGATGCCTGTCGCCGTGGCCGGCACCGCGCAGCCGCGTTGGCCACCGGCACCGCGTGGCTGGAGGTGGGGAACACTTGGAGAACCTCAACTCCTGGTAGCCCCCGGCCGCCCGGTGGTAGCCCCCGAGCCGGCTCAGCCTTCCCGCGCGCCGAGGGGGCCATGTCTGGGGAAGCGGTGACGGTAACCGGCGAGCCGCGGCGAAGGGACCCAGCCGGCGTGGGACCCGCCTCCACCAAGCTCCACCAAGCTCCACCAAGGTTGGGATCTTCCTTCGAGGAAGAAGAGGAGGAGGAGGACGGCTACGGCCTCAACCGCGCCGGCGGGGAGGAAGAAGAGGAGGAAGACGAGATGGTGAAGGCTCCTCACCGGGTGACCGACTTGGAGATCGGCATGTACGTCCTGCTGGGCGTCTTCTGCTTGGCCATCTTCATCTTCCTCGTCAACTGCATCTTCTTCGTCTTGCGGTACCAGCAGAAGGAGCTGCCGGATGGCGCCGCCGCCGCCACCACCTCCCAACCCCACAACTGGGTCTGGTTGGGCACCGACCAGGAGGAGCTGAGCCGGCAACTGGATCGCCGGCAGCCCGAGCCACCGGTCCCCGAAGCCGGTGGTGAAGCCGGTGGTGAAGCCGGTGGTGAAGCCGGGCGTTGTTGTTGTGGGGTCCCACCAGGCGCCGAAGTCGGGGGGTCCCCGGTCTCCCCGCTGCTGCGCAAAGAAGGGGGGACGGCGACGAGCGGCCGGAGGAAGAGGGTGGAATTTGTCACCTTCGCTCCTGCCCGGGTCCCCGAGGAGCCCCCTCAACCCGCCCCCAACGTCCAGTCCATCCTGGTGGCCAGCGAGGACGACATTCGTTGGGTGTGTGAGGACATGGGGCTGCGGGACCCGGAGGAGATCAGGAGCTACATGGAGAGGATCCGGGGCAGCTCCTGACCCGCCGCGGTCCCCTCCAGTCCCAGGAACCTCCTCCCCACCCCACCCTGGGGAGGTCCACGTCCCCCCGTTTCCACATCTGCGGTCTGGGAACCACCATCCGTCCCTCCTGGTGGCCCCCAAGAAGGCCACCCAAGGGACCGACCCTAGATTTCCACAGAGGGGGGTGGGGTGGGAATCTCACCCACCCACCCCTTCTCCAGGTCCGTGGTGGCCCCAGCACTTCATTTGGGGCAGAAACTGGGGCGCCTTTAGTGCTTTGGGTCTCATCGTGACGTTGTGTTCATAGTGATGATGGTGATGGAGTCCTGTGGTCTGATCCAAAGGAGGGTCCCGTGCCCCTCGCCCCACCTGGACCCCCAGGGAGGAGGGGGGCACGTGTCCTCCTGGCCTTCACCCTGGCCACGCATCCGTTTTTGTACACCTGGCGTTTTCTACCTGTGTCGCGGGGGCTGGTATTTATGGGGGATTTTTAATTCTTGACCTTGGTACAAAAATAAAAAGACTCAAGAACTGAAAGAGGTGGCTCCCAAACTGTGGTGTCTGCTCCCAGGGGTCACATCCTGACACCATCCGCGGGGAGTGGGGAACGTGGAATTATGGAGGTTGGGAAGGATCTCCAAGCTCGTCCAGTCCAAGCATCGGCTCAACACCGCTGTGCTGACTAAACCGTGTCCTGAAGAACGTGGCCACGTGGTTCTTGAAGCCCTCCAAGGATGGAGAACCTACCACGTGGCTGCCCCATCCCTGGAGGGGTTCAAGGCCAGGTTGGATGAGCTTTGGAGCCCCTAATCCAGTGGGAGGTGTCCCTGGGGTTGGAACTGGATGGCTTTGAGGTCCCTTCCAACCCAACCCATTCTATGATTTCCACCTCTCTGGTCCCCCCCAACCCCTCGTTTTCTTCTCAAACCACCCCAGGTGACGGCAGGAGAGGACACCCAACCTCCCTTTGTCCCACATTGGGGTTCAAACCATCCCTGTGGCTCCTCAAAAACCCTTCAGGCCACAGAGATGGGTGACCCCTCCGGTTGCCCAAGGTCCTGTCCCCAGGGAAGGGAGGTGATGTCCCATCACCGTGTCAGTCGTCCTCCGGCCCCGAGGAGAGCTTGGGAGGCACCCAGCTGTGGTGACACTTGGAGACCCAGATGAAAAGCAGGCAGGTGATCAACTGGATCCCGGCCAGCAGGAAGAAGTAGTTGTCCATGCGGCAGCTGTCGATGGTCCCTGTCAACGGGAAGGTGGTCAGAGTCAGGGGTGGCCCTCAGGACATCCCCAAAGAATCACAGAATCACCAGGTTGGAAGAGACCCACCGGATCATCCAGTCCAACCATTCCCATCAATCACTAACCCATGTCCCTCAGCGCCTCGTCCACCCGTCCCTTAAACCCCTCCAGGGAAGGGGACTCAACCCCCTCCCTGGGCAGCCTCTGACACTGACCAATCACCCTTTCTGCAAAAAATTTTCTCCTGCTGTCCATCCTGAGCCTCCCCTGGTGGAGCTTGAGGCCATTCCCTCTCGTCCTGTCCCTTGGGAGAAGAGCCCAGCTCCCTCCTCTCCACAACCTCCTCTCAGGGAGTTGCAGAGAGCAATGAGCTCTCCCCTCAGCCTCCTCTTCTCCAGGCTGAACCCCCCCAGCTCTCTCAGCCGCTCCTCTTCTTCTCCAGCCCCTTCCCCAGCTCCGCTCTCTTCTCTGCACTCGCTCCAGAGCCTCAACATCCTTCTTGTGCTGAGGGGCCCAGAACTGACCCCAGGATTCGGGGAGCGGCCTCCCCAGGGCCCAGTCCAGAGGGAGAAGAACCTCCCTGGCCCTGCTGGCCACGCCGTGTCTGATCCAAGCCAAGATGCCCTTGGCCTTCTTGGCCCCCTGGGCCCCTGCTGGCTCCTGTTCAACCAACCCCCCCAGGTCCTTCTCCTCCAGGCAGTTTCCAGCCAGGCTTCTCCTAGGCTGGAGCTGCTCAGGGTTGTTGTGCCCCAAGTGCAGGACGCGGCGTTTGGCCTCGTTAACCCTCCTGCCGTTGGTCTCAGCCCATGGATCCAGCCTGGTCAGATCCCTTTGGAGCCTCCCGACCCTCCTGCAGATCCAGCTCCCACCCAGCTCAGTGTCATCTCCAAACACGCTGAGGGTGCCCTTGATGCCTTCATCCAGGTCATTGATGAAGACATTGAACAGGGCTGGATCCAGCGCTGAGCCCTGGGGACACCACTTGTCACTGGCCTCCAGCTGGATTTAACTCCATTTCCCACCACTCTCTGGGCCCTCATCCAACCAGTTTTCCACCCAGGAGATCGTTCTCCTGTCCAGCCCAGAGGTGACAGTTTCCAAAGCAGAATGCTGGGAGAAACCATGTCAAAGCCTTTACTGAAGTCCAAGAAGAAGATATATCTACAGCCTTTCCCTCATATCCCCCATGTCCCACACCCCTTCTCCACTGGCCACAGAGGTGTCCCAAGCAGGAGGTGACACCCGTGTGTCCCTGTACTCACCATGGTCCCCTGGGCAGCGGATCCACTCATGGGTGGGTAGGGAGAGCAGGGCCCCCAGCCCTGACCCCAGCAACAAACCCACCCCGGAGATGAAGAAGAAGAGCCCCATGGTGGCTCCTTTCATGGACTTGGGGGCCTCGGTGCAGGCGAACTCCAGGCCTGCATGGAAGCAGACGGAATCATGGAATCATCGCTAGGTTGTGAAGGACCCACTGGATCGTCGAGTCCAACCGTTGAGAACATGAGGAAACACTCAGAATGTGAGGAGAGGTTTGAACCCTTTGGGGGTCCCTCACCCACCGTGGTGGAGGGGCTGCCCTGGAGCCAGGAGAAGGTGGAGACCACTCACCAGGGATGATGACGAAGAGCTCGCTGATGCCGAAGAGCAAGAACTGGGGGAGCTGCCACCAGACAGGTAGCGCGGCAGCCAGGTAGCGCTCGTTGCCGATGAGCTGAGGCACCGTCTGGTTGTGGAGCACATACCGCAGCCGCTTCTGCTCCAGGAGGCCTGTGGGGACACGGACACGGGGCTGAGAACCCATCAAGACCCTGCCCCACGGCAGCATCGCACCCCAGGTCCCACCTGCTGCAAGGATGGAGCCGAGGCTGAAGAACATGCCCAGCGCCACCTGCTCAAGAGCTGAGGGCACCGACCTCCACCGGGCTAGGAAGGGGTCGATGACGTGGACCTTCAGGGGCACCAAGGCTACCAACGCCACCACGTTGGCCAGGAGCAGCCAAGCATCAGGGAACTGTGGAGGAGAGAGAGGTCAAGGCCCAGCCCCTGGTGGGGAGCTGAACATCTGGACTTCGGTAAAGCTCTTGACATGGTGTCTCCCAGCATTCTGCTTTGGAAACTGTCGCCTTCGGGCTGGATAGGAGAACGATCTCCTGGGTGGAAAACTGGTTGGATGAGGGCCTGGAGAGTGGTGGGAAACGGAGTGAAATCCAGCTGGAGGCCAGTGACAAGTGGTGTCCCCAGCGCTCAGTGCTGGGTCCAGCCCTGTTCAAGGTCTTCATCAATGACCTGGATGAAGGCATCGAGGGCAACCTTAGTGAGTTTGGAGATGACACTGAGCTGGGTGGGAGCTGGATCTGCTGGAGGGTCGGGAGGCTCCAAAGGGATCTGACCAGGCTGGATCCGTGGGCTGAGACCAACGGCAGGAGGGTTAACGAGGCCAAACACCGCGTCCTGCACTTGGGGCACAACAACCCTGAGCAGCTCCAGCCTAGGAGAAGCCTGGCTGGAAACTGCCTGGAGGAGAAGGACCTGGGGGGGTTGGTTGAACAGGAGCCAGCAGGGGCCCAGGGGGCCAAGAAGGCCAAGGGCATCTTGGCTTGGATCAGACACGGCGTGGCCAGCAGGGCCAGGGAGGTTCTTCTCCCTCTGGACTGGGCCCTGGGGAGACCGCTCCCCGAATCCTGGGGTCAGTGCTGGGCCCCTCAGCACAAGAAGGATGTTGAGGCTCTGGAGCGAGTGCAGAGAAGAGAGCGGAGCTGGGGAAGGGGCTGGAGAAGAAGAGGAGATCCATGATCTCCTGGGATCCTCTGGCTGCCACCCCAGCCCTCCCCTATCAGGTCCATCCACGTAGCTGCTGGCCCCGTCCCTCACCGTGTAGCCCTGGTGGCTTTTGCCGTGGTCCTGGTCGTGCTGGAAGATGTTGGGGATGCGAAGGTGCAGACCTTGCAGATGATACGTTGACTGCAGCTGAAAGGCAGCAACACGGTTCTCCACGGGCTTCCCAGAGGGACCTGCCACCACCGATGGTCCCTGCCTGGTGCAGAGCCCACCCCTCACCTGGAAGTAGATCATCCAGTATGGGATGAAGGTCAGCATCACGGGGAGGATCCGAGCCAGCACTTGGAAGTTGGCAAGATCCTCCTCAGGTGACAGAGCTCCAGGTTGGGCTCCACCGTTGGGTGGATGGTCCCACCAGCGAGGGCTCGACCTGGGGAGAGGGACAAGGTGAGAAAAGCTGGAGCTTGGAGGGCTCAGACCCTTGTAGACCACTCAACCTTCTCACCTCACCCTGGTGCCCCCCAGCCAGGAGCAACCCCAGCTCTTCATGGCCAGCTTGATGATGGCAGAGACCTGGCTGCCCTTGGGGGGCTTGGAGATGAAGGTTGGGGTGGCCAGGAGGAAGATGAGGAGGGCCGAGGCCAAGCAGGCGACGGGGGTGAGGTAACCAGCCAGAAAGCTGATGTTCTGCTGGACAAAAGCCACCACCAGCAGGGAGAAGGCAGCTCCAATGTTGCTGCTCCAGTAGAACCAGTTGAAGAAGCGCCGTGTGGTGTCTCCACCCTGGTCCTTCACCTGCCGGCGTGGAGGGATGGGAAGAAGAAACGCTGAACCTCAGCCTGAACGCACGGCTTCTCCTTCATCACCTGGTCCACCACCTTCTTCATCCTTCCGTGTCCCCATCCCTCACCTCCCAGCTTCCCTCCCCCAGCAAGGATGGCCCAAGGGTCTTGAAGGGTTTGCAGATCTTCTGTGGGGAGCAACCACACCTGCTCCACCCCATGGGAGACTGTATCCACCTTGGGCTCAGCAGAAGACCTGCATCCTCCAGTTCCTTCATGTCCTTGCACCCCCATATTCCACCATCCCATGGAGCTTCCAGCCCCTCACAGCATCCTCCAGCTTCTCCATGTCCTTCAAATCCATATCCCACCATCCCATGGAGCTTCCAGCCCCTCACAGCATCCTCCAGTTCCTTCATGTCCTTGCACCCCCATATCCCACCATCTCATGGAGCTTCCAGCCCCTCACAGCATCCTCCAGCTTCTCCATGTCCTTCAAATCCATATCCCACCATCCCATGGAGCTTCCAGCCCCTCACAGCATCCTCCAGTTCCTTCATGTCCTTGCACCTCCATATCCCACCATCCCATGGAGCTTCCAGCCCCTCACAGCATCCTCCAGCTTCTCCATGTCCTTCAAATCCATATCCCACCATCCCATGGAGCTTCCAGCCCCTCACAGCATCCTCCAGTTCCTTCATGTCCTTGCACCCCCATATCCCACCATCTCATGGAGCTTCCAGCCCTTCACAGCATCCTCCAGCTTCTCCATGTCCTTCAAATCCATATCCCACCCATCCCATGGAGCTTCCAGCCCTTCACAGCATCCTCCAGCTTCTCCATGTCCTTCAAATCCATATCACACCCATCCCATGGAGCTTCCAGCCCCTCACAACATCCTCCAGCTTCTCCGTGTCCTTGCACCCCCTTATCCCACCCATCCCTTGGAGCTTCCAGCCCTTCACAGTGTCCTCCAGCTTCTCCATGTCCTTGCACCCCCAAATCCCACCAGACCATGGAGCTTCCAGACCCTCACAGCATCCTCCAGTTCCTCATAACACCCTCCAGCTTCTCCATGTCCTTGCACCCTCAAATCCCACCCATCCCATGGAGCTTCCAGCCCCTCACAGCATCCTCCAGCTTCTCCATGTCCTTGCACCCTCAAATCCCACCAGACTATGGAGCTTCCAGCCCCTCACAACATCTCCAACTTCTCCATGTCCTTCAACCCCCACATCCATGGGGTGCAAGGTCCATGGAGGAGCTGGCTGGGATGTGGCCGTGGGAGAAGGACACTTCCCCGCTCACCTGCTCAACGCCGAAGGAGATGAGGTTGGCTCTGATGGAGCTGGCGCCCAACGCCAGGAGCACGAAGCCGGTGTAGATGGTTGGGGCGCAGAACTGCCGGTGGGGCTGCCCTGGGCATGTCCCACCACCACCGTGCCCAGAGCAGTTTGGGATGGTGCCACCACACACCGAGAGGCGCCCGTCCGGCCACGCGGTGACGGGCAGCAGGCTCGCTGCCACCAGGTAGAGCCCGAAGCTGAGGAGCATCGTGCCATAGCCACCCACGTAGACATCAGCCAACCAGCCTCCAACAGGTGAGAGCAGGTAGGAAGCTCCCAAGAAGAAGAAGCGGGCGTGGGACGCCTGGGGGACCTCCCAACCGAAGATGCCGCTGGAGAGGTAGAGCCTCAGGTTGGCCGTGACGCCAAACAAAGCCGCTTGCTCCAACCCTTCCACCACCAGCACGGCCACGCCGGCCACCCGGTGGCCCTTGAGGGGTGTCCAACCCAACAAGGGGCTCCGTTCTTCGCTGTCCGACGTCCCAGACATGCTCTGAGCTGTAGATCTACCCTTCGTCACCCCAGAGGGTGGGTTCCTGTCCCACCACGGCTCCTTCTCCATCCACTACGGCTCCTTCTCTGTCCACCACGGCTCCTTCTCCGTCCACCACGGCTCCTTCTCCGTCCACCACGGCTCCTTTTCTGGGCTCCAGGGTGGGCGTCTTCTCCTCCAGTCCCACCCCAGCTCTCAGTTCCCCGTTCCTGCTCCACAAACACAATCATATGACGGCTCTAAAGCAAAAAATAAAAACCACCAAAAAACCATCAGCCAACGCAGCTTCTCCTTCCTGGGGGCTTTCCCCGTGTGTCCTCACCAACGTGGCTATGATGGGTCCTCAGCACCACAGCCCCTCACCAGACCATGGAGCTTCCAGCCCCTCACAACATCTCCAGCTTCTCTGTGTCCTCGCACCCCTAAATCCCACCATCCCATGGAGTTTCCAGCCCTTCACAACACCCTCCAGCTTCCCCGTGTCCCTCAACCCCCAAATCCCACCCATCCCATGGAGTTTCCAGCCTTTCACAACATCTCCAGCTTCTCCGTGTCCTTGAACCCCCAAATCCCACCCATCCCATGGAGCTTCCAGCCCCTCACAACATCCTCCAGCTTCTCTGTGTCCTCGCACCCCCAAATCCCACCAGACCATGGAGCTTCCAGCCCCTCACAACATCCTCCAGCTTCTCTGTGTCCTCACACCCCCATATTCCACCATCCCATGGAGTTTCCAGCCCTTCACAACATCCTCCAGCTTCTCCGTGTCCTTGCACCCCCAAATCCCACCCATCCCATGGAGTTTCCAGCCCTTCACAACATCTCCAGCTTCTCCATGTCCTCACATCCCCATATCCTATCACCCCATGGAGCTTCCAGCCCCTCACAACATCCTCCAGCTTCTCCGTGTCCTCGTACCCCCAAATCCCACCATCCCATGGAGCTTCCAGCCCCTCACAACATCCTCCAGCTTCTCCGTGTCCTCACATCCCAAATCCCACCAGACCATGGAAGCTTCCAGATCCTCACAACATCTCTAGTTCCTCACAACATCCTCCAGCTTCTCCGTGTCCTTGCACCCCCAAATCCCATTATCCCATGGAGTTTCCAGCCCCTCACAACATCCTCCAGCTTCTCCATGTCCTTGCACCCCCAAATCCCATCATCCCATGGAGTTTCCAGCCCCTCACAACATCCTCCAGCTTCTCCATGTCCTCACATCCCAAATCCCACCCATCCAAGAGCTTCCAGCCCCTCATAACATCCTCCAGCTTCTCTGTGTCCTTGCATTCCCAAATCCCACCAGACCATGGAGCTTCCAGACCCTCACAACTTCTCCAGTTGCTCACAACATCTCCAGCTTCTCCGCATCCTTGCACCCCCAAATCCCACCATCCCATGGAGTTTCCAGCCCTTCACAACATCCCCCAGCTTCTTCGCATCCTTGCACCCCCAAATCCCACCATCCCATGGAGTTTCCAGCCCTTCACAACATCCCCCAGCTTCTTCGCACCCTTGCACCCCCAAATCCCACCATCCCATGGAGTTTCCAGCCCTTCACAACATCCCCCAGCTTCTTCGCATCCTTGCACCCCCAAATCCCACCATCCCATGGAGTTTCCAGCCCTTCACAACAGCCTCCAGCTTCTCCACATCCTCACACCTCGCTCCTACCCAAAGGAGCTTCTCCAGAGCCCCCAGAGCAGGGTAAAAGCCCACAGACCGTGCTCCTCATCCGCAGGCTGCAGAGATGATGGGTACCACCTCTTTGGGATCACCACGGGTTGTCCCCTGCAGGTCCTCGGGGCTGAAGCAGCATCGAAGGGCTCTGGACTTGCCCCACCTCCTCGTAGCTTCAAACGCGTCCTCCTACCCACCTCAGCTTTGGGAAGCGAGGGAGAAGGAGAGACCCCATGGAGGTCACAGAGCTTGGGGGACCCGGATCCCACCGTGCCACCAGCAAAGCCCACGATGTGGTGGGACACCAGGAGCTGCAAATTCTGGTTCCTGAGGTGGAACCACCTGGTGCCCAAGGCTGCTGTGACCCTGAAGGGCACCCACCTCTGCTTGAACTTCCCCAACGCGAGCGTGGAGGATGGAGCCACCGTTCTCCTCCGCCCCACGGCGCTGAGCTGGCTTCCTGCAACCCTCAGCCACACGCCGGGAACCGAGAGCACCCGACCCAGCGTACGGGGCCACCTCCAGACCATGTCCCCAACGAGCCACTGAGACAGGCGGCAGGAGGACAGGACCACCAGGTCCCCCAAGGCCCTCGTCACCTGCTATGGGGCTGCCCTACGGCCGTTGAGCAGGATGAAGGGGCTCTGCCTGCTCTTGGTGGCTCTCTCCACCGCGGCGCCTGGACAAGGTAGGTCAGCATCTCCATCTTCTCCTTTTCCATCCTTCTCCACATGCTGGGACCACGAGGTGACGGTTCTGCTGGGGCAGGAGGTGCCGGTGTGGGCGCATGGGTGTGACCGGCGGCGATTTGGTGCTGAGCGAGGCTGAGATCTTCTCCTTCCTGAGGTGCTCAGCACTGCTGGTCCGACACCTGCTTCTCCTGGAAGGAGGTTCCCTGCTTTGAGATGGAGGACCCTAACAGGGCTCTCCAGCCCATCCTGCCCACCAGCTCCCACCCCACGGGGCCAGGACGATGCTCTCCTGGTCTTGGTAGCTACAGGCCAAACCCATCCGGCTTGTGCCACCAGCGTCACCCCAGGGTGGGTTTTGGGGACAACCCCACCTGGTCTGGAAGGGTTTAGGGTGGTTTCCCACCTCAACCAGCTGCCACAAGGAGCTTCGCCATCTCTGACCAACTGGGGAAAAGGCGCCATCGCTCTCGTTGCCGCTAACGGCTCCTTCCTGCGTCTTCACTGAGGTGAAGATCTCGCTCCATCTTCTCTCCAGACTCGAGACACGGGGCTACCGGACATGGGGACCACATGGAACGGCTCTTCCCCATCTCCTCTACCTTCACCCCTTAGGTTGCCTTCCATATTTAGAACTCTAAGCAGTGCCCACCACTGAAGGTGGTGGTTTCCCATCAAGCACACCAGCGCCACTAGGTCCTCCACCCAAGTATCTATGGGTGCTTCTCACCACTCTCCATGAGCAAAGGTGGGAACGGGCTCTCTTGGCCCAGCGGGATGAGCCAGCGATGCAAAAATTGACCTTTCTTGCCCTGAAACACAAAGATTTCATTGTCCCACATCGCGAAGGTGAATTACGGAGAAAGCCACATGGTGGTGGTGGCAGCGAACCCACCTCACCTTGTACTTGGGGCTTAATCCTTGACTATGGAGGAGCAAAATGGAGAAGTTTGGTGGTGATCACCATGGGAGTGTGGAGAGACGGGGAGTTGGACCAAGAGGGATGATGGGACAGAGGGGACAGGGAGGATGGGATCGAGCAAGATACAAATGGTTGGACTCAATGATCCGGTGGGTCTCTTCCAACCTGATGATTCTATGATTCTAAGATGAGGACAAGCCCAAGATGAGGAGAAACCAAAAAACGATCCCGTGGTGGCAGCGGCACCCAGAGCATCAAGTTTTCGGGGTGCGAGAAAGCCGCGTCTGCATGGACGGGGCTTGAAGAAGCTCCACGTGGCGCCACCCATTTTGTGGAGCTCAGAGATGCCATTTTGGTCACCGTTCCCCAGATCAGCATCACTTTTTGGGGTGATTCCTGTCCCCTCTCCATTTGTCTTCCACCCTCTCCATCTCCGAGTCTCCTTGGTTTGACATCTACGAGCCACGGAGCTCCTGGGAGTGGCGAGGAACCCACGTTGGCTCCAGTGATGGTGGCAGCTGGTCTGGTTGCTCCTCAGGGTTGCCAGGAGAACCAAGGCTGAGCCAAAAAGGGGGTGGTGGCCCCTACATATCCAGTGATCTCAATCCTGCTTTGAGCTCTGTGGCTACAAACTCTCAGCTGGGGTTTGGTGGGTGTCCGTCTGTCCTCCTGGTTGGACTCCATGATCCGGTGGGTCTCTTCCAACCTGGTGATTCTCTGATTCTATGACCTTTGTCCTTTCCTTCTTGCAGCCCCTACGGAGCCAACGGGATCTCCCACAACCCCAGCTGGAAACACCTTGGTGACTCCAGGTGAGCATCGGAGACCTCCTTGAACCACATTTTGGTGGGCAGGGGAGAGCTTGGGGCTTCCCATGGAGCTGCTGATGGCATCGGGGATGGTGCCAAGGCCACCCTCGCCTCTTCTCTTGAATCTCCACCAGGTCCTGGCCGGCTGCGGCTGGCCGGTGGCCGGAGCCGGTGTGAAGGTCGGGTGGAGATGGAGCAAGCGGGTTCTTGGGGCACCGTGTGCGATGACTCTTGGGACTTGGTCGATGGGGACGTCGTGTGCCGGCAGCTCCGCTGCGGCCGAGCCGTGCGCGTCCACGGAGACGCCACCTTCGGCCGGGGCTCCGGCCCCATCCTGCGGGATGAGGTGGGCTGCGAAGGGCACGAGGAGCATCTCTGGGATTGTCCTGCTGCCACGGAGCACGACTGCAGCCACAAGGAAGACGCCGGCGTGGTGTGTTCAGGTGGGTCCAGCAGGTATCACGCAAGGTTTGGGCTCCAGCAGCAAGGGAGGTTTGGGCTCCAGCAGGCATCAAGCGGGGTCTGGGCTCTACCAAGCAAGGATGGGGCTCCACCACCAGGCACGGTTTGGCCTCCACCAGGCATCACGCAAGGTTTGAGCTCCACTGAGCATGTTCTGGGCTCCACCAAGCATGGTTCGAGCTCCAGCACCAAGGGAGGTTTGGGCTCCAGCACCAAGGGAGGTTTGGGCTCCACCGATCATGGTTCGGGCTCCAGCATCAAGAGAGGTTTGGGCTCCAGCATCAAGGGAGGTTCGGGCTCCAGCACCAAGGGAGGTTCGGGCTCCAGCACCAAGGGAGGTTTGGGCTCCACCGATCATGGTTCGGGCTCCAGCACCAAGGGAGGTTCGGGCTCCAGCATCAAGAGAGGTTTGGGCTCCAGCATCAAGGGAGGTTCGGGCTCCAGCACCAAGGGAGGTTCGGGCTCCAGCACCAAGGGAGGTTCGGGCTCCAGCACCAAGGGAGGTTCGGGCTCCACCGATCATGGTTTGGGCTCCAGCATCAAGAGAGGTTTGGGCTCCAGCACCAAGGGAGGTTCGGGCTCCAGCACCAAGGGAGGTTCGGGCTCCACCGATCATGGTTGGGGCTCCAGCATCAAGAGAGGTTTGGGCTCCAGCAACAAGGGAGGTTTGGGCTCCAGCATCAAGAGAGGTTCGGGCTCCACCGAGCACGGTTTGGCCTCCACCAAGCCGAGAACCAAGCAGAGCATCCCCAGCTCCTCTCTCCACCCACAGAGCACCAGGAGTGGCGTCTTTCTGGAGGTCGAGATGGTTGCGCTGGCCGGGTCGAGGTCTTCTTCCGTGGCATGTGGAGCACGGTGTGCGACAGCACGTGGTACGAGCTGGAGAGGAGCGTGCTCTGCCGGACGTTGGGTTGCGGGGAACCCATCCAGAGGCTCTTCTTCGACCACACGCTGCCCGGCAGAATGGTCTACGAGTGCGAGAGCCACCAGCCGTCGCTGGCCCACTGCCAGTGGACCTACAACAAATCGGCTCCTTGCCACCAGTCACGGGCGGCCGGCGTGGTCTGCAACGGTAGAGGACCCTCTCCTCCCCCTTGCCCAGCTTCTAGCCGCGGGATCTCCTGAAGACGAGCTTCAGCCCAACTTCTTCTGTCCCCCATCCCTCTCCTCCTCCCACCAGGCTCCCAAGGCTTGCAGACACCAACCCCGGTGGCCACGGTGACACCAAACAACACCACGTTCCTGCACGGTGAGTGTCCTGGAGAACCTCAACCATGACCAAGCATCCAACCGCACCCTCCATTACCTGCAGAGAGAGGGTCCCAGGTGTCCTGAGCTTTTCCGTTCTCCTCTAGCTGGGGAGGTCTCCCCATCCGTGGTGGCACAGTCCTCTCTGGACACGCTTCTCTTCGTTCTCTGCCTGGTCCTGGCGGGTCTTCTCCTGCTCACCGTGCTGGCCTTCATCACCACCCTGCTGAGGATGAGGAAGATGAGAGGTAAGGAGCTCCTAGGGGGTGCAGCAAGCTCTAGTTGTGGAGATGGGGTCCACCAGCCTCACCAGGACCGTCCCAGAGAGCTCTGGGACTGGCCGAGTTGTGAAGCAGGGCTGGTTGCTCCATGGGATACGTGGACCTTGATTGTCCCCACAGCCCATTCTGTGTCCTCCCCTGGAGCGACGTTGGTGACCCACAGTGCCCAGAGTCCCGACGCGGCCTCTGGAAACTCCAACGACTACAGGGAGATGCCCTCCAGCCTTCCCAAAGAACCAAGGAGGTCTGGTAGGTCACCGTCCCGTCGTGGGGCTGTGGGGCAGGAGGTTCTTCTTGGTGATGGTTGCTCCATCCCCATCTCATCCCACAGATCCACCAGTCACGGCTCGTCCCGCGGCCAAGGAATCCGATTCCGACTCGGACTATGAACACTATGACTTCAGCAGAGAGCCCCCCATGGCCCTGTCCACCTTCTACAGTGAGCTGGGACCCCACCGCCCCGTCCTGAGGTGCTCCTGGGGTGCCACCAACTGATGTCCCCTCCCTACATCTCCCGCAGACTCGCTGCGCCGGCAGCCCGGGGAGCAGCTGCGCCCGCTGATGTCCAACCAGGACAGGATGGAGACACTCCACGGGGATGGTAGGACATGAAGGATGCCCATCCCTATGTCCATGAGTGGTTGAGGGGCACCATGGGGTCTAACAGGTGTCCTGTGTCCCACAGCACCGGCCAGGTTGGTCCCCCTGTCCCACAGCAGGACCAGTAGCTCCTCCACCTCCTCCTTCTCCTCCTCCTCCTCCTCCTCGATCCACTGCAATGGCAGCGCGGCCGCCCCACGCGTCTGGCTTGGCCCTCAAACCCCGGCTGGCGGCACCTACCAACCTGAAGAAGACACCACCCATGGCTACGGCGACCGCACAGGTGGATCCCAGGGGTGGGAGAAGGGATGGGGAGTGACCCGGAGATGGGAATGAGGGTGGCGGAACCCCAAGGATGGGAGCAGGGATGGAGAACATCAGGGATGGAGAAAGGTCAAGGATGGGAACAGGGATGGAGAAAGGTCAGGGATGGAGAAACATCAGGGATAGGAGCAGGGATGGAGGGGAGAGTGGGGATGGAGAAACATCAAGGATGGGAGCAGGGATGGAGAACATCAGGGATGGGAGCAGGGATGGAGAAAAATCAAGGATGGAAGCAGGGGTGGGGAGAGCCCTGGAGATGGGAGCAGTGGTGGAGGAACCCTAAGGATGGGAGCAGGGGATGGAGAAACATCAAGGGTGGGAGCAGGGGATGGAGAAACATCAAGGGTGGGAGCAGGGGATGGAGAAACATCAAGGGTGGGAGCAGGGGATGGAGAAACATCAAGGGTGGGAGCAGGGATGGAGAAACATCAGGGATGAAGAAACATCAAGGATGGGAGCAGGGATGGGGAGAGCCCTGGGGATGGGAATGTGGGTGGTGGAACCCTAAGGATGGGAGAAGGGATGGAGAAACATCAAGGGTGGGAGCAGGGATGGAGAAACATCAAGGATGGGAGCAGGAGCAAGGATGGAAGGTTCCACTAAGAGACCCTGCTTGCTCCAGCTCCCCTAGCGATGCCCCATGTGCCCACCCCGTTGTTCTCCCACCCCGGGGTCCCTGTGTCTCCAACAGATGCCACCAACAGCTCCAGCACCTTCTCAGGGGAGTGGTACGAGAACGTGCAGGGCACGGAGTCACCTGGGGACCCCTCCTTGCACCCCGGTGAGGACCTCGTGTGGTGGAAAGGCAGGAGCTGGGTGGCACAGAGCTTCTCAGCCAAGCCGCGTCCAGCTCTGATGGGTTCTCACCTCTGCAGCCTGGTCAACTCCATCCTTGGGGGGACGCACGCAGGACCCCGACTCCTCTGAAGGTAGCGACTACGATGACATCCAAGGCTGTGCTTGATCACCCCAGAACATTCCATGAGGTCAAGGACCTTCCATCCCACTCCCAACTTCTCCTCCAGCTGTGCCCTCTGTGCCAGGGCATGGACATCAGTTCTGGTGGCCCTTGAGGGATGCTCAAGCTCTTCACTGCAATTAAAAGCTTTTTTCCCAGAAGGTCACCGTGTCCCTCAGCCATAGGGTTGGTTGGTTCCCAACCTGCTGGGTCACCAAGTGCTCCCAGAGCTGGGCAGGGCAGGAGAAGCCAAACCCCTCATCCCACCACAGGGAAGCATGGTCTGATCCAACCTCACAGGTCCCCGCAGCCAGGATGGGTCTCCAGGAGTGGCCCTGGAGGGAGGGAGGTGATGAGGATGGGTGGTGGAGGTGTCCCATAGCCATTCCCATGGATACAGAAGCCCCTCCTGAACTCCCCAGCATCCCCATCCCACCATCCCTGGAGAAGACCACCGTCCTCCCTGTCCCACTGGCCACCGTGATGAGCTGGGAGGCTCGGGGAAACCACTAAGTTCTCGTCGTCATCATCACCATGGATGGTGCTGTGAGGTGGATCTGGGAAGGTTCCTGACCCTCCTGGACCCTTCTCTCCCCAGCATGGGGCTGATACCAGGTGGGACCCAACCAGCTTCCAGCCCACAGAAGCTCGGGGTGGGTGGGATAGAGCCCCCAAGGGATGGATCCCCCCCCACCTCCATGAAAGCTGGAGCACCCCACAACCCATCCAAGCCCCACCAGGGCATGAGGACACTGATGGGACCAGGGGCTGCATCCAACCATCACCCCCAAACCTTCTGCACTTGGGGAGCATCCCTACACCCCCCATGGGTCTTCCTGAGAGCAGATTGGACCCCGTGGCACGTTTCCCACCCCAGAACCCAACGCTGGGTTTCCATCTCCTCGGGCAAGGCAAGGTGGAACCTCGGAAGAGGTTGGGGTTCGGTCCCACCCCCGTGGAAACTTCGTCCCCCACCACATCCTTCAGGTGTTTACCAAGGCGAGAGGCTCCGGCAGCGCCGAACAAAGGGGCCACGCGCCGCAACAAGGGAGGAAGCACCAAAATAGCAACAAAAGCCGAGACAAAGCGGAGAGGAGCGAGGCGAGAGCGAGGAGATGGGCAGAGCGGAGAGGGCACGGGAGGTGCCCCCAGCTCCTCCTCTGAGGGAGGAGATGGTGCCACCTGCACACAGGTGGTTGTTGGGACCACGTGGACCATGGGAAGCGAGGAGGAGGATGCTCATAGCCAGGGATGATGATAATGGCCAGGGGGTGATGAGAAGAGTTGAGAGGGCACAGAGGGTGCCTCCAGCTCCACCTGTGAGGAAGGAGATGGTGGTACCTTCACCAGGATGGTTGTTGAGACCATTTGGATCATGGGAAGTGAGGTGTGGGAAGCTGGTACCCAGGGATGTGGATTCCTGGGGATGATGATGCTTAATGAGTGATGAACAGAGTTAAGAGGGCACTGAGGGTGCCTCCAGCTCCACCTGCCAGGGAGGAGATGGTGGTAGCTGCACCAGGATGGTGGTTGAGACCATTCGGATCATGGGAAGTGAGGAGGGGGAAGCTGAAACCCAGGGATGCTGATGGCCAGTGGGTGACGAGCAGAGCAGAGATGGCACAGGGGCTGCCTCCAGCTTCTCCAGTGAGGGAGGAGATGGTGGAACCTTCACAAGGGTGGTTGTTGAGACCATCTGGACCATGGCCAGCAAGGTGGATGCTGGTACTTGGGGATGCCCAGGTGGCCAAGAAGGCCAAGGGCATCTGGGCTTGGATCAGACCCGGCGTGGCCAGCAGGGCCAGGGAGGTTCTTCTCCCTCTGGACTCGGCCCTGGGGAGACCGCTCCCCGAATCCTGGGGTCAGTTCTGGGCCCCTCAGCACAAGGAGGATGTTGAGGCTCTGGAGCGAGTGCAGAGAAGAGAGCGGAGCTGGGGAAGGGGCTGGAGAAGAAGAGGAGCGGCTGAGAGAGCTGGGGGGGTTCAGCCTGGAGAAGAGGAGGCTGAGGGGAGAGCTCATTGCTCTCTGCAACTCCCTGAGAGGAGGTTGTGGAGAGGAGGGAGCTGGGCTCTTCTCCCAAGGGACAGGGGACAGGACGAGAGGGAATGGCCTCAAGCTCCTCCAGGGGAGGCTCAGGCTGGACATTAGGAGAATTTTTTTCCTGGCAAGGGTGATTGGTCAGTGTCAGAGGCTGCCCAGGGAGGGGGTTGAGTCCCCTTCCCTGGAGGGGTTTAAGGGACGGGTGGACGAGGTGCTGAGGGACATGGGTTAGTGATTGATGGGGACGGTTGGACTCGATGATCCTGAGGGTCTTTTCCAACCTGGTGATTCTCTGATTCTATGCTGCTACCCAGGGATGCTGATACGCAGTGGGTACCAATGCCCTAGGAGAGGGATAACTCAGTTCCCATTGGATCATAAGACAAAAGTTCCCTGTATCACCTCCAGCCACAGGTCCATCAGCACAAAGCACGAACTGGAGCTGCTGCAGCTCCTGCGTGTGGGAAACGCCTTTTCCACCATCGCTCAGCTCCGAGCAGCGCGCTGACAGCCGACAAGCCCATTCCTGCTCGCGCCAACGGCGGCTCCTGCTTCATAAAAAGCTGCTGGCGAGCAGGCAGCGTGTCAGCAAGTCTCAGCGCTTCCCTCCCCACCAACCAACCAACCAACCCACCCCTCCGGAAAGATTTTATAATCGTCCTCATCTGTCACGGCTTGCAGACGGCGCCGAGCTGCCTCGCAGCGATGCTCAAGCCGAGCTGCAAATGCAAATCCTGCTCGTGCGAGCTCAGGGCTGAGCCGTGGAGGGGCACCCCACTTCTTTGGGGGGGGCGACGAAGACCTTTCCGAGAAGGAAAACACTCTGGGATGCTCAGGGTTAATCAACCTTTAGGGTGCGAGGGGCTCAGCTTCTCCCTGCAGACCCCGAAAGCAGCTCCAGATGAGCCCCCTAAGAGCAGGTCTGGGTCTTCCACCCCATTCGGTGCCTTGGGAGGCAACGCGAGGAGCCCCAGCGTCTGGTGGGACACCCCAACGGGACCTGCTCCCATCGCATCGTGGTCTTAGGGACCTAGCAGGACCCTCAAGGAGAGGATGGGAACGAGAAAAGGGGTGCAGGGAGCAGCCCTGAGTCCTGGGCTGCTGGTGCTCGGCGCTGCGTCTCCAGCATCGCCAGGCAGCTCTGCCCCATCTCTCGGGGCATCTCCGCCTGCCACCACCGCGCCCCAACGCGCTTCCTCTTGAGTCATGGAAAAATCTTCAACCCAGAGAGAAACCTGGGGCAGGAAACTCCCAGGGGAGCTGAACACTCGCTCTGGGGTTGGGGACCAGAGCAGCCAACGGCTCCAGGGAGCCCGGGGTGGTGGAGTGGGAGAGAAAGGGAGGTTGCCTAGATGTCATTGAGCTGGCCAGGAGCTCCCCAAGACCTCCCCAAGGTGGCCAAGAGCTCCCCAAGCTGTCCAGGAGCTCCCCCAGACCTCCTCGAGCTGGCCAGGAGCTCCTCAAGACCTCTCAGAGCTGGCCAGGAGCTCACCCAGACCTCCTCAAGCTGGCCAGGAGCTCCCCAAGACCTCCTCGAGCTGGCCAGGAGCTCCTCAAGACCTCTCAGAGCTGGCCAGGAGCTCACCCAGACCTCTCAGAGCTGGCCAGGAGCTCACCCAGACCTCCTCAAGCTGGCCAAGAGCTCCCCAAGACCTCCTCGAGCTGGCCAGGAGCTCCCCAAGACCTCTCAGAGCTGGCCAGGAGCTCACCCAGACCTCCTCGAGCTGGCCAGGAGCTCCCCAAGACCTCTCAGAGCTGGCCAGGAGCTCACCCAGACCTCCTCGAGCTGGCCAGGAGCTGCCCCAGACCTCTCACAGCTGGCCAGGAGCATCCCCAAGGTGGCCAGGAGCATCCCCAAGGTGGCCAGGAGCATCCCAAGACCTCTCAGAACTGGCCAGGAGCATCCCCAAGACCTCCCCAAGCTGGCCAGGAGCATCCCCAGGGTGGCCAGGAGCTCCCTCAGGCCTCACCAAGCTGGGCAGAGCAGAAGCTCTGCCTAAGCAGAACCCCCCCAGCCTCCACCAGGCTCTCTCCTTTCAGCAGAAACGCCAGGGGCTGAATGGAAATCAGCTGCCTTCGTTAAGCATGCATGACCTGGATTTGGAGGAATTAATTAGAGCCCAATCAATTAACGCCTCTCCCTGCCCTGGCCCATCACGACCCGTACCCCACGTGCCCTGGCAGGGGTGTGGGGTGGCCCTGGATCACGAGCAGCCGGGTTCAGCTTGGTGGCCACCAGCAGCTTCGTGGGGACCCACAGGAGAGCTGAGGTCCCTCTGAACCCCCAACATTGGATGCCTTCTCTACTCCTCCAGGCTCAGCTCCTCTGCAGAGATGGGGGGACCCAGACCTCACCGAGCTGGCCAGGAGCTCCCCAAGGTGATCAGGAGCTCCCCAAGACATCCCCAAGATGACCAGGAACTCCCCAAGGTGGCTAGGAACATCCCTAAGGTGACCAGGAGCTCCCCATGGTGGTCAGGAGCATCCCCAAGACCTCCCCAAGGTGGCCAGGAGCTCCCCAAGGTGGCCAGGAGCTCCCCAAGGTGGCCAGGAGCATCCCCAAGACCTCCCCAAGGTGGCCAGGAGTATCCCCAAGACCTCCCCAAGGTGGCCAGGAGCTCCCCAAGGTGGCTAGGAGCATCCCTAAGGTGACCAGGAGCTCCCCATGGTGGTCAGGAGCACCCTCAAGACCTCCCCAAGGTGACCAGGAGCTCCCCAAGGTGACCAGGAGCATCCCCAAGGTGCCCAGGAGCTCCCCAAGGTGGTCAGGAGCATCCCCAAGACCTCCCCGAGCTGCCCAGGAGCATCCCCAAGACCTCCCCAAGGTGACCAGGAGCTCCTCAAGGTGGCCAGGAGCATCCCCAAGACCTCCCAAAGGTGACCAGGAGCATCCCCAAGGTGACCAGGAGCTCCTCAAGGTGGCCAGGAGCATCCCCAAGACCTCCCCGAGCTGGCCAGGAGCTCCCCAAGGTGGCCAGGAGCTCCCTAAGACCTTCCCAAGGTGTCCAGGAGCTCCCTAAAACCTTCCCAAGGTAGCCAGGAGCTCCCCAAGGTAGCCAAGAGCTCTCTCAGACCAGGAGGATCCCAGGATGGGGGTGCAGAGGGTCTGAGCCCCCCCACGTTTCTCTTCCCCTCTAGCTCTCAGCAGGACCTGGCGAGGCAGCTGCCAGGTTGCGACTTCAAACGAGCGTTGACGTGACGCGCAGAAAACCACAGAGGGAGGAAAAACAGCTTGTTCCTGCCCGTCCCCCCCTCTCGCCTGGCTCCTCCGGCCCCGGGGAGCAGAGGCGGCGGTGGCCTTGGCACCTTCCACCTCCACAACCAGCGTCGATGGCAGCGAGTCGACCCCCCCTGCACCTCCTGCTCGCGCTGGGAATGTGGGGTGAGTACGCTGGGGGGGCTCCATCCACCACGGGGATGGGGTGGTGGGACCGTGGACGCCCAACTTTGGTGTCCAGAGGGACCCAGCTCCATCCCGATCCCCAAAATCCCATGGCAAACCCTCCTGGTTTGTCCCCACCTGGCAGCCAGGTGCGTTTCGGGGGGGGCTCAGCTCCATATCCTTGGCTGTGGGTGCTCACCACGGCGAGGAGAGCATGGGAACACCTCATCCAAAGCCACGTGGGTCTGGTTTTCCCAGCTCGGAAGGTCCTCAGGGTGCTGGTCCCATCCCAGGAGGAAGCTTGGGGAGCAACCAGCCGTCCCCCCATCCTCATTCCCTTCCAGTTTCCGACTCTCACTCCACGTGGCGCAGCAGGTGTCCTGCTCCAGCTCAACGTGGGGATGGTGGCACCATCCACTCCTGCTCGGTGGCGGCTGCTCCATCCCCGGAGGTGTCCAAGGCCAGGTTGGATGGGGCTTGGAGCTCCTCATCCAGCGGGAGGTGTCCCTGCCCATGGCAGGAGGTGGGACTGGGTAGAAATCGAGGTCTCTTCCAACCCAAACCACTCCATGATGCCATGATGCCTACTTAGCAGTAATTAGCAGGCACAATTATGGTGGCCTGGTGGCCACCACCAGCTCCTCACCAGCAGCATCATCATCTTCACCACAACGAAAAGCTGAGATGAACCCTAGAACTGCCCGTCGCCCCCAAAAATGATCAGTGATGGATTGATGCTCCATTCCCTTCTCTCTTGCAGCCATCCCCGACCATGGAGGAGCCGTCCCAAGCCCTGGAGGTGAGCGTGATGGGGACAGCGGCTCAGGGACCGAGCCAGGGATTCGTTAGCGGCTCCTCAGCCTTGGAGCTCCTTCATGGAGCTCGTCAGCCTCAGGCTTTCCAGCCTAGTGATTCTATCATTCATATTTTGATGTTTCTGCCCCATTCTCAGAGGTTTCTGCCCCAGGTTTTGATGGTTCTGCTCCATTCTCGGAGGTTTCTGCTCCACGTTTTGATAGGAATGATTGGACTCGATGATCCAGTGGGTCCTTTCCAACCTAGTGATTCTATCATTCATATTTTGATGTTTCTGCTCCATTCTCAGAGGTTTCTGCCCCATATTTTTATGTTTCTGCTCCATTCTCGGAGGTTTCTGCTCCACGTTTTGATAGGAATGATTGGACTCGATGATCCAGTGGGTCTTTTCCAACCTAGTGATTCTATGATTCATATTTTGATGTCTCTGACCCATTCTCAGAGGTTTCTGCCCCAGGTTTTGATGTTTCTGCTCCATTCTCAGAGGTTTCTGCCCCATATTTTTATGTTTCTGCTCCATTCTCAGAGGTTTCTGCCTCGTGTTTTGATAGGAACGGTTGGACTCGATGATCCAGTGGGTCCTTTCCAACCTAGTGATTCTACGATTCCATCTTTGTTAGCTGGAGCTGCCTTGGCTGGGAAGGTGTCTCCGAAGCATCGTGTAGGATTCGAGCAGCCAAATCTCCTAGCTCAACCCCCAAAAACTCTGTTTCCATCCTGTTCCACCTTGCGAGAATCGTAGAATCACCAGGTTGGAAAGGACCCACTGGATCATCGAGTCCAACCATTCCCATCAAAATACGGGGCAGAAACCTCTGAGAACGGGGCAGAAACATCAAAATATGAATCGTAGAATCACCAGGTTGGACAAGACCCACTGGATCATCGAGTCCAACCAGCCGCTGGAGCCAAGCAGCAATGAAGCAGCGAAGAAAAGAGCCGGAAAACACTCTGCGAAGGGAAGGAAAGTCCCTCACGCTTGTTCTTTCCCCGCAGAGCCCACCCTGAGGCTCACCGGCGGCGGCTGCCGCTGCACCGGGATGCTGGAGGTGATGCGGGACGGCAAGTGGAGCCGCGTGTGCCGGGACGGCGTGAGCAAAGCCGGCGCGGAGAGCATCTGCCACCAGCTGGGTTGTGGTCCCACCACCATTGAACCTCTCCGGTTCTTCTCTACCGGTGGGAAGGAGCCTCGCGTGCAGTCGCTGCGGTGCCTGCGGCTGGCGGCAGAGCCGGTTGGATGCCGGTGGCTGCCGGCAAACTGCACGGAGCACGTTTTCCTTTCATGCCACGGTGAGCCTGGACCCCCAACCCCAGCCACCTCCAGCCCTGGGGACCATCCAGCCTCACGTGGCCCCTCGCTTTTCGTTTCAGAGCCGGTGAAAAGCAGCCCTGAGCCCTCATCGCCAGCCCCGGTCACCACGCCAGAGCCCCCCGGTAAGAGTCTCAAGCAAAGAAAATCTTCATTTTGGTTTGGATTTGGAGCTCGCTTGGGCTCGTTAACGGTGTTTGCAGCAGTGATGGAGCAACCAGGCTTCACACATGGAGGGACTTTCTGCTCAGTGGTAGAATGGGTTGGGTTGGACAGGAGCTCAGAGCTCAAAGTTCCAATCCAGGGACACCTCCCACTGGATCAGGGGCTCCAAGCTCCATCCAACCTGACCTTCAACACCTCCAGGGATGGGGCAGCCACCCCTGCTCTGGGAAACCTGGGCCAGGACATCCCCACTCTCACAAAAAAATATTTCTCCCCAAGATCTCATCTCCATCTCCCCTCTTGCAGCTCCAAACCCTCATCCTATCCCTGCAATCCACGATCCAGAGCCCCTCCTCAGCTTTCCAGGAGCTCCTGTCCATCCTGGAAACTCCTCTAAGGTCTCCCCGCAGCCTTCTCTTCTCCAGGCTCAACAACCCCAACTCTCTCCTCGCACAGGAGGTTCTCCAGCCATCGCATCATCTCCGTGGCCTCATCTCAATAACGTCCTCCTGGTCCATAACGAGCTGCTTTTTCTCCTGTCCCTCACCAGGACCCCCCCGGCTGCTGCTGGTGGACGGGGACTCGTTCTGCTCGGGCTTCGTGGAGCTGCACGCGTGGGGGTCGTGGGGAGCCGTGGCGAGCAGCCCGGCTCTCGGTCCCGAGCTGGCCACCCGCATCTGCCGGGCTCTGCGCTGCGGCAACGCCGTCGACGGCCACGCCGCGCGGGAGTGGGAAAGCCACTCGCCGGTGCGGTGGGAGGTGGTGGAACCCTGTGACAGCCTCTCACTCCTCGAGTGCTTCAACAGGAGCGATGCCCGACGAGGAGCAGCACCTGCCTTCATCACCTGCTCAGGTGAGAGCTCGCCAGGCACGGCCCTGCTCCTTCCTTAGAATCAGAGAATCACCAGGTTGGGAGAGACCCACCGGATCATCGAGTCCAACCATTCCCATCAATCACTAACCCATGTCCCTCAGCGCCTCGTCCACCCGTCCCTTAAACCCCTCCAGGGAAGGGGACTCAACCCCCTCCCTGGGCAGCCTCTGACACTGACCAATCACCCTTGCCAGGAAAAATTTCTTCCTAATATCCATCCTGAGCCTCCCCTGGTGGAGCTTGAGGCCATTCCCTCTCGTCCTGTCCCCTGTCCCTTGGGAGAAGAGCCCAGCTCCCTCCTCTCCACAACCTCCTCTCAGGGAGTTGCAGAGAGCAATGAGCTCTCCCCTCAGCCTCCTCTTCTCCAGGCTGAACCCCCCCAGCTCTCTCAGCCGCTCCTCTTCTTCTCCAGCCCCTTCCCCAGCTCCGCTCTCTTCTCTGCACTCGCTCCAGAGCCTCAACATCCTTCTTGTGCTGAGGGGCCCAGAACTGACCCCAGGATTCGGGGAGCGGTCTCCCCAGGGCCCAGTCCAGAGGGAGAAGAACCTCCTGGGACCTGCTGGTTCCTTGGAGCCCTCCCTGTCCCACTGACCAGTTCAGCTGCCTCCGATGTGCTCCAGGGCTGCTTTTTCCCCTGTGGAGATGGGGGATCATGGTGCCTGGGCAGCTGAAACCCTGAGCATCAACCTCATGTGCCCCACACACCCCATGTGCCCCACACACCCCATGTGCCCCACACACCCCATGTGCCCCACACACCCCATCCACCCACTCCGGCTCTTGCCCTCCTTGCGTGCGAAGGCAAAACAGGAAACCTCTCTGGCACACTCGGTTCCCGGCAGTGGCACCCCAAGCCCTGAGCTTTGAACGCAAAGCAAGCATCGCCCCAAAACTCAGCATGAGTGTGTGTGGGAACCAGGCAGAACCCAGCACTCTGCTTGTCCACACCTCTCGGGTGCTTGCTGTGAGCATCTCCTCACTGAGCATCTCCTCGCTGCGAGTATCTCCTCGCTGTGAGCATCTCCTCGCTGAGAGCATCTCCTCGCTGAGAGCATCTCCTCGCTGAGAGCATCTCCTCGCTGAGAGCATCTCCTCACTGTGAGCATCTCCTCACTGAGCATCTCCTCACTGAGCATCTCCTCACTGTGAGCATCTCCTCGCTGAGAGCATCTCCTCACTGAGCATCTCCTCACTGTGAGCATCTCCTCGCTGCGAGCATCTCCTCACTGAGCATCTCCTCACTGTGAGCATCTCCTCGCTGCGAGCATCTCCTCACTGAGCATCTCCTCGCTGTGAGCATCTCCTCGCTGCGAGCATCTCCTCACTGAGCATCTCCTCGCTGTGAGCATCTCCTCGCTGTGAGCATCTCCTCGCTGAGAGCATCTCCTCACTGAGCATCTCCTCACTGTGAGCATCTCCTCGCTGCGAGCATCTCCTCACTGAGCATCTCCTCACTGTGAGCATCTCCTCGCTGCGAGCATCTCCTCACTGAGCATCTCCTCGCTGTGAGCATCTCCTCGCTGCGAGCATCTCCTCACTGAGCATCTCCTCGCTGTGAGCATCTCCTCGCTGTGAGCATCTCCTCGCTGTGAGCATCTCCTCGCTGTGAGCATCTCCTCGCTGCGAGCATCTCCTCGCTGCGAGCATCTCCTCGCTGCGAGCATCTCCTCACTGAGCATCTCCTCGCTGTGAGCATCTCCTCGCTGTGAGCATCTCCTCGCTGTGAGCATCTCCTCGCTGTGAGCATCTCCTCGCTGTGAGCATCTCCTCGCTGTGAGCATCTCCTCGCTGTGAGCATCTCCTCGCTGTGAGCATCTCCTCGCTGTGAGCATCTCCTCGCTGAGAGCATCTCCTCGCTGCGAGCATCTCCTCGCTGCGAGCATCTCCTCGCTGAGAGCATCTCCTCGCTGCGAGCATCTCCTCGCTGCGAGCATCTCCTCGCTGTGAGCATCTCCTCGCTGAGAGCATCTCCTCGCTGCGAGCATCTCCTCACTGAGCATCTCCTCGCTGCGAGCATCTCCTCGCTGCGAGCATCTCCTCGCTGCGAGCATCTCCTCGCTGCGAGCATCTCCTCGCTGCGAGCATCTCCTCGCTGCGAGCATCTCCTCGCTGCGAGCATCTCCTCACTGAGCATCTCCTCGCTGAGAGCATCTCCTCGCTGAGAGCATCTCCTCGCTGAGAGCATCTCCTCGCTGAGAGCATCTCCTCGCTGCGAGCATCTCCACGCTGCGAGCATCTCCTCACTGAGCATCTCCACGCTGAGAGCATCTCCTCGCTGTGAGCATCTCCTCGCTGAGAGCATCTCCACGCTGAGAGCATCTCCACGCTGCGAGCATCTCCACGCTGCGAGCATCTCCTCGCTGCGAGCATCTCCTCGCTGCGAGCATCTCCTCGCTGCGAGCATCTCCTCGCTGAGAGCATCTCCTCGCTGAGAGCATCTCCACGCTGCGAGCATCTCCACGCTGCGAGCATCTCCTCGCTGAGAGCATCTCCTCGCTGAGAGCATCTCCTCGCTGAGAGCATCTCCTTGCCGTGAGCATCTCCTCGCCGCGAGCATCTCCTCGCCGAGAGCATCTCCTCGCTGAGAGCATCTCCTCGCTGAGAGCATCTCCTCGCTGAGAGCATCTCCTCGCTGAGAGCATCTCCTCGCTGAGAGCATCTCCACGCTGAGAGCATCTCCTCACTGAGCATCTCCTCACTGCGAGCATCTCCTCGCTGCGAGCATCTCCTCGCTGCGAGCATCTCCTCACTGAGCATCTCCTCGCTGCGAGCATCTCCACGCTGAGAGCACCTCCTTGCTGAGAGCATCTCCTCGCTGCGAGCATCTCCTCACTGAGCATCTCCTCGCTGCGAGCACCTCCTCGCTGAGAGCATCTCCTTGCCATGAGCATCTCCTCACTGCGAGCATCTCCTCGCTCTGAGCACCTCCTCGCTGAGAGCATCTCCTCGCTCTGAGCACCTCCTCGCCCCGAATATCTCCTTGCCATGAGCATCTCCTCACTGTGAGCATCTTCTCACCATGAGCATCTCCTCGCTATGAGCATCTCTTCGCCGTGAGCATCTCCTATGAGCATCTCCTCACCGCGAGCTGGTCCCAGGGGAAGGAGACCCATACCCAGCGATGTCTCCCTGTGCCTCAAATCCCTCTCTACCTCTTTTCCCCAGACTCTCACCTCAAATCCCCGCAGTGGAAGGCGAAACAGAGATCCTGCGAGCATCCCTGCGCCGAGAGTGGGTCCAGGGCCAGGAGAATCACACGCTGGTGGGGCCCTGAGCCCCATGGGCAGCTGTGATGTCTCCCCCTGGATCTGACCCCTCTCTCCTCTCCCCCCCAACCAGGCTCGCAGCCCCAGGCCCAGCGGAGGCTGGCGGACGGCCCCACGCCTTGCGAAGGGGACATGGAGATCTTCCACGAGGGACGGTGGCGGGTGCTGTGTGACAACCGGCCGTGGCGAGCTGAGTGGGGCCGGCAGCTGTGCCGGGAGCTGCGGTGCGGGAACCTCTCCTCCAGCGCCGAGATCCGCAACCCTCCTTCCAGGGGAGTCACCTGCACCGTCCCCAACCTGCACCTCTGCCCTGCCAACCTCAAGCCCCTCCCGACCTGCTCCAGGACCAGAATTGTGTGTAAGACACTGGGGGGGGTTTGATCCTGGGGAAACGTGGGGTACGGGTGGTGCTGGGCATCCCTGGGTCAGGCTGAGCCTCCCTGAGTGGCACTGGGCATCCCTGGATGATGCTGAATATCCCTGAGCGGTACTGAGCATCCCTGGGCGGTGCTGGGCACCCCTGGGTGGTGCTGGGCATCCCTGAGTGGTGTTGAGCATCCCTGTATGATGCTGAGCATCCTTGAGTGGTGCTGGGCATCCCTGGATGATTTTGAGCATCCCTGAGTGGTGCTGAGCATCCCTGGATGATTTTGAGCATCCCTGAGCGGCGCTGAGCATCCCTGGATGATTTTGAGCATCCCTGAGTGGTGCTGAGCATCCCTGGATGATTTCGAGCACCCCTGAGCAGCGCTGAGCATCCCCGGATGATTTTGAGCATCCCTGAGCAGCGCTGAGCATCCCTGGATGATTTTGAGCATCCCTGAGCGGTGCTGAGCATCCCCGGATGATTTTGAGCATCCCTGAGCAGCGCTGAGCATCCCTGGATGATTTTGAGCATCCCTGAGCGGTGCTGAGCATCCCTGGATGATTTTGAGCATCCCTGAGCAGCGCTGAGCATCCCTGGATGATTTCGAGCATCCCTGAGCGGCGCTGAGCATCCCTGGATGATTTCGAGCATCCCTGAGCAGTGCTGAGCATCCCCGGATGATTTTGAGCATCCCTGAGCGGTGCTGAGCATCCCTGGATGATTTTGAGCATCCCTGAGCAGCGCTGAGCATCCCTGGATGATTTTGAGCATCCCTGAGCAGCGCTGAGCATCCCTGGATGATTTTGAGCATCCCTGAGCAGCGCTGAGCATCCCTGGATGATTTTGAGCATCCCTGAGTGGTGCTGAGCATCCCTGGATGATTTCGAGCATCCCTGAGCGGCGCTGAGCATCCCTGGATGATTTTGAACATCCCTGAGCAGTGCTGGGCATCCCTGGATGATTTTGAGCATCCCTGAGCGGTGCTGAGCATCCCTGGATGATTTTGAGCATCCCTGAGCAGTGCTGGGCATCCCTGGATGATTTTGAGCATCCCTGAGCGGTGCTGAGCATCCCTGGATGATTTTGAGCATCCCTGAGCGGCGCTGAGCATCCCTGGATGATTTTGAGCATCCCTGAGCAGCGCTGAGCATCCCTGGATGATTTTGAGCATCCCTGAGCAGCGCTGAGCCGCCCTGGATGATTTTGAGCATCCCTGAGCGGTGCTGAGCATCCCTGGATGATTTTGAGCATCCCTGAGCGGTGCTGAGCATCCCCGGATGCTGCAGGGAGCTGGGATTTCCGCGTGCGAACGCCTGGGGAACTGGCAGAGGGTGTGAGCTCAGGGCAGGGGATGGAGAAACCCTCGTCCAGGTGACCAGCAGGCTGGTGGGGGCTCAGGCTCTCGGCCTCAGCGGGACAAGGCTCTTCCGCGCTCACTCCCATCCTCTCCCCAGGCCAGGATTCCAAACCGCATCCCGCGGGCCCGGCCGCGGGCACCATCGTCAGCATCTGCCTGGCCCTGCTCCTCCTGGGCGTCCTCGCGCTCATCTGCGGCCCTCCCGCCTACAGGAAGGTGATGAAGAGAAGTAGGTGCCCAGCTCCACAGCTTCTCCTCCTCGTCATCCTCCTCCTCAGCCCAGACGCTTCCCCCTGGTCTCTATGGGACACGCTCGTGCCGCTCAACCCCACGAATCCCATTGTCCCCAAGCAGCACGGACGCGGGGAAGGGGGTGGCAGAGGGAGCGGGACGCGCTTTGAAGGCTGCGGAGAGGATTAGGAACCGAGCGGGACACAAAGGAGCAGGCAGAGGGGATTATCCGGGTTGGCATCGGGGATGTAGCCGGAGGAAAGAGAAGCATCAGGCGAATCCTCGGAGAGATTCCCCCCCTCTCACCACCTGCCTCTGCCTTCCAGTCTCCAAAAAGAAGCAGCGGCAATGGATCGGCCCCACGGGACTCAACCAGACGGGTGAGGAATCAAAGAATCACCAGGTTGGAAAAGACCCTCAGGATCCTCGAGTCCAACCGCCCCCATCAATCACTAACCCATGTCCCTCAGAGCCTTGTTCACTCATCCCTTAAACCCCTCCAGGGAAGGGGACTCAACCCCCTCCCTGGGCAGCCTCTGACACTGACCAATCACCCTTTCCGTGAAATATTTTTTCCTGCTGTCCAGCCTGGAGGAGCTTGAGGCCATTCCCTCTCGTCCTGTCCCCTGTCCCTTGGGAGAAGAGCCCAGCTCCCTCCTCTCCACAACCTCCTCTCAGGGAGTTGCAGAGAGCAATGAGCTCTCCCCTCAGCCTCCTCTTCTCCAGGCTGAACCCCCCCAGCTCTCTCAGCCGCTCCTCTTCTTCTCCAGCCCCTTCCCCAGCTCCGCTCTCTTCTCTGCACTCGCTCCAGAGCCTCAACATCCTTCTTGTGCTGAGGGGCCCAGAACTGACCCCAGGATTCGGGGAGCGGTCTCCCCAGGGCCCAGTCCAGAGGGAGAAGAACCTCCCTGGCCCTGCTGGCCACGCCGGGTCTGATCCAAGCCAAGATGCCCTTGGCCTTCTTGGCCCCCTGGGCCCCTGCTGGCTCCTGTTCAACCAACACCCCCAGGTCCTTCTCCTCCAGGCAGTTTCCAGCCAGACTTCTCCTAGGCTGGAGCTGCTCAGGGTTGTTGTGCCCCAAGTGCAGGACGCGGCAGCTCTCTCAGCCTGTTCTCCAGCCCCTTCCCCAGCAACTCAAGGGTGTCCGTGTCGTGGGGATTGGGGTTTGGGGTTGATTTCGGGGCCGTTCGCCCCTCGGCCGCAGCGGGCTCGCACCCAGCTCCGCTTCTCGCTTCCTGCTACCGCATTGACTCATCGGCACGATATTAACTCAACTGGGAGAGCCGAGCCCCAGCGGCCCCAGCTCACGGCACAAACCGGGGTCCTGCTTTTGCTCAGCCTCCTTCCCCTCCCAGGCTTTGCGCCTTGAACCTGCTGCTGCACCCCAAAACTGCACCCTAACCCCAAATCCTGACTCCTCTCCCTCTACCTCCTCCAGTCTCCTTCAACCTCACCAGCACCATCACCCAAACCTGCTCCTGCACCCCAAATCCTCTCACCCATCTCGTCCAGTCCCCTTCCACCTCAACAGGACCATCACCCCAAGCCTCTTCCTGCACCCCAAAACTGCACTCTAACCCCAAATACCGACTCCTCTCCCTCCATCCCCTCCAGTCTTCTTCCATCTCACCAGCACCATCACCCAAACTTGTTCCTGCACCCCAAATCCTGACTCCTCTCTTGCATCTCTCCTAGTCTCCTTTCACTGCAACAGGACCATCACCCCAAACCTCTTCCTGCACCCCAAACCTCTTCCTGCACGCTAACCCCAAATCCCAACTCCTCTCTCCCAGTTCCCTTCCATCTCACCAGCACCATCACCCAAACCTGCTCCTGCACCCCAAATCCTGACTCCTCTCCCTCCATCTCCTCCAGTCCCCTTCCACTGCAACAGGACCATCACCCCAAATCTCTTCCTGTACCCTAAACCTCTTCCTGCACCCTAATCCCAAATCCCGACTCCTCTCCCTCCATCCCCTCCAGTCTTCTTCCACCTCACCAGCACCATCACCCAAACTTGTTCCTGCACCCCAAATCCTGACTCCTCTCTCGCATCTCTCCTAGTCTCCTTTCACTGCAACAGGACCATCACCCCAAACCTCTTCCTGCACCCCAAAACTGCACCCTAACCCCAAATCCCGACTCCTCTCGCTCCATCTCCTCCATCCTCACCAGCACCATCACCCAAACCTGCTCCTGCACCCCAAATCCTCTCACCCATCTCCTCCAGTCCCCTTCCACCTCAACAGGACCATCACCCCAAGCCTCTTCCTGCACCCCAAAACTGCACCCTAACCCCAAATCCCGACTCCTCTCCCTCCATCTCCTCCAGTCTCCTTCCACCGCAACAGCACGGTCACCCCAAGGTCGCGGTCGGAGGGTCAGCGAGCGCAAGGGGGGGACAACGACTACGCTCAGCCCCCCCAGAGGAGCTCCCACCTCTCGGCTTATCCAGGTAGGCGCAGGACGATGCTGGGAACGGCTTCTCCTGCCGGGGACCAACCACCCGAGCAAGACTCCTTGAGCTCAACCTCCAGGCACCGTAACGAGCCACCTCTTCTCTCCTGCAGCCCTGGAAGGCAGGTGCAGACCTTCCCACCCTCCGGATAACTCCTCGGAAAGCGATTACGACCTCTACTCTGCCAGCAGGGTGTGACCTCCTGCTCCGAGCCAACCCCACGGACCACCCCGCGCTGAACCAGGGTGGTCACGAAGCTGTGCGACGGCTCAGCTTGCGGCTTTTCTTGCATTTTTTTTTTGGGGGGGGAAGAGTTTGTCTTCCCTTCGCCAGGCACCTTCCTGCCCTGCAGGCAGAGGTGGGATGCAGCACGAGGAAAGGAAAACCTGTGAGGAAGGAGCCCACGGAGATGATCCGACGGCTGGAGAACCTCCTGGATGAGGAGAGAGTCGGGGATTTCCAGCTTAGAGAAGGCTTCGAGGTGACCTTAGAGCAGCCTCTAAGACTGAAAGGGGCTCCAGGAAAGCTGGGGAGGGGCTCTGGATCAGGGAGGAAAGGGATAGGATGAGGGGAAGGGTTTGGAGCTGAAAGAGGAGAGATGGAGATGAGATCTTGGGGAGGAATGTTTTGCTGAAGGAAGCCCAGGTTGCCCAGAGCTGGGGTGGCTGCCCCATCCCTGGAGGTGTTGAAGATCAGCTGGGATGGGGCTTGGAGCCTCTGATCCAGTGACTGGTGTGGGACTGGCTGGGCTTTGAGGTCCCTTCCAACCCAAACCGTTGCACGAGTCTACGATTCTACGCAATTTTGAGCATTCCGCTCCAGCGAAAGATGCTCCTCGGTTGAACAAGGCGACCTTTGAAGGTTCTTTCCAACCCAAACCCTTCTGCGATCGTACGCGATGCTGAACGGAGCGAAGCTGGTGGAAGAGAAGATGGACCCCTGCGCTGCTCACCTCAGAAAAAAAGCTCCATCCCAGCTCATCTTGGCTTTGGCTGCACCCCAGCACCTTTCTGAGAAAGCTTCCTCTCGCTTTTGAGCCTCTCTCATGGGAAAAATGTGTGAGGTGGGGAGATTTTAAGCTATTTATACGGGTCTGAAGGCTTCATACCTGCACTGAGAGCAGAGCAGCCACGCTCACGGGGGTTTTCCGGCTTCTCCGTCTCTCAAAACTGGGATAATCACGCTCCTCCTCGCCACCCAGGCTGGCTTGAAAGCAAAATCAGCTGCTGACAGGATTCCAGGAGCTGCAACGACCCGCGCTCGGCTCCGTTTACGTGGGATTGGGGCGAAGGTGAAAAACACAAACGTGACGAGCATGGGGAGAGGGAGAACAAGTCTGAGATATTTAAAAAAACAACAATCATTGTAATAAAACTGGGTTTTTTTTTTCTAGTAATAACGCCTCATTCTCTTCCTTCCAACGCTACCATCCCGTACACCGCTGGGTTTCCCAGCTAGGGAGATAAAAGAAGGGCTAGAGGCAGGGGAGGAGATACAGAAAAGCCCCAGGGTGCCTTAGATGGAAAAAAAATACAGCAGGAAAGATGAGTTGGAAGATGGTCCTGCAAGATTCATCGACCGCACCAAGGGGGAGTTGGTGTAAAGACGCCAGGAGGGCATAAAAATCAATAGGAAGGGTCAACGCTTCCGAAAGCGACCGCTGCCCCGGCCCCGCATCTCAATTCATCAAATTTTATTACTGTAATTAACCACGGACAGGGAATTGTTTCCATCAACCCCCCCCAAAAAACGTTTTTTCTAGTCCATTAGTAATATTTCCTCGTCAATAACTTACAGGGATACAGGCAGGATTGGTAGGATAAAGTGCTGAGCAAAGCGAACCCCGTTGTGGCTCCCTCCGGTAATTAAGTGTTTCCTGAGAAGGGGGACGGGAGGAAGGTTGGAGCCCGGAGTATCCCAAATATCTTTCTCATTCCGCAGGGATCCGGGGGCGGGTTGCTGAGCCCCAGCCTTTCTGAGCTGGGCAGGAGGCACCGACTCTCGCTCCTCCCTGTGAGCCGAAGCACAAGATGTCGCGCCAGGGTGGTTTGCTCCAAAAATCAGGGAAAATATCCACGTGTCGACCTAGCAGGACCTCGGCGAGAGAGGGCACAGCCGGCACAGTCTGGGAAAGGCGCCGGGACTGGACACAAGCAGCAGCGAGCGAGGTTTTCGCTCCCCAGCGAGCTGGGAGAGTCCAAATCCGAGGAACAGTCTCAGCTTCGGAGCACGCTCGTACTCAAAGCACCTCGGGCAGCAGGAGTTATCCCACACCGACATAAACCCCCCCCAAATTCCAAGGTCTGGAGCACCTGAGAGGTGAGCCAATTGCTTTTCTTTGCTGTTTGGAATCACCTACAAGCCAGGTTGGCTCTGCCTCTCGCTGCCAAGAAGGTCCTTGGCGCATCCGAGCGGTGAGCTGGCTGCTTCTCCCTGCTACAATCCATTCGGAATACGCTTACAAGCCAGGCTGGCTCTGCCTCTCCCTTCCAGAAAGGTCCTTGGGAAGCAGGGAGTGTTTTGCGTCAGAAATACTGTCGGAAATTCTCATCGTGTCTTTGGAAAAGGCTTAGAAGGCCGACGCTACGTCCGTTATCCCTAAGCGAACGACAGGGATGCACGGAGAAGTTTCTCTTGCACAACACAGAGGGATCAGGCTCTCGGCGACCGTAATCGGCGCACATTATTCCAAGTACCTGGAAGACCGCTCGGCTTTCAGCCCAGAGGGTTGAGGAGCCGATCTGGAAGCGAATCCTTCAGTCCGGCAGCGATCGGCACAAACGGAACGCAAAGAGGCACCAGATCCTTGGAGCCGCTTCTCTCCCTCATCCCGCGTAATGCTCGCACGGGGATGGATCCAAGAGCAACGCTCTCTGCTTGCTCAGCTTCCTCAGTCCCCAGAAAGAGGAGGGAGCAGCGGAGGATGCTCCCGGGAGGCCAGTTTTTAGTAGCCAGGCCAAGCAGGGCGTGGAGGGTTTGGAGGTGGCGGGTATCCAAAGGGTGCGGGAGGTCCAGGAGGATAGGGAGGCTGCGGGGGGATCGGGAAATTTGGGAGAGGGGGCTGGGTTGGGTAGGGACACGGCGGCCTGGCCGCTCCAGGGGGGATGTAGGGAGGGTATCCAGGTCTGGGAGGCACCGGAGGCTGAGGTGGGGCTCTGGATGGAGACCAGGAGTAACCCAGCGCTGGAGATGAGCCTCCTGAGGGGGGTCTGGGATAGCCCGGCACGGAGTCGGAAGCCTGTGCCAGTGGGTATCCGGCACCCGGAGGAGGCTGAGAGGAAGCAACGTGGCCCACGGCGACTGGAGAGCCAGGAAAAGGAGCAGCAGGGAGAGCTCCGTGAGCCGTGGGGCCGGCTGGCACGGTCGGAGCGGGGCTGTAGGGCAACGGGAAGGGAGTTGCTCCTGATGGGAACGGTTGCGGCTTCGGTGGTTCAGATACGGGAGGAGGCAGCGGCTGCCGAGAGTCCCTGCCGGGCTCTCGCGATGCTTCCAACCTCCTCAGGATCTCCTGCAGCTTCTCAACTCGGACCCGGCGCAAGTGGGACAACTTCCTCATGACAGCAAACTGCTCCAGAAAGGTCTCCAGGGGCACCTCACCCTCCAGGAACTTCTCAGCCATTTTCTGGAAGAGAAAATAGCCTTGGGTTCAGCATCGCAAGGTCCAGAGGAACCCAAGGAGATGATCTGAGGGCTGGAGAACGTCCTGTAAAAGTCCAGGCTGAGAGAGTTGGGCTTGTTCAGCCTGGAGAGAAGGCTGCGGGGAGACCTTACAGCAGCTTCCAGAACGAAAGGGGATCCAGCTGAGGAGGGGCTCTGGATCAGGGAGGGCAGGGACAGGATGAGGGGAAGGAAGGGTTTGGAGCTGAAAGAGGGGAGATGGAGATGAGATTTTAGGGAGAAATGTCTTTTTGTGAGGGTGGGGAGGCCCTGGCCCAGAGCAGAGGTGGCTGCCCCATTCCTGGAGATGTTGAAGACCAGGTTGGATGGGGCTTGGAGCTCCTGATACCATCGGAAGCGTCCCTGAGGTAGGAACTGGATAGGCTCTGAGATCCTTTCAGATCCAAACTATTCCACGATTCTACGGCTCCTCATCTCCAAGCCCAGCTTAGGATTCCTGTCTCTTTTGACACACAAAGAACCATCGCCCAAACAAATCCAATTTTTTTGGATCTTGAACACCAAACTACAAAGAGATAATCCTTGATTTAAGGGATTAGGCTTGGGAGTGTAATTACAAGTCTTCGAGGGCTAATCATGTGAATTGCTGATGGGTTTAAACCTTAAGCTCACCTCCGACTCCTCCTCGATTTTCTGGCTTTCCACCTGCAGAAGATCCAGCAGGGTCTGAGGTTGCATCGCTGCGGAAAATCTCTCTGGGGGGAACAAAGAGAGCGGCAGAGGAGACCGTGAAACACGAAACAGGGTAAAATCATTAGCACTGTCGCATCAAACCATCCCACGATTCTACGATAAAACCTGAGGAGAAAAGAACCTGAGTCACTGTTGCATGAGTTTTAGCCCTGGACAGCATCTGCCTGATTGAGTTTGATCAACAAAATATCGATTTTATAGGCAGCAGAGACCTTTTTACCACCAGTCTGGAGGGTTTCCCTGCTCAGCGTGGCCGAGACGGTCAGGAAAGTGGAAGGAAGCTGCGAACCTACAGCCGATGGGATTCCAAGGTTTGGAAACGCTCACCTAGTTTTGCCTTTTGCTCCTTGCAGCGCTCAGCCAGCTTCTGCAGCTCCTCGTATTTGTTGGAGAGGTCGGTGCGCCCCGTCTCCAGCGGCGCCTGGAACTTTAGGTTCTGCTCGGCCAAGCTCCGGTTGGCAGCCAGGGCCATCTCCCTTTCCAGCTGCAGCTCCTGCACCTGGAGAAGGGGATGGAAGGGTCAGGGAGGGCACGGCGCTAGAGAAAACCTGGATCACGTCGTCACCTCGTACCTCCTGGGACTCCAGCGCCAGGCGCTCGATCTCCTCCGCGTTCTCCTGCAGCTCCTGGAGCTCCTCCACCGTCCGGTTCCGTAGTGTGTCCATCCTCCCAGAGGAGCCGCAGCTTCCTAGCCGCAGCTTCTTTTCAAATAAAAAGACCAGGTTTGATAAAGCCAACTACAAATAGGTCCTAATCCTCTTAGGGATTTCAAATCAGCTTAGCTGGACTGCTTGAAACAGCTACGCCGGAGAGGTTCCCCTATGCTGTGAAGAATCAGCGAGAATGAGGGGAGAGCGAGAAGGAAAACAGGACGTTATCCACTCGTTCCTGCTTTGGCAACTGGCTTTTTCCCTTTCCACAGCATGTTGGGAAGGATAATTTGGGAATCTCAAATGGGTTTGTAAAGGAAATATCAACTCACAGCCCCTGGACAGCAAAGCGACGTTGCCCTGACTCTTATTGCAACTGTTCGCTTCCAGATCCTCCTCGATCTCCTCGAATCCAACCCTTGATTTATTTCAAATAATCAGGGCTGCTTGACAACATTTAGCAGATTTTGCGGATGACACTGAGCTGAGTGGAGTGTGGATCTGCTGGAGAGTCGGGAGGCTCCGAAGGGATCTGACCAGGCTGGATCCATGGGCTGAGACCAACGGCAGGAGGGTTAACGAGGCCAAATGCCGCGTCCTGCACTTGGGGCACAACAACCCTGAGCAGCTCCAGCCTAGGAGAAGCCTGGCTGGAAACTGCCTGGAGGAGAAGGACCTGGGGGGGTTGGTTGAACAGGAGCCAGCAGGGGCCCAGGGGGCCAAGAAGGCCAAGAGCATCTTGGCTTGGAGCAGACACGGCGTGGCCAGCAGGGCCAGGGAGGTTCTTCTCCCTCTGGACTGGGCCCTGGGGAGACCGCTCCCCGAATCCTGGGGTCAGTTCTGGGCCCTCAGCACAAGAAGGATGTTGAGGCTCTGGAGCGAGTGCAGAGAAGAGAGCGGAGCTGGGGAAGGGGCTGGAGAAGAAGAGGAGCGGCTGAGAGAGCTGGGGGGGTTCAGCCTGGAGAAGAGGAGGCTGAGGGGAGAGCTCATTGCTCTCTGCAACTCCCTGAGAGGAGGTTGTGGAGAGGAGGGAGCTGGGCTCTTCTCCCAAGGGACAGGGGACAGGACGAGAGGGAATGGCCTCAAGCTCCACCAGGGGAGGCTCAGGATGGACAGCAGGAAAAAATCTTCATGGGAAGGGTGATTGGTCAGTGTCAGAGGCTGCCCAGGGAGGGGGTTGAGTCCCCTTCCCTGGAGGGGTTTAAGGGACGTGTGGACGAGGTGCTGAGGGACATGGGTTAGTGATTGGTGGGGATGGTTGGACTCGATGATCCGATGGGTCTTTTCCAACCTGGTGATTCTCTGATTCTGTATCGCGTGTTCCCATCACTGATGCGGGATGCAGTAAGATGGGAATGGATGGAAAACCAAGCGAGAAGCACAGTCCTGCTAAGAGGGAAAGGAACGCACCCAACGACCAACAGGAATTGCAGCGCAGTCCTAGATGCTCGTGGCTCTTCTACCTTTCACCCAGGTGAAACATCCCAGCGATATCGCGCTGGGAATGTTGCATCAGCCTCAGCACCTAATAGAGATGGAAAAGAGTTACCAAATCTCCTCATCCAGCATCCGGATAAACCCGTCTGAGCACCAGCTATGGAAAAACTGGGAAATCAGCTCCCTCACTGCATGGAAATGGATGGAAACTCATCGCTCTGCCAGTGGGAGTAAACTTGGGGAGGATGGTTTGTTATTTATGAGGCTCATGGAGCATTAGAGGGGGAAAAATGAGGAAGAGAGGCAAGTGGGAAGCTCAATCCGTGCTGGTGGGGAACTGGGAGAAGAGTCTGAATGGTCCCTGGGAGGGGGGATGCAAGGAGGTGGCCACCGGGAGGCCGAGAGGGGTGGGAAAAGGCCACCGGGAGGCCGAAAGCGGAGGGGGGGGGGGGAAAGGCCACCGGGAGGCCGAAAGCGGGGGGGGGGGGGGGGGAAAGGCCACCGGGAGGCCGAAAGCGGGGGGGGGGGGGGAAAGGCCACCGGGAGGCCGAAAGCGGGGGGGAAAAGGCCACCGGGAGGCCGAAAGCCGGGGGGGAAAAGGCCACCGGGAGGCTGAAAGCGGGGTGGGGGGAAAGGCCACCGGGAGCCCGAAAGCGGGGGGGGAAAGGCCACCGGGAGGCCGAAAGCGGGGGGGGAAAGGCCACCGGGAGGCCGAAAGCGGGGGGGGGGGAAAGGCCACCGGGAGGCCGAAAGCGGGGGGGGGGGGAAAGGCCACCGGGAGGCCGAAAGCGGGGGGGGGAAAGGCCACCGGGAGGCCGAAAGCGGGGGGGGAAAGGCCACCGGGAGGCCGGGGGGTGGGGAAGGCCACCGGGACGAGGCCTGGCCCGGCTGAGCGCTCCCCCCCGGTGGATTAAAGCTCCCCGGAGGGGCCACGAAGGCCGAAAGTAGCGTCAGGGCCGATTCGTGCTCCGCCTCCCCTTAGCGACCCCGATACCGGCGCCGCTCCCGATGCGGCCGCACTCACCCCCGCGCAGCCCGGGCCCTACTTCCGCCCCGCGCTTCCGGCTTCCGGCGTGGAGCGGAAGTGACCGGAGCCACAGGGCGGGAAGAAGGGCGGGAAGAAGGGCGGGGAGGGTGTCATGGCGTCATGGCGCCGCCGCCATCTTGTGATGTAGTGGGTGACTGAGCTGGGCTGACCCTCTGCCAGCCCCACCGTGCCCAAACTACCCAAACATCACGCTGTTCAATTAAATACCATGTTTCTACCTGTGCTTGTAGCTCTGCTCGAGCTGGGGCTGCTGGAACATGCCCCTGACACACCTGAGGCAAAAAGTAGCTACGAAAAGTGGAATATTTTTAACTTAACTTAAAGCAGAGTTCAGTTTTCACCCAAACAACTCTATTTTTTGAAAGTTAGGCTGAGCATCCATCCGATATCAATGTTTTTGTAGCATATTTTTCCCCAAATAGTGTTCATCCACACACTGTCATGAGACAAGAAGCAGCCACTATTACAAAAAGTAGAATATTCTGATTTAAGGTCAAGCAGAGTTGGTTTTTCATTCAGATAACTCTATTTTTTGAAAGTCAGACTGAATGGCCATCTGACAGAATGGGTTTTATAGTATTTTTTTTCTCCAAATAGTGTTTTTCCAGCCACCGTCATGATACAAGAAGCAGTTTCTATTACAACAAAAAGAAGAATGTTTTTATTTAAGGTAAAGTTATTTTTTCATCCAGATAACTCTGGTTTTTTGAAAGTCAGACTGAACATCCATCAGATTGCAAGGTTTTTATAGCATTTTTCCCCCAGGTAGTGTTTTTCCACACAACGTCACGATACAAGAAGCAGTTCCTATTACAAAAAGCAGAATATTTTTGATTTAAGCTACAGTAGAGTTTGGTCTGGAGAAGAGGAGGCTGAGGGGAGACCTCATCGCTCTCCGCAGCTCCTGGAAAGGAGGTTGTGGAGAGGTGGGTGCTGGTTTCTTCTCCCAAGCGCCAACCCAATAGGGTGAGAAGGAACGGCCTCGAATTGCTCCAGGAGAGGGTTTGGATGAGGAACAATTTCTTTACTGGAGAAGTGGTGAAGCATTGGAAGAAGCTACCCAGGGCGATGGTGGAGTCTCCATCCCTGGAGGGCTTCAAAACCAGCGTGGCCGTGGCACTTGGGGACGTGGTTTATTCGTCAGGGTGAGGTTGGACTGGATGAGCTTGGAGGGCTTTTCCAACCTTAATGATTCCATAGTTCTGTGACGGTGAAGCTGAGCCCGGTTCCCACCACCACGCTCCCTGCCCTCAGGGTTGGCGTGGTGAGGACAGCTCTGCCGTTTTGGATGTTGACTCAAAGTCTCCGCAGGAGCCCTGAGCAGCAGCTGCTCTGCGGATGCTTTTGTCTTCACCGGCTCATTCCAAAAAGCAGAAATCCGAGGAGCCACAGGCGAAGATGAGATGAGATTAATCACTATGACAAGAATTAGCAGGAGGGCGTTGTGACAAAGCTTGAGCATCGCCTGCCAAGCCGGCAGCTGGTTGAATTTCAGGTTTGGACTGGATTCATGATGAAATTTGAAGCTGTTTCTGCCTTTTCACCACCCCATCGGTGCCTGGCGGCAGCCTCTTCCCACAGTTTGTGTCTACGGAGGTCATGGAGCAAGGAAAGCTGCTGCAAAGCCACGTTGTTCTCCGCAGGTCACCTCGTGCTGAGTAGCAGGTGGTGTCACAGGGTCTCCAAAGCCTGTTGTTTCGGATGACTTGGAATTCTGTTGGCTGTAATCCTGGGCAGTCCAGCCCTGCGAGAAAGGAAAATGAAATTACAACTTCCTTGATGGGTAAAGGGATGGAGGGAAAATGAGTGTGGAGAGGGAAGTGGCAGTGAAAGTGTGATGGAGGTGGAGATGGGGGATAAAAGTGAGCAGACGTGCGAGAGAAGAGAGGACAGAAAAGCAGAGGAGGCGAGGGAATAAATACGGAGTGTTTTGCTGTGCATACAGACCCCATCAACCTCCCCAAATTTAACATCCTGGCTTTTTTTTTTTTTTTTTTTTTTCCCCAGGAGCCAAGAGATAAAAGCAAATCCTTCTTGAATACCTGCATTACCTCTTCCTTGCCTGAAACAGGAATGTTCCTGAGCAGCACGAGACAGAGGAAGCCCCAATCCCATCGCCCTCTACGCAGCTTTTATGCCGCTAGAACAGGACTAAAGATGATGTTAGGATGGGGAAAAGCTCCACGTTGCCGGATGAGACGGGTTGGAGGTGCTGAAGGGAGAGGAGACTGGGCAAGGTCACCCAGCTGGTAGAGAAGTGCTGCGATCCAGGCACATATCCCACAAAAGGCACCTCTTGTCCCTGCCGGAGCCACCACGTGAGGCTTGTTGTATAATAAATATGAGTCATAGGAATCCTAACAGGTTCCCTGATCAAGGGCGATGTGTTCGTAGCGGGGCTGATAACCGATGTTATTGCAAGAAAGGGGACTTGACTTTCCAAAGGGAGATCGATATTGCCGAGGCTTGTTTGAGGAGCAGTTTCCATGCACGCGGAAGGGCTGGAGCACATTTAATTAACGATTTATACGAAACAGAACTGAGTCGAGGATAAAGTACATTTTATTCAGATTTGCAGGAAGAAGGAAACAGAAGGGCCTCCAGTGAAATGATAAAAGTGTCACCAAGCAGTGAGAAATGTGAGGAATGAATATTTCCTGGTTGTCTCCTTACTGGGATCTTTGATTTGTGTAAGATGTTTTCAGCCGGACATCACAGGGTTGCTTTATCAGGTCAGAGGCTTAAAGACTGATATTAAACCATTAAACCATGCTTACGGACATGGTTTAGTGGTGGAGTTGGCAGTGTTAGGTTTAGAGTTGGACTTGATGATCTTAAAGGTCTTTTCCAACCTAAATGACTATAAATATGTCCCGTGAGCTAAAATAACCAAAAATCAGTAAGTATCCTAGTTACGCAAAGTACCAGCTTTCCAACCTGTCCTGCATCACCAGAGCATTTGTGGCCGAGAGCAAAGCTGCAGAAACATTTTCAGTGAGGAGCATTCAGCTCCTGAAACGGTTTAGGTCAGTTTGAAGGTTATTACCGTGAGGAGATGGAACAAGTGGTTTGGAGTCAAACGGAAACTTTCCGGAGCCAGCTATGGATGCAGGACTTCGTTAGCAAAGCTGATGATGTTTGCAGCTCCTTGGGCTCCCAAGTGGAGGGTGGCAGGGTAAGATTGGAGAACAAATAAACGCACAACAAGGGAAAGGTTAAAAACACCCTCATGTGTGAAGCTGATCTCTGCAATCCCGATCCTTGATTGGATTTCACCTTCTGTTTGTTATCGGGCCAAGTTCGTTTGTGGTTTTCCTTGAATGTTCCTTCTGACCCCAGGGGTCAAACGAAATTTGGAGCCTTTCCCAAGAGAAAGGAAAAAAAAAATTGATAGGGAATGCTGTTTGCTTTCATAGAATGGGTTGGGTTGGAAGGGACATCAAAGCCCATCCAGTTCCACCCCCTCACCATGGGCAGGGGCACCTCCCACAGGATCAGGGGCTCCAAGCCCCATCCAACCTGACCTCAAACACCTCCAGGCTCTCAAGACAAGGTTAATCTTTTGGAGGTGCCCATCATTCATGACGTGGCTGCTTGAGAAAGCCTACGTGTTACCTCCAACGCATCTCATGGCGTTGTTCCTCACCGTGATGACCCTTTCTCAGGATCCTACCCTTCTTTTAACCAGGAGTTTATCGGAAAGCACCATTTCTCCCGGCTCTTCTCAGCACAGACGCAGCCCTGGCCTCACCCAAGTGAGCCGCAATCAAACCAGTTCCCTTTCTGTGCTTGCCCTCGTACAGCGGTGTGGTCCAGCTGCTATCGAGGCAGGCTGGTCAGAGGAACCTTCACTGATTTAGCAACCACAGATTGAGACTGCTGAAGGTGTTGATTGCTGGCCAGAATCCCCCTCAAGCTGGCCCAGACGCCCAGTTTTCCCATCCCAGTGAAATTCCTACCAGCACCAGGTCAGTGAGGATCATTCCTCACCTCTGGGGCTACCTTGGTCACCTCATAAAATGTTCTTACATTGAACTGTGGAGGTTCGACATGTCGGGAGCCTCAAACTGGACTTTTCTGCCTTTGTGCCTTTCATCTGACGGGGCTGATAAAGCAGCCGTGTGATGTACAATAACGTCTTTCTGGGAGGGACATGAAAAACCAGGAACAAGAACTTGAAAACAAGTTTGTTTCCTTAATCTGCAGTCACTCAGATAAGGTCTACCTCAATAGGGTGATTTTTTTTTCCAGGTTGAGCTTTCCAAGCCTGCACAGATAAAGTTGGGTAAGGCTGCTCCTGAGGTGAGTCAGCAGAGTCCTTTACCGAACAGAAAGCCGGGAAGTCGTCATCCAGCTCCGTTTGGCCCACGGGGTGAGCCCCGTGGTGGCCAAATGCAGCACGAGGATTGTTGCTTGATCTCCTACAGCCTCCGATGAGGCTTCCCGGCGCTTGGCCATCAGGATTCATCAAACAACTTGCACCCGTCTCCAGGCCTTGTGTCCATCGCATTCCAGACAGGGATGCACAGGCAGGGAACGCTTTAGTTGCCACTTCTCAGAGCCACGGTGGCTTTTGGAGGTGCCCAACGCTCATGACTTAGCTGCTGGAGGAATCCTATGTGTAACCTCCAGTGCATCTCATGTTGCTGAAGAGGCGCTGTCTCCTCCCACAGGACTCGCTGCCCATCCCTGCAGTAGCAAAATATGAAAGATTCTTGGTCCTTCAGCACCTCAGCATCAGCTCTTCATGGTCACCTCCCAACTCTTGTGCCTTTGCAGTCAACCATGGCTGCTTCAGTCACCATCCAGCTGAGTTATGGTTTGTTATCTTGGGGCTCCTTTTGAGTCACGTCATGTTTCTGTGTGGCCCAAGCCAATCATGAGCCCAGGCACACACGGAGTCAAATCCAACCTTGCTCAGACACGAAAATCTTGTGTTTTTTTCTAGATCCAAGCATGACTCCCTGGGGATTTCATTGAGCGGGGATCCTAACCCAGCCACAGCTGCACCAGGAACAGACAAACCAGAACTAAAAACCCTCCAGATCCATCCCTCCAGCTGGTCTTCATCTGCTTTTGGGCAACACGGTGGAGGTCTCTGCATGGAGTTGGATCAGAGCAGCCTCCCCAGCGCCGTGTCCCCTGGTGCCATCTCTGCCCTTCGGACGCAGCAGAGTTGTGTTTTGAGCTCTTTGTACCTTGGTTTTGAGTTCCCTCAAGGTTCTCTGCTCCCTTTGGGAAGCAAAGGGCAGATTTTTTCCAGAATCCAGTATGTTTCATTCCCTCCATTTCTCTACCAGGGCTGGAAACATCCAGGTCAGCAGCTCCACCATAAACCTAAGCCCGACTCCTTTTGTTTTCCATTTCCTTTCACTGCATCCCAAGTCCAGCACCTGGATTCATCCTGACTTTGCGAGGCGATGAACCCACCAAGCTGTTTGTGCTACCAATTCCCCTTCTCCCATCCCATGGCGGGAGGCTGGAAGTGATCAGTCACACCACCTCTGTCTCCAAACTTCAAAGGTCTGGGGTTCCTCAAGGAGCTTTGAAATCCAAAATAATAAAGGCTGAAGGGAGGAGAGAGCCTGGAAAAGAGGTGCAGCCATGGAGTCACCGGGACACCTTATCTCTAGGGCCGCAACCTCTTCCAGCTCAGGAAGGGCCAAGCCCTTGCATTCCTGCAGCAAAACCCTTCCCAGAGGAATTAGCCCTCAAGATTGCAAGGAAGGAGGCTGCCAAGTCCGTGCTGAGAGCTTTGCAGGCTAAACCTTCTCTGCAGGCATCAGATCTGTTTCAGGGCTTCTCATCTGAGCTTTTTCTGGTGCTCAGCTCTGCAACTTCTTCATTCGGTGTGTAATGAAGCATCCAAAATTCCGTTCCTATCTGTATACACGCAGGTTTTCCTCGGCTCCTGCTGATGGGATCTGTTGACAGAAGAATAACTTCGTCCCAAATCTCCCTGCAATTTGAGAACTTGTTCCTTTCCATTGGGAAAAAAATGAAATCCTAATCCTTGACAGTCACAGTTTTGCACGTGGAGCTGTGTTTCACCAATTGGATCTGCAGGAAAAGAGAGAAGATTGCTTTGAGTCTTCATTCCGTGATAGAATCCGTGAACTCGGCATAGTTTGGGTGTTCGGAAGAGGCCAGCTTGCCCATCTATCAGCCCAGAAACACAGGATTTACCTTTCAATCCAAATGGGGGGAGCAAGGGGACCAGGTTGCAGTGAGCCTGGACCTCAGTCCTTGCAGCCCAACTCCCCGACTTGCTCCAAAGGAAGAATTTAGCCCTTGGAACATTCAGTTTTCCATTTCTCCAAGGTGTTTCTCTGCTCATTATGTCATCAGATCCTGAGCGCCTCATCTACTCATCTTTTGAACCCCTCCAGGGATGAGGACACCACCAACCTGAGCAGATGAGGGGACCAAGGGACCCCAAAGGAGCAGTGTTCCCGTTCCAACCCCACATATCCTTGCTGGTTCCACCCCAACCAACCCTTGCAGGCAGGTGGATGGTCCAGAACGGCACCAGGACCCTCCATGCCGGTTTGACATTCCCCTCCCGGTATCCTTTAAGGACATTGCGATAACTGCCCCTGGGTCGTTTGTTTTTCTTATCGGTGCCGCCAGCCAAACAACCCCGGCTGGGATATAAGGAGCTCGGCCGGAGCGGGTGGCAGACTCGGCGTGCCTCTCCACCTCGAGCGCTCTCCTGGAAGCCACCATGAAGCTGCTCCTGCTCCTCAGCTTGGTAGCCTTGGCCCAATGCCTTGGCCCTAGGTAAGTTCTGGGATGTTGGGGTGATCCTGAGGGATCCTAGAGGAGAACGGGGCGATGCCCGGCTCCCAGCAGGGACGTGGGGGCAACCTGAGCCCCTCCCGTGGCCACGGTGAGGATGGGGTGGAGGTCCCCGTGTGGCTCCTCGCTGATGGGGTGGGTGGGTTCCCGTGTCCCCGCACGCCAGGATCTCCCTGCGGAGGGGGAAGTCCATGCGGAAGGTCCTGGAGGAGAAGGGCTTGCTGGACCGCTACCTGAAGGAGCACCCCTACAACCTGGCCTCCAAATTCCTGGATGCTGGCGCCTCCGCCGAGCCCCTGGAGAACTACCTGAACGTGAGCGTGGCAACCACAGGGCCACTGAGCTGTCCTGCTAGCCCCTTCCCCAGCCCACTAGCCCCTTTCCCGACCTGCTAGCCCCTGCTTCTTCCCCCTAGCCCCTCACCTAGCCCACTCACTCATCCCTGTAGCCCCCTACCTGGCCTTCTAGCCTCTCATCTGACCTGCTACCTCCTTACTCATCCCTGTAGCCCCTTACCTGACCCACCAGCCTTTTACCCCTCCCTCTAACCTGTTACCTATCCCGCTAGCCCCTTCCTCATCCCGCTAGCCCCTTACCCGTCCCTCTTTGACAGAATGAGTACTTTGGCACCATCTCCATCGGCACCCCAGCCCAGGAATTCACCGTCATCTTCGACACCGGCTCCTCCAACCTGTGGGTCCCCTCCGTCTACTGCTCCAGCCAGGCCTGCAGTAGGTGTCCGCTAGCCACGGGGCAACGGGGAAAAGGCAGGGGAAGCCCTGGGCTCATCCAACCTGGCTCCGGGAGCCCCTGGGAGCCTTAAGAGATGAGGATGGCTCTGTCCTGCCTCTCCCGAGGGACAATGGGGGAGGTACCGGAGGGTCGTCCTTGAGGACAGGCCAGACGGTGACCACCTCCCGCAGGCAACCACAACCGCTTCAACCCCTCGGCTTCCTCCACCTACGTGGGCACCAATGACAGCGTCGAGATCGCCTACGGCACTGGCAGCATGACCGGCATCCTGGGCTACGACACCGTCGGCGTAAGACGGGGCTCACCAACCTCCTCATCCCACGGGAACGAGGACACCGAGACACCACCCGCCCCGACCAACCTCCTTTCTCCATCTCCTCAACCAGGTTGCAGGCATCAACGTTCTCAACCAGATCTTCGGGCTGGCCGAGACCGAGCCCGGCGATTTCTTCTACTACAGCCCCTTCGATGGCATCCTGGGCCTGGCTTACCCCAGCATCGCCTCCTCTGGAGCCACTCCCGTCTTTGACAACATGATGTCTGAAAACCTTGTGGCTCAGGACCTCTTCTCCGTCTACCTGAGCAAGTAAGGCCTGGCCAGAGCCGCTCAGTCCTTACTGAGGATTTCCTCCCGTTTCCATCCCACCGGGGTTGGCTCCGGCGCCGTTTCCTGGTGCTGTAACGTCCCGTGGCTCCCGAGGAACGTCCCTCACCGCTGCCGGCGTTGGAGGATGGCAGCAAGCCCCCCTCGGCGCTACGGGGTGGTGGGATGGGACCCCGACTTGATGCTTCTCCCCTTCCAGCAACGACCAGAGCGGCAGCTTCGTCCTCTTCGGCGGCATCGATTCCGACTACACCACCAACGGCATCACCTGGATCCCTCTCTCTGCTGAAACCTACTGGCAGGTCACCATGGACAGGTAGGCCTCGAGCAGCTCACGGCTTTGGTGGCTCCCCTTGCCCTCTAGAAGGTGTTTTTCGGGGGGCATCCCCTCCTCTCACAGCCGAGAAGCTCACCCACGCCCTTTCTCCCCCAGCGTCACCGCCGACGGCCAGGCCATCGCCTGCGCTTCTGGTTGCCAGGCCATCGTGGACACCGGCACCTCCCTTCTGGCCGTGCCCAACAGCGCCCTCAACAACATCTTCGCCAGCCTCGGGGCCAGCTCCAACGGCCAGGTGAGGCCCCAGGGGAGCCTCATCGCTCCCCAGCTCACGGAATCCCTTTTGGGGTGACCGCTGACCCCCCACCTTCCACGTGTCCCCTCCAGATCAGCTGCGACGCCGTCAGCACCTTGCCCAACATCTACTTCAACCTCAACGGCAACGGGTTCCCGGTGCCACCCAGCGCCTACGTGATCCAGGTGAGCATCCTTCTAGGACCGGGGTTGGGATTGGAGGAGATCCAGGACCTGGTGACCTTCGTGTCTTCGCTTGCAGAGCGACGGATACTGCAGCCTCGCCTTCGAAGGCTTGAACATCCCCACCGAGTCCGGCGAGCTCTGGATCCTCGGAGACGTCTTCATCCGCGAGTACTACGTGGTCTTCAACAGGGCCAACAACATGGTGGGGCTGTCCCCGCTGTCCTAAACGTTCCACCGGGCTGGGGACAGGGACAGGCGGTGTGTCCCGCTGCCACCACGTCCCCAGCTTGGTGCTCGGCCATTACCCAGCTCCCCCTTCCAATCCTGCCGCGGCCACCGAGCACAATAAAGCCGTGGAGAAGCATCTCTGTGTTGTGTCTCTCGGGAAGGGGTGGAGAATCATGGGATGGGTTGGGTTGGAAGGGATCTCAAAGCCCAGCCACTTCCGACCCCAGGGACACCTCCCACGGGATCAGGGGCTCCAAGCCCCATCCAACCTGGTCTTCAACACCTCCAGGGATGGAGCAGCCACCCCTGCTCTGGGCAACCTGGGCCAGGGCCTCCCCACCCTCACAGCACAATGTTTCTCCCCAGGATCTCATCTCCATCTCCCCTCCTGCAACTCCAAACCCTTCTCCTCGTCCTGTCCCTGCCCTCCCTGATCCAGAGCCCCTCCCCAGCTTTCCTGGAGCCCCTTTCAGCCCTGCAAGCTGCTCTGAGGTCTCACAGAATCACAGAATCACCAGGTTGGGAGAGACCCGCTGGATCGTCGAGTCCAACCATTCCCACCAATCCCTAAATCATGCTCCTAAGCACCTCATCCACCCTCACCTTAAACACCTCCAGGGACGGTGACTCAACCACCTCCCTGGGCAGACCGTTCCAATCCCTAACCACCCTCTCCGTGAAGAACTTCTTCCTAATCTCAAGCCTAAATCTCCCCTGGCGGAGCTTGAGGCCATTCCCTCTCGTCCTGTCCCCTGTCCCTTGGGAGAAGAGCCCAGCTCCCTCCTCCCCACAACCTGCAAGACTGCTTTGAGTCTTCATTCCGTGATAGAATCCTTGAACTCGGCATAGTTTGGGTGTTCGGAAGAGGCCAGCTTGCCCATCTATCAGCCCAGAAACACAGGATTTACCTTTCAATCCAAAGGGGGGAGCAAGGGGACCAGGTTGCAGCGAGTCTGGACCTCAGTCCTTGCAGCCCAACTCCCCGACTTGCTCCAAAGGAAGAATTTAGCCCTTGGAACGTTCAGTTTTCCATTTCTCCAAGGTGTTTCTCTGCTCATTACGTCCTCAGTGGAGGACACCATGGAGGCAGCTCACCCCTAGATCACCCCACCCGGAGGAGCTGGGTCCTGCTCAATCAATGTCTCAGCTACCAATTTTCCATTAAACAGAGGGAAATCCAGCCCGGCATCACCAGCACCTCCAAACCTGCCCTGGAAGAGAGGACCCTGAACCGCTCCACTCCCCGGCTGGATTGCTCCTCGTCCACAGCCACCAGTTACCTCCCGTTCCCCACTGTGGGGCTGAACCACGGAGGAAAAAAAAGCCGTGGCTGCCCACACCAGCTCCTGTAGACCTCCTGCAGCATCACCTACCCCAGCATGGAGAACGTGGCAAGCCTGGAAGCTCCGGAGAAGCCTCCTTGGAGGCTCTCAAGTCCTTGGAGGGCAAATGATGGTGAAGGTGGGAGCTCTCCCAGCTCTCCAAACCTCCTCCCGTGAGTGCTGCTAGGGGGACAGCATTTGCCTTCTGCCACCACCAAGGCGCAAGGAAGCTTCCAAAGGAGCTTCCAGCATGAGATGATCCAACAAACCCCAGCTCTGAATTCCACTTCTATCGAAATGGGGTTTGCAGGAGCTGAAGGGGTTCCCCGTGTGCCAGATGTCCCCATGCAGTGGTGAAACTCGCTGGGTGCTGTGGAGAAGAGGGCATTTCCCACCAAAACCAGCGTCTTCCCTGCAGACGCCCGGCATGCGGAGGCAAAGATGCCATCTAAGAGCCCTTCGGAGCAGTCCCGGTGCAGCTTCCTTGCCAAGGGACGTGTCCTCAAGTGCTCTGCTCCGATAACCTTTGAGAAGTAAAAGGTTTTCCACGTGTAGCGCAGCAAGGACGCGTTTGCAACCAACCAGCTCCTTTCCTTCAGCTTCTTCTTATCAGCCCAAGGTGCTGTGGTGGAGGCCAGGCCACCTGGTCCCGTGCCAGGAGCCTCTGACACAGCCCCGAGCGAGCGACCTTGGTATCGTTCAGCCGGTGGCATCCCAAGCTGGTCGTTCCCCAGGCTGGTCCCAGTTTCAGCCCCTAGCGGGTCCCAGTTCCACAAGCAGCACTCGGATAGATGGAGATGAGTGAAGCCTCATCATAAGAAAGACCTGGACCTGCTGGAGTGGGTCTAGAGGGTGGCCATGAAGATGATCCGAGGGCTGGAGCACCTCCTCATGAGGACAGGCTGAGGGAGTTGGGCTTGTTCAGCCTGGAGAAGGGAGGGCTCTGGGGAGACTCAATCCATCTCTGATCTGACTCCACGGTCTGTGTGGGTCCCTTCCAACTCAGGACATTCTGAGGACCTTCCAGTTCCTGGGGGGGAGAACAGGAAAGCTGGGGAGAGGTTCTACCAGGGAACGTAGGGATACGAGGAGGGCAAATGGGTTTAAGCTTAGATTTAGGTGAGATCTTAGGAAGAAATTCTTCATGATGAGGGTGGAGAGATCCTGGCCCAGGTTGCCCAGCAGAGCAGCGGCTGTTCCATCCCTGGAAGTGTTGAAGATGAGGTTGGAGGGGTCTTGGAGCACCTTGATCCAGTGGGAGATGCCCCTGCGTATGGCTGGGGTTTACACTAGATGATGTCTAATGTCCCTTCCAACTCAAACCCTCCTGGGATCCATGATCCTGAGCTGGATCCCAGCAGTGCCACTTCCACCACGCTCGGCTCGGCCGTGGTGGAGGACAGGGGCTTCCACCCTTGGTTCTCCAGGGCAGGCGCTGTTGAACTAAGAGGAGCTGGCATCTGGAACGGAAAAAGAAAAGCCAGTGACGAATGCCTCTGTTTGCCTGCTGGATGGAGGTGCGAGATTAAGCAAACTTACCCCGGCGTCGCTCCCGAGCCCCTTGGCGCTGGCGCTCGGTGGAGCCCCGTGTGCAAAGCCGGGCGTGCGATGAAGCCGGGGCTCGGCTGCCACCCATGGGTGGGCGCCCCGAGGCAACCCGCGTGCTCAGGAAGGGCACAACCCTCCTAGAAACATAGAATCGCTTGGTCAGAAGAGACTTTTGAGAACATTAAGTCCAACCGCCCGTGGCCTCTACTCAATCAGATCCCTGAGCGCCTCATCTACTCATCTTTTGAACCCCTCCAGGGATGAGGACACCACCCACCTGAGCAGATGAGGGGACCAAGGGACCCCAAAGGAGCAGTGTTCCCGTTCCAGCCCCACGTCTCCTTGCTGGCTCCACCCCAACCAACCCTTGCAGGCAGGTGGATGGTCCAGAACGGCACCAGGACCCTCCATGCCACAGCTCCTTAGGGTTCCAACTGGAAAAATCAGTGCTGGTATCTAATGGTGCAGGATTTGGCTGCAGTTCCTTGGCCACGGCGGTGGCGTTGTTGGCTTGTGTAACGCACGAGTAGTCAACCAGGGAGGGGACATGCCCAGAAACGGCTTCAACCAGCCCCACATCCCCCTTCTCCGCCTTCCACTGCCTCCCCCTCAGGATCCAGCCCCACTGGAGGATGCATCCCTACGTCCTGGCCGTGGTCCTTGACCCCGGTGAAGATGGAGACCTCTCGGTTTGACATTCCCCTCCCGGTATCCTTTAAGGACATTGCGATAACTGCCCCTGGGTCGTTTGTTTTTCTTATCGGTGCCGCCAGCCAAACAACCCCGGTTGGGATATAAGGAGCTCGGCCGGAGCGGGTGGCAGACTCGGCGTGCCTCTCCACCTCGAGCGCTCTCCTGGAAGCCACCATGAAGCTGCTCCTGCTCCTCAGCTTGGTAGCCTTGGCCCAATGCCTTGGCCCTAGGTAAGTTCTGGGATGTTGGGGTGATCCTGAGGGATCCTAGAGGAGAACGGGGCGATGCCCGGCTCCCAGCAGGGACGTGGGGGCAACCTGAGCCCCTCCCGTGGCCACGGTGAGGATGGGGTGGAGGTCCCCGTGTGGCTCCTCGCTGATGGGGTGGGTGGGTTCCCGTGTCCCCGCACGCCAGGATCTCCCTGCGGAGGGGGAAGTCCATGCGGAAGGTCCTGGAGGAGAAGGGCTTGCTGGACCGCTACCTGAAGGAGCACCCCTACAACCTGGCCTCCAAATTCCTGGATGCTGGCGCCTCCGCCGAGCCCCTGGAGAACTACCTGAACGTGAGCGTGGCAACCACAGGGCCACTGAGCTGTCCTGCTAGCCCCTTCCCCAGCCCACTAGCCCCTTTCCCAACCTGCTAGCCCCTTCTTCTTTCCCCTAGCCCCTCACCTAGCCCACTCACTCATCCCTGTAGCCCCCTACCTGGCCTTCTAGCCTCTCATCTGACCTGCTACCTCCTTACTCATCCCTGTAGCCCCTTACCTGACCCACCAGCCTTTTACCCCTCCCTCTAACCTGTTACCTATCCCGCTAGCCCCTTCCTCATCCCGCTAGCCCCTTACCCGTCCCTCTTTGACAGAATGAGTACTTTGGCACCATCTCCATCGGCACCCCAGCCCAGGAATTCACCGTCATCTTCGACACCGGCTCCTCCAACCTGTGGGTCCCCTCCGTCTACTGCTCCAGCCAGGCCTGCAGTAGGTGTCCGCTAGCCACGGGGCAACGGGGAAAAGGCAGGGGAAGCCCTGGGCTCATCCAACCTGGCTCCGGGAGCCCCTGGGAGCCTTAAGAGATGAGGATGGCTCTGTCCTGCCTCTCCCGAGGGACAATGGGGGAGGTACCGGAGGGTCGTCCTTGAGGACAGGCCAGACGGTGACCACCTCCCGCAGGCAACCACAACCGCTTCAACCCCTCGGCTTCCTCCACCTACGTGGGCACCAATGACAGCGTCGAGATCGCCTACGGCACTGGCAGCATGACCGGCATCCTGGGCTACGACACCGTCGGCGTAAGACGGGGCTCACCAACCTCCTCATCCCACGGGAACGAGGACACCGAGACACCACCCGCCCCGACCAACCTCCTTTCTCCATCTCCTCAACCAGGTTGCAGGCATCAACGTTCTCAACCAGATCTTCGGGCTGGCCGAGACCGAGCCCGGCGATTTCTTCTACTACAGCCCCTTCGATGGCATCCTGGGCCTGGCTTACCCCAGCATCGCCTCCTCTGGAGCCACTCCCGTCTTTGACAACATGATGTCTGAAAACCTTGTGGCTCAGGACCTCTTCTCCGTCTACCTGAGCAAGTAAGGCCTGGCCAGAGCCGCTCAGTCCTTACTGAGGATTTCCTCCCGTTTCCATCCCACCGGGGTTGGCTCCGGCGCCGTTTCCTGGTGCTGTAACGTCCCGTGGCTCCCGAGGAACGTCCCTCACCGCTGCCGGCGTTGGAGGATGGCAGCAAGCCCCCCTCGGCGCTACGGGGTGGTGGGATGGGACCCCGACTTGATGCTTCTCCCCTTCCAGCAACGACCAGAGCGGCAGCTTCGTCCTCTTCGGCGGCATCGATTCCGACTACACCACCAACGGCATCACCTGGATCCCTCTCTCTGCTGAAACCTACTGGCAGGTCACCATGGACAGGTAGGCCTCGAGCAGCTCACGGCTTTGGTGGCTCCCCTTGCCCTCTAGAAGGTGTTTTTCGGGGGGCATCCCCTCCTCTCACAGCCGAGAAGCTCACCCACGCCCTTTCTCCCCCAGCGTCACCGCCGACGGCCAGGCCATCGCCTGCGCTTCTGGTTGCCAGGCCATCGTGGACACCGGCACCTCCCTTCTGGCCGTGCCCAACAGCGCCCTCAACAACATCTTCGCCAGCCTCGGGGCCAGCTCCAACGGCCAGGTGAGGCCCCAGGGGAGCCTCATCGCTCCCCAGCTCACGGAATCCCTTTTGGGGTGACCGCTGACCCCCCACCTTCCACGTGTCCCCTCCAGATCAGCTGCGACGCCGTCAGCACCTTGCCCAACATCTACTTCAACCTCAACGGCAACGGGTTCCCGGTGCCACCCAGCGCCTACGTGATCCAGGTGAGCATCCTTCTAGGACCGGGGTTGGGATTGGAGGAGATCCAGGACCTGGTGACCTTCGTGTCTTCGCTTGCAGAGCGATGGATACTGCAGCCTCGCCTTCGAAGGCTTGAACATCCCCACCGAGTCCGGCGAGCTCTGGATCCTCGGAGACGTCTTCATCCGCGAGTACTACGTGGTCTTCAACAGGGCCAACAACATGGTGGGGCTGTCCCCGCTGTCCTAAACGTTCCACCGGGCTGGGGACAGGGACAGGCGGTGTGTCCCGCTGCCACCACGTCCCCAGCTTGGTGCTCGGCCATTTCCCAGCTCCCCCTTCCAATCCTGCCGCGGCCACCGAGCACAATAAAGTCGTGGAGAAGCATCTCTGTGTTGTGTCTCTCGGGAAGGGGTGGAGAATCATGGGATGGGTTGGGTTGGAAGGGATCTCAAAGCCCAGCCACTTCCGACCCCAGGGACACCTCCCACGGGATCAGGGGCTCCAAGCCCCATCCAACCTGGTCTTCAACACCTCCAGGGATGGAGCAGCCACCCCTGCTCTGGGCAACCTGGGCCAGGGCCTCCCCACCCTCACAGCACAATGTTTCTCCCCAGGATCTCATCTCCATCTCCCCTCCTGTAGCTCCAAACCCTTCTCCTCGTCCTGTCCCTGCCCTCCCTGATCCAGAGCCCCTCCCCAGCTTTCCTGGAGCCCCTTTCAGCCCTGGAAGCTGCTCTGAGGTCTCACAGAATCACAGAATCACCAGGTTGGAAGAGACCCACTGGATCGTCGAGTCCAACCATTCCCACCAATCCCTAAATCATGCTCCTAAGCACCTCATCCACCCTCACCTTAAACACCTCCAGGGACGGTGACTCAACCACCCCCCTGGGCAGACTGTTCCAATCCCTAACCACCCTCTCCGTGAAGAACTTCTTCCTAATCTCAATCCTAAATCTCCCCTGGTGGAGCTTGAGGCCATTCCCTCTCGTCCTGTCCCCTGTCCCTTGGGAGAAGAGCCCAGCTCCCTCCTCCCCACAACCTGCAAGATTGCTTTGAGTCTTCATTCCGTGATAGAATCCTTGAACTCGGCATAGTTTGGGTGTTCGGAAGAGGCCAGCTTGCCCATCTATCAGCCCAGAAACACAGGATTTACCTTTCAATCCAAAGGGGGGAGCAAGGGGACCAGGTTGCAGCGAGTCTGGACCTCAGTCCTTGCAGCCCAACTCCCCGACTTGCTCCAAAGGAAGAATTTAGCCCTTGGAACGTTCAGTTTTCCATTTCTCCAAGGTGTTTCTCTGCTCATTACGTCCTCAGTGGAGGACACCATGGAGGCAGCTCACCCCTAGATCACCCCACCCGGAGGAGCTGGGTCCTGCTCAATCAATGTCTCAGCTACCAATTTTCCATTAAACAGAGGGAAATCCAGCCCGGCATCACCAGCACCTCCAAACCTGCCCTGGAAGAGAGGACCCTGAACCGCTCCACTCCCCGGCTGGATTGCTCCTCGTCCACAGCCACCAGTTACCTCCCGTTCCCCACTGTGGGGCTGAACCACGGAGGAAAAAAAAGCCGTGGCTGCCCACACCAGCTCCTGTAGACCTCCTGCAGCATCACCTACCCCAGCATGGAGAACGTGGCAAGCCTGGAAGCTCCGGAGAAGCCTCCTTGGAGGCTCTCAAGTCCTTGGAGGGCAAATGATGGTGAAGGTGGGAGCTCTCCCAGCTCTCCAAACCTCCTCCCGTGAGTGCTGCTAGGGGGACAGCATTTGCCTTCTGCCACCACCAAGGCGCAAGGAAGCTTCCAACGGAGCTTCCAGCATGAGATGATCAAACAAACCCCAGCTCTGAATTCCACTTCTATCGAAACGGGGTTTGCAGGAGCTCAAGGGGTTCCCCGTGTGCCAGATGTCCCCGTGCAGTGGTGAAACTCGCTGGGTGCTGTGGAGAAGAGGGCATTTCCCACCAAAACCAGCGTCTTCCCTGCAGACGCCCGGCATGCGGAGGCAAAGATGCCATCTAAGAGCCCTTCGGAGCAGTCCCGGTGCAGCTTCCTTGCCAAGGGACGTGTCCTCAAGTGCTCTGCTCCGATAACCTTTGAGAAGTAAAAGGTTTTCCACGTGTAGCGCAGCAAGGACGCGTTTGCAACCAACCAGCTCCTTTCCTTCAGCTTCTTCTTATCAGCCCAAGGTGCTGTGGTGGAGGCCAGGCCACCTGGTCCCGTGCCAGGAGCCTCTGACACAGCCCCGAGCGAGCGACCTTGGTATCGTTCAGCCGGTGGCATCCCAAGCTGGTCGTTCCCCAGGCTGGTCCCAGTTTCAGCCCCTAGCGGGTCCCAGTTCCACAAGCAGCACTAGGATAGATGGAGATGAGTGAAGCCTCATCATAAGAAAGACCTGGACCTGCTGGAGTGGGTCTAGAGGGTGGCCATGAAGATGATCCGAGGGCTGGAGCACCTCCTCATGAGGACAGGCTGAGGGAGTTGGGTTTGTTCAGCCTGGAGAAGGGAGGGCTCTGGGGAGACTCAATCCATCTCTGATCTGACTCCACGGTCTGTGTGGGTCCCTTCCAACTCAGGACATTCTGAGGACCTTCCAGTTCCTGGGGGGGAGAACAGGAAAGCTGGGGAGAGGTTCTACCAGGGAACGTAGGGATACGAGGAGGGCAAATGGGTTTAAGCTTAGATTTAGGTGAGATCTTAGGAAGAAATTCTTCATGATGAGGGTGGAGAGATCCTGGCCCAGGTTGCCCAGCAGAGCAGCGGCTGTTCCATCCCTGGAAGTGTTGAAGATGAGGTAGGAGGGGTCTTGGAGCACCTTGATCCAGTGGGAGATGCCCCTGCGTATGGCTGGGGTTTGCACTAGATGATGTCTAATGTCCCTTCCAACTCAAACCCTTCTGGGATCCATGATCCTGAGCTGGATCCCAGCAGTGCCACTTCCACCACGCTCGGCTCGGCCGTGGTGGAGGACAGGGGCTTCCACCCTTGGTTCTCCAGGGCAGGCGCTGTTGAACTAAGAGGAGCTGGCATCTGGAACGGAAAAAGAAAAGCCAGTGACGAATGCCTCTGTTTGCCTGCTGGATGGAGGTGCGAGATTAAGCAAACTTACCCCGGCGTCGCTCCCGAGCCCCTTGGCGCTGGCGCTCGGTGGAGCCCCGTGTGCAAAGCCGGGCGTGCGATGAAGCCGGGGCTCGGCTGCCACCCATGGGTGGGCGCCCCGAGGCAACCCGCGTGCTCAGGAAGGGCACAACCCTCCTAGAAACATAGAATCGCTTGGTCAGAAGAGACTTTTGAGAACATTAAGTCCAACCGCCCGTGTCCTCTACTCAATCAGACCCCTGAGCGCCTCATCTACTCATCTTTTGAACCCCTCCAGGGATGAGGACACCACCCACCTGAGCAGATGAGGGGACCAAGGGACCCCAAAGGAGCAGTGTTCCCGTTCCAGCCCCACGTCTCCTTGCTGGCTCCACCCCAACCAACCCTTGCAGGCAGGTGGATGGTCCAGAACGGCACCAGGACCCTCCATGCCACAGCTCCTTAGGGTTCCAACTGGAAAAATCAGTGCTGGTATCTAATGGTGCAGGATTTGGCTGCAGTTCCTTGGCCACGGCGGTGGCGTTGTTGGCTTGTGTAACGCACGAGTAGTCAACCAGGGAGGGGACATGCCCAGAAACGGCTTCAACCAGCCCCACATCCCCCTTCTCCGGCTTCCACTGCCTCCCCCTCAGGATCCAGCCCCACTGGAGGATGCATCCCTACGTCCTGGCCGTGGTCCTTGACCCCGGTGAAGATGGAGACCTCTCGGTTTGACATTCCCCTCCCGGTATCCTTTAAGGACATTGCGATAACTGCCCCTGGGTCGTTTGTTTTTCTTATCGGTGCCGCCAGCCAAACAACCCCGGTTGGGATATAAGGAGCTCGGCCGGAGCGGGTGGCAGACTCGGCGTGCCTCTCCACCTCGAGCGCTCTCCTGGAAGCCACCATGAAGCTGCTCCTGCTCCTCAGCTTGGTAGCCTTGGCCCAATGCCTTGGCCCTAGGTAAGTTCTGGGATGTTGGGGTGATCCTGAGGGATCCTAGAGGAGAACGGGGCGATGCCCGGCTCCCAGCAGGGACGTGGGGGCAACCTGAGCCCCTCCCGTGGCCACGGTGAGGATGGGGTGGAGGTCCCCGTGTGGCTCCTCGCTGATGGGGTGGGTGGGTTCCCGTGTCCCCGCACGCCAGGATCTCCCTGCGGAGGGGGAAGTCCATGCGGAAGGTCCTGGAGGAGAAGGGCTTGCTGGACCGCTACCTGAAGGAGCACCCCTACAACCTGGCCTCCAAATTCCTGGATGCTGGCGCCTCCGCCGAGCCCCTGGAGAACTACCTGAACGTGAGCGTGGCAACCACAGGGCCACTGAGCTGTCCTGCTAGCCCCTTCCCCAGCCCACTAGCCCCTTTCCCAACCTGCTAGCCCCTGCTTCTTCTTTCCCCTAGCCCCTCACCTAGCCCACTCACTCATCCCTGTAGCCCCCTACCTGGCCTTCTAGCCTCTCATCTGACCTGCTACCTCCTTACTCATCCCTGTAGCCCCTTACCTGACCCACCAGCCTTTTACCCCTCCCTCTAACCTGTTACCTATCCCGCTAGCCCCTTCCTCATCCCGCTAGCCCCTTACCCGTCCCTCTTTGACAGAATGAGTACTTTGGCACCATCTCCATCGGCACCCCAGCCCAGGAATTCACCGTCATCTTCGACACCGGCTCCTCCAACCTGTGGGTCCCCTCCGTCTACTGCTCCAGCCAGGCCTGCAGTAGGTGTCCGCTAGCCACGGGGCAACGGGGAAAAGGCAGGGGAAGCCCTGGGCTCATCCAACCTGGCTCCGGGAGCCCCTGGGAGCCTTAAGAGATGAGGATGGCTCTGTCCTGCCTCTCCCGAGGGACAATGGGGGAGGTACCGGAGGGTCGTCCTTGAGGACAGGCCAGACGGTGACCACCTCCCGCAGGCAACCACAACCGCTTCAACCCCTCGGCTTCCTCCACCTACGTGGGCACCAATGACAGCGTCGAGATCGCCTACGGCACTGGCAGCATGACCGGCATCCTGGGCTACGACACCGTCGGCGTAAGACGGGGCTCACCAACCTCCTCATCCCACGGGAACGAGGACACCGAGACACCACCCGCCCCGACCAACCTCCTTTCTCCATCTCCTCAACCAGGTTGCAGGCATCAACGTTCTCAACCAGATCTTCGGGCTGGCCGAGACCGAGCCCGGCGATTTCTTCTACTACAGCCCCTTCGATGGCATCCTGGGCCTGGCTTACCCCAGCATCGCCTCCTCTGGAGCCACTCCCGTCTTTGACAACATGATGTCTGAAAACCTTGTGGCTCAGGACCTCTTCTCCGTCTACCTGAGCAAGTAAGGCCTGGCCAGAGCCGCTCAGTCCTGACTGAGGATTTCCTCCCGTTTCCATCCCACCGGGGTTGGCTCCGGCGCCGTTTCCTGGTGCTGTAACGTCCCGTGGCTCCCGAGGAACGTCCCTCACCGCTGCCGGCGTTGGAGGATGGCAGCAAGCCCCCCTCGGCGCTACGGGGTGGTGGGATGGGACCCCGACTTGATGCTTCTCCCCTTCCAGCAACGACCAGAGCGGCAGCTTCGTCCTCTTCGGCGGCATCGATTCCGACTACACCACCAACGGCATCACCTGGATCCCTCTCTCTGCTGAAACCTACTGGCAGGTCACCATGGACAGGTAGGCCTCGAGCAGCTCACGGCTTTGGTGGCTCCCCTTGCCCTCTAGAAGGTGTTTTTCGGGGGGCATCCCCTCCTCTCACAGCCGAGAAGCTCACCCACGCCCTTTCTCCCCCAGCGTCACCGCCGACGGCCAGGCCATCGCCTGCGCTTCTGGTTGCCAGGCCATCGTGGACACCGGCACCTCCCTTCTGGCCGTGCCCAACAGCGCCCTCAACAACATCTTCGCCAGCCTCGGGGCCAGCTCCAACGGCCAGGTGAGGCCCCAGGGGAGCCTCATCGCTCCCCAGCTCACGGAATCCCTTTTGGGGTGACCGCTGACCCCCCCACCTTCCACGTGTCCCCTCCAGATCAGCTGCGACGCCGTCAGCACCTTGCCCAACATCTACTTCAACCTCAACGGCAACGGGTTCCCGGTGCCACCCAGCGCCTACGTGATCCAGGTGAGCATCCTTCTAGGACCGGGGTTGGGATTGGAGGAGATCCAGGACCTGGTGACCTTCGTGTCTTCGCTTGCAGAGCGACGGATACTGCAGCCTCGCCTTCGAAGGCTTGAACATCCCCACCGAGTCCGGCGAGCTCTGGATCCTCGGAGACGTCTTCATCCGCGAGTACTACGTGGTCTTCAACAGGGCCAACAACATGGTGGGGCTGTCCCCGCTGTCCTAAACGTTCCACCGGGCTGGGGACAGGGACAGGCGGTGTGTCCCGCTGCCACCACGTCCCCAGCTTGGTGCTCGGCCATTACCCAGCTCCCCCTTCCAATCCTGCCGCGGCCACCGAGCACAATAAAGCCGTGGAGAAGCATCTCTGTGTTGTGTCTCTCGGGAAGGGGTGGAGAATCATGGGATGGGTTGGGTTGGAAGGGATCTCAAAGCCCAGCCACTTCCGACCCCAGGGACACCTCCCACGGGATCAGGGGCTCCAAGCCCCATCCAACCTGGTCTTCAACACCTCCAGGGATGGAGCAGCCACCCCTGCTCTGGGCAACCTGGGCCAGGGCCTCCCCACCCTCACAGCACAATGTTTCTCCCCAGGATCTCATCTCCATCTCCCCTCCTGCAGCTCCAAACCCTTCTCCTCGTCCTGTCCCTGCCCTCCCTGATCCAGAGCCCCTCCCCAGCTTTCCTGGAGCCCCTTTCAGCCCTGGAAGCTGCTCTGAGGTCTCACAGAATCACAGAATCACCAGGTTGGAAGAGACCCACTGGATCATCGAGTCCAACCATTCCCACCAACCCCTAAATCATGCTCCTAAGCACCTCATCCACCCTCACCTTAAACACCTCCAGGGACGGTGACTCAACCACCTCCCTGGGCAGACCGTTCCAATGCCTAACCACCCTCTCCGTGAAGAACTTCTTCCTAATCTCAAGCCTAAATCTCCCCTGGCGGAGCTTGAGGCCATTCCCTCTCGTCCTGTCCCCTGTCCCTTGGGAGAAGAGCCCAGCTCCCTCCTCCCCACCACCTGCAAGATTGCTTTGAGTCTTCATTCCGTGATAGAATCCTTGAACTCGGCATAGTTTGGGTGTTCGGAAGAGGCCAGCTTGCCCATCTATCAGCCCAGAAACACAGGATTTACCTTTCAATCCAAAGGGGGGAGCAAGGGGACCAGGTTGCAGCGAGTCTGGACCTCAGTCCTTGCAGCCCAACTCCCCGACTTGCTCCAAAGGAAGAATTTAGCCCTTGGAACGTTCAGTTTTCCATTTCTCCAAGGTGTTTCTCTGCTCATTACGTCATCAGTGGAGGACACCATGGAGGCAGCTCACCCCTAGATCACCCCACCCGGAGGAGCTGGGTCCTGCTCAATCAATGTCTCAGCTACCAATTTTCCATTAAACAGAGGGAAATCCAGCCCGGCATCACCAGCACCTCCAAACCTGCCCTGGAAGAGAGGACCCTGAACCGCTCCACTCCCCGGCTGGATTGCTCCTCGTCCACAGCCACCAGTTACCTCCCGTTCCCCACTGTGGGGCTGAACCACGGAGGAAAAAAAAGCCGTGGCTGCCCACACCAGCTCCTGTAGACCTCCTGCAGCATCACCTACCCCAGCATGGAGAACATGGCAAGCCTGGAAGCTCCGGAGAAGCCTCCTTGGAGGCTCTCAAGTCCTTGGAGGGCAAATGATGGTGAAGGTGGGAGCTCTCCCAGCTCTCCAAACCTCCTCCCGTGAGTGCTGCTAGGGGGACAGCATTTGCCTTCTGCCACCACCAAGGCGCAAGGAAGCTTCCAAAGGAGCTTCCAGCATGAGATGATCCAACAAACCCCAGCTCTGAATTCCACTTCTATTGAAACGGGGTTTGCAGGAGCTCAAGGGGTTCCCCGTGTGCCAGATGTCCCCGTGCAGTGGTGAAACTCGCTGGGTGCTGTGGAGAAGAGGGCATTTCCCACCAAAACCAGCGTCTTCCCTGCAGACGCCCGGCATGCGGAGGCAAAGATGCCATCTAAGAGCCCTTCGGAGCAGTCCCGGTGCAGCTTCCTTGCCAAGGGACGTGTCCTCAAGTGCTCTGCTCCGATAACCTTTGAGAAGTAAAAGGTTTTCCACGTGTAGCGCAGCAAGGACGCGTTTGCAACCAACCAGCTCCTTTCCTTCAGCTTCTTCTTATCAGCCCAAGGTGCTGTGGTGGAGGCCAGGCCACCTGGTCCCGTGCCAGGAGCCTCTGACACAGCCCCGAGCGAGCGACCTTGGTATCGTTCAGCCGGTGGCATCCCAAGCTGGTCGTTCCCCAGGCTGGTCCCAGTTTCAGCCCCTAGCGGGTCCCAGTTCCACAAGCAGCACTAGGATAGATGGAGATGAGTGAAGCCTCATCATAAGAAAGACCTGGACCTGCTGGAGTGGGTCTAGAGGGTGGCCATGAAGATGATCCGAGGGCTGGAGCACCTCCTCATGAGGACAGGCTGAGGGAGTTGGGCTTGTTCAGCCTGGAGAAGGGAGGGCTCTGGGGAGACTCAATCCATCTCTGATCTGACTCCACGGTCTGTGTGGGTCCCTTCCAACTCAGGACATTCTGAGGACCTTCCAGTTCCTGGGGGGGAGGCTACAGGAAAGCTGGGGAGAGGTTCTACCAGGGAACGTAGGGATACGAGGAGGGCAAATGGGTTTAAGCTTAGATTTAGGTGAGATCTTAGGAAGAAATTCTTCATGATGAGGGTGGAGAGATCCTGGCCCAGGTTGCCCAGCAGAGCAGCGGCTGTTCCATCCCTGGAAGTGTTGAAGATGAGGTTGGAGGGGTCTTGGAGCACCTTGATCCAGTGGGAGATGCCCCTGCGTATGGCTGGGGTTTGCACTAGATGATGTCTAATGTCCCTTCCAACTCAAACCCTTCTGGGATCCATGATCCTGAGCTGGATCCCAGCAGTGCCACTTCCACCACGCTCGGCTCGGCCGTGGTGGAGGACAGGGGCTTCCACCCTTGGTTCTCCAGGGCAGGCGCTGTTGAACTAAGAGGAGCTGGCATCTGGAACGGAAAAAGAAAAGCCAGTGACGAATGCCTCTGTTTGCCTGCTGGATGGAGGTGCGAGATTAAGCAAACTTACCCCGGCGTCGCTCCCGAGCCCCTTGGCGCTGGCGCTCGGTGGAGCCCCGTGTGCAAAGCCGGGCGTGCGATGAAGCCGGGGCTCGGCTGCCACCCATGGGTGGGCGCCCCGAGGCAACCCGCGTGCTCAGGAAGGGCACAACCCTCCTAGAAACATAGAATCGCTTGGTCAGAAGAGACTTTTGAGAACATTAAGTCCAACCGCCCGTGTCCTCTACTCAATCAGACCCCTGAGCGCCTCATCTACTCATCTTTTGAACCCCTCCAGGGATGAGGACACCACCCACCTGAGCAGATGAGGGGACCAAGGGACCCCAAAGGAGCAGTGTTCCCGTTCCAGCCCCACGTCTCCTTGCTGGCTCCACCCCAACCAACCCTTGCAGGCAGGTGGATGGTCCAGAACGGCACCAGGACCCTCCATGCCACAGCTCCTTAGGGTTCCAACTGGAAAAATCAGTGCTGGTATCTAATGGTGCAGGATTTGGCTGCAGTTCCTTGGCCACGGCGGTGGCGTTGTTGGCTTGTGTAACGCACGAGTAGTCAACCAGGGAGGGGACATGCCCAGAAATGGCTTCAACCAGCCCCACATCCCCCTTCTCCGGCTTCCACTGCCTCCCCCTCAGGATCCAGCCCCACTGGAGGATGCATCCCTACGTCCTGGCCGTGGTCCTTGACCCCGGTGAAGATGGAGACCTCTCGGTTTGACATTCCCCTCCCGGTATCCTTTAAGGACATTGCGATAACTGCCCCTGGGTCGTTTGTTTTTCTTATCGGTGCCGCCAGCCAAACAACCCCGGTTGGGATATAAGGAGCTCGGCCGGAGCGGGTGGCAGACTCGGCGTGCCTCTCCACCTCGAGCGCTCTCCTGGAAGCCACCATGAAGCTGCTCCTGCTCCTCAGCTTGGTAGCCTTGGCCCAATGCCTTGGCCCTAGGTAAGTTCTGGGATGTTGGGGTGATCCTGAGGGATCCTAGAGGAGAACGGGGCGATGCCCGGCTCCCAGCAGGGACGTGGGGGCAACCTGAGCCCCTCCCGTGGCCACGGTGAGGATGGGGTGGAGGTCCCCGTGTGGCTCCTCGCTGATGGGGTGGGTGGGTTCCCGTGTCCCCGCACGCCAGGATCTCCCTGCGGAGGGGGAAGTCCATGCGGAAGGTCCTGGAGGAGAAGGGCTTGCTGGACCGCTACCTGAAGGAGCACCCCTACAACCTGGCCTCCAAATTCCTGGATGCTGGCGCCTCCGCCGAGCCCCTGGAGAACTACCTGAACGTGAGCGTGGCAACCACAGGGCCACTGAGCTGTCCTGCTAGCCCCTTCCCCAGCCCACTAGCCCCTTTCCCGACCTGCTAGCCCCTGCTTCTTCCCCCTAGCCCCTCACCTAGCCCACTCACTCATCCCTGTAGCCCCCTACCTGGCCTTCTAGCCTCTCATCTGACCTGCGACCTCCTTACTCATCCCTGTAGCCCCTTACCTGACCCACCAGCCTTTTACCCCTCCCTCTAACCTGTTACCTATCCCGCTAGCCCCTTCCTCATCCCGCTAGCCCCTTACCCGTCCCTCTTTGACAGAATGAGTACTTTGGCACCATCTCCATCGGCACCCCAGCCCAGGAATTCACCGTCATCTTCGACACCGGCTCCTCCAACCTGTGGGTCCCCTCCGTCTACTGCTCCAGCCAGGCCTGCAGTAGGTGTCCGCTAGCCACGGGGCAACGGGGAAAAGGCAGGGGAAGCCCTGGGCTCATCCAACCTGGCTCCGGGAGCCCCTGGGAGCCTTAAGAGATGAGGATGGCTCTGTCCTGCCTCTCCCGAGGGACAATGGGGGAGGTACCGGAGGGTCGTCCTTGAGGACAGGCCAGACGGTGACCACCTCCCGCAGGCAACCACAACCGCTTCAACCCCTCGGCTTCCTCCACCTACGTGGGCACCAATGACAGCGTCGAGATCGCCTACGGCACTGGCAGCATGACCGGCATCCTGGGCTACGACACCGTCGGCGTAAGACGGGGCTCACCAACCTCCTCATCCCACGGGAACGAGGACACCGAGACACCACCCGCCCCGACCAACCTCCTTTCTCCATCTCCTCAACCAGGTTGCAGGCATCAACGTTCTCAACCAGATCTTCGGGCTGGCCGAGACCGAGCCCGGCGATTTCTTCTACTACAGCCCCTTCGATGGCATCCTGGGCCTGGCTTACCCCAGCATCGCCTCCTCTGGAGCCACTCCCGTCTTTGACAACATGATGTCTGAAAACCTTGTGGCTCAGGACCTCTTCTCCGTCTACCTGAGCAAGTAAGGCCTGGCCAGAGCCGCTCAGTCCTTACTGAGGATTTCCTCCCGTTTCCATCCCACCGGGGTTGGCTCCGGCGCCGTTTCCTGGTGCTGTAACGTCCCGTGGCTCCCGAGGAACGTCCCTCACCGCTGCCGGCGTTGGAGGATGGCAGCAAGCCCCCCTCGGCGCTACGGGGTGGTGGGATGGGACCCCGACTTGATGCTTCTCCCCTTCCAGCAACGACCAGAGCGGCAGCTTCGTCCTCTTCGGCGGCATCGATTCCGACTACACCACCAACGGCATCACCTGGATCCCTCTCTCTGCTGAAACCTACTGGCAGGTCACCATGGACAGGTAGGCCTCGAGCAGCTCACGGCTTTGGTGGCTCCCCTTGCCCTCTAGAAGGTGTTTTTCGGGGGGCATCCCCTCCTCTCACAGCCGAGAAGCTCACCCACGCCCTTTCTCCCCCAGCGTCACCGCCGACGGCCAGGCCATCGCCTGCGCTTCTGGTTGCCAGGCCATCGTGGACACCGGCACCTCCCTTCTGGCCGTGCCCAACAGCGCCCTCAACAACATCTTCGCCAGCCTCGGGGCCAGCTCCAACGGCCAGGTGAGGCCCCAGGGGAGCCTCATCGCTCCCCAGCTCACGGAATCCCTTTTGGGGTGACCGCTGACCCCCCACCTTCCACGTGTCCCCTCCAGATCAGCTGCGACGCCGTCAGCACCTTGCCCAACATCTACTTCAACCTCAACGGCAACGGGTTCCCGGTGCCACCCAGCGCCTACGTGATCCAGGTGAGCATCCTTCTAGGACCGGGGTTGGGATTGGAGGAGATCCAGGACCTGGTGACCTTCGTGTCTTCGCTTGCAGAGCGACGGATACTGCAGCCTCGCCTTCGAAGGCTTGAACATCCCCACCGAGTCCGGCGAGCTCTGGATCCTCGGAGACGTCTTCATCCGCGAGTACTACGTGGTCTTCAACAGGGCCAACAACATGGTGGGGCTGTCCCCGCTGTCCTAAACGTTCCACCGGGCTGGGGACAGGGACAGGCTGTGTGTCCTGCTGCCACCACGTCCCCAGCTTGGTGCTCGGCCATTACCCAGCTCCCCCTTCCAATCCTGCCGCGGCCACCGAGCACAATAAAGCCGTGGAGAAGCATCTCTGTGTTGTGTCTCTCGGGAAGGGGTGGAGAATCATGGGATGGGTTGGGTTGGAAGGGATCTCAAAGCCCAGCCACTTCCGACCCCAGGGACACCTCCCACGGGATCAGGGGCTCCAAGCCCCATCCAACCTGGTCTTCAACACCTCCAGGGATGGGGCAGCCACCCCTGCTCTGGGCAACCTGGGCCAGGGCCTCCCCACCCTCACAGCACAATGTTTCTCCCCAGGATCTCACCTCCATCTCCCCTCCTGCAGCTCCAAACCCTTCTCCTCGTCCTGTCCCTGCCCTCCCTGATCCAGAGCCCCTCCCCAGCTTTCCTGGAGCCCCTTTCAGCCCTGCAAGCTGCTCTGAGGTCTCACAGAATCACAGAATCACCAGGTTGGAAGAGACCCACTGGATCGTCGAGTCCAACCATTCCCACCAATCCCTAAATCATGCTCCTAAGCACCTCATCCACCCTCACCTTAAACACCTCCAGGGACGGTGACTCAACCACCTCCCTGGGCAGACCGTTCCAATCCCTAACCACCCTCTCCGTGAAGAACTTCTTCCTAATCTCAATCCTAAATCTCCCCTGGTGGAGCTTGAGGCCATTCCCTCTCGTCCTGTCCCCTGTCCCTTGGGAGAAGAGCCCAGCTCCCTCCTCCCCACAACCTGCAAGATTGCTTTGAGTCTTCATTCCGTGATAGAATCCTTGAACTCGGCATAGTTTGGGTGTTCGGAAGAGGCCAGCTTGCCCATCTATCAGCCCAGAAACACAGGATTTACCTTTCAATCCAAAGGGGGGAGCAAGGGGACCAGGTTGCAGCGAGTCTGGACCTCAGTCCTTGCAGCCCAACTCCCCGACTTGCTCCAAAGGAAGAATTTAGCCCTTGGAACGTTCAGTTTTCCATTTCTCCAAGGTGTTTCTCTGCTCATTATGTCATCAGTGGAGGACACCATGGAGGCAGCTCACCCCTAGATCACCCCACCCGGAGGAGCTGGGTCCTGCTCAATCAATGTCTCAGCTACCAATTTTCCATTAAACAGAGGGAAATCCAGCCCGGCATCACCAGCACCTCCAAACCTGCCCTGGAAGAGAGGACCCTGAACCGCTCCACTCCCCGGCTGGATTGCTCCTCGTCCACAGCCACCAGTTACCTCCCGTTCCCCACTGTGGGGCTGAACCACGGAGGAAAAAAAAGCCGTGGCTGCCCACACCAGCTCCTGTAGACCTCCTGCAGCATCACCTACCCCAGCATGGAGAACGTGGCAAGCCTGGAAGCTCCGGAGAAGCCTCCTTGGAGGCTCTCAAGTCCTTGGAGGGCAAATGATGGTGAAGGTGGGAGCTCTCCCAGCTCTCCAACCCTCCTCCCGTGAGTGCTGCTAGGGGGACAGCATTTGCCTTCTGCCACCACCGAGGCGCAAGGAAGCTTCCAAAGGAGCTTCCAGCATGAGATGATCAAACAAACCCCAGCTCTGAATTCCACTTCTATTGAAACGGGGTTTGCAGGAGCTCAAGGGGTTCCCCGTGTGCCAGATGTCCCCGTGCAGTGGTGAAACTCGCTGGGTGCTGTGGAGAAGAGGGCATTTCCCACCAAAACCAGCGTCTTCCCTGCAGACGCCCGGCATGCGGAGGCAAAGATGCCATCTAAGAGCCCTTCGGAGCAGTCCCGGTGCAGCTTCCTTGCCAAGGGACGTGTCCTCAAGTGCTCTGCTCCGATAACCTTTGAGAAGTAAAAGGTTTTCCACGTGTAGCGCAGCAAGGACGCGTTTGCAACCAACCAGCTCCTTTCCTTCAGCTTCTTCTTATCAGCCCAAGGTGCTGTGGTGGAGGCCAGGCCACCTGGTCCCGTGCCAGGAGCCTCTGACACAGCCCCGAGCGAGTGACCTTGGTATCGTTCAGCCGGTGGCATCCCAAGCTGGTCGTTCCCCAGGCTGGTCCCAGTTTCAGCCCCTAGCGGGTCCCAGTTCCACAAGCAGCACTAGGATAGATGGAGATGAGTGAAGCCTCATCATAAGAAAGACCTGGACCTGCTGGAGTGGGTCTAGAGGGTGGCCATGAAGATGATCCGAGGGCTGGAGCACCTCCTCATGAGGACAGGCTGAGGGAGTTGGGCTTGTTCAGCCTGGAGAAGGGAGGGCTCTGGGGAGACTCAATCCATCTCTGATCTGACTCCACGGTCTGTGTGGGTCCCTTCCACCTCAGGACACTCTGAGGACCTGCCAGTTCCTGGGGGGGAGGCTACAGGAAAGCTGGGGAGAGGTTCTACCAGGGAATGTAGGGATACGAGGAGGGCAAATGGGTTTAAGCTTAGATTTAGGTGAGATCTTAGGAAGAAATTCTTCATGATGAGGGTGGAGAGATCCTGGCCCAGGTTGCCCAGCGAAGCAGCGGCTGTTCCATCCCTGGAAGTGTTGAAGATGAGGTTGGAGGGGTCTTGGAGCACCTTGATCCAGTGGGAGATGCCCCTGCGTATGGCTGGGGTTTGCACTAGATGATGTCTAATGTCCCTTCCAACTCAAACCCTCCTGGGATCCATGATCCTGAGCTGGATCCCAGCAGTGCCACTTCCACCACGCTCGGCTCGGCCGTGGTGGAGGACAGGGGCTTCCACCCTTGGTTCTCCAGGGCAGGCGCTGTTGAACTAAGAGGAGCTGGCATCTGGAACGGAAAAAGAAAAGCCAGTGACGAATGCCTCTGTTTGCCTGCTGGATGGAGGTGCGAGATTAAGCAAACTTACCCCGGCGTCGCTCCCGAGCCCCTTGGCGCTGGCGCTCGGTGGAGCCCCGTGTGCAAAGCCGGGCGTGCGATGAAGCTGGGGCTCGGCTGCCACCCATGGGTGGGCGCCCCGAGGCAACCCGCGTGCTCAGGAAGGGCACAACCCTCCTAGAAACATAGAATCGCTTGGTCAGAAGAGACTTTTGAGAACATTAAGTCCAACCGCCCGTGGCCTCTACTCAATCAGATCCCTGAGCGCCTCATCTACTCATCTTTTGAACCCCTCCAGGGATGAGGACACCACCCACCTGAGCAGATGAGGGGACCAAGGGACCCCAAAGGAGCAGTGTTCCCGTTCCAGCCCCACGTCTCCTTGCTGGCTCCACCCCAACCAACCCTTGCAGGCAGGTGGATGGTCCAGAACGGCACCAGGACCCTCCATGCCACAGCTCCTTAGGGTTCCAACTGGAAAAATCAGTGCTGGTATCTAATGGTGCAGGATTTGGCTGCAGTTCCTTGGCCACGGCGGTGGCGTTGTTGGCTTGTGTAACGCATGAGTAGTCAACCAGGGAGGGGACATGCCCAGAAATGGCTTCAACCAGCCCCACATCCCCCTTCTCCGGCTTCCACTGCCTCCCCCTCAGGATCCAGCCCCACTGGAGGATGCATCCCTACGTCCTGGCCGTGGTCCTTGACCCCGGTGAAGATGGAGACCTCTCGGTTTGACATTCCCCTCCCGGTATCCTTTAAGGACATTGCGATAACTGCCCCTGGGTCGTTTGTTTTTCTTATCGGTGCCGCCAGCCAAACAACCCCGGCTGGGATATAAGGAGCTCGGCCGGAGCGGGTGGCAGACTCGGCGTGCCTCTCCACCTCGAGCGCTCTCCTGGAAGCCACCATGAAGCTGCTCCTGCTCCTCAGCTTGGTAGCCTTGGCCCAATGCCTTGGCCCTAGGTAAGTTCTGGGATGTTGGGGTGATCCTGAGGGATCCTAGAGGAGAACGGGGCGATGCCCGGCTCCCAGCAGGGACGTGGGGGCAACCTGAGCCCCTCCCGTGGCCACGGTGAGGATGGGGTGGAGGTCCCCGTGTGGCTCCTCGCTGATGGGGTGGGTGGGTTCCCGTGTCCCCGCACGCCAGGATCTCCCTGCGGAGGGGGAAGTCCATGCGGAAGGTCCTGGAGGAGAAGGGCTTGCTGGACCGCTACCTGAAGGAGCACCCCTACAACCTGGCCTCCAAATTCCTGGAGGCTGGCGCCTCCGCCGAGCCCCTGGAGAACTACCTGAACGTGAGCGTGGCAACCACAGGGCCACTGAGCTGTCCTGCTAGCCCCTTCCCCAGCCCACTAGCCCCTTTCCCGACCTGCTAGCCCCTGCTTCTTCCCCCTAGCCCCTCACCTAGCCCACTCACTCATCCCTGTAGCCCCCTACCTGGCCTTCTAGCCTCTCATCTGACCTGCTACCTCCTTACTCATCCCTGTAGCCCCTTACCTGACCCACCAGCCTTTTACCCCTCCCTCTAACCTGTTACCTATCCCGCTAGCCCCTTCCTCATCCCGCTAGCCCCTTACCCGTCCCTCTTTGACAGAATGAGTACTTTGGCACCATCTCCATCGGCACCCCAGCCCAGGAATTCACCGTCATCTTCGACACCGGCTCCTCCAACCTGTGGGTCCCCTCCGTCTACTGCTCCAGCCAGGCCTGCAGTAGGTGTCCGCTAGCCACGGGGCAACGGGGAAAAGGCAGGGGAAGCCCTGGGCTCATCCAACCTGGCTCCGGGAGCCCCTGGGAGCCTTAAGAGATGAGGATGGCTCTGTCCTGCCTCTCCCGAGGGACAATGGGGGAGGTACCGGAGGGTCGTCCTTGAGGACAGGCCAGACGGTGACCACCTCCCGCAGGCAACCACAACCGCTTCAACCCCTCGGCTTCCTCCACCTACGTGGGCACCAATGACAGCGTCGAGATTGCCTACGGCACTGGCAGCATGACCGGCATCCTGGGCTACGACACCGTCGGCGTAAGACGGGGCTCACCAACCTCCTCATCCCACGGGAACGAGGACACCGAGACACCACCCGCCCCGACCAACCTCCTTTCTCCATCTCCTCAACCAGGTTGCAGGCATCAACGTTCTCAACCAGATCTTCGGGCTGGCCGAGACCGAGCCCGGCGATTTCTTCTACTACAGCCCCTTCGATGGCATCCTGGGCCTGGCTTACCCCAGCATCGCCTCCTCTGGAGCCACTCCCGTCTTTGACAACATGATGTCTGAAAACCTTGTGGCTCAGGACCTCTTCTCCGTCTACCTGAGCAAGTAAGGCCCGGCCAGAGCCGCTCAGTCCTTACTGAGGATTTCCTCCCGTTTCCATCCCACCGGGGTTGGCTCCGGCGCCGTTTCCTGGTGCTGTAACGTCCCGTGGCTCCCGAGGAACGTCCCTCACCGCTGCCGGCGTTGGAGGATGGCAGCAAGCCCCCCTCGGCGCTACGGGGTGGTGGGATGGGACCCCGACTTGATGCTTCTCCCCTTCCAGCAACGACCAGAGCGGCAGCTTCGTCCTCTTCGGCGGCATCGATTCCGACTACACCACCAACGGCATCACCTGGATCCCTCTCTCTGCTGAAACCTACTGGCAGGTCACCATGGACAGGTAGGCCTCGAGCAGCTCACGGCTTTGGTGGCTCCCCTTGCCCTCTAGAAGGTGTTTTTCGGGGGGCATCCCCTCCTCTCACAGCCGAGAAGCTCACCCACGCCCTTTCTCCCCCAGCGTCACCGCCGACGGCCAGGCCATCGCCTGCGCTTCTGGTTGCCAGGCCATCGTGGACACCGGCACCTCCCTTCTGGCCGTGCCCAACAGCGCCCTCAACAACATCTTCGCCAGCCTCGGGGCCAGCTCCAACGGCCAGGTGAGGCCCCAGGGGAGCCTCATCGCTCCCCAGCTCACGGAATCCCTTTTGGGGTGACCGCTGACCCCCCACCTTCCACGTGTCCCCTCCAGATCAGCTGCGACGCCGTCAGCACCTTGCCCAACATCTACTTCAACCTCAACGGCAACGGGTTCCCGGTGCCACCCAGCGCCTACGTGATCCAGGTGAGCATCCTTCTAGGACCGGGGTTGGGATTGGAGGAGATCCAGGACCTGGTGACCTTCGTGTCTTCGCTTGCAGAGCGACGGATACTGCAGCCTCGCCTTCGAAGGCTTGAACATCCCCACCGAGTCCGGCGAGCTCTGGATCCTCGGAGACGTCTTCATCCGCGAGTACTACGTGGTCTTCAACAGGGCCAACAACATGGTGGGGCTGTCCCCGCTGTCCTAAACGTTCCACCGGGCTGGGGACAGGGACAGGCGGTGTGTCCCGCTGCCACCACGTCCCCAGCTTGGTGCTCGGCCATTTCCCAGCTCCCCCTTCCAATCCTGCCGCGGCCACCGAGCACAATAAAGCCGTGGAGAAGCATCTCTGTGTTGTGTCTCTCCGGGAAGGGGTGGAGAATCATGGGATGGGTTGGGTTGGAAGGGATCTCAAAGCCCAGCCACTTCCGACCCCAGGGACACCTCCCACGGGATCAGGGGCTCCAAGCCCCATCCAACCTGGTCTTCAATACCTCCAGGGATGGAGCAGCCACCCCTGCTCTGGGCAACCTGGTCCAGGGCCTCCCCACCCTCACAGCACAATGTTTCTCCCCAGGATCTCATCTCCATCTCCCCTCCTGCAGCTCCAAACCCTTCTCCTCGTCCTGTCCCTGCCCTCCCTGATCCAGAGCCCCTCCCCAGCTTTCCTGGAGCCCCTTTCAGCCCTGGAAGCTGCTCTGAGGTCTCACAGAATCACAGAATCACCAGGTTGGGAGAGACCCACTGGATCGTCGAGTCCAACCATTCCCACCAATCCCTAAATCATGCTCCTAAGCACCTCATCCACCCTCACCTTAAACACCTCCAGGGACGGTGACTCAACCACCTCCCTGGGCAGACCGTTCCAATCCCTAACCACCCTCTCCGTGAAGAACTTCTTCCTAATCTCAATCCTAAATCTCCCCTGGTGGAGCTTGAGGCCATTCCCTCTCGTCCTGTCCCCTGTCCCTTGGGAGAAGAGCCCAGCTCCCTCCTCCCCACAACCTGCAAGATTGCTTTGAGTCTTCATTCCGTGATAGAATCCTTGAACTCGGCATAGTTTGGGTGTTCGGAAGAGGCCAGCTTGCCCATCTATCAGCCCAGAAACACAGGATTTACCTTTCAATCCAAAGGGGGGAGCAAGGGGACCAGGTTGCAGCGAGTCTGGACCTCAGTCCTTGCAGCCCAACTCCCCGACTTGCTCCAAAGGAAGAATTTAGCCCTTGGAACGTTCAGTTTTCCATTTCTCCAAGGTGTTTCTCTGCTCATTACGTCCTCAGTGGAGGACACCATGGAGGCAGCTCACCCCTAGATCACCCCACCCGGAGGAGCTGGGTCCTGCTCAATCAATGTCTCAGCTACCAATTTTCCATTAAACAGAGGGAAATCCAGCCCGGCATCACCAGCACCTCCAAACCTGCCCTGGAAGAGAGGACCCTGAACCGCTCCACTCCCCGGCTGGATTGCTCCTCGTCCACAGCCACCAGTTACCTCCCGTTCCCCACTGTGGGGCTGAACCACGGAGGAAAAAAAAGCCGTGGCTGCCCACACCAGCTCCTGTAGACCTCCTGCAGCATCACCTACCCCAGCATGGAGAACGTGGCAAGCCTGGAAGCTCCGGAGAAGCCTCCTTGGAGGCTCTCAAGTCCTTGGAGGGCAAATGATGGTGAAGGTGGGAGCTCTCCCAGCTCTCCAAACCTCCTCCCGTGAGTGCTGCTAGGGGGACAGCATTTGCCTTCTGCCACCACCAAGGTGCAAGGAAGCTTCCTAAGGAGCTTCCAGCATGAGATGATCAAACAAACCCCAGCTCTGAATTCCACTTCTATTGAAACGGGGTTTGCAGGAGCTCAAGGGGTTCCCCGTGTGCCAGATGTCCCCGTGCAGTGGTGAAACTCGCTGGGTGCTGTGGAGAAGAGGGCATTTCCCACCAAAACCAGCGTCTTCCCTGCAGACGCCCGGCATGCGGAGGCAAAGATGCCATCTAAGAGCCCTTCGGAGCAGTCCCGGTGCAGCTTCCTTGCCAAGGGACGTGTCCTCAAGTGCTCTGCTCCGATAACCTTTGAGAAGTAAAAGGTTTTCCACGTGTAGCGCAGCAAGGACGCGTTTGCAACCAACCAGCTCCTTTCCTTCAGCTTCTTCTTATCAGCCCAAGGTGCTGTGGTGGAGGCCAGGCCACCTGGTCCCGTGCCAGGAGCCTCTGACACAGCCCCGAGCGAGCGACCTTGGTATCGTTCAGCCGGTGGCATCCCAAGCTGGTCGTTCCCCAGGCTGGTCCCAGTTTCAGCCCCTAGCGGGTCCCAGTTCCACAAGCAGCACTAGGATAGATGGAGATGAGTGAAGCCTCATCATAAGAAAGACCTGGACCTGCTGGAGTGGGTCTAGAGGGTGGCCATGAAGATGATCCGAGGGCTGGAGCACCTCCTCATGAGGACAGGCTGAGGGAGTTGGGCTTGTTCAGCCTGGAGAAAGGAGGGCTCTGGGGAGACTCAATCCATCTCTGATCTGACTCCACGGTCTGTGTGGGTCCCTTCCAACTCAGGACACTCTGAGGACCTTCCAGTTCCTGGGGGGGAGGCTACAGGAAAGCTGGGGAGAGGTTCTACCAGGGAACGTAGGGATACGAGGAGGGCAAATGGGTTTAAGCTTAGATTTAGGTGAGATCTTAGGAAGAAATTCTTCATGATGAGGGTGGAGAGATCCTGGCCCAGGTTGCCCAGCAGAGCAGCGGCTGTTCCATCCCTGGAAGTGTTGAAGATGAGGTTGGAGGGGTCTTGGAGCACCTTGATCCAGTGGGAGATGCCCCTGCGTATGGCTGGGGTTTGCACTAGATGATGTCTAATGTCCCTTCCAACTCAAACCCTTCTGGGATCCATGATCCTGAGCTGGATCCCAGCAGTGCCACTTCCACCACGCTCGGCTCGGCCGTGGTGGAGGACAGGGGCTTCCACCCTTGGTTCTCCAGGGCAGGCGCTGTTGAACTAAGAGGAGCTGGCATCTGGAACGGAAAAAGAAAAGCCAGTGACGAATGCCTCTGTTTGCCTGCTGGATGGAGGTGCGAGATTAAGCAAACTTACCCCGGCGTCGCTCCCGAGCCCCTTGGCGCTGGCGCTCGGTGGAGCCCCGTGTGCAAAGCCGGGCGTGCGATGAAGCCGGGGCTCGGCTGCCACCCATGGGTGGGCGCCCCGAGGCAACCCGCGTGCTCAGGAAGGGCACAACCCTCCTAGAAACATAGAATCGCTTGGTCAGAAGAGACTTTTGAGAACATTAAGTCCAACCGCCCGTGGCCTCTACTCAATCAGATCCCTGAGCGCCTCATCTACTCATCTTTTGAACCCCTCCAGGGATGAGGACACCACCCACCTGAGCAGATGAGGGGACCAAGGGACCCCAAAGGAGCAGTGTTCCCGTTCCAGCCCCACGTCTCCTTGCTGGCTCCACCCCAACCAACCCTTGCAGGCAGGTGGATGGTCCAGAACGGCACCAGGACCCTCCATGCCACAGCTCCTTAGGGTTCCAACTGGAAAAATCAGTGCTGGTATCTAATGGTGCAGGATTTGGCTGCAGTTCCTTGGCCACGGCGGTGGCGTTGTTGGCTTGTGTAACGCACGAGTAGTCAACCAGGGAGGGGACATGCCCAGAAATGGCTTCAACCAGCCCCACATCCCCCTTCTCCGGCTTCCACTGCCTCCCCCTCAGGATCCAGCCCCACTGGAGGATGCATCCCTACGTCCTGGCCGTGGTCCTTGACCCCGGTGAAGATGGAGACCTCTCGGTTTGACATTCCCCTCCCGGTATCCTTTAAGGACATTGCGATAACTGCCCCTGGGTCGTTTGTTTTTCTTATCGGTGCCGCCAGCCAAACAACCCCGGTTGGGATATAAGGAGCTCGGCCGGAGCGGGTGGCAGACTCGGCGTGCCTCTCCACCTCGAGCGCTCTCCTGGAAGCCACCATGAAGCTGCTCCTGCTCCTCAGCTTGGTAGCCTTGGCCCAATGCCTTGGCCCTAGGTAAGTTCTGGGATGTTGGGGTGATCCTGAGGGATCCTAGAGGAGAACGGGGCGATGCCCGGCTCCCAGCAGGGACGTGGGGGCAACCTGAGCCCCTCCCGTGGCCACGGTGAGGATGGGGTGGAGGTCCCCGTGTGGCTCCTCGCTGATGGGGTGGGTGGGTTCCCGTGTCCCCGCACGCCAGGATCTCCCTGCGGAGGGGGAAGTCCATGCGGAAGGTCCTGGAGGAGAAGGGCTTGCTGGACCGCTACCTGAAGGAGCACCCCTACAACCTGGCCTCCAAATTCCTGGATGCTGGCGCCTCCGCCGAGCCCCTGGAGAACTACCTGAACGTGAGCGTGGCAACCACAGGGCCACTGAGCTGTCCTGCTAGCCCCTTCCCCAGCCCACTAGCCCCTTTCCCGACCTGCTAGCCCCTGCTTCTTCCCCCTAGCCCCTCGCCTAGCCCACTAGCCACTCACTCATTCCTTTAGCCCCCTACCTGGCCTTCTAGCCTCTCATCTGACCTGCGACCTCCTTACTCATCCCTGTAGCCCCTTACCTGACCCACCAGCCTTTTACCCCTCCCTCTAACCTGTTACCTATCCCGCTAGCCCCTTCCTCATCCCGCTAGCCCCTTACCCGTCCCTCTTTGACAGAATGAGTACTTTGGCACCATCTCCATCGGCACCCCAGCCCAGGAATTCACCGTCATCTTCGACACCGGCTCCTCCAACCTGTGGGTCCCCTCCGTCTACTGCTCCAGCCAGGCCTGCAGTAGGTGTCCGCTAGCCACGGGGCAACGGGGAAAAGGCAGGGGAAGCCCTGGGCTCATCCAACCTGGCTCCGGGAGCCCCTGGGAGCCTTAAGAGATGAGGATGGCTCTGTCCTGCCTCTCCCGAGGGACAATGGGGGAGGTACCGGAGGGTCGTCCTTGAGGACAGGCCAGACGGTGACCACCTCCCGCAGGCAACCACAACCGCTTCAACCCCTCGGCTTCCTCCACCTACGTGGGCACCAGTGACAGCGTCGAGATCGCCTACGGCACTGGCAGCATGACCGGCATCCTGGGCTACGACACCGTCGGCGTAAGACGGGGCTCACCAACCTCCTCATCCCACGGGAACGAGGACACCGAGACACCACCCGCCCCGAACAACCTCCTTTCTCCATCTCCTCAACCAGGTTGCAGGCATCAACGTTCTCAACCAGATCTTCGGGCTGGCCGAGACCGAGCCCGGCGATTTCTTCTACTACAGCCCCTTCGATGGCATCCTGGGCCTGGCTTACCCCAGCATCGCCTCCTCTGGAGCCACTCCCGTCTTTGACAACATGATGTCTGAAAACCTTGTGGCTCAGGACCTCTTCTCCGTCTACCTGAGCAAGTAAGGCCTGGCCAGAGCCGCTCAGTCCTGACTGAGGATTTCCTCCCGTTTCCATCCCACCGGGGTTGGCTCCGGCGCCGTTTCCTGGTGCTGTAACGTCCCGTGGCTCCCGAGGAACGTCCCTCACCGCTGCCGGCGTTGGAGGATGGCAGCAAGCCCCCCTCGGCGCTACGGGGTGGTGGGATGGGACCCCGACTTGATGCTTCTCCCCTTCCAGCAACGACCAGAGCGGCAGCTTCGTCCTCTTCGGCGGCATCGATTCCGACTACACCACCAACGGCATCACCTGGATCCCTCTCTCTGCTGAAACCTACTGGCAGGTCACCATGGACAGGTAGGCCTCGAGCAGCTCACGGCTTTGGTGGCTCCCCTTGCCCTCTAGAAGGTGTTTTTCGGGGGGCATCCCCTCCTCTCACAGCCGAGAAGCTCACCCACGCCCTTTCTCCCCCAGCGTCACCGCCGACGGCCAGGCCATCGCCTGCGCTTCTGGTTGCCAGGCCATCGTGGACACCGGCACCTCCCTTCTGGCCGTGCCCAACAGCGCCCTCAACAACATCTTCGCCAGCCTCGGGGCCAGCTCCAACGGCCAGGTGAGGCCCCAGGGGAGCCTCATCGCTCCCCAGCTCACGGAATCCCTTTTGGGGTGACCGCTGACCCCCCACCTTCCACGTGTCCCCTCCAGATCAGCTGCGACGCCGTCAGCACCTTGCCCAACATCTACTTCAACCTCAACGGCAACGGGTTCCCGGTGCCACCCAGCGCCTACGTGATCCAGGTGAGCATCCTTCTAGGACCGGGGTTGGGATTGGAGGAGATCCAGGACCTGGTGACCTTCGTGTCTTCGCTTGCAGAGCGACGGATACTGCAGCCTCGCCTTCGAAGGCTTGAACATCCCCACCGAGTCCGGCGAGCTCTGGATCCTCGGAGACGTCTTCATCCGCGAGTACTACGTGGTCTTCAACAGGGCCAACAACATGGTGGGGCTGTCCCCGCTGTCCTAAACGTTCCACCGGGCTGGGGACAGGGACAGGCTGTGTGTCCCGCTGCCACCACGCCCCCAGCTTGGTGCTCGGCCATTACCCAGCTCCCCCTTCCAATCCTGCCGCGGCCACCGAGCACAATAAAGCTGTGGAGAAGCATCTCTGTGTTGTGTCTCTCGGGAAGGGGTGGAGAATCATGGGATGGGTTGGGTTGGAAGGGATCTCAAAGCCCAGCCACTTCCGACCCCAGGGACACCTCCCACGGGATCAGGGGCTCCAAGCCCCATCCAACCTGGTCTTCAACACCTCCAGGGATGGAGCAGCCACCCCTGCTCTGGGCAACCTGGGCCAGGGCCTCCCCACCCTCACAGCACAATGTTTCTCCCCAGGATCTCATCTCCATCTCCCCTCCTGCAGCTCCAAACCCTTCTCCTCGTCCTGTCCCTGCCCTCCCTGATCCAGAGCCCCTCCCCAGCTTTCCTGGAGCCCCTTTCAGCCCTGGAAGCTGCTCTGAGGTCTCACAGAATCACAGAATCACCAGGTTGGAAGAGACCCACTGGATCATCGAGTCCAACCATTCCCACCAATCCCTAAATCATGCTCCTAAGCACCTCATCCACCCTCACCTTAAACACCTCCAGGGACGGTGACTCAACCACCTCCCTGGGCAGACCGTTCCAATGCCTAACCACCCTCTCCGTGAAGAACTTCTTCCTAATCTCAAGCCTAAATCTCCCCTGGTGGAGCTTGAGGCCATTCCCTCTCGTCCTGTCCCCTGTCACTTGGGAGAAGAGCCCAGCTCCCTCCTCTCCACAGCCTCCCTTCAGGTAGTTGTAGAGAGTAATAAGGTCTCCCCTCAGCCTCCTCTTCTCCAGGCTGAACCCCCCCAGCTCTCTCAGCCGCTCCTCATAAGGCCTGTTCTCTGTTCTCCAGCCCCTTCACCAGTTTCGTTGCCCTTCTCTGGACTCGCTCCAGAGCCACAACATCCTTCTTGTGGTGAGGGGCCCAGAACTGATCACAGGACTCGAGGTGCGGTCTCACCAGTGCCGAGTACAGGAGGAGAAGAACCTCCCTGGACCTGGTGGTCACACCGTTCCTGATCCAAGCCAAGATGCCATTGGCCTTTTTGGCCACCTGGGCCACTGCTGGCTCATGTTCAGTCGCTGTCAACCAGCACCCCCAGGTCCTTCTCCTCCAGGCAGTTTCCAGCCAGGTCTCTCCTAGTTTGTACCTCTGCTCAGGGTTGTTGTGCCCCAAGTGCAGGACGCGGCATTTGGCCTTGTTAAACCTCCTGCCGTTGGTCTCAGCCCATGGATCCAGCCTGGTCAGGTCCCTTTGGAGCCTCCCGACCCTCCAGCAGATCCACACTCCCACCCAGCTTGGTGTCATCTGAAACTTGCTAAGGGAGCACTCGATGCCTTCATACAGGTCGTTGATAAAGACATTGAACAGGACTCGACCCAGGACTGAGCCCTGGGGAACCCCACTTGTCACTGGCCTCCAGCTGGATTTAACTCCATTTCCCACCACTCTCTGGGCCCCCATCCAACCAGTTTTCCACCCAGGAGAGTGTGCACCTGTCCAGGCCAGAGGCCGACAGTTTCCGAAGCAGAATGCTGTGAGAAACTGTATCAAAGGCTTTACTGAAGTCCAGGAAAACCACATCCACAGCCTTTCCCTCGTCCAAGAGTTTAGTCACTTGGTCATAGAAGGTGATCAGATTAGTCTGGCAAGACCTGCCTTTCATGAACCCGTGTTGACTGGGCCTGATCACCCGGTTCTCTTGCAAGTGCTTCATGATCGCACTCAAGATCACCCGCTCCATGACTTTCCCCGGTACCGAGGTCAGGCTGACAGGCCTATAGTTCCCCGGATCCTCCCTGCGCCCCTTCTTATAGATGGGCACGACATCAGCCTCCAGTCCAGCGGAACCTCCCCAGTCATCCAGGACTGCTGGAAGATGATGGAAAGGGCTTTGGCCAGCACATCCGCCAGTTCCCTCAAAACACTTGGGTTGACTCCATCCAGCCCTATAGACTTGTGGGCATCTAGCTGGGCAAGCAAGTCTCTAACCACCTCCTCTTGGACCTTGGGAATCTCATACTTCTCATCCAACCCTTGGGGTTGTGCACAGAGGGAACAATTTTCCTTACTGCTAAAGACTGAGGCGAAGTAGGCATTGAGTACTTCAGCCTTGACTTCATCCCCTGTTACTCTTGTTCCCTCTGCAAGATTGCTTTGAGTCTTCATTCCGTGATAGAATCCTTGAACTCGGCATAGTTTGGGTGTTCGGAAGAGGCCAGCTTGCCCATCTATCAGCCCAGAAACACAGGATTTACCTTTCAATCCAAAGGGGGGAGCAAGGGGACCAGGTTGCAGCGAGTCTGGACCTCAGTCCTTGCAGCCCAACTCCCCGACTTGCTCCAAAGGAAGAATTTAGCCCTTGGAACGTTCAGTTTTCCATTTCTCCAAGGTGTTTCTCTGCTCATTACGTCCTCAGTGGAGGACACCATGGAGGCAGCTCACCCCTAGATCACCCCACCCGGAGGAGCTGGGTCCTGCTCAATCAATGTCTCAGCTACCAATTTTCCATTAAACAGAGGGAAATCCAGCCCAGCATCACCAGCACCTCCAAACCTGCCCTGGAAGAGAGGACCCTGAACCGCTCCACTCCCCGGCTGGATTGCTCCTCGTCCACAGCCACCAGTTACCTCCCGTTCCCCACTGTGGGGCTGAACCACGGAGGAAAAAAAAGCCGTGGCTGCCCACACCAGCTCCTGTAGACCTCCTGCAGCATCACCTACCCCAGCATGGAGAACGTGGCAAGCCTGGAAGCTCCGGAGAAGCCTCCTTGGAGGCTCTCAAGTCCTTGGAGGGCAAATGATGGTGAAGGTAGGAGCTCTCCCAGCTCTCCAAACCTCCTCCCGTGAGTGCTGCTAGGGGGACAGCATTTGCCTTCTGCCACCACCAAGGCGCAAGGAAGCTTCCAACGGAGCTTCCAGCATGAGATGATCAAACAAACCCCAGCTCTGAATTCCACTTCTATCGAAATGGGGTTTGCAGGAGCTCAAGGGGTTCCCCGTGTGCCAGATGTCCCCGTGCAGTGGTGAAACTCGCTGGGTGCTGTGGAGAAGAGGGCATTTCCCACCAAAACCAGCGTCTTCCCTGCAGACACCCGGCATGCGGAGGCAAAGATGCCATCTAAGAGCCCTTCGGAGCAGTCCCGGTGCAGCTTCCTTGCCAAGGGACGTGTCCTCAAGTGCTCTGCTCCGATAACCTTTGAGAAGTAAAAGGTTTTCCACGTGTAGCGCAGCAAGGACGCGTTTGCAACCAACCAGCTCCTTTCCTTCAGCTTCTTCTTATCAGCCCAAGGTGCTGTGGTGGAGGCCAGGCCACCTGGTCCCGTGCCAGGAGCCTCTGACACAGCCCCGAGCGAGCGACCTTGGTATCGTTCAGCCGGTGGCATCCCAAGCTGGTCGTTCCCCAGGCTGGTCCCAGTTTCAGCCCCTAGCGGGTCCCAGTTCCACAAGCAGCACTAGGATAGATGGAGATGAGTGAAGCCTCATCATAAGAAAGACCTGGACCTGCTGGAGTGGGTCTAGAGGGTGGCCATGAAGATGATCCGAGGGCTGGAGCACCTCCTCATGAGGACAGGCTGAGGGAGTTGGGCTTGTTCAGCCTGGAGAAGGGAGGGCTCTGGGGAGACTCAATCCATCTCTGATCTGACTCCACGGTCTGTGTGGGTCCCTTCCACCTCAGGACACTCTGAGGACCTTCCAGTTCCTGGCGGGGAGGCTACAGGAAAGCTGGGGAGAGGTTCTACCAGGGAATGTAGGGATACGAGGAGGGCAAATGGGTTTAAGCTTAGATTTAGGTGAGATCTTAGGAAGAAATTCTTCATGATGAGGGTGGAGAGATCCTGGCCCAGGTTGCCCAGCAGAGCAGCGGCTGTTCCATCCCTGGAAGTGTTGAAGATGAGGTTGGAGGGGTCTTGGAGCACCTTGATCCAGTGGGAGATGCCCCTGCGTATGGCTGGGGTTTGCACTAGATGATGTCTAATGTCCCTTCCAACTCAAACCCTTCTGGGATCCATGATCCTGAGCTGGATCCCAGCAGTGCCACTTCCACCACGCTCGGCTCGGCCGTGGTGGAGGACAGGGGCTTCCACCCTTGGTTCTCCAGGGCAGGCGCTGTTGAACTAAGAGGAGCTGGCATCTGGAACGGAAAAAGAAAAGCCAGTGACGAATGCCTCTGTTTGCCTGCTGGATGGAGGTGCGAGATTAAGCAAACTTACCCCGGCGTCGCTCCCGAGCCCCTTGGCGCTGGCGCTCGGTGGAGCCCCGTGTGCAAAGCCGGGCGTGCGATGAAGCCGGGGCTCGGCTGCCACCCATGGGTGGGCGCCCCGAGGCAACCCGCGTGCTCAGGAAGGGCACAACCCTCCTAGAAACATAGAATCGCTTGGTCAGAAGAGACTTTTGAGAACATTAAGTCCAACCGCCCGTGTCCTCTACTCAATCAGACCCCTGAGCGCCTCATCTACTCATCTTTTGAACCCCTCCAGGGATGAGGACACCACCCACCTGAGCAGATGAGGGGACCAAGGGACCCCAAAGGAGCAGTGTTCCCGTTCCAGCCCCACGTCTCCTTGCTGGCTCCACCCCAACCAACCCTTGCAGGCAGGTGGATGGTCCAGAACGGCACCAGGACCCTCCATGCCACAGCTCCTTAGGGTTCCAACTGGAAAAATCAGTGCTGGTATCTAATGGTGCAGGATTTGGCTGCAGTTCCTTGGCCACGGCGGTGGCGTTGTTGGCTTGTGTAACGCACGAGTAGTCAACCAGGGAGGGGACATGCCCAGAAACGGCTTCAACCAGCCCCACATCCCCCTTCTCCGGCTTCCACTGCCTCCCCCTCAGGATCCAGCCCCACTGGAGGATGCATCCCTACGTCCTGGCCGTGGTCCTTGACCCCGGTGAAGATGGAGACCTCTCGGTTTGACATTCCCCTCCCGGTATCCTTTAAGGACATTGCGATAACTGCCCCTGGGTCGTTTGTTTTTCTTATCGGTGCCGCCAGCCAAACAACCCCGGTTGGGATATAAGGAGCTCGGCCGGAGCGGGTGGCAGACTCGGCGTGCCTCTCCACCTCGAGCGCTCTCCTGGAAGCCACCATGAAGCTGCTCCTGCTCCTCAGCTTGGTAGCCTTGGCCCAATGCCTTGGCCCTAGGTAAGTTCTGGGATGTTGGGGTGATCCTGAGGGATCCTAGAGGAGAACGGGGCGATGCCCGGCTCCCAGCAGGGACGTGGGGGCAACCTGAGCCCCTCCCGTGGCCACGGTGAGGATGGGGTGGAGGTCCCCGTGTGGCTCCTCGCTGATGGGGTGGGTGGGTTCCCGTGTCCCCGCACGCCAGGATCTCCCTGCGGAGGGGGAAGTCCATGCGGAAGGTCCTGGAGGAGAAGGGCTTGCTGGACCGCTACCTGAAGGAGCACCCCTACAACCTGGCCTCCAAATTCCTGGATGCTGGCGCCTCCGCCGAGCCCCTGGAGAACTACCTGAACGTGAGCGTGGCAACCACAGGGCCACTGAGCTGTCCTGCTAGCCCCTTCCCCAGCCCACTAGCCCCTTTCCTGACCTGCTAGCCCCTTCTTCTTCCCCCTAGCCCCTCACCTAGCCCACTCACTCATCCCTGTAGCCCCCTACCTGGCCTTCTAGCCTCTCATCTGACCTGCTACCTCCCTTACTCATCCCTGTAGCCCCTTACCTGACCCACCAGCCTTTTACCCCTCCCTCTAACCTGTTACCTATCCCGCTAGCCCCTTCCTCATCCCGCTAGCCCCTTACCCGTCCCTCTTTGACAGAATGAGTACTTTGGCACCATCTCCATCGGCACCCCAGCCCAGGAATTCACCGTCATCTTCGACACCGGCTCCTCCAACCTGTGGGTCCCCTCCGTCTACTGCTCCAGCCAGGCCTGCAGTAGGTGTCCGCTAGCCACGGGGCAACGGGGAAAAGGCAGGGGAAGCCCTGGGCTCATCCAACCTGGCTCCGGGAGCCCCTGGGAGCCTTAAGAGATGAGGATGGCTCTGTCCTGCCTCTCCCGAGGGACAATGGGGGAGGTACCGGAGGGTCGTCCTTGAGGACAGGCCAGACGGTGACCACCTCCCGCAGGCAACCACAACCGCTTCAACCCCTCGGCTTCCTCCACCTACGTGGGCACCAATGACAGCGTCGAGATCGCCTACGGCACTGGCAGCATGACCGGCATCCTGGGCTACGACACCGTCGGCGTAAGACGGGGCTCACCAACCTCCTCATCCCACGGGAACGAGGACACCGAGCCACCACCCGCCCCGACCAACCTCCTTTCTCCATCTCCTCAACCAGGTTGCAGGCATCAACGTTCTCAACCAGATCTTCGGGCTGGCCGAGACCGAGCCCGGCGATTTCTTCTACTACAGCCCCTTCGATGGCATCCTGGGCCTGGCTTACCCCAGCATCGCCTCCTCTGGAGCCACTCCCGTCTTTGACAACATGATGTCTGAAAACCTTGTGGCTCAGGACCTCTTCTCCGTCTACCTGAGCAAGTAAGGCCTGGCCAGAGCCGCTCAGTCCTGACTGAGGGTTTCCTCCCGTTTCCATCCCACCGGGGTTGGCTCCGGCGCCGTTTCCTGGTGCTGTAACGTCCCGTGGCTCCCGAGGAACGTCCCTCACCGCTGCCGGCGTTGGAGGATGGCAGCAAGCCCCCCTCGGCGCTACGGGGTGGTGGGATGGGACCCCGACTTGATGCTTCTCCCCTTCCAGCAACGACCAGAGCGGCAGCTTCGTCCTCTTCGGCGGCATCGATTCCGACTACACCACCAACGGCATCACCTGGATCCCTCTCTCTGCTGAAACCTACTGGCAGGTCACCATGGACAGGTAGGCCTCGAGCAGCTCACGGCTTTGGTGGCTCCCCTTGCCCTCTAGAAGGTGTTTTTCGGGGGGCATCCCCTCCTCTCACAGCCGAGAAGCTCACCCACGCCCTTTCTCCCCCAGCGTCACCGCCGACGGCCAGGCCATCGCCTGCGCTTCTGGTTGCCAGGCCATCGTGGACACCGGCACCTCCCTTCTGGCCGTGCCCAACAGCGCCCTCAACAACATCTTCGCCAGCCTCGGGGCCAGCTCCAACGGCCAGGTGAGGCCCCAGGGGAGCCTCATCGCTCCCCAGCTCACGGAATCCCTTTTGGGGTGACCGCTGACCCCCCACCTTCCACGTGTCCCCTCCAGATCAGCTGCGACGCCGTCAGCACCTTGCCCAACATCTACTTCAACCTCAACGGCAACGGGTTCCCGGTGCCACCCAGCGCCTACGTGATCCAGGTGAGCATCCTTCTAGGACCAGGGTTGGGATTGGAGGAGATCCAGGACCTGGTGACCTTCGTGTCTTCGCTTGCAGAGCGACGGATACTGCAGCCTCGCCTTCGAAGGCTTGAACATCCCCACCGAGTCCGGCGAGCTCTGGATCCTCGGAGACGTCTTCATCCGCGAGTACTACGTGGTCTTCAACAGGGCCAACAACATGGTGGGGCTGTCCCCGCTGTCCTAAACGTTCCACCGGGCTGGGGACAGGGACAGGCGGTGTGTCCCGCTGCCACCACGTCCCCAGCTTGGTGCTCGGCCATTACCCAGCTCCCCCTTCCAATCCTGCCGCGGCCACCGAGCACAATAAAGCCGTGGAGAAGCATCTCTGTGTTGTGTCTCTCGGGAAGGGGTGGAGAATCATGGGATGGGTTGGGTTGGAAGGGATCTCAAAGCCCAGCCACTTCCGACCCCAGGGACACCTCCCACGGGATCAGGGGCTCCAAGCCCCATCCAACCTGGTCTTCAACACCTCCAGGGATGGAGCAGCCACCCCTGCTCTGGGCAACCTGGGCCAGGGCCTCCCCACCCTCACAGCACAATGTTTCTCCCCAGGATCTCATCTCCATCTCCCCTCCTGCAACTCCAAACCCTTCTCCTCGTCCTGTCCCTGCCCTCCCTGATCCAGAGCCCCTCCCCAGCTTTCCTGGAGCCCCTTTCAGCCCTGCAAGCTGCTCTGAGGTCTCACAGAATCACAGAATCACCAGGTTGGGAGAGACCCGCTGGATCGTCGAGTCCAACCATTCCCACCAATCCCTAAATCATGCTCCTAAGCACCTCATCCACCCTCACCTTAAACACCTCCAGGGACGGTGACTCAACCACCCCCCTGGGCAGACCGTTCCAGTGCCTAACCACCCTCTCCGTGAAGAACTTCTTCCTAATCTCAAGCCTAAATCTCCCCTGGTGGAGCTTGAGGCCATTCCCTCTCGTCCTGTCCCCTGTCACTTGGGAGAAGAGCCCAGCTCCCTCCTCCCCACCACCTGCAAGATTGCTTTGAGTCTTCATTCCGTGATAGAATCCTTGAACTCGGCATAGTTTGGGTGTTCGGAAGAGGCCAGCTTGCCCATCTATCAGCCCAGAAACACAGGATTTACCTTTCAATCCAAAGGGGGGAGCAAGGGGACCAGGTTGCAGCGAGTCTGGACCTCAGTCCTTGCAGCCCAACTCCCCGACTTGCTCCAAAGGAAGAATTTAGCCCTTGGAACGTTCAGTTTTCCATTTCTCCAAGGTGTTTCTCTGCTCATTACGTCCTCAGTGGAGGACACCATGGAGGCAGCTCACCCCTAGATCACCCCACCCGGAGGAGCTGGGTCCTGCTCAATCAATGTCTCAGCTACCAATTTTCCATTAAACAGAGGGAAATCCAGCCCGGCATCACCAGCACCTCCAAACCTGCCCTGGAAGAGAGGACCCTGAACCGCTCCACTCCCCGGCTGGATTGCTCCTCGTCCACAGCCACCAGTTACCTCCCGTTCCCCACTGTGGGGCTGAACCACGGAGGAAAAAAAAGCCGTGGCTGCCCACACCAGCTCCTGTAGACCTCCTGCAGCATCACCTACCCCAGCATGGAGAACGTGGCAAGCCTGGAAGCTCCGGAGAAGCCTCCTTGGAGGCTCTCAAGTCCTTGGAGGGCAAATGATGGTGAAGGTGGGAGCTCTCCCAGCTCTCCAAACCTCCTCCCGTGAGTGCTGCTAGGGGGACAGCATTTGCCTTCTGCCACCACCAAGGCGCAAGGAAGCTTCCAACGGAGCTTCCAGCATGAGATGATCCAACAAACCCCAGCTCTGAATTCCACTTCTATTGAAACGGGGTGTGCAGGAGCTGAAGGGGTTCCCCGTGTGCCAGATGTCCCCGTGCAGTGGTGAAACTCGCTGGGTGCTGTGGAGAAGAGGGCATTTCCCACCAAAACCAGCGTCTTCCCTGCAGACGCCCGGCATGCGGAGGCAAAGATGCCATCTAAGAGCCCTTCGGAGCAGTCCCGGTGCAGCTTCCTTGCCAAGGGACGTGTCCTCAAGTGCTCTGCTCCGATAACCTTTGAGAAGTAAAAGGTTTTCCACGTGTAGCGCAGCAAGGACGCGTTTGCAACCAACCAGCTCCTTTCCTTCAGCTTCTTCTTATCAGCCCAAGGTGCTGTGGTGGAGGCCAGGCCACCTGGTCCCGTGCCAGGAGCCTCTGACACAGCCCCGAGCGAGCGACCTTGGTATCGTTCAGCCGGTGGCATCCCAAGCTGGTCGTTCCCCAGGCTGGTCCCAGTTTCAGCCCGTAGCGGGTCCCAGTTCCACAAGCAGCACTAGGATAGATGGAGATGAGTGAAGCCTCATCATAAGAAAGACCTGGACCTGCTGGAGTGGGTCTAGAGGGTGGCCATGAAGATGATCCGAGGGCTGGAGCACCTCCTCATGAGGACAGGCTGAGGGAGTTGGGCTTGTTCAGCCTGGAGAAGGGAGGGCTCTGGGGAGACTCAATCCATCTCTGATCTGACTCCACGGTCTGTGTGGGTCCCTTCCAACTCAGGACACTCTGAGGACCTGCCAGTTCCTGGGGGGGAGGCTACAGGAAAGCTGGGGAGAGGTTCTACCAGGGAACGTAGGGATACGAGGAGGGCAAATGGGTTTAAGCTTAGATTTAGGTGAGATCTTAGGAAGAAATTCTTCATGATGAGGGTGGAGAGATCCTGGCCCAGGTTGCCCAGCAGAGCAGCGGCTGTTCCATCCCTGGAAGTGTTGAAGATGAGGTTGGAGGGGTCTTGGAGCACCTTGATCCAGTGGGAGATGCCCCTGCGTATGGCTGGGGTTTGCACTAGATGATGTCTAATGTCCCTTCCAACTCAAACCCTTCTGGGATCCATGATCCTGAGCTGGATCCCAGCAGTGCCACTTCCACCACGCTCGGCTCGGCCGTGGTGGAGGACAGGGGCTTCCACCCTTGGTTCTCCAGGGCAGGCGCTGTTGAACTAAGAGGAGCTGGCATCTGGAACGGAAAAAGAAAAGCCAGTGACGAATGCCTCTGTTTGCCTGCTGGATGGAGGTGCGAGATTAAGCAAACTTACCCCGGCGTCGCTCCCGAGCCCCTTGGCGCTGGCGCTCGGTGGAGCCCCGTGTGCAAAGCCGGGCGTGCGATGAAGCCGGGGCTCGGCTGCCACCCATGGGTGGGCGCCCCGAGGCAACCCGCGTGCTCAGGAAGGGCACAACCCTCCTAGAAACATAGAATCGCTTGGTCAGAAGAGACTTTTGAGAACATTAAGTCCAACCGCCCGTGTCCTCTACTCAATCAGACCCCTGAGCGCCTCATCTACTCATCTTTTGAACCCCTCCAGGGATGAGGACACCACCCACCTGAGCAGATGAGGGGACCAAGGGACCCCAAAGGAGCAGTGTTCCCGTTCCAGCCCCACGTCTCCTTGCTGGCTCCACCCCAACCAACCCTTGCAGGCAGGTGGATGGTCCAGAACGGCACCAGGACCCTCCATGCCACAGCTCCTTAGGGTTCCAACTGGAAAAATCAGTGCTGGTATCTAATGGTGCAGGATTTGGCTGCAGTTCCTTGGCCACGGCGGTGGCGTTGTTGGCTTGTGTAACGCACGAGTAGTCAACCAGGGAGGGGACATGCCCAGAAATGGCTTCAACCAGCCCCACATCCCCCTTCTCCGGCTTCCACTGCCTCCCCCTCAGGATCCAGCCCCACTGGAGGATGCATCCCTACGTCCTGGCCGTGGTCCTTGACCCCGGTGAAGATGGAGACCTCTCGGTTTGACATTCCCCTCCCGGTATCCTTTAAGGACATTGCGATAACTGCCCCTGGGTCGTTTGTTTTTCTTATCGGTGCCGCCAGCCAAACAACCCCGGCTGGGATATAAGGAGCTCGGCCGGAGCGGGTGGCAGACTCGGCGTGCCTCTCCACCTCGAGCGCTCTCCTGGAAGCCACCATGAAGCTGCTCCTGCTCCTCAGCTTGGTAGCCTTGGCCCAATGCCTTGGCCCTAGGTAAGTTCTGGGATGTTGGGGTGATCCTGAGGGATCCTAGAGGAGAACGGGGCGATGCCCGGCTCCCAGCAGGGACGTGGGGGCAACCTGAGCCCCTCCCGTGGCCACGGTGAGGATGGGGTGGAGGTCCCCGTGTGGCTCCTCGCTGATGGGGTGGGTGGGTTCCCGTGTCCCCGCACGCCAGGATCTCCCTGCGGAGGGGGAAGTCCATGCGGAAGGTCCTGGAGGAGAAGGGCTTGCTGGACCGCTACCTGAAGGAGCACCCCTACAACCTGGCCTCCAAATTCCTGGATGCTGGCGCCTCCGCCGAGCCCCTGGAGAACTACCTGAACGTGAGCGTGGCAACCACAGGGCCACTGAGCTGTCCTGCTAGCCCCTTCCCCAGCCCACTAGCCCCTTTCCCGACCTGCTAGCCCCTGCTTCTTCCCCCTAGCCCCTCACCTAGCCCACTCACTCATCCCTGTAGCCCCCTACCTGGCCTTCTAGCCTCTCATCTGACCTGCTACCTCCTTACTCATCCCTGTAGCCCCTTACCTGACCCACCAGCCTTTTACCCCTCCCTCTAACCTGTTACCTATCCCGCTAGCCCCTTCCTCATCCCGCTAGCCCCTTACCCGTCCCTCTTTGACAGAATGAGTACTTTGGCACCATCTCCATCGGCACCCCAGCCCAGGAATTCACCGTCATCTTCGACACCGGCTCCTCCAACCTGTGGGTCCCCTCCGTCTACTGCTCCAGCCAGGCCTGCAGTAGGTGTCCGCTAGCCACGGGGCAACGGGGAAAAGGCAGGGGAAGCCCTGGGCTCATCCAACCTGGCTCCGGGAGCCCCTGGGAGCCTTAAGAGATGAGGATGGCTCTGTCCTGCCTCTCCCGAGGGACAATGGGGGAGGTACCGGAGGGTCGTCCTTGAGGACAGGCCAGACGGTGACCACCTCCCGCAGGCAACCACAACCGCTTCAACCCCTCGGCTTCCTCCACCTACGTGGGCACCAATGACAGCGTCGAGATCGCCTACGGCACTGGCAGCATGACCGGCATCCTGGGCTACGACACCGTCGGCGTAAGACGGGGCTCACCAACCTCCTCATCCCACGGGAACGAGGACACCGAGACACCACCCGCCCCGACCAACCTCCTTTCTCCATCTCCTCAACCAGGTTGCAGGCATCAACGTTCTCAACCAGATCTTCGGGCTGGCCGAGACCGAGCCCGGCGATTTCTTCTACTACAGCCCCTTCGATGGCATCCTGGGCCTGGCTTACCCCAGCATCGCCTCCTCTGGAGCCACTCCCGTCTTTGACAACATGATGTCTGAAAACCTTGTGGCTCAGGACCTCTTCTCCGTCTACCTGAGCAAGTAAGGCCTGGCCAGAGCCGCTCAGTCCTGACTGAGGATTTCCTCCCGTTTCCATCCCACCGGGGTTGGCTCCGGCGCCGTTTCCTGGTGCTGTAACGTCCCGTGGCTCCCGAGGAACGTCCCTCACCGCTGCCGGCGTTGGAGGATGGCAGCAAGCCCCCCTCGGCGCTACGGGGTGGTGGGATGGGACCCCGACTTGATGCTTCTCCCCTTCCAGCAACGACCAGAGCGGCAGCTTCGTCCTCTTCGGCGGCATCGATTCCGACTACACCACCAACGGCATCACCTGGATCCCTCTCTCTGCTGAAACCTACTGGCAGGTCACCATGGACAGGTAGGCCTCGAGCAGCTCACGGCTTTGGTGGCTCCCCTTGCCCTCTAGAAGGTGTTTTTCGGGGGGCATCCCCTCCTCTCACAGCCGAGAAGCTCACCCACGCCCTTTCTCCCCCAGCGTCACCGCCGACGGCCAGGCCATCGCCTGCGCTTCTGGTTGCCAGGCCATCGTGGACACCGGCACCTCCCTTCTGGCCGTGCCCAACAGCGCCCTCAACAACATCTTCGCCGGCCTCGGGGCCAGCTCCAACGGCCAGGTGAGGCCCCAGGGGAGCCTCATCGCTCCCCAGCTCACGGAATCCCTTTTGGGGTGACCGCTGACCCCCCACCTTCCACGTGTCCCCTCCAGATCAGCTGCGACGCCGTCAGCACCTTGCCCAACATCTACTTCAACCTCAACGGCAACGGGTTCCCGGTGCCACCCAGCGCCTACGTGATCCAGGTGAGCATCCTTCTAGGACCGGGGTTGGGATTGGAGGAGATCCAGGACCTGGTGACCTTCGTGTCTTCGCTTGCAGAGCGACGGATACTGCAGCCTCGCCTTCGAAGGCTTGAACATCCCCACCGAGTCCGGCGAGCTCTGGATCCTCGGAGACGTCTTCATCCGCGAGTACTACGTGGTCTTCAACAGGGCCAACAACATGGTGGGGCTGTCCCCGCTGTCCTAAACGTTCCACCGGGCTGGGGACAGGGACAGGCGGTGTGTCCCGCTGCCACCACGTCCCCAGCTTGGTGCTCGGCCATTTCCCAGCTCCCCCTTCCAATCCTGCCGCGGCCACCGAGCACAATAAAGCCGTGGAGAAGCATCTCTGTGTTGTGTCTCTCCGGGAAGGGGTGGAGAATCATGGGATGGGTTGGGTTGGAAGGGATCTCAAAGCCCAGCCACTTCCGACCCCAGGGACACCTCCCACGGGATCAGGGGCTCCAAGCCCCATCCAACCTGGTCTTCAATACCTCCAGGGATGGAGCAGCCACCCCTGCTCTGGGCAACCTGGTCCAGGGCCTCCCCACCCTCACAGCACAATGTTTCTCCCCAGGATCTCATCTCCATCTCCCCTCCTGCAACTCCAAACCCTTCTCCTCGTCCTGTCCCTGCCCTCCCTGATCCAGAGCCCCTCCCCAGCTTTCCTGGAGTCCCTTTCAGCCCTGCAAGCTGCTCTGAGGTCTCACAGAATCACAGAATCACCAGGTTGGAAGAGACCCACTGGATCGTCGAGTCCAACCATTCCCACCAATCCCTAAATCATGCTCCTAAGCACCTCATCCACCCTCACCTTAAACACCTCCAGGGACGGTGACTCAACCCTCTCCCTGGGCAGACCGTTCCAATCCCTAACCACCCTCTCCGTGAAGAACTTCTTCCTAATCTCAAGCCTAAATCTCCCCTGGTGGAGCTTGAGGCCATTCCCTCTCGTCCTGTCCCCTGTCCCTTGGGAGAAGAGCCCAGCTCCCTCCTCCCCACAACCTGCAAGATTGCTTTGAGTCTTCATTCCGTGATAGAATCCTTGAACTCGGCATAGTTTGGGTGTTCGGAAGAGGCCAGCTTGCCCATCTATCAGCCCAGAAACACAGGATTTACCTTTCAATCCAAAGGGGGGAGCAAGGGGACCAGGTTGCAGCGAGTCTGGACCTCAGTCCTTGCAGCCCAACTCCCCGACTTGCTCCAAAGGAAGAATTTAGCCCTTGGAACGTTCAGTTTTCCATTTCTCCAAGGTGTTTCTCTGCTCATTACGTCCTCAGTGGAGGACACCATGGAGGCAGCTCACCCCTAGATCACCCCAGCCTGAGGAGCTGGGTCCTGCTCAATCAATGTCTCAGCTACCAATTTTCCATTAAACAGAGGGAAATCCAGCCCGGCATCACCAGCACCTCCAAACCTGCCCTGGAAGAGAGGACCCTGAACCGCTCCACTCCCCGGCTGGATTGCTCCTCGTCCACAGCCACCAGTTACCTCCCGTTCCCCACTGTGGGGCTGAACCACGGAGGAAAAAAAAGCCGTGGCTGCCCACACCAGCTCCTGTAGACCTCCTGCAGCATCACCTACCCCAGCATGGAGAACGTGGCAAGCCTGGAAGCTCCGGAGAAGCCTCCTTGGAGGCTCTCAAGTCCTTGGAGGGCAAATGATTGTCAAGGTGGGAGCTCTCCCAGCTCTCCAAACCTCCTCCCGTGAGTGCTGCTAGGGGGACAGCATTTGCCTTCTGCCACCACCAAGGCGCAAGGAAGCTTCCAACGGAGCTTCCAGCATGAGATGATCAAACAAACCCCAGCTCTGAATTCCACTTCTATCGAAATGGGGTTTGCAGGAGCTCAAGGGGTTCCCCGTGTGCCAGATGTCCCCGTGCAGTGGTGAAACTCGCTGGGTGCTGTGGAGAAGAGGGCATTTCCCACCAAAACCAGCGTCTTCCCTGCAGACACCCGGCATGCGGAGGCAAAGATGCCATCTAAGAGCCCTTCGGAGCAGTCCCGGTGCAGCTTCCTTGCCAAGGGACGTGTCCTCAAGTGCTCTGCTCCGATAACCTTTGAGAAGTAAAAGGTTTTCCACGTGTAGCGCAGCAAGGACGCGTTTGCAACCAACCAGCTCCTTTCCTTCAGCTTCTTCTTATCAGCCCAAGGTGCTGTGGTGGAGGCCAGGCCACCTGGTCCCGTGCCAGGAGCCTCTGACACAGCCCCGAGCGAGCGACCTTGGTATCGTTCAGCCGGTGGCATCCCAAGCTGGTCGTTCCCCAGGCTGGTCCCAGTTTCAGCCCCTAGCGGGTCCCAGTTCCACAAGCAGCACTAGGATAGATGGAGATGAGTGAAGCCTCATCATAAGAAAGACCTGGACCTGCTGGAGTGGGTCTAGAGGGTGGCCATGAAGATGATCCGAGGGCTGGAGCACCTCCTCATGAGGACAGGCTGAGGGAGTTGGGCTTGTTCAGCCTGGAGAAGGGAGGGCTCTGGGGAGACTCAATCCATCTCTGATCTGACTCCACGGTCTGTGTGGGTCCCTTCCACCTCAGGACACTCTGAGGACCTTCCAGTTCCTGGCGGGGAGGCTACAGGAAAGCTGGGGAGAGGTTCTACCAGGGAATGTAGGGATACGAGGAGGGCAAATGGGTTTAAGCTTAGATTTAGGTGAGATCTTAGGAAGAAATTCTTCATGATGAGGGTGGAGAGATCCTGGCCCAGGTTGCCCAGCAGAGCAGCGGCTGTTCCATCCCTGGAAGTGTTGAAGATGAGGTTGGAGGGGTCTTGGAGCACCTTGATCCAGTGGGAGATGCCCCTGCGTATGGCTGGGGTTTGCACTAGATGATGTCTAATGTCCCTTCCAACTCAAACCCTTCTGGGATCCATGATCCTGAGCTGGATCCCAGCAGTGCCACTTCCACCACGCTCGGCTCGGCCGTGGTGGAGGACAGGGGCTTCCACCCTTGGTTCTCCAGGGCAGGCGCTGTTGAACTAAGAGGAGCTGGCATCTGGAACGGAAAAAGAAAAGCCAGTGACGAATGCCTCTGTTTGCCTGCTGGATGGAGGTGCGAGATTAAGCAAACTTACCCCGGCGTCGCTCCCGAGCCCCTTGGCGCTGGCGCTCGGTGGAGCCCCGTGTGCAAAGCCGGGCGTGCGATGAAGCCGGGGCTCGGCTGCCACCCATGGGTGGGCGCCCCGAGGCAACCCGCGTGCTCAGGAAGGGCACAACCCTCCTAGAAACATAGAATCGCTTGGTCAGAAGAGACTTTTGAGAACATTAAGTCCAACCGCCCGTGTCCTCTACTCAATCAGACCCCTGAGCGCCTCATCTACTCATCTTTTGAACCCCTCCAGGGATGAGGACACCACCCACCTGAGCAGATGAGGGGACCAAGGGACCCCAAAGGAGCAGTGTTCCCGTTCCAGCCCCACGTCTCCTTGCTGGCTCCACCCCAACCAACCCTTGCAGGCAGGTGGATGGTCCAGAACGGCACCAGGACCCTCCATGCCACAGCTCCTTAGGGTTCCAACTGGAAAAATCAGTGCTGGTATCTAATGGTGCAGGATTTGGCTGCAGTTCCTTGGCCACGGCGGTGGCGTTGTTGGCTTGTGTAACGCACGAGTAGTCAACCAGGGAGGGGACATGCCCAGAAACGGCTTCAACCAGCCCCACATCCCCCTTCTCCGCCTTCCACTGCCTCCCCCTCAGGATCCAGCCCCACTGGAGGATGCATCCCTACGTCCTGGCCGTGGTCCTTGACCCCGGTGAAGATGGAGACCTCTCGGTTTGACATTCCCCTCCCGGTATCCTTTAAGGACATTGCGATAACTGCCCCTGGGTCGTTTGTTTTTCTTATCGGTGCCGCCAGCCAAACAACCCCGGTTGGGATATAAGGAGCTCGGCCGGAGCGGGTGGCAGACTCGGCGTGCCTCTCCACCTCGAGCGCTCTCCTGGAAGCCACCATGAAGCTGCTCCTGCTCCTCAGCTTGGTAGCCTTGGCCCAATGCCTTGGCCCTAGGTAAGTTCTGGGATGTTGGGGTGATCCTGAGGGATCCTAGAGGAGAACGGGGCGATGCCCGGCTCCCAGCAGGGACGTGGGGGCAACCTGAGCCCCTCCCGTGGCCACGGTGAGGATGGGGTGGAGGTCCCCGTGTGGCTCCTCGCTGATGGGGTGGGTGGGTTCCCGTGTCCCCGCACGCCAGGATCTCCCTGCGGAGGGGGAAGTCCATGCGGAAGGTCCTGGAGGAGAAGGGCTTGCTGGACCGCTACCTGAAGGAGCACCCCTACAACCTGGCCTCCAAATTCCTGGATGCTGGCGCCTCCGCCGAGCCCCTGGAGAACTACCTGAACGTGAGCGTGGCAACCACAGGGCCACTGAGCTGTCCTGCTAGCCCCTTCCCCAGCCCACTAGCCCCTTTCCCAACCTGCTAGCCCCTTCTTCTTTCCCCTAGCCCCTCACCTAGCCCACTCACTCATCCCTGTAGCCCCCTACCTGGCCTTCTAGCCTCTCATCTGACCTGCTACCTCCTTACTCATCCCTGTAGCCCCTTACCTGACCCACCAGCCTTTTACCCCTCCCTCTAACCTGTTACCTATCCCGCTAGCCCCTTCCTCATCCCGCTAGCCCCTTACCCGTCCCTCTTTGACAGAATGAGTACTTTGGCACCATCTCCATCGGCACCCCAGCCCAGGAATTCACCGTCATCTTCGACACCGGCTCCTCCAACCTGTGGGTCCCCTCCGTCTACTGCTCCAGCCAGGCCTGCAGTAGGTGTCCGCTAGCCACGGGGCAACGGGGAAAAGGCAGGGGAAGCCCTGGGCTCATCCAACCTGGCTCCGGGAGCCCCTGGGAGCCTTAAGAGATGAGGATGGCTCTGTCCTGCCTCTCCCGAGGGACAATGGGGGAGGTACCGGAGGGTCGTCCTTGAGGACAGGCCAGACGGTGACCACCTCCCGCAGGCAACCACAACCGCTTCAACCCCTCGGCTTCCTCCACCTACGTGGGCACCAATGACAGCGTCGAGATCGCCTACGGCACTGGCAGCATGACCGGCATCCTGGGCTACGACACCGTCGGCGTAAGACGGGGCTCACCAACCTCCTCATCCCACGGGAACGAGGACACCGAGACACCACCCGCCCCGACCAACCTCCTTTCTCCATCTCCTCAACCAGGTTGCAGGCATCAACGTTCTCAACCAGATCTTCGGGCTGGCCGAGACCGAGCCCGGCGATTTCTTCTACTACAGCCCCTTCGATGGCATCCTGGGCCTGGCTTACCCCAGCATCGCCTCCTCTGGAGCCACTCCCGTCTTTGACAACATGATGTCTGAAAACCTTGTGGCTCAGGACCTCTTCTCCGTCTACCTGAGCAAGTAAGGCCTGGCCAGAGCCGCTCAGTCCTTACTGAGGATTTCCTCCCGTTTCCATCCCACCGGGGTTGGCTCCGGCGCCGTTTCCTGGTGCTGTAACGTCCCGTGGCTCCCGAGGAACGTCCCTCACCGCTGCCGGCGTTGGAGGATGGCAGCAAGCCCCCCTCGGCGCTACGGGGTGGTGGGATGGGACCCCGACTTGATGCTTCTCCCCTTCCAGCAACGACCAGAGCGGCAGCTTCGTCCTCTTCGGCGGCATCGATTCCGACTACACCACCAACGGCATCACCTGGATCCCTCTCTCTGCTGAAACCTACTGGCAGGTCACCATGGACAGGTAGGCCTCGAGCAGCTCACGGCTTTGGTGGCTCCCCTTGCCCTCTAGAAGGTGTTTTTCGGGGGGCATCCCCTCCTCTCACAGCCGAGAAGCTCACCCACGCCCTTTCTCCCCCAGCGTCACCGCCGACGGCCAGGCCATCGCCTGCGCTTCTGGTTGCCAGGCCATCGTGGACACCGGCACCTCCCTTCTGGCCGTGCCCAACAGCGCCCTCAACAACATCTTCGCCAGCCTCGGGGCCAGCTCCAACGGCCAGGTGAGGCCCCAGGGGAGCCTCATCGCTCCCCAGCTCACGGAATCCCTTTTGGGGTGACCGCTGACCCCCCACCTTCCACGTGTCCCCTCCAGATCAGCTGCGACGCCGTCAGCACCTTGCCCAACATCTACTTCAACCTCAACGGCAACGGGTTCCCGGTGCCACCCAGCGCCTACGTGATCCAGGTGAGCATCCTTCTAGGACCGGGGTTGGGATTGGAGGAGATCCAGGACCTGGTGACCTTCGTGTCTTCGCTTGCAGAGCGATGGATACTGCAGCCTCGCCTTCGAAGGCTTGAACATCCCCACCGAGTCCGGCGAGCTCTGGATCCTCGGAGACGTCTTCATCCGCGAGTACTACGTGGTCTTCAACAGGGCCAACAACATGGTGGGGCTGTCCCCGCTGTCCTAAACGTTCCACCGGGCTGGGGACAGGGACAGGCGGTGTGTCCCGCTGCCACCACGTCCCCAGCTTGGTGCTCGGCCATTTCCCAGCTCCCCCTTCCAATCCTGCCGCGGCCACCGAGCACAATAAAGTCGTGGAGAAGCATCTCTGTGTTGTGTCTCTCGGGAAGGGGTGGAGAATCATGGGATGGGTTGGGTTGGAAGGGATCTCAAAGCCCAGCCACTTCCGACCCCAGGGACACCTCCCACGGGATCAGGGGCTCCAAGCCCCATCCAACCTGGTCTTCAACACCTCCAGGGATGGAGCAGCCACCCCTGCTCTGGGCAACCTGGGCCAGGGCCTCCCCACCCTCACAGCACAATGTTTCTCCCCAGGATCTCATCTCCATCTCCCCTCCTGTAGCTCCAAACCCTTCTCCTCGTCCTGTCCCTGCCCTCCCTGATCCAGAGCCCCTCCCCAGCTTTCCTGGAGCCCCTTTCAGCCCTGGAAGCTGCTCTGAGGTCTCACAGAATCACAGAATCACCAGGTTGGAAGAGACCCACTGGATCGTCGAGTCCAACCATTCCCACCAATCCCTAAATCATGCTCCTAAGCACCTCATCCACCCTCACCTTAAACACCTCCAGGGACGGTGACTCAACCACCCCCCTGGGCAGACTGTTCCAATCCCTAACCACCCTCTCCGTGAAGAACTTCTTCCTAATCTCAATCCTAAATCTCCCCTGGTGGAGCTTGAGGCCATTCCCTCTCGTCCTGTCCCCTGTCCCTTGGGAGAAGAGCCCAGCTCCCTCCTCCCCACAACCTGCAAGATTGCTTTGAGTCTTCATTCCGTGATAGAATCCTTGAACTCGGCATAGTTTGGGTGTTCGGAAGAGGCCAGCTTGCCCATCTATCAGCCCAGAAACACAGGATTTACCTTTCAATCCAAAGGGGGGAGCAAGGGGACCAGGTTGCAGCGAGTCTGGACCTCAGTCCTTGCAGCCCAACTCCCCGACTTGCTCCAAAGGAAGAATTTAGCCCTTGGAACGTTCAGTTTTCCATTTCTCCAAGGTGTTTCTCTGCTCATTACGTCCTCAGTGGAGGACACCATGGAGGCAGCTCACCCCTAGATCACCCCACCCGGAGGAGCTGGGTCCTGCTCAATCAATGTCTCAGCTACCAATTTTCCATTAAACAGAGGGAAATCCAGCCCGGCATCACCAGCACCTCCAAACCTGCCCTGGAAGAGAGGACCCTGAACCGCTCCACTCCCCGGCTGGATTGCTCCTCGTCCACAGCCACCAGTTACCTCCCGTTCCCCACTGTGGGGCTGAACCACGGAGGAAAAAAAAGCCGTGGCTGCCCACACCAGCTCCTGTAGACCTCCTGCAGCATCACCTACCCCAGCATGGAGAACGTGGCAAGCCTGGAAGCTCCGGAGAAGCCTCCTTGGAGGCTCTCAAGTCCTTGGAGGGCAAATGATGGTGAAGGTGGGAGCTCTCCCAGCTCTCCAACCCTCCTCCCGTGAGTGCTGCTAGGGGGACAGCATTTGCCTTCTGCCACCACCAAGGCGCAAGGAAGCTTCCAACGGAGCTTCCAGCATGAGATGATCCAACAAACCCCAGCTCTGAATTCCACTTCTATTGAAACGGGGTTTGCAGGAGCTCAAGGGGTTCCCCGTGTGCCAGATGTCCCCGTGCAGTGGTGAAACTCGCTGGGTGCTGTGGAGAAGAGGGCATTTCCCACCAAAACCAGCGTCTTCCCTGCAGACGCCCGGCATGCGGAGGCAAAGATGCCATCTAAGAGCCCTTCGGAGCAGTCCCGGTGCAGCTTCCTTGCCAAGGGACGTGTCCTCAAGTGCTCTGCTCCGATAACCTTTGAGAAGTAAAAGGTTTTCCACGTGTAGCGCAGCAAGGACGCGTTTGCAACCAACCAGCTCCTTTCCTTCAGCTTCTTCTTATCAGCCCAAGGTGCTGTGGTGGAGGCCAGGCCACCTGGTCCCGTGCCAGGAGCCTCTGACACAGCCCCGAGCGAGCGACCTTGGTATCGTTCAGCCGGTGGCATCCCAAGCTGGTCGTTCCCCAGGCTGGTCCCAGTTTCAGCCCGTAGCGGGTCCCAGTTCCACAAGCAGCACTAGGATAGATGGAGATGAGTGAAGCCTCATCATAAGAAAGACCTGGACCTGCTGGAGTGGGTCTAGAGGGTGGCCATGAAGATGATCCGAGGGCTGGAGCACCTCCTCATGAGGACAGGCTGAGGGAGTTGGGCTTGTTCAGCCTGGAGAAGGGAGGGCTCTGGGGAGACTCAATCCATCTCTGATCTGACTCCACGGTCTGTGTGGGTCCCTTCCAACTCAGGACACTCTGAGGACCTGCCAGTTCCTGGGGGGGAGGCTACAGGAAAGCTGGGGAGAGGTTCTACCAGGGAACGTAGGGATACGAGGAGGGCAAATGGGTTTAAGCTTAGATTTAGGTGAGATCTTAGGAAGAAATTCTTCATGATGAGGGTGGAGAGATCCTGGCCCAGGTTGCCCAGCAGAGCAGCGGCTGTTCCATCCCTGGAAGTGTTGAAGATGAGGTTGGAGGGGTCTTGGAGCACCTTGATCCAGTGGGAGATGCCCCTGCGTATGGCTGGGGTTTGCACTAGATGATGTCTAATGTCCCTTCCAACTCAAACCCTTCTGGGATCCATGATCCTGAGCTGGATCCCAGCAGTGCCACTTCCACCACGCTCGGCTCGGCCGTGGTGGAGGACAGGGGCTTCCACCCTTGGTTCTCCAGGGCAGGCGCTGTTGAACTAAGAGGAGCTGGCATCTGGAACGGAAAAAGAAAAGCCAGTGACGAATGCCTCTGTTTGCCTGCTGGATGGAGGTGCGAGATTAAGCAAACTTACCCCGGCGTCGCTCCCGAGCCCCTTGGCGCTGGCGCTCGGTGGAGCCCCGTGTGCAAAGCCGGGCGTGCGATGAAGCCGGGGCTCGGCTGCCACCCATGGGTGGGCGCCCCGAGGCAACCCGCGTGCTCAGGAAGGGCACAACCCTCCTAGAAACATAGAATCGCTTGGTCAGAAGAGACTTTTGAGAACATTAAGTCCAACCGCCCGTGTCCTCTACTCAATCAGACCCCTGAGCGCCTCATCTACTCATCTTTTGAACCCCTCCAGGGATGAGGACACCACCCACCTGAGCAGATGAGGGGACCAAGGGACCCCAAAGGAGCAGTGTTCCCGTTCCAGCCCCACGTCTCCTTGCTGGCTCCACCCCAACCAACCCTTGCAGGCAGGTGGATGGTCCAGAACGGCACCAGGACCCTCCATGCCACAGCTCCTTAGGGTTCCAACTGGAAAAATCAGTGCTGGTATCTAATGGTGCAGGATTTGGCTGCAGTTCCTTGGCCACGGCGGTGGCGTTGTTGGCTTGTGTAACGCACGAGTAGTCAACCAGGGAGGGGACATGCCCAGAAATGGCTTCAACCAGCCCCACATCCCCCTTCTCCGGCTTCCACTGCCTCCCCCTCAGGATCCAGCCCCACTGGAGGATGCATCCCTACGTCCTGGCCGTGGTCCTTGACCCCGGTGAAGATGGAGACCTCTCGGTTTGACATTCCCCTCCCGGTATCCTTTAAGGACATTGCGATAACTGCCCCTGGGTCGTTTGTTTTTCTTATCGGTGCCGCCAGCCAAACAACCCCGGCTGGGATATAAGGAGCTCGGCCGGAGCGGGTGGCAGACTCGGCGTGCCTCTCCACCTCGAGCGCTCTCCTGGAAGCCACCATGAAGCTGCTCCTGCTCCTCAGCTTGGTAGCCTTGGCCCAATGCCTTGGCCCTAGGTAAGTTCTGGGATGTTGGGGTGATCCTGAGGGATCCTAGAGGAGAACGGGGCGATGCCCGGCTCCCAGCAGGGACGTGGGGGCAACCTGAGCCCCTCCCGTGGCCACGGTGAGGATGGGGTGGAGGTCCCCGTGTGGCTCCTCGCTGATGGGGTGGGTGGGTTCCCGTGTCCCCGCACGCCAGGATCTCCCTGCGGAGGGGGAAGTCCATGCGGAAGGTCCTGGAGGAGAAGGGCTTGCTGGACCGCTACCTGAAGGAGCACCCCTACAACCTGGCCTCCAAATTCCTGGATGCTGGCGCCTCCGCCGAGCCCCTGGAGAACTACCTGAACGTGAGCGTGGCAACCACAGGGCCACTGAGCTGTCCTGCTAGCCCCTTCCCCAGCCCACTAGCCCCTTTCCCGACCTGCTAGCCCCTGCTTCTTCCCCCTAGCCCCTCACCTAGCCCACTCACTCATCCCTGTAGCCCCCTACCTGGCCTTCTAGCCTCTCATCTGACCTGCTACCTCCTTACTCATCCCTGTAGCCCCTTACCTGACCCACCAGCCTTTTACCCCTCCCTCTAACCTGTTACCTATCCCGCTAGCCCCTTCCTCATCCCGCTAGCCCCTTACCCGTCCCTCTTTGACAGAATGAGTACTTTGGCACCATCTCCATCGGCACCCCAGCCCAGGAATTCACCGTCATCTTCGACACCGGCTCCTCCAACCTGTGGGTCCCCTCCGTCTACTGCTCCAGCCAGGCCTGCAGTAGGTGTCCGCTAGCCACGGGGCAACGGGGAAAAGGCAGGGGAAGCCCTGGGCTCATCCAACCTGGCTCCGGGAGCCCCTGGGAGCCTTAAGAGATGAGGATGGCTCTGTCCTGCCTCTCCCGAGGGACAATGGGGGAGGTACCGGAGGGTCGTCCTTGAGGACAGGCCAGACGGTGACCACCTCCCGCAGGCAACCACAACCGCTTCAACCCCTCGGCTTCCTCCACCTACGTGGGCACCAATGACAGCGTCGAGATCGCCTACGGCACTGGCAGCATGACCGGCATCCTGGGCTACGACACCGTCGGCGTAAGACGGGGCTCACCAACCTCCTCATCCCACGGGAACGAGGACACCGAGACACCACCCGCCCCGACCAACCTCCTTTCTCCATCTCCTCAACCAGGTTGCAGGCATCAACGTTCTCAACCAGATCTTCGGGCTGGCCGAGACCGAGCCCGGCGATTTCTTCTACTACAGCCCCTTCGATGGCATCCTGGGCCTGGCTTACCCCAGCATCGCCTCCTCTGGAGCCACTCCCGTCTTTGACAACATGATGTCTGAAAACCTTGTGGCTCAGGACCTCTTCTCCGTCTACCTGAGCAAGTAAGGCCTGGCCAGAGCCGCTCAGTCCTGACTGAGGATTTCCTCCCGTTTCCATCCCACCGGGGTTGGCTCCGGCGCCGTTTCCTGGTGCTGTAACGTCCCGTGGCTCCCGAGGAACGTCCCTCACCGCTGCCGGCGTTGGAGGATGGCAGCAAGCCCCCCTCGGCGCTACGGGGTGGTGGGATGGGACCCCGACTTGATGCTTCTCCCCTTCCAGCAACGACCAGAGCGGCAGCTTCGTCCTCTTCGGCGGCATCGATTCCGACTACACCACCAACGGCATCACCTGGATCCCTCTCTCTGCTGAAACCTACTGGCAGGTCACCATGGACAGGTAGGCCTCGAGCAGCTCACGGCTTTGGTGGCTCCCCTTGCCCTCTAGAAGGTGTTTTTCGGGGGGCATCCCCTCCTCTCACAGCCGAGAAGCTCACCCACGCCCTTTCTCCCCCAGCGTCACCGCCGACGGCCAGGCCATCGCCTGCGCTTCTGGTTGCCAGGCCATCGTGGACACCGGCACCTCCCTTCTGGCCGTGCCCAACAGCGCCCTCAACAACATCTTCGCCAGCCTCGGGGCCAGCTCCAACGGCCAGGTGAGGCCCCAGGGGAGCCTCATCGCTCCCCAGCTCACGGAATCCCTTTTGGGGTGACCGCTGACCCCCCACCTTCCACGTGTCCCCTCCAGATCAGCTGCGACGCCGTCAGCACCTTGCCCAACATCTACTTCAACCTCAACGGCAACGGGTTCCCGGTGCCACCCAGCGCCTACGTGATCCAGGTGAGCATCCTTCTAGGACCGGGGTTGGGATTGGAGGAGATCCAGGACCTGGTGACCTTCGTGTCTTCGCTTGCAGAGCGACGGATACTGCAGCCTCGCCTTCGAAGGCTTGAACATCCCCACCGAGTCCGGCGAGCTCTGGATCCTCGGAGACGTCTTCATCCGCGAGTACTACGTGGTCTTCAACAGGGCCAACAACATGGTGGGGCTGTCCCCGCTGTCCTAAACGTTCCACCGGGCTGGGGACAGGGACAGGCGGTGTGTCCCGCTGCCACCACGTCCCCAGCTTGGTGCTCGGCCATTTCCCAGCTCCCCCTTCCAATCCTGCCGCGGCCACCGAGCACAATAAAGCCGTGGAGAAGCATCTCTGTGTTGTGTCTCTCCGGGAAGGGGTGGAGAATCATGGGATGGGTTGGGTTGGAAGGGATCTCAAAGCCCAGCCACTTCCGACCCCAGGGACACCTCCCACGGGATCAGGGGCTCCAAGCCCCATCCAACCTGGTCTTCAATACCTCCAGGGATGGAGCAGCCACCCCTGCTCTGGGCAACCTGGTCCAGGGCCTCCCCACCCTCACAGCACAATGTTTCTCCCCAGGATCTCATCTCCATCTCCCCTCCTGCAACTCCAAACCCTTCTCCTCGTCCTGTCCCTGCCCTCCCTGATCCAGAGCCCCTCCCCAGCTTTCCTGGAGTCCCTTTCAGCCCTGCAAGCTGCTCTGAGGTCTCACAGAATCACAGAATCACCAGGTTGGAAGAGACCCACTGGATCGTCGAGTCCAACCATTCCCACCAATCCCTAAATCATGCTCCTAAGCACCTCATCCACCCTCACCTTAAACACCTCCAGGGACGGTGACTCAACCCTCTCCCTGGGCAGACCGTTCCAATCCCTAACCACCCTCTCCGTGAAGAACTTCTTCCTAATCTCAAGCCTAAATCTCCCCTGGTGGAGCTTGAGGCCATTCCCTCTCGTCCTGTCCCCTGTCCCTTGGGAGAAGAGCCCAGCTCCCTCCTCCCCACAACCTGCAAGATTGCTTTGAGTCTTCATTCCGTGATAGAATCCTTGAACTCGGCATAGTTTGGGTGTTCGGAAGAGGCCAGCTTGCCCATCTATCAGCCCAGAAACACAGGATTTACCTTTCAATCCAAAGGGGGGAGCAAGGGGACCAGGTTGCAGCGAGTCTGGACCTCAGTCCTTGCAGCCCAACTCCCCGACTTGCTCCAAAGGAAGAATTTAGCCCTTGGAACGTTCAGTTTTCCATTTCTCCAAGGTGTTTCTCTGCTCATTACGTCCTCAGTGGAGGACACCATGGAGGCAGCTCACCCCTAGATCACCCCAGCCTGAGGAGCTGGGTCCTGCTCAATCAATGTCTCAGCTACCAATTTTCCATTAAACAGAGGGAAATCCAGCCCGGCATCACCAGCACCTCCAAACCTGCCCTGGAAGAGAGGACCCTGAACCGCTCCACTCCCCGGCTGGATTGCTCCTCGTCCACAGCCACCAGTTACCTCCCGTTCCCCACTGTGGGGCTGAACCACGGAGGAAAAAAAAGCCGTGGCTGCCCACACCAGCTCCTGTAGACCTCCTGCAGCATCACCTACCCCAGCATGGAGAACGTGGCAAGCCTGGAAGCTCCGGAGAAGCCTCCTTGGAGGCTCTCAAGTCCTTGGAGGGCAAATGATTGTCAAGGTGGGAGCTCTCCCAGCTCTCCAAACCTCCTCCCGTGAGTGCTGCTAGGGGGACAGCATTTGCCTTCTGCCACCACCAAGGCGCAAGGAAGCTTCCAACGGAGCTTCCAGCATGAGATGATCAAACAAACCCCAGCTCTGAATTCCACTTCTATCGAAATGGGGTTTGCAGGAGCTCAAGGGGTTCCCCGTGTGCCAGATGTCCCCGTGCAGTGGTGAAACTCGCTGGGTGCTGTGGAGAAGAGGGCATTTCCCACCAAAACCAGCGTCTTCCCTGCAGACACCCGGCATGCGGAGGCAAAGATGCCATCTAAGAGCCCTTCGGAGCAGTCCCGGTGCAGCTTCCTTGCCAAGGGACGTGTCCTCAAGTGCTCTGCTCCGATAACCTTTGAGAAGTAAAAGGTTTTCCACGTGTAGCGCAGCAAGGACGCGTTTGCAACCAACCAGCTCCTTTCCTTCAGCTTCTTCTTATCAGCCCAAGGTGCTGTGGTGGAGGCCAGGCCACCTGGTCCCGTGCCAGGAGCCTCTGACACAGCCCCGAGCGAGCGACCTTGGTATCGTTCAGCCGGTGGCATCCCAAGCTGGTCGTTCCCCAGGCTGGTCCCAGTTTCAGCCCCTAGCGGGTCCCAGTTCCACAAGCAGCACTAGGATAGATGGAGATGAGTGAAGCCTCATCATAAGAAAGACCTGGACCTGCTGGAGTGGGTCTAGAGGGTGGCCATGAAGATGATCCGAGGGCTGGAGCACCTCCTCATGAGGACAGGCTGAGGGAGTTGGGCTTGTTCAGCCTGGAGAAGGGAGGGCTCTGGGGAGACTCAATCCATCTCTGATCTGACTCCACGGTCTGTGTGGGTCCCTTCCACCTCAGGACACTCTGAGGACCTTCCAGTTCCTGGCGGGGAGGCTACAGGAAAGCTGGGGAGAGGTTCTACCAGGGAATGTAGGGATACGAGGAGGGCAAATGGGTTTAAGCTTAGATTTAGGTGAGATCTTAGGAAGAAATTCTTCATGATGAGGGTGGAGAGATCCTGGCCCAGGTTGCCCAGCAGAGCAGCGGCTGTTCCATCCCTGGAAGTGTTGAAGATGAGGTTGGAGGGGTCTTGGAGCACCTTGATCCAGTGGGAGATGCCCCTGCGTATGGCTGGGGTTTGCACTAGATGATGTCTAATGTCCCTTCCAACTCAAACCCTTCTGGGATCCATGATCCTGAGCTGGATCCCAGCAGTGCCACTTCCACCACGCTCGGCTCGGCCGTGGTGGAGGACAGGGGCTTCCACCCTTGGTTCTCCAGGGCAGGCGCTGTTGAACTAAGAGGAGCTGGCATCTGGAACGGAAAAAGAAAAGCCAGTGACGAATGCCTCTGTTTGCCTGCTGGATGGAGGTGCGAGATTAAGCAAACTTACCCCGGCGTCGCTCCCGAGCCCCTTGGCGCTGGCGCTCGGTGGAGCCCCGTGTGCAAAGCCGGGCGTGCGATGAAGCCGGGGCTCGGCTGCCACCCATGGGTGGGCGCCCCGAGGCAACCCGCGTGCTCAGGAAGGGCACAACCCTCCTAGAAACATAGAATCGCTTGGTCAGAAGAGACTTTTGAGAACATTAAGTCCAACCGCCCGTGTCCTCTACTCAATCAGACCCCTGAGCGCCTCATCTACTCATCTTTTGAACCCCTCCAGGGATGAGGACACCACCCACCTGAGCAGATGAGGGGACCAAGGGACCCCAAAGGAGCAGTGTTCCCGTTCCAGCCCCACGTCTCCTTGCTGGCTCCACCCCAACCAACCCTTGCAGGCAGGTGGATGGTCCAGAACGGCACCAGGACCCTCCATGCCACAGCTCCTTAGGGTTCCAACTGGAAAAATCAGTGCTGGTATCTAATGGTGCAGGATTTGGCTGCAGTTCCTTGGCCACGGCGGTGGCGTTGTTGGCTTGTGTAACGCACGAGTAGTCAACCAGGGAGGGGACATGCCCAGAAACGGCTTCAACCAGCCCCACATCCCCCTTCTCCGGCTTCCACTGCCTCCCCCTCAGGATCCAGCCCCACTGGAGGATGCATCCCTACGTCCTGGCCGTGGTCCTTGACCCCGGTGAAGATGGAGACCTCTCGGTTTGACATTCCCCTCCCGGTATCCTTTAAGGACATTGCGATAACTGCCCCTGGGTCGTTTGTTTTTCTTATCGGTGCCGCCAGCCAAACAACCCCGGTTGGGATATAAGGAGCTCGGCCGGAGCGGGTGGCAGACTCGGCGTGCCTCTCCACCTCGAGCGCTCTCCTGGAAGCCACCATGAAGCTGCTCCTGCTCCTCAGCTTGGTAGCCTTGGCCCAATGCCTTGGCCCTAGGTAAGTTCTGGGATGTTGGGGTGATCCTGAGGGATCCTAGAGGAGAACGGGGCGATGCCCGGCTCCCAGCAGGGACGTGGGGGCAACCTGAGCCCCTCCCGTGGCCACGGTGAGGATGGGGTGGAGGTCCCCGTGTGGCTCCTCGCTGATGGGGTGGGTGGGTTCCCGTGTCCCCGCACGCCAGGATCTCCCTGCGGAGGGGGAAGTCCATGCGGAAGGTCCTGGAGGAGAAGGGCTTGCTGGACCGCTACCTGAAGGAGCACCCCTACAACCTGGCCTCCAAATTCCTGGATGCTGGCGCCTCCGCCGAGCCCCTGGAGAACTACCTGAACGTGAGCGTGGCAACCACAGGGCCACTGAGCTGTCCTGCTAGCCCCTTCCCCAGCCCACTAGCCCCTTTCCTGACCTGCTAGCCCCTTCTTCTTCCCCCTAGCCCCTCACCTAGCCCACTCACTCATCCCTGTAGCCCCCTACCTGGCCTTCTAGCCTCTCATCTGACCTGCTACCTCCCTTACTCATCCCTGTAGCCCCTTACCTGACCCACCAGCCTTTTACCCCTCCCTCTAACCTGTTACCTATCCCGCTAGCCCCTTCCTCATCCCGCTAGCCCCTTACCCGTCCCTCTTTGACAGAATGAGTACTTTGGCACCATCTCCATCGGCACCCCAGCCCAGGAATTCACCGTCATCTTCGACACCGGCTCCTCCAACCTGTGGGTCCCCTCCGTCTACTGCTCCAGCCAGGCCTGCAGTAGGTGTCCGCTAGCCACGGGGCAACGGGGAAAAGGCAGGGGAAGCCCTGGGCTCATCCAACCTGGCTCCGGGAGCCCCTGGGAGCCTTAAGAGATGAGGATGGCTCTGTCCTGCCTCTCCCGAGGGACAATGGGGGAGGTACCGGAGGGTCGTCCTTGAGGACAGGCCAGACGGTGACCACCTCCCGCAGGCAACCACAACCGCTTCAACCCCTCGGCTTCCTCCACCTACGTGGGCACCAATGACAGCGTCGAGATCGCCTACGGCACTGGCAGCATGACCGGCATCCTGGGCTACGACACCGTCGGCGTAAGACGGGGCTCACCAACCTCCTCATCCCACGGGAACGAGGACACCGAGCCACCACCCGCCCCGACCAACCTCCTTTCTCCATCTCCTCAACCAGGTTGCAGGCATCAACGTTCTCAACCAGATCTTCGGGCTGGCCGAGACCGAGCCCGGCGATTTCTTCTACTACAGCCCCTTCGATGGCATCCTGGGCCTGGCTTACCCCAGCATCGCCTCCTCTGGAGCCACTCCCGTCTTTGACAACATGATGTCTGAAAACCTTGTGGCTCAGGACCTCTTCTCCGTCTACCTGAGCAAGTAAGGCCTGGCCAGAGCCGCTCAGTCCTGACTGAGGGTTTCCTCCCGTTTCCATCCCACCGGGGTTGGCTCCGGCGCCGTTTCCTGGTGCTGTAACGTCCCGTGGCTCCCGAGGAACGTCCCTCACCGCTGCCGGCGTTGGAGGATGGCAGCAAGCCCCCCTCGGCGCTACGGGGTGGTGGGATGGGACCCCGACTTGATGCTTCTCCCCTTCCAGCAACGACCAGAGCGGCAGCTTCGTCCTCTTCGGCGGCATCGATTCCGACTACACCACCAACGGCATCACCTGGATCCCTCTCTCTGCTGAAACCTACTGGCAGGTCACCATGGACAGGTAGGCCTCGAGCAGCTCACGGCTTTGGTGGCTCCCCTTGCCCTCTAGAAGGTGTTTTTCGGGGGGCATCCCCTCCTCTCACAGCCGAGAAGCTCACCCACGCCCTTTCTCCCCCAGCGTCACCGCCGACGGCCAGGCCATCGCCTGCGCTTCTGGTTGCCAGGCCATCGTGGACACCGGCACCTCCCTTCTGGCCGTGCCCAACAGCGCCCTCAACAACATCTTCGCCAGCCTCGGGGCCAGCTCCAACGGCCAGGTGAGGCCCCAGGGGAGCCTCATCGCTCCCCAGCTCACGGAATCCCTTTTGGGGTGACCGCTGACCCCCCACCTTCCACGTGTCCCCTCCAGATCAGCTGCGACGCCGTCAGCACCTTGCCCAACATCTACTTCAACCTCAACGGCAACGGGTTCCCGGTGCCACCCAGCGCCTACGTGATCCAGGTGAGCATCCTTCTAGGACCAGGGTTGGGATTGGAGGAGATCCAGGACCTGGTGACCTTCGTGTCTTCGCTTGCAGAGCGACGGATACTGCAGCCTCGCCTTCGAAGGCTTGAACATCCCCACCGAGTCCGGCGAGCTCTGGATCCTCGGAGACGTCTTCATCCGCGAGTACTACGTGGTCTTCAACAGGGCCAACAACATGGTGGGGCTGTCCCCGCTGTCCTAAACGTTCCACCGGGCTGGGGACAGGGACAGGCGGTGTGTCCCGCTGCCACCACGTCCCCAGCTTGGTGCTCGGCCATTACCCAGCTCCCCCTTCCAATCCTGCCGCGGCCACCGAGCACAATAAAGCCGTGGAGAAGCATCTCTGTGTTGTGTCTCTCGGGAAGGGGTGGAGAATCATGGGATGGGTTGGGTTGGAAGGGATCTCAAAGCCCAGCCACTTCCGACCCCAGGGACACCTCCCACGGGATCAGGGGCTCCAAGCCCCATCCAACCTGGTCTTCAACACCTCCAGGGATGGAGCAGCCACCCCTGCTCTGGGCAACCTGGGCCAGGGCCTCCCCACCCTCACAGCACAATGTTTCTCCCCAGGATCTCATCTCCATCTCCCCTCCTGCAACTCCAAACCCTTCTCCTCGTCCTGTCCCTGCCCTCCCTGATCCAGAGCCCCTCCCCAGCTTTCCTGGAGCCCCTTTCAGCCCTGCAAGCTGCTCTGAGGTCTCACAGAATCACAGAATCACCAGGTTGGGAGAGACCCGCTGGATCGTCGAGTCCAACCATTCCCACCAATCCCTAAATCATGCTCCTAAGCACCTCATCCACCCTCACCTTAAACACCTCCAGGGACGGTGACTCAACCACCCCCCTGGGCAGACCGTTCCAGTGCCTAACCACCCTCTCCGTGAAGAACTTCTTCCTAATCTCAAGCCTAAATCTCCCCTGGTGGAGCTTGAGGCCATTCCCTCTCGTCCTGTCCCCTGTCACTTGGGAGAAGAGCCCAGCTCCCTCCTCCCCACCACCTGCAAGATTGCTTTGAGTCTTCATTCCGTGATAGAATCCTTGAACTCGGCATAGTTTGGGTGTTCGGAAGAGGCCAGCTTGCCCATCTATCAGCCCAGAAACACAGGATTTACCTTTCAATCCAAAGGGGGGAGCAAGGGGACCAGGTTGCAGCGAGTCTGGACCTCAGTCCTTGCAGCCCAACTCCCCGACTTGCTCCAAAGGAAGAATTTAGCCCTTGGAACGTTCAGTTTTCCATTTCTCCAAGGTGTTTCTCTGCTCATTACGTCCTCAGTGGAGGACACCATGGAGGCAGCTCACCCCTAGATCACCCCACCCGGAGGAGCTGGGTCCTGCTCAATCAATGTCTCAGCTACCAATTTTCCATTAAACAGAGGGAAATCCAGCCCGGCATCACCAGCACCTCCAAACCTGCCCTGGAAGAGAGGACCCTGAACCGCTCCACTCCCCGGCTGGATTGCTCCTCGTCCACAGCCACCAGTTACCTCCCGTTCCCCACTGTGGGGCTGAACCACGGAGGAAAAAAAAGCCGTGGCTGCCCACACCAGCTCCTGTAGACCTCCTGCAGCATCACCTACCCCAGCATGGAGAACGTGGCAAGCCTGGAAGCTCCGGAGAAGCCTCCTTGGAGGCTCTCAAGTCCTTGGAGGGCAAATGATGGTGAAGGTGGGAGCTCTCCCAGCTCTCCAAACCTCCTCCCGTGAGTGCTGCTAGGGGGACAGCATTTGCCTTCTGCCACCACCAAGGCGCAAGGAAGCTTCCAACGGAGCTTCCAGCATGAGATGATCCAACAAACCCCAGCTCTGAATTCCACTTCTATTGAAACGGGGTGTGCAGGAGCTGAAGGGGTTCCCCGTGTGCCAGATGTCCCCGTGCAGTGGTGAAACTCGCTGGGTGCTGTGGAGAAGAGGGCATTTCCCACCAAAACCAGCGTCTTCCCTGCAGACGCCCGGCATGCGGAGGCAAAGATGCCATCTAAGAGCCCTTCGGAGCAGTCCCGGTGCAGCTTCCTTGCCAAGGGACGTGTCCTCAAGTGCTCTGCTCCGATAACCTTTGAGAAGTAAAAGGTTTTCCACGTGTAGCGCAGCAAGGACGCGTTTGCAACCAACCAGCTCCTTTCCTTCAGCTTCTTCTTATCAGCCCAAGGTGCTGTGGTGGAGGCCAGGCCACCTGGTCCCGTGCCAGGAGCCTCTGACACAGCCCCGAGCGAGCGACCTTGGTATCGTTCAGCCGGTGGCATCCCAAGCTGGTCGTTCCCCAGGCTGGTCCCAGTTTCAGCCCCTAGCGGGTCCCAGTTCCACAAGCAGCACTAGGATAGATGGAGATGAGTGAAGCCTCATCATAAGAAAGACCTGGACCTGCTGGAGTGGGTCTAGAGGGTGGCCATGAAGATGATCCGAGGGCTGGAGCACCTCCTCATGAGGACAGGCTGAGGGAGTTGGGCTTGTTCAGCCTGGAGAAGGGAGGGCTCTGGGGAGACTCAATCCATCTCTGATCTGACTCCACGGTCTGTGTGGGTCCCTTCCAACTCAGGACATTCTGAGGACCTTCCAGTTCCTGCGGGGGAGGCTACAGGAAAGCTGGGGAGAGGTTCTACCAGGGAACGTAGGGATACGAGGAGGGCAATTGGGTTTAAGCTTAGATTTAGGTGAGATCTTAGGAAGAAATTCTTCATGATGAGGGTGGAGAGATCCTGGCCCAGGTTGCCCAGCGAAGCAGCGGCTGTTCCATCCCTGGAAGTGTTGAAGATGAGGTTGGAGGGGTCTTGGAGCACCTTGATCCAGTGGGAGATGCCCCTGCGTATGGCTGGGGTTTGCACTAGATGATGTCTAATGTCCCTTCCAACTCAAACCCTTCTGGGATCCATGATCCTGAGCTGGATCCCAGCAGTGCCACTTCCACCACGCTCGGCTCGGCCGTGGTGGAGGACAGGGGCTTCCACCCTTGGTTCTCCAGGGCAGGCGCTGTTGAACTAAGAGGAGCTGGCATCTGGAACGGAAAAAGAAAAGCCAGTGACGAATGCCTCTGTTTGCCTGCTGGATGGAGGTGCGAGATTAAGCAAACTTACCCCGGCGTCGCTCCCGAGCCCCTTGGCGCTGGCGCTCGGTGGAGCCCCGTGTGCAAAGCCGGGCGTGCGATGAAGCCGGGGCTCGGCTGCCACCCATGGGTGGGCGCCCCGAGGCAACCCGCGTGCTCAGGAAGGGCACAACCCTCCTAGAAACATAGAATAGCTTGGTCAGAAGAGACTTTTGAGAACATTAAGTCCAACCGCCCGTGTCCTCTACTCAATCAGATCCCTGAGCGCCTCATCTACTCATCTTTTGAACCCCTCCAGGGATGAAGACACCACCCACCTGAGCAGATGAGGGGACCAAGGGACCCCAAAGGAGCAGTGTTCCCGTTCCAGCCCCACGTCTCCTTGCTGGCTCCACCCCAACCAACCCTTGCAGGCAGGTGGATGGTCCAGAACGGCACCAGGACCCTCCATGCCACAGCTCCTTAGGGTTCCAACTGGAAAAATCAGTGCTGGTATCTAATGGTGCAGGATTTGGCTGCAGTTCCTTGGCCACGGCGGTGGCGTTGTTGGCTTGTGTAACGCACGAGTAGTCAACCAGGGAGGGGACATGCCCAGAAATGGCTTCAACCAGCCCCACATCCCCCTTCTCCGGCTTCCACTGCCTCCCCCTCAGGATCCAGCCCCACTGGAGGATGCATCCCTACGTCCTGGCCGTGGTCCTTGACCCCGGTGAAGATGGAGACCTCTCGGTTTGACATTCCCCTCCCGGTATCCTTTAAGGACATTGCGATAACTGCCCCTGGGTCGTTTGTTTTTCTTATCGGTGCCGCCAGCCAAACAACCCCGGTTGGGATATAAGGAGCTCGGCCGGAGCGGGTGGCAGACTCGGCGTGCCTCTCCACCTCGAGCGCTCTCCTGGAAGCCACCATGAAGCTGCTCCTGCTCCTCAGCTTGGTAGCCTTGGCCCAATGCCTTGGCCCTAGGTAAGTTCTGGGATGTTGGGGTGATCCTGAGGGATCCTAGAGGAGAACGGGGCGATGCCCGGCTCCCAGCAGGGACGTGGGGGCAACCTGAGCCCCTCCCGTGGCCACGGTGAGGATGGGGTGGAGGTCCCCGTGTGGCTCCTCGCTGATGGGGTGGGTGGGTTCCCGTGTCCCCGCACGCCAGGATCTCCCTGCGGAGGGGGAAGTCCATGCGGAAGGTCCTGGAGGAGAAGGGCTTGCTGGACCGCTACCTGAAGGAGCACCCCTACAACCTGGCCTCCAAATTCCTGGATGCTGGCGCCTCCGCCGAGCCCCTGGAGAACTACCTGAACGTGAGCGTGGCAACCACAGGGCCACTGAGCTGTCCTGCTAGCCCCTTCCCCAGCCCACTAGCCCCTTTCCCGACCTGCTAGCCCCTGCTTCTTCCCCCTAGCCCCTCACCTAGCCCACTCACTCATCCCTGTAGCCCCCTACCTGGCCTTCTAGCCTCTCATCTGACCTGCTACCTCCCTACTCATCCCTGTAGCCCCTTACCTGACCCACCAGCCTTTTACCCCTCCCTCTAACCTGTTACCTATCCCGCTAGCCCCTTCCTCATCCCGCTAGCCCCTTACCCGTCCCTCTTTGACAGAATGAGTACTTTGGCACCATCTCCATCGGCACCCCAGCCCAGGAATTCACCGTCATCTTCGACACCGGCTCCTCCAACCTGTGGGTCCCCTCCGTCTACTGCTCCAGCCAGGCCTGCAGTAGGTGTCCGCTAGCCACGGGGCAACGGGGAAAAGGCAGGGGAAGCCCTGGGCTCATCCAACCTGGCTCCGGGAGCCCCTGGGAGCCTTAAGAGATGAGGATGGCTCTGTCCTGCCTCTCCCGAGGGACAATGGGGGAGGTACCGGAGGGTCGTCCTTGAGGACAGGCCAGACGGTGACCACCTCCCGCAGGCAACCACAACCGCTTCAACCCCTCGGCTTCCTCCACCTACGTGGGCACCAATGACAGCGTCGAGATCGCCTACGGCACTGGCAGCATGACCGGCATCCTGGGCTACGACACCGTCGGCGTAAGACGGGGCTCACCAACCTCCTCATCCCACGGGAACGAGGACACCGAGACACCACCCGCCCCGACCAACCTCCTTTCTCCATCTCCTCAACCAGGTTGCAGGCATCAACGTTCTCAACCAGATCTTCGGGCTGGCCGAGACCGAGCCCGGCGATTTCTTCTACTACAGCCCCTTCGATGGCATCCTGGGCCTGGCTTACCCCAGCATCGCCTCCTCTGGAGCCACTCCCGTCTTTGACAACATGATGTCTGAAAACCTTGTGGCTCAGGACCTCTTCTCCGTCTACCTGAGCAAGTAAGGCCCGGCCAGAGCCGCTCAGTCCTTACTGAGGATTTCCTCCCGTTTCCATCCCACCGGGGTTGGCTCCGGCGCCGTTTCCTGGTGCTGTAACGTCCCGTGGCTCCCGAGGAACGTCCCTCACCGCTGCCGGCGTTGGAGGATGGCAGCAAGCCCCCCTCGGCGCTACGGGGTGGTGGGATGGGACCCCGACTTGATGCTTCTCCCCTTCCAGCAACGACCAGAGCGGCAGCTTCGTCCTCTTCGGCGGCATCGATTCCGACTACACCACCAACGGCATCACCTGGATCCCTCTCTCTGCTGAAACCTACTGGCAGGTCACCATGGACAGGTAGGCCTCGAGCAGCTCACGGCTTTGGTGGCTCCCCTTGCCCTCTAGAAGGTGTTTTTCGGGGGGCATCCCCTCCTCTCACAGCCGAGAAGCTCACCCACGCCCTTTCTCCCCCAGCGTCACCGCCGACGGCCAGGCCATCGCCTGCGCTTCTGGTTGCCAGGCCATCGTGGACACCGGCACCTCCCTTCTGGCCGTGCCCAACAGCGCCCTCAACAACATCTTCGCCAGCCTCGGGGCCAGCTCCAACGGCCAGGTGAGGCCCCAGGGGAGCCTCATCGCTCCCCAGCTCACGGAATCCCTTTTGGGGTGACCGCTGACCCCCCACCTTCCACGTGTCCCCTCCAGATCAGCTGCGACGCCGTCAGCACCTTGCCCAACATCTACTTCAACCTCAACGGCAACGGGTTCCCGGTGCCACCCAGCGCCTACGTGATCCAGGTGAGCATCCTTCTAGGACCGGGGTTGGGATTGGAGGAGATCCAGGACCTGGTGACCTTCGTGTCTTCGCTTGCAGAGCGACGGATACTGCAGCCTCGCCTTCGAAGGCTTGAACATCCCCACCGAGTCCGGCGAGCTCTGGATCCTCGGAGACGTCTTCATCCGCGAGTACTACGTGGTCTTCAACAGGGCCAACAACATGGTGGGGCTGTCCCCGCTGTCCTAAACGTTCCACCGGGCTGGGGACAGGGACAGGCGGTGTGTCCCGCTGCCACCACGTCCCCAGCTTGGTGCTCGGCCATTACCCAGCTCCCCCTTCCAATCCTGCCGCGGCCACCGAGCACAATAAAGCCGTGGAGAAGCATCTCTGTGTTGTGTCTCTCGGGAAGGGGTGGAGAATCATGGGATGGGTTGGGTTGGAAGGGATCTCAAAGCCCAGCCACTTCCGACCCCAGGGACACCTCCCACGGGATCAGGGGCTCCAAGCCCCATCCAACCTGGTCTTCAACACCTCCAGGGATGGGGCAGCCACCCCTGCTCTGGGCAACCTGGGCCAGGGCCTCCCCACCCTCACAGCACAATGTTTCTCCCCAGGATCTCACCTCCATCTCCCCTCCTGCAGCTCCAAACCCTTCTCCTCGTCCTGTCCCTGCCCTCCCTGATCCAGAGCCCCTCCCCAGCTTTCCTGGAGCCCCTTTCAGCCCTGCAAGCTGCTCTGAGGTCTCACAGAATCACAGAATCACCAGGTTGGAAGAGACCCACTGGATCGTCGAGTCCAACCATTCCCACCAATCCCTAAATCATGCTCCTAAGCACCTCATCCACCCTCACCTTAAACACCTCCAGGGACGGTGACTCAACCACCTCCCTGGGCAGACCGTTCCAATCCCTAACCACCCTCTCCGTGAAGAACTTCTTCCTAATCTCAATCCTAAATCTCCCCTGGTGGAGCTTGAGGCCATTCCCTCTCGTCCTGTCCCCTGTCCCTTGGGAGAAGAGCCCAGCTCCCTCCTCCCCACAACCTGCAAGATTGCTTTGAGTCTTCATTCCGTGATAGAATCCTTGAACTCGGCATAGTTTGGGTGTTCGGAAGAGGCCAGCTTGCCCATCTATCAGCCCAGAAACACAGGATTTACCTTTCAATCCAAAGGGGGGAGCAAGGGGACCAGGTTGCAGCGAGTCTGGACCTCAGTCCTTGCAGCCCAACTCCCCGACTTGCTCCAAAGGAAGAATTTAGCCCTTGGAACGTTCAGTTTTCCATTTCTCCAAGGTGTTTCTCTGCTCATTATGTCATCAGTGGAGGACACCATGGAGGCAGCTCACCCCTAGATCACCCCACCCGGAGGAGCTGGGTCCTGCTCAATCAATGTCTCAGCTACCAATTTTCCATTAAACAGAGGGAAATCCAGCCCGGCATCACCAGCACCTCCAAACCTGCCCTGGAAGAGAGGACCCTGAACCGCTCCACTCCCCGGCTGGATTGCTCCTCGTCCACAGCCACCAGTTACCTCCCGTTCCCCACTGTGGGGCTGAACCACGGAGGAAAAAAAAGCCGTGGCTGCCCACACCAGCTCCTGTAGACCTCCTGCAGCATCACCTACCCCAGCATGGAGAACGTGGCAAGCCTGGAAGCTCCGGAGAAGCCTCCTTGGAGGCTCTCAAGTCCTTGGAGGGCAAATGATGGTGAAGGTGGGAGCTCTCCCAGCTCTCCAACCCTCCTCCCGTGAGTGCTGCTAGGGGGACAGCATTTGCCTTCTGCCACCACCGAGGCGCAAGGAAGCTTCCAAAGGAGCTTCCAGCATGAGATGATCAAACAAACCCCAGCTCTGAATTCCACTTCTATTGAAACGGGGTTTGCAGGAGCTCAAGGGGTTCCCCGTGTGCCAGATGTCCCCGTGCAGTGGTGAAACTCGCTGGGTGCTGTGGAGAAGAGGGCATTTCCCACCAAAACCAGCGTCTTCCCTGCAGACGCCCGGCATGCGGAGGCAAAGATGCCATCTAAGAGCCCTTCGGAGCAGTCCCGGTGCAGCTTCCTTGCCAAGGGACGTGTCCTCAAGTGCTCTGCTCCGATAACCTTTGAGAAGTAAAAGGTTTTCCACGTGTAGCGCAGCAAGGACGCGTTTGCAACCAACCAGCTCCTTTCCTTCAGCTTCTTCTTATCAGCCCAAGGTGCTGTGGTGGAGGCCAGGCCACCTGGTCCCGTGCCAGGAGCCTCTGACACAGCCCCGAGCGAGCGACCTTGGTATCGTTCAGCCGGTGGCATCCCAAGCTGGTCGTTCCCCAGGCTGGTCCCAGTTTCAGCCCCTAGCGGGTCCCAGTTCCACAAGCAGCACTAGGATAGATGGAGATGAGTGAAGCCTCATCATAAGAAAGACCTGGACCTGCTGGAGTGGGTCTAGAGGGTGGCCATGAAGATGATCCGAGGGCTGGAGCACCTCCTCATGAGGACAGGCTGAGGGAGTTGGGTTTGTTCAGCCTGGAGAAGGGAGGGCTCTGGGGAGACTCAATCCATCTCTGATCTGACTCCACGGTCTGTGTGGGTCCCTTCCAACTCAGGACATTCTGAGGACCTTCCAGTTCCTGGGGGGGAGGCTACAGGAAAGCTGGGGAGAGGTTCTACCAGGGAACGTAGGGATACGAGGAGGGCAAATGGGTTTAAGCTTAGATTTAGGTGAGATCTTAGGAAGAAATTCTTCATGATGAGGGTGGAGAGATCCTGGCCCAGGTTGCCTAGTGAAGCAGCGGCTGTTCCATCCCTGGAAGTGTTGAAGATGAGGTTGGAGGGGTCTTGGAGCACCTTGATCCAGTGGGAGATGCCCCTGCGTATGGCTGGGGTTTGCACTAGATGATGTCTAATGTCCCTTCCAACTCAAACCCTTCTGGGATCCATGATCCTGAGCTGGATCCCAGCAGTGCCACTTCCACCACGCTCGGCTCGGCCGTGGTGGAGGACAGGGGCTTCCACCCTTGGTTCTCCAGGGCAGGCGCTGTTGAACTAAGAGGAGCTGGCATCTGGAACGGAAAAAGAAAAGCCAGTGACGAATGCCTCTGTTTGCCTGCTGGATGGAGGTGCGAGATTAAGCAAACTTACCCCGGCGTCGCTCCCGAGCCCCTTGGCGCTGGCGCTCGGTGGAGCCCCGTGTGCAAAGCCGGGCGTGCGATGAAGCCGGGGCTCGGCTGCCACCCATGGGTGGGCGCCCCGAGGCAACCCGCGTGCTCAGGAAGGGCACAACCCTCCTAGAAACATAGAATCGCTTGGTCAGAAGAGACTTTTGAGAACATTAAGTCCAACCGCCGGTGTCCTCTACTCAATCAGACCCCTGAGCGCCTCATCTACTCATCTTTTGAACCCCTCCAGGGATGAGGACACCACCCACCTGAGCAGATGAGGGGACCAAGGGACCCCAAAGGAGCAGTGTTCCCGTTCCAGCCCCACGTCTCCTTGCTGGCTCCACCCCAACCAACCCTTGCAGGCAGGTGGATGGTCCAGAACGGCACCAGGACCCTCCATGCCACAGCTCCTTAGGGTTCCAACTGGAAAAATCAGTGCTGGTATCTAATGGTGCAGGATTTGGCTGCAGTTCCTTGGCCACGGCGGTGGCGTTGTTGGCTTGTGTAACGCACGAGTAGTCAACCAGGGAGGGGACATGCCCAGAAATGGCTTCAACCAGCCCCACATCCCCCTTCTCCGGCTTCCACTGCCTCCCCCTCAGGATCCAGCCCCACTGGAGGATGCATCCCTACGTCCTGGCCGTGGTCCTTGACCCCGGTGAAGATGGAGACCTCTCGGTTTGACATTCCCCTCCCGGTATCCTTTAAGGACATTGCGATAACTGCCCCTGGGTCGTTTGTTTTTCTTATCGGTGCCGCCAGCCAAACAACCCCGGCTGGGATATAAGGAGCTCGGCCGGAGCGGGTGGCAGACTCGGCGTGCCTCTCCACCTCGAGCGCTCTCCTGGAAGCCACCATGAAGCTGCTCCTGCTCCTCAGCTTGGTAGCCTTGGCCCAATGCCTTGGCCCTAGGTAAGTTCTGGGATGTTGGGGTGATCCTGAGGGATCCTAGAGGAGAACGGGGCGATGCCCGGCTCCCAGCAGGGACGTGGGGGCAACCTGAGCCCCTCCCGTGGCCACGGTGAGGATGGGGTGGAGGTCCCCGTGTGGCTCCTCGCTGATGGGGTGGGTGGGTTCCCGTGTCCCCGCACGCCAGGATCTCCCTGCGGAGGGGGAAGTCCATGCGGAAGGTCCTGGAGGAGAAGGGCTTGCTGGACCGCTACCTGAAGGAGCACCCCTACAACCTGGCCTCCAAATTCCTGGATGCTGGCGCCTCCGCCGAGCCCCTGGAGAACTACCTGAACGTGAGCGTGGCAACCACAGGGCCACTGAGCTGTCCTGCTAGCCCCTTCCCCAGCCCACTAGCCCCTTTCCCGACCTGCTAGCCCCTGCTTCTTCCCCCTAGCCCCTCACCTAGCCCACTCACTCATCCCTGTAGCCCCCTACCTGGCCTTCTAGCCTCTCATCTGACCTGCTACCTCCCTACTCATCCCTGTAGCCCCTTACCTGACCCACCAGCCTTTTACCCCTCCCTCTAACCTGTTACCTATCCCGCTAGCCCCTTCCTCATCCTGCTAGCCCCTTACCCGTCCCTCTTTGACAGAATGAGTACTTTGGCACCATCTCCATCGGCACCCCAGCCCAGGAATTCACCGTCATCTTCGACACCGGCTCCTCCAACCTGTGGGTCCCCTCCGTCTACTGCTCCAGCCAGGCCTGCAGTAGGTGTCCGCTAGCCACGGGGCAACGGGGAAAAGGCAGGGGAAGCCCTGGGCTCATCCAACCTGGCTCCGGGAGCCCCTGGGAGCCTTAAGAGATGAGGATGGCTCTGTCCTGCCTCTCCCGAGGGACAATGGGGGAGGTACCGGAGGGTCGTCCTTGAGGACAGGCCAGACGGTGACCACCTCCCGCAGGCAACCACAACCGCTTCAACCCCTCGGCTTCCTCCACCTACGTGGGCACCAGTGACAGCGTCGAGATCGCCTACGGCACTGGCAGCATGACCGGCATCCTGGGCTACGACACCGTCGGCGTAAGACGGGGCTCACCAACCTCCTCATCCCACGGGAACGAGGACACCGAGACACCACCCGCCCCGAACAACCTCCTTTCTCCATCTCCTCAACCAGGTTGCAGGCATCAACGTTCTCAACCAGATCTTCGGGCTGGCCGAGACCGAGCCCGGCGATTTCTTCTACTACAGCCCCTTCGATGGCATCCTGGGCCTGGCTTACCCCAGCATCGCCTCCTCTGGAGCCACTCCCGTCTTTGACAACATGATGTCTGAAAACCTTGTGGCTCAGGACCTCTTCTCCGTCTACCTGAGCAAGTAAGGCCTGGCCAGAGCCGCTCAGTCCTTACTGAGGATTTCCTCCCGTTTCCATCCCACCGGGGTTGGCTCCGGCGCCGTTTCCTGGTGCTGTAACGTCCCGTGGCTCCCGAGGAACGTCCCTCACCGCTGCCGGCGTTGGAGGATGGCAGCAAGCCCCCCTCGGCGCTACGGGGTGGTGGGATGGGACCCCGACTTGATGCTTCTCCCCTTCCAGCAACGACCAGAGCGGCAGCTTCGTCCTCTTCGGCGGCATCGATTCCGACTACACCACCAACGGCATCACCTGGATCCCTCTCTCTGCTGAAACCTACTGGCAGGTCACCATGGACAGGTAGGCCTCGAGCAGCTCACGGCTTTGGTGGCTCCCCTTGCCCTCTAGAAGGTGTTTTTCGGGGGGCATCCCCTCCTCTCACAGCCGAGAAGCTCACCCACGCCCTTTCTCCCCCAGCGTCACCGCCGACGGCCAGGCCATCGCCTGCGCTTCTGGTTGCCAGGCCATCGTGGACACCGGCACCTCCCTTCTGGCCGTGCCCAACAGCGCCCTCAACAACATCTTCGCCAGCCTCGGGGCCAGCTCCAACGGCCAGGTGAGGCCCCAGGGGAGCCTCATCGCTCCCCAGCTCACGGAATCCCTTTTGGGGTGACCGCTGACCCCCCACCTTCCACGTGTCCCCTCCAGATCAGCTGCGACGCCGTCAGCACCTTGCCCAACATCTACTTCAACCTCAACGGCAACGGGTTCCCGGTGCCACCCAGCGCCTACGTGATCCAGGTGAGCATCCTTCTAGGACCGGGGTTGGGATTGGAGGAGATCCAGGACCTGGTGACCTTCGTGTCTTCGCTTGCAGAGCGATGGATACTGCAGCCTCGCCTTCGAAGGCTTGAACATCCCCACCGAGTCCGGCGAGCTCTGGATCCTCGGAGACGTCTTCATCCGCGAGTACTACGTGGTCTTCAACAGGGCCAACAACATGGTGGGGCTGTCCCCGCTGTCCTAAACGTTCCACCGGGCTGGGGACAGGGACAGGCGGTGTGTCCCGCTGCCACCACGTCCCCAGCTTGGTGCTCGGCCATTACCCAGCTCCCCCTTCCAATCCTGCCGCGGCCACCGAGCACAATAAAGTCGTGGAGAAGCATCTCTGTGTTGTGTCTCTCGGGAAGGGGTGGAGAATCATGGGATGGGTTGGGTTGGAAGGGATCTCAAAGCCCAGCCACTTCCGACCCCAGGGACACCTCCCACGGGATCAGGGGCTCCAAGCCCCATCCAACCTGGTCTTCAACACCTCCAGGGATGGAGCAGCCACCCCTGCTCTGGGCAACCTGGGCCAGGGCCTCCCCACCCTCACAGCACAATGTTTCTCCCCAGGATCTCATCTCCATCTCCCCTCCTGTAGCTCCAAACCCTTCTCCTCGTCCTGTCCCTGCCCTCCCTGATCCAGAGCCCCTCCCCAGCTTTCCTGGAGCCCCTTTCAGCCCTGGAAGCTGCTCTGAGGTCTCACAGAATCACAGAATCACCAGGTTGGAAGAGACCCACTGGATCGTCGAGTCCAACCATTCCCACCAATCCCTAAATCATGCTCCTAAGCACCTCATCCACCCTCACCTTAAACACCTCCAGGGACGGTGACTCAACCACCCCCCTGGGCAGACTGTTCCAATCCCTAACCACCCTCTCCGTGAAGAACTTCTTCCTAATCTCAATCCTAAATCTCCCCTGGTGGAGCTTGAGGCCATTCCCTCTCGTCCTGTCCCCTGTCCCTTGGGAGAAGAGCCCAGCTCCCTCCTCCCCACAACCTGCAAGATTGCTTTGAGTCTTCATTCCGTGATAGAATCCTTGAACTCGGCATAGTTTGGGTGTTCGGAAGAGGCCAGCTTGCCCATCTATCAGCCCAGAAACACAGGATTTACCTTTCAATCCAAAGGGGGGAGCAAGGGGACCAGGTTGCAGCGAGTCTGGACCTCAGTCCTTGCAGCCCAACTCCCCGACTTGCTCCAAAGGAAGAATTTAGCCCTTGGAACGTTCAGTTTTCCATTTCTCCAAGGTGTTTCTCTGCTCATTACGTCCTCAGTGGAGGACACCATGGAGGCAGCTCACCCCTAGATCACCCCACCCGGAGGAGCTGGGTCCTGCTCAATCAATGTCTCAGCTACCAATTTTCCATTAAACAGAGGGAAATCCAGCCCGGCATCACCAGCACCTCCAAACCTGCCCTGGAAGAGAGGACCCTGAACCGCTCCACTCCCCGGCTGGATTGCTCCTCGTCCACAGCCACCAGTTACCTCCCGTTCCCCACTGTGGGGCTGAACCACGGAGGAAAAAAAAGCCGTGGCTGCCCACACCAGCTCCTGTAGACCTCCTGCAGCATCACCTACCCCAGCATGGAGAACGTGGCAAGCCTGGAAGCTCCGGAGAAGCCTCCTTGGAGGCTCTCAAGTCCTTGGAGGGCAAATGATGGTGAAGGTGGGAGCTCTCCCAGCTCTCCAACCCTCCTCCCGTGAGTGCTGCTAGGGGGACAGCATTTGCCTTCTGCCACCACCAAGGCGCAAGGAAGCTTCCAACGGAGCTTCCAGCATGAGATGATCCAACAAACCCCAGCTCTGAATTCCACTTCTATTGAAACGGGGTTTGCAGGAGCTCAAGGGGTTCCCCGTGTGCCAGATGTCCCCGTGCAGTGGTGAAACTCGCTGGGTGCTGTGGAGAAGAGGGCATTTCCCACCAAAACCAGCGTCTTCCCTGCAGACGCCCGGCATGCGGAGGCAAAGATGCCATCTAAGAGCCCTTCGGAGCAGTCCCGGTGCAGCTTCCTTGCCAAGGGACGTGTCCTCAAGTGCTCTGCTCCGATAACCTTTGAGAAGTAAAAGGTTTTCCACGTGTAGCGCAGCAAGGACGCGTTTGCAACCAACCAGCTCCTTTCCTTCAGCTTCTTCTTATCAGCCCAAGGTGCTGTGGTGGAGGCCAGGCCACCTGGTCCCGTGCCAGGAGCCTCTGACACAGCCCCGAGCGAGCGACCTTGGTATCGTTCAGCCGGTGGCATCCCAAGCTGGTCGTTCCCCAGGCTGGTCCCAGTTTCAGCCCGTAGCGGGTCCCAGTTCCACAAGCAGCACTAGGATAGATGGAGATGAGTGAAGCCTCATCATAAGAAAGACCTGGACCTGCTGGAGTGGGTCTAGAGGGTGGCCATGAAGATGATCCGAGGGCTGGAGCACCTCCTCATGAGGACAGGCTGAGGGAGTTGGGCTTGTTCAGCCTGGAGAAGGGAGGGCTCTGGGGAGACTCAATCCATCTCTGATCTGACTCCACGGTCTGTGTGGGTCCCTTCCAACTCAGGACACTCTGAGGACCTGCCAGTTCCTGGGGGGGAGGCTACAGGAAAGCTGGGGAGAGGTTCTACCAGGGAACGTAGGGATACGAGGAGGGCAAATGGGTTTAAGCTTAGATTTAGGTGAGATCTTAGGAAGAAATTCTTCATGATGAGGGTGGAGAGATCCTGGCCCAGGTTGCCCAGCAGAGCAGCGGCTGTTCCATCCCTGGAAGTGTTGAAGATGAGGTTGGAGGGGTCTTGGAGCACCTTGATCCAGTGGGAGATGCCCCTGCGTATGGCTGGGGTTTGCACTAGATGATGTCTAATGTCCCTTCCAACTCAAACCCTTCTGGGATCCATGATCCTGAGCTGGATCCCAGCAGTGCCACTTCCACCACGCTCGGCTCGGCCGTGGTGGAGGACAGGGGCTTCCACCCTTGGTTCTCCAGGGCAGGCGCTGTTGAACTAAGAGGAGCTGGCATCTGGAACGGAAAAAGAAAAGCCAGTGACGAATGCCTCTGTTTGCCTGCTGGATGGAGGTGCGAGATTAAGCAAACTTACCCCGGTGTCGCTCCTGAGCCCCTTGGCGCTGGCGCTCGGTGGAGCCCCGTGTGCAAAGCCGGGCGTGCGATGAAGCCGGGGCTCGGCTGCCACCCATGGGTGGGCGCCCCGAGGCAACCCGCGTGCTCAGGAAGGGCACAACCCTCCTAGAAACATAGAATCGCTTGGTCAGAAGAGACTTTTGAGAACATTAAGTCCAACCGCCCGTGTCCTCTACTCAATCAGACCCCTGAGCGCCTCATCTACTCATCTTTTGAACCCCTCCAGGGATGAGGACACCACCCACCTGAGCAGATGAGGGGACCAAGGGACCCCAAAGGAGCAGTGTTCCCGTTCCAGCCCCACGTCTCCTTGCTGGCTCCACCCCAACCAACCCTTGCAGGCAGGTGGATGGTCCAGAACGGCACCAGGACCCTCCATGCCACAGCTCCTTAGGGTTCCAACTGGAAAAATCAGTGCTGGTATCTAATGGTGCAGGATTTGGCTGCAGTTCCTTGGCCACGGCGGTGGCGTTGTTGGCTTGTGTAACGCACGAGTAGTCAACCAGGGAGGGGACGTGCCCAGAAACGGCTTCAACCAGCCCCACATCCCCCTTCTCCGGCTTCCACTGCCTCCCCCTCAGGATCCAGCCCCACTGGAGGATGCATCCCTACGTCCTGGCCGTGGTCCTTGACCCCGGTGAAGATGGAGACCTCTCGGTTTGACATTCCCCTCCCGGTATCCTTTAAGGACATTGCGATAACTGCCCCTGGGTCGTTTGTTTTTCTTATCGGTGCCGCCAGCCAAACAACCCCGGTTGGGATATAAGGAGCTCGGCCGGAGCGGGTGGCAGACTCGGCGTGCCTCTCCACCTCGAGCGCTCTCCTGGAAGCCACCATGAAGCTGCTCCTGCTCCTCAGCTTGGTAGCCTTGGCCCAATGCCTTGGCCCTAGGTAAGTTCTGGGATGTTGGGGTGATCCTGAGGGATCCTAGAGGAGAACGGGGCGATGCCCGGCTCCCAGCAGGGACGTGGGGGCAACCTGAGCCCCTCCCGTGGCCACGGTGAGGATGGGGTGGAGGTCCCCGTGTGGCTCCTCGCTGATGGGGTGGGTGGGTTCCCGTGTCCCCGCACGCCAGGATCTCCCTGCGGAGGGGGAAGTCCATGCGGAAGGTCCTGGAGGAGAAGGGCTTGCTGGACCGCTACCTGAAGGAGCACCCCTACAACCTGGCCTCCAAATTCCTGGATGCTGGCGCCTCCGCCGAGCCCCTGGAGAACTACCTGAACGTGAGCGTGGCAACCACAGGGCCACTGAGCTGTCCTGCCAGCCCCTTCCCCAGCCCACTAGCCCCTTTCCCGACCTGCTAGCCCCTGCTTCTTCCCCCTAGCCCCTCGCCTAGCCCACTCACTCATCCCTGTAGCCCCCTACCTGGCCTTCTAGCCTCTCATCTGACCTGCGACCTCCTTACTCATCCCTGTAGCCCCTTACCTGACCCACCAGCCTTTTACCCCTCCCTCTAACCTGTTACCTATCCCGCTAGCCCCTTCCTCATCCCGCTAGCCCCTTACCCGTCCCTCTTTGACAGAATGAGTACTTTGGCACCATCTCCATCGGCACCCCAGCCCAGGAATTCACCGTCATCTTCGACACCGGCTCCTCCAACCTGTGGGTCCCCTCCGTCTACTGCTCCAGCCAGGCCTGCAGTAGGTGTCCGCTAGCCACGGGGCAATGGGGAAAAGGCAGGGGAAGCCCTGGGCTCATCCAACCTGGCTCCGGGAGCCCCTGGGAGCCTTAAGAGATGAGGATGGCTCTGTCCTGCCTCTCCCGAGGGACAATGGGGGAGGTACCGGAGGGTCGTCCTTGAGGACAGGCCAGACGGTGACCACCTCCCGCAGGCAACCACAACCGCTTCAACCCCTCGGCTTCCTCCACCTACGTGGGCACCAATGACAGCGTCGAGATCGCCTACGGCACTGGCAGCATGACCGGCATCCTGGGCTACGACACCGTCGGCGTAAGACGGGGCTCACCAACCTCCTCATCCCACGGGAACGAGGACACCGAGACACCACCCGCCCCGACCAACCTCCTTTCTCCATCTCCTCAACCAGGTTGCAGGCATCAACGTTCTCAACCAGATCTTCGGGCTGGCCGAGACCGAGCCCGGCGATTTCTTCTACTACAGCCCCTTCGATGGCATCCTGGGCCTGGCTTACCCCAGCATCGCCTCCTCTGGAGCCACTCCCGTCTTTGACAACATGATGTCTGAAAACCTTGTGGCTCAGGACCTCTTCTCCGTCTACCTGAGCAAGTAAGGCCTGGCCAGAGCCGCTCAGTCCTTACTGAGGATTTCCTCCCGTTTCCATCCCACCGGGGTTGGCTCCGGCGCCGTTTCCTGGTGCTGTAACGTCCCGTGGCTCCCGAGGAACGTCCCTCACCGCTGCCGGCGTTGGAGGATGGCAGCAAGCCCGCCTTGGCGCTACGGGGTGGTGGGATGGGACCCCGACTTGATGCTTCTCCCCTTCCAGCAACGACCAGAGCGGCAGCTTCGTCCTCTTCGGCGGCATCGATTCCGACTACACCACCAACGGCATCACCTGGATCCCTCTCTCTGCTGAAACCTACTGGCAGGTCACCATGGACAGGTAGGCCTCGAGCAGCTCACGGCTTTGGTGGCTCCCCTTGCCCTCTAGAAGGTGTTTTTCGGGGGGCATCCCCTCCTCTCACAGCCGAGAAGCTCACCCACGCCCTTTCTCCCCCAGCGTCACCGCCGACGGCCAGGCCATCGCCTGCGCTTCTGGTTGCCAGGCCATCGTGGACACCGGCACCTCCCTTCTGGCCGTGCCCAACAGCGCCCTCAACAACATCTTCGCCAGCCTCGGGGCCAGCTCCAACGGCCAGGTGAGGCCCCAGGGGAGCCTCATCGCTCCCCAGCTCACGGAATCCCTTTTGGGGTGACCGCTGACCCCCCACCTTCCACGTGTCCCCTCCAGATCAGCTGCGACGCCGTCAGCACCTTGCCCAACATCTACTTCAACCTCAACGGCAACGGGTTCCCGGTGCCACCCAGCGCCTACGTGATCCAGGTGAGCATCCTTCTAGGACCGGGGTTGGGATTGGAGGAGATCCAGGACCTGGTGACCTTCGTGTCTTCGCTTGCAGAGCGACGGATACTGCAGCCTCGCCTTCGAAGGCTTGAACATCCCCACCGAGTCCGGCGAGCTCTGGATCCTCGGAGACGTCTTCATCCGCGAGTACTACGTGGTCTTCAACAGGGCCAACAACATGGTGGGGCTGTCCCCGCTGTCCTAAACGTTCCACCGGGCTGGGGACAGGGACAGGCGGTGTGTCCCGCTGCCACCACGCCCCCAGCTTGGTGCTCGGCCATTACCCAGCTCCCCCTTCCAATCCTGCCGCGGCCACCGAGCACAATAAAGCCGTGGAGAAGCATCTCTGTGTTGTGTCTCTCGGGAAGGGGTGGAGAATCATGGGATGGGTTGGGTTGGAAGGGATCTCAAAGCCCAGCCACTTCCGACCCCAGGGACACCTCCCACGGGATCAGGGGCTCCAAGCCCCATCCAACCTGGTCTTCAACACCTCCAGGGATGGAGCAGCCACCCCTGCTCTGGGCAACCTGGGCCAGGGCCTCCCCACCCTCACAGCACAATGTTTCTCCCCAGGATCTCATCTCCATCTCCCCTCCTGCAGCTCCAAACCCTTCTCCTCGTCCTGTCCCTGCCCTCCCTGATCCAGAGCCCCTCCCCAGCTTTCCTGGAGCCCCTTTCAGCCCTGCAAGCTGCTCTGAGGTCTCACAGAATCACCAGGTTGGAAGAGACCCACTGGATCGTCGAGTCCAACCATTCCCACCAATCCCTAAATCATGCTCCTAAGCACCTCATCCACCCTCACCTTAAACACCTCCAGGGACGGTGACTCAACCACCTCCCTGGGCAGACTGTTCCAGTCCCTAACCACCCTCTCCGTGAAGAACTTCTTCCTTATCTCAAGCCTAAATCTCCCCTGGTGGAGCTTGAGGCCATTCCCTCTCGTCCTGTCCCCTGTCCCTTGGGAGAAGAGCCCAGCTCCCTCCTCCCCACAACCTGCAAGATTGCTTTGAGTCTTCATTCCGTGATAGAATCCGTGAACTCGGCATAGTTTGGGTGTTCGGAAGAGGCCAGCTTGCCCATCTATCAGCCCAGAAACACAGGATTTACCTTTCAATCCAAAGGGGGGAGCAAGGGGACCAGGTTGCAGCGAGTCTGGACCTCAGTCCTTGCAGCCCAACTCCCCGACTTGCTCCAAAGGAAGAATTTAGCCCTTGGAACGTTCAGTTTTCCATTTCTCCAAGGTGTTTCTCTGCTCATTACGTCCTCAGTGGAGGACACCATGGAGGCAGCTCACCCCTAGATCACCCCACCCGGAGGAGCTGGGTCCTGCTCAATCAATGTCTCAGCTACCAATTTTCCATTAAACAGAGGGAAATCCAGCCCGGCATCACCAGCACCTCCAAACCTGCCCTGGAAGAGAGGACCCTGAACCGCTCCACTCCCCGGCTGGATTGCTCCTCGTCCACAGCCACCAGTTACCTCCCGTTCCCCACTGTGGGGCTGAACCACGGAGGAAAAAAAAGCCGTGGCTGCCCACACCAGCTCCTGTAGACCTCCTGCAGCATCACCTACCCCAGCATGGAGAACGTGGCAAGCCTGGAAGCTCCGGAGAAGCCTCCTTGGAGGCTCTCAAGTCCTTGGAGGGCAAATGATGGTGAAGGTGGGAGCTCTCCCAGCTCTCCAAACCTCCTCCCGTGAGTGCTGCTAGGGGGACAGCATTTGCCTTCTGCCACCACCAAGGCGCAAGGAAGCTTCCAACGGAGCTTCCAGCATGAGATGATCAAACAAACCCCAGCTCTTAATTCCACTTCTATTGAAATGGGGTTTGCAGGAGCTCAAGGGGTTCCCCGTGTGCCAGATGTCCCCGTGCAGTGGTGAAACTCGCTGGGTGCTGTGGAGAAGAGGGCATTTCCCACCAAAACCAGCGTCTTCCCTGCAGACGCCCGGCATGCGGAGGCAAAGATGCCATCTAAGAGCCCTTCGGAGCAGTCCCGGTGCAGCTTCCTTGCCAAGGGACGTGTCCTCAAGTGCTCTGCTCCGATAACCTTTGAGAAGTAAAAGGTTTTCCACGTGTAGCGCAGCAAGGACGCGTTTGCAACCAACCAGCTCCTTTCCTTCAGCTTCTTCTTATCAGCCCAAGGTGCTGTGGTGGAGGCCAGGCCACCTGGTCCCGTGCCAGGAGCCTCTGACACAGCCCCGAGCGAGCGACCTTGGTATCGTTCAGCCGGTGGCATCCCAAGCTGGTCGTTCCCCAGGCTGGTCCCAGTTTCAGCCCCTAGCGGGTCCCAGTTCCACAAGCAGCACTAGGATAGATGGAGATGAGTGAAGCCTCATCATAAGAAAGACCTGGACCTGCTGGAGTGGGTCTAGAGGGTGGCCATGAAGATGATCCGAGGGCTGGAGCACCTCCTCATGAGGACAGGCTGAGGGAGTTGGGCTTGTTCAGCCTGGAGAAGGGAGGGCTCTGGGGAGACTCAATCCATCTCTGATCTGACTCCACGGTCTGTGTGGGTCCCTTCCACCTCAGGACACTCTGAGGACCTGCCAGTTCCTGGGGGGGAGGCTACAGGAAAGCTGGGGAGAGGTTCTACCAGGGAATGTAGGGATACGAGGAGGGCAAATGGGTTTAAGCTTAGATTTAGGTGAGATCTTAGGAAGAAATTCTTCATGATGAGGGTGGAGAGATCCTGGCCCAGGTTGCCCAGCAGAGCAGCGGCTGTTCCATCCCTGGAAGTGTTGAAGATGAGGTTGGAGGGGTCTTGGAGCACCTTGATCCAGTGGGAGATGCCCCTGCGTATGGCTGGGGTTTGCACTAGGTGATGTCTAATGTCCCTTCCAACTCAAACCCTTCTGGGATCCATGATCCTGAGCTGGATCCCAGCAGTGCCACTTCCACCACGCTCGGCTCGGCCGTGGTGGAGGACAGGGGCTTCCACCCTTGGTTCTCCAGGGCAGGCGCTGTTGAACTAAGAGGAGCTGGCATCTGGAACGGAAAAAGAAAAGCCAGTGACGAATGCCTCTGTTTGCCTGCTGGATGGAGGTGCGAGATTAAGCAAACTTACCCCGGCGTCGCTCCCGAGCCCCTTGGCGCTGGCGCTCGGTGGAGCCCCGTGTGCAAAGCCGGGCGTGCGATGAAGCCGGGGCTCGGCTGCCACCCATGGGTGGGCGCCCCGAGGCAACCCGCGTGCTCAGGAAGGGCACAACCCTCCTAGAAACATAGAATCGCTTGGTCAGAAGAGACTTTTGAGAACATTAAGTCCAACCGCCCGTGTCCTCTACTCAATCAGATCCCTGAGCGCCTCATCTACTCATCTTTTGAACCCCTCCAGGGATGAGGACACCACCCACCTGAGCAGATGAGGGGACCAAGGGACCCCAAAGGAGCAGTGTTCCCGTTCCAGCCCCACGTCTCCTTGCTGGCTCCACCCCAACCAACCCTTGCAGGCAGGTGGATGGTCCAGAACGGCACCAGGACCCTCCATGCCACAGCTCCTTAGGGTTCCAACTGGAAAAATCAGTGCTGGTATCTAATGGTGCAGGATTTGGCTGCAGTTCCTTGGCCACGGCGGTGGCGTTGTTGGCTTGTGTAACGCACGAGTAGTCAACCAGGGAGGGGACATGCCCAGAAATGGCTTCAACCAGCCCCACATCCCCCTTCTCCGGCTTCCACTGCCTCCCCCTCAGGATCCAGCCCCACTGGAGGATGCATCCCTACGTCCTGGCCGTGGTCCTTGACCCCGGTGAAGATGGAGACCTCTCGGTTTGACATTCCCCTCCCGGTATCCTTTAAGGACATTGCGATAACTGCCCCTGGGTCGTTTGTTTTTCTTATCGGTGCCGCCAGCCAAACAACCCCGGTTGGGATATAAGGAGCTCGGCCGGAGCGGGTGGCAGACTCGGCGTGCCTCTCCACCTCGAGCGCTCTCCTGGAAGCCACCATGAAGCTGCTCCTGCTCCTCAGCTTGGTAGCCTTGGCCCAATGCCTTGGCCCTAGGTAAGTTCTGGGATGTTGGGGTGATCCTGAGGGATCCTAGAGGAGAACGGGGCGATGCCCGGCTCCCAGCAGGGACGTGGGGGCAACCTGAGCCCTTCCCGTGGCCACGGTGAGGATGGGGTGGAGGTCCCCGTGTGGCTCCTCGCTGATGGGGTGGGTGGGTTCCCGTGTCCCCGCACGCCAGGATCTCCCTGCGGAGGGGGAAGTCCATGCGGAAGGTCCTGGAGGAGAAGGGCTTGCTGGACCGCTACCTGAAGGAGCACCCCTACAACCTGGCCTCCAAATTCCTGGATGCTGGCGCCTCCGCCGAGCCCCTGGAGAACTACCTGAACGTGAGCGTGGCAACCACAGGGCCACTGAGCTGTCCTGCTAGCCCCTTCCCCAGCCCACTAGCCCCTTTCCTGACCTGCTAGCCCCTTCTTCTTCCCCCTAGCCCCTCGCCTAGCCCACTCACTCATCCCTGTAGCCCCCTACCTGGCCTTCTAGCCTCTCATCTGACCTGCTACCTCCCTACTCATCCCTGTAGCCCCTTACCTGACCCACCAGCCTTTTACCCCTCCCTCTAACCTGTTACCTATCCCGCTAGCCCCTTCCTCATCCCGCTAGCCCCTTACCCGTCCCTCTTTGACAGAATGAGTACTTTGGCACCATCTCCATCGGCACCCCAGCCCAGGAATTCACCGTCATCTTTGACACCGGCTCCTCCAACCTGTGGGTCCCCTCCGTCTACTGCTCCAGCCAGGCCTGCAGTAGGTGTCCGCTAGCCACGGGGCAACGGGGAAAAGGCAGGGGAAGCCCTGGGCTCATCCAACCTGGCTCCGGGAGCCCCTGGGAGCCTTAAGAGATGAGGATGGCTCTGTCCTGCCTCTCCCGAGGGACAATGGGGGAGGTACCGGAGGGTCGTCCTTGAGGACAGGCCAGACGGTGACCACCTCCCGCAGGCAACCACAACCGCTTCAACCCCTCGGCTTCCTCCACCTACGTGGGCACCAATGACAGCGTCGAGATCGCCTACGGCACTGGCAGCATGACCGGCATCCTGGGCTACGACACCGTCGGCGTAAGACGGGGCTCACCAACCTCCTCATCCCACGGGAACGAGGACACCGAGACACCACCCGCCCCGACCAACCTCCTTTCTCCATCTCCTCAACCAGGTTGCAGGCATCAACGTTCTCAACCAGATCTTCGGGCTGGCCGAGACCGAGCCCGGCGATTTCTTCTACTACAGCCCCTTCGATGGCATCCTGGGCCTGGCTTACCCCAGCATCGCCTCCTCTGGAGCCACTCCCGTCTTTGACAACATGATGTCTGAAAACCTTGTGGCTCAGGACCTCTTCTCCGTCTACCTGAGCAAGTAAGGCCTGGCCAGAGCCGCTCAGTCCTTACTGAGGATTTCCTCCCGTTTCCATCCCACCGGGGTTGGCTCCGGCGCCGTTTCCTGGTGCTGTAACGTCCCGTGGCTCCCGAGGAACGTCCCTCACCGCTGCCGGCGTTGGAGGATGGCAGCAAGCCCCCCTCGGCGCTACGGGGTGGTGGGATGGGACCCCGACTTGATGCTTCTCCCCTTCCAGCAACGACCAGAGCGGCAGCTTCGTCCTCTTCGGCGGCATCGATTCCGACTACACCACCAACGGCATCACCTGGATCCCTCTCTCTGCTGAAACCTACTGGCAGGTCACCATGGACAGGTAGGCCTCGAGCAGCTCACGGCTTTGGTGGCTCCCCTTGCCCTCTAGAAGGTGTTTTTCGGGGGGCATCCCCTCCTCTCACAGCCGAGAAGCTCACCCACGCCCTTTCTCCCCCAGCGTCACCGCCGACGGCCAGGCCATCGCCTGCGCTTCTGGTTGCCAGGCCATCGTGGACACCGGCACCTCCCTTCTGGCCGTGCCCAACAGCGCCCTCAACAACATCTTCGCCAGCCTCGGGGCCAGCTCCAACGGCCAGGTGAGGCCCCAGGGGAGCCTCATCGCTCCCCAGCTCACGGAATCCCTTTTGGGGTGACCGCTGACCCCCCACCTTCCACGTGTCCCCTCCAGATCAGCTGCGACGCCGTCAGCACCTTGCCCAACATCTACTTCAACCTCAACGGCAACGGGTTCCCGGTGCCACCCAGCGCCTACGTGATCCAGGTGAGCATCCTTCTAGGACCGGGGTTGGGATTGGAGGAGATCCAGGACCTGGTGACCTTCGTGTCTTCGCTTGCAGAGCGACGGATACTGCAGCCTCGCCTTCGAAGGCTTGAACATCCCCACCGAGTCCGGCGAGCTCTGGATCCTCGGAGACGTCTTCATCCGCGAGTACTACGTGGTCTTCAACAGGGCCAACAACATGGTGGGGCTGTCCCCGCTGTCCTAAACGTTCCACCGGGCTGGGGACAGGGACAGGCGGTGTGTCCCGCTGCCACCACGTCCCCAGCTTGGTGCTCGGCCATTACCCAGCTCCCCCTTCCAATCCTGCCGCGGCCACCGAGCACAATAAAGCCGTGGAGAAGCATCTCTGTGTTGTGTCTCTCGGGAAGGGGTGGAGAATCATGGGATGGGTTGGGTTGGAAGGGATCTCAAAGCCCAGCCACTTCCGACCCCAGGGACACCTCCCACGGGATCAGGGGCTCCAAGCCCCATCCAACCTGGTCTTCAACACCTCCAGGGATGGAGCAGCCACCCCTGCTCTGGGCAACCTGGGCCAGGGCCTCCCCACCCTCACTGAGAAGAATTTCTCCCCAGGATCTCACCTCCATCTCCCCTCCTGCAGCTCCAAACCCTTCTCCTCGTCCTGTCCCTGCCCTCCCTGATCCAGAGCCCCTCCTCAGCTTTCCTGGAGCCCCTTTCAGCCCTGGAAGCTGCTCTGAGGTCTCCCCACAGCCTTCTCTTCTCCAGCCTCAACAAGCCCAACTCCCTCAGCCTGGCCTCGTACGGGAGTTTCTCCAGCTCTCGGATCATCTCCCAATGGGTCATGTTGCTCCAAGCTCCATCCAACCCAACTTGAGCTCCTCCAGGATGGAGCAGCCACCACTTTCTGGGCTACCAGAGCCTCCAACCGTCACCATGAGGAATTATTTCCTAATGTCTCATCTAAACCTTCCCTCTCCTTGCTGGACACCACTTGGATAAACCCCTAGGAAGCTCCTAGGAGTCGTGGACTTGGCTTATCACATCTCCTTGGGTAGAGCTGCCTTCCAGGAGCCTCTTCACGAGGGCAACACAGACCTCAGGACTTCTCCAACGCTTCCCAGGAGCAGGAACTTTGCTCGGATCAAGCCCTTGAGAAAGTCTCCTCTGGGAGAGGCCAAAATCTGGTGTAGGCCCCCAGAAACCCTTCGTGCTCCACTCAGCTCCGTTCCCTCAGGATCAACCAGCATCCAGGGAGACCATCCTGTCCCCAAACCATGCTCAGGGGGGGCTAGGCACCTCCAGTACCCCCTCCCTCCTCCCAGGGGAACCCCAAAAAGTTCCTTCGAGTTGGGATCAGCGGGTTTGAGCGGGAGCAGGACAGGGATAAATACCAGGGTGACTTTATTGGTGGCCAGGAGGGCACCTCACCCCCTCCCCAGGGGCGTCTGCGCCGTGGAAGGCAGCTCGGGGCACCCCAGGAACATCTCCCAGCCCCCCCACATCCTGCGCCTGGAGAGCTGGGAAGGAGGTGGTGGGGCCGATCTTGCCCCCGAGTCTTGCCTCAGGGGGGTGATGAGGGGCTAGAGGAGTCGGGATGGACCCCTGGGAGCAGGGGTGGAACCCAAGGAGCAGGAATAGACCCATGGAAGCGAGGGTGGAACCCTGGGAGTCAGATATGGACCCCAAGGAGCAAGGATGGACCCATGGGAGTCAGGATATGGACCCATGGGAGCAGGGATGGACCCATGGGAGCCAGGATGGAACCCTGGGAGCAGGAATAGACCCCTGGGTGCAAGGATGGACCCATGGGAGTCAGGATGGACCCATGAGTGCAAGGATATGGACCCCTGGGAGCAAGGATGGACCCATGGGTGCAAGGATACAGACCCCAAGGAGCAGGGATGGAACCCTGGGAACAGGGATGGACTCACAGGAGTCAGGATGGACCCCTGGGAGCAAGGATGGACCTATGGGAGTCAGGATGGACCCAGGGGTGCAAGGATGCCCCTGTGGGAATGGGGATGGACCCCTGGGAGCAGGGATGGACCCATGGGTGCAAGGATACAGACCCCAAGGAGCAGGGATGGAACCCTGGGAATCAGGATGGAACCCTGGGAACTGGGATGGACTCACAGGAGTCAGGATGGACCCCTGGGAGCAAGGATGGACCCAGGGGTGCAAGGATGGACCTGTGGGAATGGGGATGGACCCCTGGGAGCAGGGATGGACCCATGGGTGCAAGGATACAGACCCCAAGGAGCAGGGATGGAACCCTGGGAACTGGGATGGACTCACAGGAGTCAGGATGGACCCCTGGGAGCAAGGATGGACCCAGGGGTGCAAGGATGCACCTGTGGGAATGGGGATGGACCCCTGGGAGCAGGGATGCTGTTTGACCCCCTGTCTTCTCCCCAAGGGCCCGGTGAGCCAGACCTGCTGGTCCTGCAGAACCCCTCCTCCTCTCCTCCTTCAACTCCATCCTCTTCCTCCTCCTCCTCACGCCTCGCCGGGCACACCTGGCACCGGGGCCCTAGGGAGCCGCGTGCCCTCAGCGCTCTCCCCACGGGCTGGCGGCAGGGCAGAGGGATCCGTGTCCCCGGGGGGATTCTGAGCCTCAGGGCTCAAACTGGGGGTTACTGGGAGAACTGGGGGTTCTGTGTGCTCAGACTGGGGACCAGCGGCTGTTGATGCGGGTCCGGAGGGGCTCAAATGGGGCTCCTCACCCCCTGCGCTCCCCAGAGAGCGGTCGAGAGGGGAAATTTTGGGGAGCAGGAGCTGAAGCAGGTGATGGCGAGGGGGACGGGTTGATGTTGGGGTGGTGGGATGCGGGGTGACGGTGGTTGAGTCCTTGTGGGGTGGCAGCAGGAGACGAGCGTCTGTGGCTGATGGAGAGATCACAGAATCACCCAGAGAATCAATGAATCACCAGGTTGGAAGAGACCCACCGGATCATCGAGTCCAACCATCCCCATCAATCACTAACCCATGTCCCTCAGCACCTCGTCCACCCGGCCCTTAAACCCCTCCAGGGAAGGGGACTCAACCCCCTCCCTGGGCAGCCTCTGACACTGACCAATCACCCTTGCCAGGAAACAATTTTTCCTGCTGTCCATCCTGAGCCTCCCCTGGAGGAGCTTGAGGCCATTCCCTCTCGTCCTGTCCCCTGTCCCTTGGGAGAAGAGCCCAGCTCCCTCCTCTCCACAACCTCCTCTCAGGGAGTTGCAGAGAGCAATGAGGTCTCCCCTCAGCCTCCTCTTCTCCAGGCTGAACCCCCCCAGCTCTCTCAGCCGCTCCTCTTCTTCTCCAGCCCCTTCCCCAGCTCCGCTCTCTTCTCTGCACTCGCTCCAGAGCCTCAACATCCTTCTTGTGCTGAGGGGCCCAGAACTGACCCCAGGATTCGGGGAGCGGTCTCCCCAGGGCCCAGTCCAGAGGGAGAAGAACCTCCCTGGCCCTGCTGGCCACGCCGTGTCTGATCCAAGCCAAGATGCTCTTGGCCTTCTTGGCCCCCTGGGCCCCTGCTGGCTCCTGTTCAACCAACCCCCCCAGGTCCTTCTCCTCCAGGCAGTTTCCAGCCAGGCTTCTCCTAGGCTGGAGCTGCTCAGGGTTGTTGTGCCCCAAGTGCAGGACGCGGCATTTGGCCTCGTTAACCCTCCTGCCGTTGGTCTCAGCCCATGGATCCAGCCTGGTCAGATCCCTTTGGAGCCTCCCAACCCTCCAGCAGATCCAGCTCCCACCCAGCTCAGTGTCATCCACAAACTTGCTCAGGGTGCACTCAACCCAGACGCTCTGGGTTAGCATCTTACTCACCCCTGGGACCCCTCACCCCGTCGCCCTGGGAGCTGCAGGGCACGGGGCCCTCGCTGCTGGAATTCCGGAGCCTAAGGAATCACTGTTACCTTGGCAGGGAGGGCAGCAGGCGGCGGGTAGTGCGGTGGGTTCTGCGCAGGAGACTGGACACGACCTCTGTTCGCAGCTCACCTCCCCAAGCTGGCAGCAACGGGGAGAGGTCATAGAACCATGGAATGGGTTGGGTTGGAAAGAACCTCAAACCCATCCAGTTCCAACCCCAGGGACATCTCCTGCTGGACCAGGGGCTCCAAGCCCCATCCAACCTGGCCTGAAACCCCTCCAGGGATGGGGCAGCCACTCCTGCTCTGGAAAACCTGGGCCTCAACCCCCTCAACATGAAGAATTTCTTCCCAAGATCTCATCTCCATCTCTCCTCTTGCAGCTCCAAACTCATCCTGTCCCTGCCCTTCCTGATCCAGAGCCCCTCCCCAGCTTTCCTGGAGCTCCTTTCACTCCTGGAAGCTGCTCTAAGGTCTCCCAACAGCCTTCAGGCTGAGCAACCCCAACTCTCTCATCTTGGCCTCACACAGGAGGTTCTCCAGCCCTCGGATCATCTCTGGGGCCTCCTCTGCACTCGCTCCAGCAGCTCCGTGTCCTCCCTGTGCTGAGGATCCAGAACAGGATTTGGGGCTCCAGGTGGGTCTCCCCGAGTGGAGCAGAGGGGCAGGATCCCCTCCCTCCCTGCTGCTCCCACGGCTCTGGGTGCAGCCCAGGAAAAGGGAGGTTTCTGGGATGGGAGCGCACGTTGCCAGCTCCTGTTGAGTGTCTCCTCCCCCAGCACCCCAAGTCCTTCTCCTCAGCCAGGCTCCCAATCTCAGCATCCCCCAGCCTGGATTGAAGCCACAAACTGCCCCAACGCAGATGTAGAACTTTGCCCTTGGCCTTGTTGAACCTCACGAGCTGATGGGTTCAAGTTCTAGATGATGGGTTCAAGTTCTAGATGATGGGTTCAAGTTCTAGATGATGGGTTCAAGTTCTAGATGATGGGTTCAAGTTCTAACATCATTAGCTTGGAAAAGACCTTTGAGATCGTTAACTCCAGCTGCAGAGCTGGGGATGAACCATCCCTACCATCCATCCCCCAGTCCCACAGACGCCCCACGGACACCCCCCGGCTCACCTGGCAGGTACAGCGGGTGCAGGGTTGTCCCTCGGGGATGAAGGTCTGTCCGTTCACCACTTTCCTCCCCTGGTAGTTGCAATCTATTCAAAAGGATCGTGCGTTGAGGGGCTCGAGAGCTTCTGGGGTTGGGGGGGGGGTCTCTTGGTCCCCCTAAAACCTCCTCCCCAGCTCGTACCGTTACAGACGGGGCAGCACTCGCCCTCGGGGTGGAAGGGGTAGGTGCAGAAGATGGCACAGTCCACGGGCGAACAGGCCACCGAGCCCAGCTGCGAGAGACGGGAGAGACGCGCGAGGGCCGGGCGTTAGCTGGGGAAAAAAAAGGGGGCAACCCTCAAACACCCAGGAGCTTTTGCCATCCACGGAGTTAAAAACTGGGGCTCAACCCATGGGGCAGAAGCGAAAAGCATCTCGTGGTGCCCCCCGGCGCAGCCCTCACCAAACAGATGCAGCTGAGACAGGGGTCCAGGACGGAGGGGAAGGTCTCGTTGTTGTAGAAGATCCTTCCCATGTAGGTGCAGCCTGCGAGGAGGAAGGAAAAGGGATCGTCAGGTGGGTCAAGAACCTCTTGGAGATCCCGCTGCTCAAGGCTAGGCTTGTTGGGTCTGGTCTGAGAGGCAGTGGGACCGTCACCTGCGGAGCAGTCGGGGCAGCACTGCCCGGGAATGAGGATGGGGTGGGGACAGGTCTCCACGCAGTCCGTCCGCTTGCAGCTCACCGAGCCGTCCGCCTGCAGAGGAGAAGACCTTGAGAGAATCACAGAATCACCAGGTTGGAAGAGACCCACCGGATCATCGAGTCCAACCATCCCCATCAATCACTAACCCGTGTCCCTCAGCACCTCGTCCACCCGTCCCTTAAACCCCTCCAGGGAAGGGGACTCAACCCCCTCCCTGGGCAGCCTCTGACACTGACCAATCACCCTTGCCAGGAAATATTTTTACTAATATCCATCCTGAGCCTCCCCTGGTGGAGCTTGAGGCCATTCCCTCTCGTCCTGTCCCCTGTCCCTTGGGAGAAGAGCCCAGCTCCCTCCTCTCCACAACCTCCTCTCAGGGAGTTGCAGAGAGCAATGAGCTCTCCCCTCAGCCTCCTCTTCTCCAGGCTGAACCCCCCCAGCTCTCTCAGCCGCTCCTCTTCTTCTCCAGCCCCTTCCCCAGCTCCGCTCTCTTCTCTGCACTCGCTCCAGAGCCTCAACATCCTTCTTGTGCTGAGGGGCCCAGAACTGACCCCAGGATTCGAGGAGCGGTCTCCCCAGGGCCCAGTCCAGAGGGAGAAGAACCTCCCTGGCCCTGCTGGCCACGCCGTGTCTGATCCAAGCCAAGATGCCCTTGGCCTTCTTGGCCCCCTGGGCCCCTGCTGGCTCCTATTCAACCAACCCCCCCAGGTCCTTCTCCTCCAGGCACTTTCCAGCCAGGCTTCTCCTAGGCTGGAGCTGCTCAGGGTTGTTGTGCCCCAAGTGCAGGACGCGGCGTTTGGCCTCGTTACCCCTCCTGCCGTTGGTCTCAGCCCATGGATCCAGCCTGTTCAGATCCCTTTGGAGCCTCCCGACCCTCCAGCAGATCCAGCTCCCACCACAAGCTGCCCCAGACCCGCAGGGTTGAAAGCTGAGGAGCTGCCAGGGACCAACGAGCAACCCCGCATCCCCAGGGAAAGGACGAGGGGCCCAGGAGCCGTGCGCTGGGGCAAGGGGGGAGAAGTGAAGCGGAGCAGGTTCTCATTCACCTGGCAGATGCATAACTCACAGGGATCGCCCGGAGACCAGATCTGGCCGATGGGAAACTCCACGCCGTTGTCATCCACGAAGCAACCTGGGGGACACAGGTTGGGGGCACAGGGGCATCTCCAGCCCATCAACCTCCTTGTGCCCAGGGATTCCTCACATCCCACCCTGCCCGTCCCCAGAGGTCCCAAACATCGCACCCTACCCATCCCAGATGTCCCCTACACCCTGTCCTCCTTGTCCCCAACCCTTCCTCCAATCCCCCTCTCCATCCCCCACCTCCCACCCTCCACAGCCCCAAGTGTCCCCCCATCACATCCTCCCTGTCCCCAAGCATCTTCACATCCTATAATCCCTGTGCCCTCTTTCTCAGTCTCCCTGTCCCCAGCTGTCCTCCATTCCACTCTCCCTGTCCCAAAGTGTCCCCACATCCCACTCTCCCCCAATCCCACTCTCCCTGTCCCCAAGATTCCTCCCATACCAACTCTCCCCGTCCCCAAGTGTCCCCACATCCCACTCTCCCTGTCCCCAAGTGTCCCCACATCCCATCATCCCTGTGCCCTCCATCCCACTCTCCCTCTCCCCAAGTGTCCTCACATCCCATCATCCCTGTGCCCTCCATCCCACTCTCCCTGTCCCCAAGTGTCCCCACAACCCATCATCCCTGTGCCCTCCATCCCATTCTCCCTGTCCCCAAGTGTCCCCACATCCCATCATCCCTGTGCCCTCCATCCCACTCTCCCTCTCCCCAAGTGTCCTCACATCCCATCATCCCTGTGCCCTCCATCCCACTCTCCCTGTCCCCAAGTGTCCCCACAACCCATCATCCCTGTGCCCTCCATCCCATTCTCCCTGTCCCCAAGTGTCCCCACAACCCATCATCCCTGTGCCCTCCATCCCACTCTCCCTGTCCCCAAGTGTCCCCACATCCCATCATCCCTGTGCCCTCCATCCCATTCTCCCTGTCCCCACGTGTCCCCACACCCCACTCTCCCTGTTCCCTCCATCCCACTCTCCCTGTCCCCAAGTGTCCCCACAACCCATCATCCCTGTGCCTTCCATCCCACTCTCCCTGTCCCCAAGTGTCCCCACATCCCATCATCCCTGTGCCCTCCATCCCACTCTCCCTGTCCCCAAGTGTCCCCACATCCCATCATCCCTGTGCCCTCCATCCCACTCTCCCTGTCCCCAAGTGTCCCCACATCCCATCATCCCTGTGCCCTCCATCCCACTCTCCCTGTCCCCAAGTGTCCCCACATCCCATCATCCCTGTGCCCTCCATCCCACTCTCCCTGTCCCCAAGTGTCCCCACATCCCATCATCCCTGTGCCCTCCATCCCACTCTCCCTGTCCCCAAGTGTCCCCACATCCCATCATCCCTGTGCCCTCCATCCCACTCTCCCTGTCCCCAAGTGTCCCCACATCCCATCATCCCTGTGCCCTCCATCCCACTCTCCCTCTCCCCAAGTGTCCTCACATCCCATCATCCCTGTGCCCTCCATCCCACTCTCCCTGTCCCCAAGTGTCCCCACAACCCATCATCCCTGTGCCCTCCATCCCATTCTCCCTGTCCCCAAGTGTCCCCACATCCCATCATCCCTGTGCCCTCCATCCCATTCTCCCTGTCCCCAAGTGTCCCCACATCCCATCATCCCTGTGCCCTCCATCCCACTCTCCCTGTCCCCAAGTGTCCCCACAACCCATCATCCCTGTGCCCTCCATCCCATTCTCCCTGTCCCCAAGTGTCCCCACATCCCATCATCCCTGTGCCCTCCATCCCACTCTCCCTGTCCCCAAGTGTCCCCACATCCCATCATCCCTGTGCCCTCCATCCCACTCTCCCTGTCCCCAAGTGTCCCCACATCCCATCATCCCTGTGCCCTCCATCCCATTCTCCCTGTCCCCAAGTGTCCCCACATCCCATCATCCCTGTGCCCTCCATCCCACTCTCCCTGTCCCCAAGTGTCCCCACAACCCATCATCCCTGTGCCCTCCATCCCATTCTCCCTGTCCCCAAGTGTCCCCACATCCCATCATCCCTGTGCCCTCCATCCCATTCTCCCTGTCCCCAAGTGTCCCCACACCCCACTCTCCCTGTTCCCCAGCTGTTCCCCAGCTGTCCCCCCATCTCCTCATCCCCAACCCCAAGCATCTCCCACTTCCCACCCTCCCCATCCCCAAGTGTCCCCATACCCCATCCGCCCTGTCCCATCCCTCCCTCCCTGTCCCCATCCGTCCCCCACCCCATCCCCTCCCAGTTCCCCCAGTCTGGGCTCACCAGTGGGGGCCGGGGGGTCCCTGCAGGTGACGCAGCACTGCCCGGGGCTCAGGTGCCGCAGGTGCTGGGGGCAGTCGAGCGCGGGGCAGGGGGCGAAGGAGCACTCCACCTCACCCCCCTGGGGACACGGGGACGTGTCACCCGCCGTCCTGCGCCCCCCCAAATCCCGGATCCCCTAGTAGGGACGGAGCGGGGAGGCCTTGGAGCATCCCCACCCCTCTGCGCTTACCCTGCAGGTGCAGGTGGTGCACTCGTCCCCGTCCAGGCTGAAGCGGGCACCGTGCGCGTACGTGCGGCCTCGAAAACTGCACTTTGCTGGTGAAGGGAGAGGCGACGGGGGTGGGAATGGGGGTTAGGGAGCGAAATCCCAGCCCCAGACGAGCCTTGGGCTCTCCCCATCCCATGGGATGGGGCTCCTGGGGACCCACCTGGCTGGCAGGAGCAGCAGTCGGGAGGTGAGGAGCCGGGGCAGGAGCCTGGGGGGCACTCGGGGGAGATGCAGGAGACGTTGCCGGCCTGGGGAGGAGAGTGCCGGGTGGGCACAGGGCACCCGAGGGGAGAAGAGCCCCTTCCTCATCGTGGGACGGTGCTGGGGTGCTCCATCCCGGAGCATCCCTCTCCAGCAGGCTGAGCAGGGGGGCTCCAATCCCACTTAGGGATGCTCCCAGCCCAGGGATGCTCTTATCCCCCCTAGGGATGCTCCCAGCCCAGGGACTCTCCCATCCTGCCCAGGGATGCTCCCATCCCACCTTGGGATGCCCCCCACCTAGGGATGCTCCCAATCCACCCAAGGATGCTCCCAACCCACCCAAGGATGCTCCTACCCTGCCCAAGGTTGCTCTTAGCCCACCTAGGGATGCTCTTATCCCACCTAGGGATGCTCCCATCCTGCCCAGGGATGCTCTTATCACACCTAGGGATGTTCTTATCCCACCCAAGGATGCTCCCATCCTGCCCAGGGATGCTCTTATCACACCTAGGGATGTTCTTATCCCACCCAAGGATGCTCCCATCCCGCCTAGGGTTGCTCCCATCCCACCTAGGGATGCTCCAAGCCCAAAGAGTCTCCCATCCTGCCCAGGGATGCTCTTATCCCACCTAGGGATTCTCCCATCCCACCCAGGGATGCTCCCATACTAGAGATGCGCCCATCCTATCCAGGGATGTTCTTATCCCACCTAGGGATGCTCCTATCCCACCCAGGAATGCTCTTACCCCACCTAGGGATTCTCCCATCCCTCCCAGGGATGTTCTTATCCCACCTAGGGATGCTCCTATCCCACCCAGGAATGCTCTTACCCCACCTAGGGATTCTCCCATCCCTCCCAGGGATGCTCCCATCCCACCTAAGGATGCTCTTATCCCACCTAGGGGTGATCCCAGCCCAGGGATTCTCCTATCCTGCCCAGGGATGCTCTTATCCCTCCTAGGGATGCTCCCATCCTACCCAAGGATGCTCTTATCCCACCTAGGGATTCTCCCATCCCACCCAGGGATGCTCCCATACTAGAGATGCGCTCATCCTAACCTGGAATGCTCCCATCCCACCCAAGGATGCACTTATCCCACCTAGGGATGCTCTTATCCCACCTAGGGATGCTCCCAGCCCAGGGATTCTCCCATCCTGCCCAGGGATGCTCTTATCCCTCCTAGGGATGCTCCCATCCCACCGAAGGATGCTCTTATCCCACCCAGGGATGTTCCCATCCCTCCCCAGGTCTCACCAGGCAGACGCAGATGGTGCAGTTCCCGTCGGATGGCGAGAAGACGTCGCCCTCAGCCCGCGTCACCCCTTGGTGCAGGCAGCCTGGAAGGCAGGCGGGTCAGCGGGGGCTGTGGGGATCGGGGCTCACCTGCACAGCTCGGGGCTCACCTGCACAGCTTGGGCAGCAGCCGCTGGCCGGCGCGGGCAGCGGGTGGGAGCAGGGCACGGAGCAGCTCACGGCCTCGCACAGCACTCGTCCTCCCTGCCAGGGCACACGCCAGCTCAGCCCAACGTCCCCCTGGGGCAGCGGGGAGGACGGGATGGGGCGTCTGCTCACCTGGCAGGTGCAATCCCGGCATCCCGGCTCCATCCAGCGTGTGCCGGGCTCTCGGGGGACCCCCCGGTACCAGCAAGGAGAGGCCGATGGGGTGTAGGTACCAGGGGTTCCCGCAGCCGGTGGGGACAGCTCGGTGGCCGGGGAGGGAGGAGAAGAAAAAGGGAGTTGGGTGCCAGGAGCTGCAGCAGGGAACTGGGGAGAGGGGGAGCCCCTGGGGACCAAGAGGGACCCCCCAGAGCCGGGAGGGAGCAGGACGAGGGTGGGCGGATGCTGCAGGGACTGCAGGATGGGTGACGGGGCCAGGATGGATTTGGGGTAACCTGGGAGAGAAGGAGGAGATGTCACTTAGAAGCATGGAATGGGTTGGAAGGGACCTCAAAGCCCAACCGGTTCCAACCCCAGCGACACCTCCCACGGGATCAGGGGCTCCAAGCCCCATCCAACCTGGCCTTGAACCCCTCCAGGGATGGGGCAGCCACCACTGCTCTGGGCAACCTGGGCCAGGGCCTCTCCATCCTCACAGCAAAATATTTCCACCTAAGATCTCACCTCCATCTCCCCTCTTGCAGCTCCAAACCCTTCTCCTCATCCTGTCCCTGCCCTCCCTGATCCAGAGCCCCTTTCAGCCCTGGAAGCTGCTCTGAGGTCTCCCCACACCCTTCTCTTCTCCAGCCTCAACAACCCCAACAATCTCCTCACCCAGGAGGTTCTCCAGCCCTCGGATAATCTCCCAGTGGATCAGGGGCTCCAAGCTCCATCCAACCCAACTCGAGCTCCTCCAGGATGGAGCAGCCACCACTTCCTGGGCAACCAGAGCCTCCAACCCTCACCACGAGGAATTATTTCCTAATGTCTCATCTAAACCTTCCCTCTCCCAAAGGAGCAGGCAGGGAGCTGAGGGCGTTCTGCTCCGTTCCCCTGGCCTTGGGGAAGAGCTGAGTTACCTTCACAGGAAACCTTGTCGCTGCTGAGCCGGTAGCCGGGGCGGCAGGAGCAGAGGAAGCTGCCCGGCGTGTTGTGGCAGGTGTGCTGGCAGGCTCGGCGCTCTCCTGGCCGCCGGCACTCGTTGACATCTGGGGGACACGGGGATTAGTCACGGCCGAGGCACAAGGTGCTGCAGCTCACCTAGCAGCTTAGCAGGAGCTTGGTGGATCGAGCTCCGAGCTGTCCCCTCCGGCACAACCCTGTGAGGCTGAGAGCAAGGTGACAGCAAGGGCCACCTCCACCTGGTGGGCTTCATGGGGTGGAATCATGGATCTGCTGGAGGGTCGGGAGGCTCCAAAGGGATCTGAACAGGCTGGATCCATGAGCTGAGACTAATGGCAGGAGGGTTAACGAGGCCAAACGCCGCGTCCTGCACTTGGGGCACAACCACCCTGAGCAGCTCCAGCCTAGGAGAAGCCTGGCTGGAAACTGCCTGGAGGAGAAGGACCTGGGGGGGTTGGTTGAACAGGAGCCAGCAGGGGCCCAGGGGGCCAAGAAGGCCAAGAGCATCTTGGCTTGGATCAGACACGGCGTGGCCAGCAGGGCCAGGGAGGTTCTTCTCCCTCTGGACTGGGCCCTGGGGAGACCGCTCCCCGAATCCTGGGGTCAGTTCTGGGCCCCTCAGCACAAGAAGGATGTTGAGGCTCTGGAGCGAGTGCAGAGAAGAGAGCGGAGCTGGGGAAGGGGCTGGAGAAGAAGAGGAGCGGCTGAGAGAGCTGGGGGGGTTCAGCCTGGAGAAGAGGAGGCTGAGGGGAGAGCTCATTGCTCTCTGCAACTCCCTGAGAGGAGGTTGTGGAGAGGAGGGAGCTGGGCTCTTCTCCCAAGGGACAGGGGACAGGACGAGAGGGAATGGCCTCAAGCTCCACCGGGGGAGGCTCAGGATGGACAGCAGGGAAAAATCTTTCCTGGCAAGGGTGATTGGTCAGTGTCAGAGGCTGCCCAGGGAGGGGGTTGAGTCCCCTTCCCTGGAGGGGTTTGAGGGACATGGGTTAGTGATTGATGGGAATGGTTGGACTCAATGATCTGGTGGGTCTCTTCCAACCTGGTGATTCTATGATCTCCGTGGCCTCCTCTGGACCCCTTCTAACAGCTCCATCGCTTTCTTATGCTGAGGATCCAGAACTGGACACAGGGTTCCAGGTGGGTCTCCCCGAGCGGAGCAGAGGGGCAGGATCCCCTCCCTCCCTGCTGCTCCCACGGCTCTGGGTGCAGTTCAGGACTCGGGTGCGAGCGCACGTTCCCACCTCCCATTGAGCTTCCCCAACACCCCAAGTCCTTCTCCTCAGGGCTGCTCCCAATCCCCCAGCCGGGATTGGACCCGCGGATGAAGGACATGGAGGAGGGAGCCCTGAAGGCCAGGGAGGAGGGGATCCATCCCTTGGCTCTCACCCACGCAGGAGTGCCGGTTCCCGTGGAGGTGGTAGCCGGGCCGGCAGGAGCAGCGGTAGCTACCCACGCTGTTCTTGCAGCGATGCTGGCACGGCGTGGCCAGGCACTCGTCCGTATCTGGGAGGCAAAGGCTGAGGGTTGGTAGCCCCAGTTTGGCTCCCACTTGCCCCCTCGCCGGCCCCCGCGGTCCCTCGCACCCTGGCAGCTGTGGCGGTCGGCGGTGAGCTGCATGCCGGGGCCGCACTCGCAGACGAAGCCGCCCTCGGTGTTGACGCAGAGACCCTCGCAGGCGGCGCTCAGGCACTCGTCGATGTCTGAGGGTGAGAAGGGGGAGAGCTGGAGACGGGGAGCACCCCCCAGGATCCCTCCCCGTCCCACCGGAGCCTCCCCGTCGCGGCTCACCGGTGCAGCGGATGCCGGTTGCCGTCTCCACCATGGAGAAGCCAAGCGGGCAGACACGGGCCACCTCCTGGCACCCGCCGTGGTTACACGAGAGGTCGCAGCCGTACTCCCCGCACGTCCGGGGGGGCTCTGAAAGGGAGAGGGAGGGAGGGACGTGGGCACTGGTGTCACCTCAGCACCCATCCACCTTCCCATCCCATGCCAAAACATCCCTAACTGGGTCTTGTCTTCCCTTCCCATGTCCTCCCATCTCCTTCCCCATCCCATCTCCTTTCCCTTCCCCATTCCATCTCCTTCCCCTTCCCCTTCCATCTCCTTTCTCTTCCTATCTCCTTCCCCTTCCCATTCCATCTCCTTTCTCTTCCTATCTCCTTCCCCTTCCCCTTCCATCTCCTTTCTCTTCCTATCTCCTTCCCATTCCATCTCCTTTCTCTTCCTATCTCCTTCCCCTTCCCCATCCCATCCCTTCTCTTCCCATCTCCTTCCCCTTCCCCATCCCATCCCTTCTCTTCCCATCTCCTTCCCCATCCCATCCCACTTCCTTCTCTTTCCCATCTCATCCCATCCCATCTCCTTCTCCTTCCCCAACCCATCTCCTTCCCCAACCCATCTCCTGCCCCAACCCATCTCATCTCCTTCCCCATCCCATCCCTTCTCTTCCCGTCTCCTTCCCCATCCCATCTCCTTCCCCTTCCCCATCCCATCCCCTTCCCCATCCCATCTCCTTCCCCTTCCCCTTCCCATCCCATCCCAGTTCTGCCCTGCAATCCCTCCCTGGGTCTCCCAGTTGGGGCTCCCTGTACTGGGACCATCCCCACCCCTTCTGGGGCCCAGGATACTGCAAGGAGAGGGGGAAAAGGAGCGACGGCTCCTACCAGGAAAGCTGAGGGGACCTGGATTTTGGTGAAAGCGGGAGCGGGAGCGTACCTGGGCAGGTGATGCCCTGCTCTCCATCCGGGCACGAGCAGAGATTGGGAGCGACGCAGAAGCCGCTGCCGCAGCCGAAGGAGCAGAGGGCTGCGAGGATTTGGGGGTGTCAGGAGGATGGGGACCCCACCACCCAACCCCAGACACCCCCCCCCCCCCCCCCAATACTCACGCAGGGTGCACTGCCCGCTGCCCGGAGACACCATCCACCCGGGACAACATCCGCCGCCCAAGCCCGAGAAGCAGACGTGGGGCCCCACGCGGCGCCTGCGACGGAGGAGGAGAGGCTGAGGCCACCTTGTCCCAAGGCTCCAGGGCAGAGAGCAAAGGTCCTGGGGGAGCTTCTCCAGCTCCGGAATGCAAGGAGATACTGGAACGGTCACGATGTGCCAAGGCCACCCCAGTCCAGGAGACAGAGCAGGGCACGGGGGGAGGCACAGAGGAAAACAGGGCGTGGGGTGACCCCAAAACCAAGGTGGGACAGCAAGATGGGGGGAGCAGGACAGGGGTTTGGGGACTCCGGTGAGGGTCACACCAGCAGCACATGGGGAACAAGACCTGGATACAGGGAGCAGGACAGGGATGGGGACCCCAGCAGGACACGGGGAACAGGGCAGGGATTTGGGGACTCCTGCAAGGGTCACGGTCTCCTGGTCCCCAGCAGGACATGGGGAGCAGAACAGGGATTTGGGGAGCAGGACAATGATGGGGACTCCGGTGAGGGTGACACTCCCCTGGTCCTAAGCAGCACGTGGGGAGCAGGACAGGGATGGGGAATTCTGCAAGGGTCACACTCCCCTGGTCCCCACGAGGACATGGGGAGCAGGACCAGGATTCAGCGAACAGGACAGGAATTTGGGGACTCCGGTGAGGGTCACGTTCACCTGGTTCCCAGCAGGATACAGGGAGCAGGACAGGGATTTGGGGACTCCGGTGAGGGTCACGCTCCCCTGGTCCCCAGGAGGATCCAGGGAGCAGGACAGGGGGTTGGGGACTCCGGTGAGGGTCACACTCCCCTGGTCCCCAGGAGGATACGGGGAACAAAACCTGGATACAGGGAGCAGGACAGGAGTCTGGGGACTCCAGTGAGGGTCACGCTCCCCCAGTCCCCAGCAGGGCATGGGGAACAGGACCTGGATACACGGAGCAGGACAGGGATGGGGAATTCTGCAAGGGTCACACTTTCCTCGTCTCCAGCAGGACACGGGGAACAGGATAATGATGGGGACTCCTGCGAGGGTCCCGCTCCCCTGGACCCCAGAAGGATGTGGGGAATAGGACCCGGATCCAGGGAGCAGGACAGGGGTTTGGGGACTCCTGCAAGGATCATGCTCCCCTGGTCCCTGCCAACCTCGAGTAGCCAGAGGGATGCAGGGGGTGTCAGCCCCTCCGCCAGGGCTGGGAGGCACAGCCGGAGCCCCGAAGACAGCCGAGGGGATGGAGAAGCGGAGCTCGGCACGCTGCCGTCCCCAGGTGTAGCTGGGGAAAAGGGAGAAGGGAAAAAAAAAAAATAGGGGGGAAACCCGGCTACCTCTCTACGGCAAAGCTGGCCGGCTTCTTCCTCCCGGGATACACCCTGCCCTGGCCGCCCGGGAAGAACAGGGACACACAGGCAGCTTGGAAGAGCAGCTCGACCAACATGACAGGCGTCTCCAGCCAGCGGGACGCTTCCCAGCGCCTTCCTTCCTTCCCGCCGGCCTCGCGGCACGCGGCGCCTACCACATGCTGGCCCTTGGCCCTGCTCCTCCTCCTCCTCCTCGGCCGCAAGGGCTGGGAACAATGCGGGGGGTGGAGGGAGGCGAGAGCGGGGAGAACGAAGCCAGGGGCACCCAAGCTCTCCACCCACCCACCCACCCCGGGATGGGGGCGACGGGTTGGGTTGGGTTGGGTTGGGGATGCTCCAACCAAGGTTGGCCATAGCGACGCCCATGGTGGCGGCTCGAGGACGAGGCTCAGAGTCACCGAACTGGTTGGAAGCGGCGTTGAAAGCATCCCCCCCCGCCTCTTTTTTCCTTTCCCACATCTGGCAAAGCTCCGGCGTGGCCTCTCCCCTCCTCCTCCTCCTCCTCCTGGCACTGAGCCGCCTTCCCAACCCTACCCGGGGAACCCACCAAAGAGGAGCAGAGAAAAGGGGCCAACGGGGAGCATCCCGGAGGGAGAGAGAGAGGGGAGGAATCGCCCCCTTCCAAGTCAGGGATTCATCAACCCCCTCCTTCCGATCACCCCCCATCTATCCGATCCCCCTTCCCGGGCTGGGGGCTGAAGCGAAGGTCGCAGGCAGGTAAATGATTGATACGAGGGAGCAAAGGGCCCCCGGGCAGCACAGAGCGGGGTCAAATCCTGCCTCCTCACTTCAAGGAACCCACCCGCAGCTTTTCAGCTCCTCACCCAACACACATTTCCCCCCTAAACCACCTCATCCAACGCGAACTTCCCCCCAAAACCACCATCAGGGTCACCCCGCACCAACCTTTCCCCCACAGCATCACCCCCTTCCAAACAAATTGGGGTGCCACGGCAGCTCTAGGGATGCAGGGCAGCGAGGAAGCTCCTGCTCGAGGGGGAAGGATGTGAGCCCAGGGATCGGAGCCAGGGAAGCAGCCGGAGCAAGACCAGGGGCACAAGAGAAACAGCATTTCTAACCCGTTTGCACAAAACGAGGGGAGGCTGCCAGCATCGCGGCGGCATCGGCATCCTCGGTGCTGCCAAACAAGGACCTTGCGCACCAAGCCACCTAATGCTGGTGGCCACAAGCTGCTGTCTTCTGAATTTTGGTGAGAAGCCAAGGGAACAAGCGGCTCTGAGCAAACAAACGCAGAGCCCAAACGTCCAAGGTAATAAAACCAGCGTCGGCTTGTAGCTCCCGGAGTCCAGGCTCGCTGCAAAGGGTCACAGTCCGCTTCCCGCAGTCCTAAACAGCCGTGCTGGGTAAACGTGTCCAAATATAGAGATCGTCGGGGCTAGAGGAGAGCACGGAGATGATCTGAGGGCTGGAGCATCTCCTGCACAAGGCCAGGCTGAGAGAGTTGAAATTGTTCAGCCCAGAGAAGAGAAGGCTGAGGGGAAACCTTAGAGCAGCTTCCAGGACTGAAAGGGGCTCTGGATCAGGGACAGGACGAGGGGAAGGGGTTGGAGCTGAAAGAGAGGAGGTTGAGATGAGATCTTGGGAAGAAACGCTCAGCCCAGGATGCCCAGAGCAGGGGTGGCTGCCCCATCCCTTGAGGGGTTCAAGGCCAGGTTGGATGGGGCTTGGAGCCCCTGATCCAGTGGGAGGTGTCCCTGGGGTTGGGAACTGGATGGGCTTTGGAGGTCCCTTCAACCCAGACCATCCCATGATTCTAGATGTCAGCTGGGCTTTGAGGATGCTCGGCAGCACGAGCTTGCGGTTGAGGATGTTTCCACCTCTCGCTGCTGCTGCAAGGAGGACGGATTTGAGGAAAAGCTGCTCAGGGTGGGACTTGAGGGGCTCACAAGGTCTTATTGGGATGGGATATTGATGAGATCCAGGCTCGCTTGGGTCAGGAGAGCGGACACACAGAGAGGTAGGAGGCTGCACCAAGGATGGCTCTGCCACCTTCACGTGGCTTTAGGTCATCGGGGAGAGCCTGGGCAGCCCCAGACTGAGCCAATTTGCAGCCTAATTAGACAAATGGAGACGAGGAGGATCATTACTCATCTGTATGTGATGCACAGCACGGAGGGAGTTGCTCCTCCGCACACCCACGCTGCACTCGTGGTCTACAGAAAGCCAAGGTTCCCTCAATGCGATCCCTCATGAGGGGAGCAGCAATCCAGCCCTCAACCTGCACATCACCAGCAGGAGAATCCAGCATCGGTCACGCTAATTGATCCTTGAGGACCAGCCCTAGAGCCCACATCCAACATCTACTCATAGAATCAAGGAATCATTGAGGTTGGAAAAGCCCTCCAAGCTCATCCAGTTCCACAGCTCAACACCATCGTACCGAATAAATGCTGTCCCCAAGTGCCACATCTACACAGGTTTTGAATCCCTCCAGAGATGGAGACTCCACTACTGCCTCAGGCAACTTCTTCCAATGCTTCACCGCTCAGAGTAAAGGAATTGTTCCTGATCTCCAATCTAATCCTCCTCTGGTGCAACTTGAGGCCATTCCCTCTCATCCTGTCGCTTGGGAGAAGAGCCCAGCACCCACCTCACCACAACCTCCTTCCGGGAGCTGCAGAGAGTGATGAGGTCTCCTCTCAGCTGCCTCTTCTCCAGACTCAACAGCCCAAGGTCCCTCAGTGCTTCTCCCAACCCTTGTTGTCCAGATCCTGCAGGAACCTGCTGTGCTCAGCCCTCCACTAGGAGCTGTAGCCCAGGGTCTGGTCCTACTCTTCATAGAATCACAGAATCACCAGGTTGGAAGAGACCCACGGGATCATCGAGTCCAACCATTCCCACCAATCTCTAAAACACCACAGCAGAGATGGTGGTGGAGCAGAGGATGCATCTCCTCGTCTCTCCCACAGCCAGGATCAACGAGAACACCAACGACAAGCAGGTAGAGCAGGACAACGTGGCAACAAGAGATGGTGGCATCAAGTCCTGGTCCCTGCAGAGCTGGGAGTTCACTGCAGCCGAGCTGAAGCTCACGAGGAAAAGCCAGGGGTGCTCAAGAAGAGCCTCTGGCTCCCATCTGCTCTGCGGCCAACGATAGCTACACCATCTCCTGTCCCACCACGCAATCCAGGCCCAGGAGCTGCAGAGAAGCACTGAAGGCAAGAGACGTTTCTCCCAAAGCCATATACAGGGTCAAGGTCTCCTCAAAAACCCCACAAAGGATGTGCCTCCACTCAGCGTCCCCATCACCAACCAGTCCACGTCAGACGAAGATCTCCTGAAGACAAAAAGGTGCCATAAAAATGGATCTGGAAACCAGACACGTTCCCAGAAGCTACAGCCTGATCCTCTGAGCCTGCTCTCGCTGCCACCCAACATGGAATCATCTTTCAATGTAGGGAATGACTCCAGAAACCACCCTGGCTTGGAAAAAGGGTTCTTCCAGGTGAGGAGCAGCGCCAGGAGACGAACCCTTCCTCTTGGACTACTTTATTTGGTAAAACTCAGAAACCACAACTGATGGAGCTTCACAGAACTTCCCTCCCTGAGCCTGCGGAGAGAAAGGAAGGTGCTGTCCTGCTCAGCTTCGTCATCCAGATATGGAGGAACCCTCCACACCCGTGTCTGGCTCCTCCAACCCTCGCCTTAGAGGCAGCTTTGCTTCCTCTTCTGCAAACCACGAGGCAGAAAATTAAAAACGAAACCAAAAGCCAAAAAATAATAAAGATCCTAAAGACAAGAGCAAGGGCGCCGCAGCCAAACGCAACCGGTTGGTGCTCAACGAGAGCAACCGGGGAAGCCCAACTCCGGGGGAGCAGCCGAGTCCGCAGGATTTGGGAATCCAAGCAGGCGATGAGGCGGTGCCCGACCCAAAATCCCTAAAGTTGGCTCCTTCTCCCACGTCCCCTGGGGCTCAGGCCACCGCTGCCCGTGTTGGGGTCACCAAGCTGCAGGTGGGAAGGAGATTCCCTTGCTGGATGTGGAGGAAGGAGCTCGGGAACGGCCCCGAATCCTGCTAATGGATCCGGGTCAGCTCCTCCACAATCTTTATCAGGTCATCCACGGTGGCTTCTCTCTTCATGCCGCTGCCGTCATCGATCTGCAAGGAGAGAAAAAAAAGGCATCGGAGCATGGGTTGAAGACCGCTCCCAGATCAGAACTTGTTGGAACTCAAGTATTTAGGATTCCTCGATTCCACGCAACTTGAAATCCCAAGCAGGATCGCTGCTACCCATTTGGAAAGGCCCCATCTTACCTGTAAATTTGCCACCACCTCCTGCATCTTGGGCCTGCTGATGTCCAGGAAGCTTTCGATCAGGTCCCCATCGATGAATCCCGTCGCTGGTTCCGTCTTGCGTTCGGTGTGAAAGGATCTCCAAGTGCTGCTGTTAAGGAGCTGAATCCCTACGGAGCGCACAGAGCAGGTGCCCCAGACTGATAACGGGACATCAGGAGGACTATCGGATCGGGGTGGCGCTTTTAGAGTTGCCACAAAGCCAGATTCACCCTCAAACCGTGCAGAGTGGGCCACGCTCTTCCCCGTGGCACGTGGCAAACACACCGCCACCTTCTCCAGCTAATGGAGAAGCCACCAGCAGCCACCCCACGTCTGGCTCAGGCCGAATTCCTGAGCCAGCCCCTAGCAGGGATGGGTAGAGGTTCCTGAACGAGCTCTGAAAGGATATAAGGAATGCTCGATCTTGCCCACGCTCTTGATGACTTTATTGAGCCTGTTCTGCATGTCCAGCAGGAGGTTGTACCAGCTCTCCGACAGCGAGGTCACCAGTCCTACCAAAGGCAAAATGGAGATAAAGCTTCAGGACTCGCCCCAGGGCATCCAGGTAGCTCCCACCAGCAGCCTGGCTTGGATCAGCCACGGTGTGGCCAGCAGGAACAGGGAAGGGATCGCCCCCTGGACTCGGTGTGGTGAGGCTGCACCTCGAATCCTGGGTTCAGTTTTGGGCCCATCGCTCCGAGGAGGACATGGAGAAGCTGGAGCGTGTCTGGAGAAGGGAACGGAGCTGGGGAAGGGGCTGGAGAACAGGGGTTGTGGGAGCAGCTGAGGGACCTGGGGCTGTTTAGCTGGAGAAGAGGCAGCTGAGGGGAGACCTCATGGCTCTCTGCAGCTCCCAGAAAGGAGGTTGCGGTGGGTTCTGGGCTCTTCTCTCAAGTAACAAGTGATACAACGAGAGAGAATGGCCTCAAGTTGCACCAGGGAGGATGAGATTGGAGATTAGGAACAGCTTCTTTACTGAAAGAGTGAAGAAGCACTGGCAAGAGGTTGCCCAGGGCCACAGTGGAGTCTCCATCCCTGGAGAGGTTCAATAGCCATGTGGCCACAGCACTTGGGGACACAGTTTAGTCAGCACAGCGGGGTTGGGCTGACGGTTGGACTGGATGAGCTTAGAGGCTCTTCCAACCTCAGTGATTCCACGATTCTATGAGTGGAGCTGCACTAGAAGCTGTGTGAGAGGGTTGAGACAAGCTAGAAGCTGTGTGAGAGGGTTGAGACAAGGAAGGAGTTTGAAGGAAAGCCAGAGCACTTTCTCCTCCCAGAAGGAATCCAGACAGAAAAGTAGGTTTCTGAGGAGAAGACAGCATTGAGCGTCACTCAGCAGGGGAACAGGAAAGTGAGACACGAGGAGACCCCACTGGAGGCTCAGCAGCAGGGAAGAGGACCTGTTACTGGAAGCCCAGCCCTTACCGATCATTCCGTTGACAGTGCCGAAGAGAACCGAGCCCTGTGTCGGTGTGGAGGTCTCCCCCAGGTTCTGCATGACCAGAGATCCATGGCAGAAGACGTTAACGAACTCTCCCAGGTGGGACAATCCCACCTCCTGCAAGTGCTGGCGCTCCTCGTCGGTGGTGGCCGCACTGAAATCCAAAGCACTTCGTTCAGACTGTGCTGGGGCAACAGGAAAGCTCCCTTGCTCCCACCTCGCTGCTCCTCAGAGCTGGACGTGCTCCTGGCACACACACCTCTGTAGCTGTAACGTGGAGGAGACCAGAAGGTCCCATCGCCCCATCCCTCCCATCAGACACAGCGACGTTTCCCTTGCAGCCAGCTCACCTGTCCTTCTGGCACACAAACAAATTGAAAGCGTTCTCTGCTCCCAAGAAGTTGTCGTCGTCCAAGATCTCCACGGCACTCATCCAATTTGGATTGAAATCTCGGGCAATCTGGAAGAGGCCAAGAGGAATCATAGAATCACCAGGTTGGAAAAGACCCACCGGATCATCGAGTCCAACCATTCCCATCAATCACTAAACCACGTCCCTCAGCATCTCGTCCACCCATCCCTTAAACCAGTCTCCCCAGGGCCGAGTCCAGAGGGAGAAGAACCTCCCTGGACCTGCTGGCCACGCCATGTCTGCTCCAAGCCAAGATGCCCTTGGCCTTCTTGGCCACCTAGGCCCCTGCTGGCTCATGTTCAACCAACACCCCTAGGTCCTTCTCCTCCAGGCAGCTTTCCAGCACACTGAGGAGACTCAGTGTGTCCAGATGGCCTGGCCTGTTATCCAGCACCTTCATTCCACCAACATCCAAGGGCAAGGTGGGATCCAATCTGTCCCTCTTCTAAATGAAGCAGCTGGAGAGAGCTCTGGCCGGAGCGGCACTCGGACAATGCCAGGACGCTCCACAGGACCAGCCTGTGCCAAAGCCGCTCCAACATTTGCAGCGCAGAGACTGTCTGTGCTGCGTTTGTTGACATGAAACCATTCCAAGTGGACAAGAGGCAGCCCAGATGGCAGCTCCTCGTCGGGGCAGGCGGCAAGAACGCACTCAGAGCCTGCTTCTTCTCAATGCTGCCTACAGCAAAGCGGTGGAAGGGTGGTCTTGATCACCCAGAGACGTTCAAGGCCAAGTTGGATGGGGCTTGGAGCCCCTGATCCAGTGAGAGATGTCCTTGCCCATAGCAAGGGGTTGGAATCGGGAGATCTTCAAGGTCTCTTCCAACCCAACCCATTCTATGATTCCTTTCCCAGCTTCCTGAAAGTCCTGAGATCCATCCCTCCTAAAACCACAGGGCTCCATCTAAAAGCATGTCCAGGCACAGCCCTAAATCCTCATCTTCAAAGGGCTAGCAGGGTAGGACAAGCCAAGCTCCTCCTTTTATCACCTTAAACACTGTTCCCCCCCGGCCCAGACCCAACTGGAACAGGCAGCACAGGCTCCCAACACCCCTTGGACCGAGACCATTCAACAGTATTGATACCTCCTCAAAGTTTCCTTCCATTGGCTTGTACGCAAGGAGGAGGACAGAGCGCATCAGATCTCCCACGAGGATGAAGTCTCCCTTGGTCTTCAGGTAGAGCGCCATGATATTATTGTAATGGTTGCACTCCGTGCGGAGCTCCTTCTCGGCTGTCCACTCATACAAGCGCACCTGGAGAAGGGGACACGGCTCTGAGCCCACAAGGCCCACCAGGACGCGCTCCCCAAGGGAGTCTGGCGACCTGGTTGACATCTGCAACAGCTGGAGTAGCTTCCAGATGCGAGAAGCGCTCCCCAAACAAGTCAAGGGGTTGCGAGAGCCCTACCGTGCTGTTGATGCTGGCTAAGAGCTTCCCGTTGAACTCCACCATGGAATACACGGCCCCCTTGACCTCCTTCTCAGCCAAGCTCTGCAGCTTCCCTGGAATAAATCCAGGCACCACCTGGTTATTCATCCTGCACTCCCGAGGAAGCTGCTCTAAACAACATCCCTGGCCCTAAAAACTGTCGCAGAGGACCTGAGGGCGAGGAGCACAAAAGGGATGCGACCACACAGGTGGACAGACAGAAAGCAAGTCCCAGAATCTAGAGCTGGTGATGGGTTCTTGGTCTTCTCTCCAGGAAATGGAAGGAAAAGGAACTGCGATAGCTTGGGGCTGAGCGACAGCACCTCCAAGTCCTGTCTGGGGGCAGCCAACAGGAGGAGAAACCTCAGGAAATACCTCTCTGCCTGCCATAACGTGGGCATGAAGAGCTTATCTCTAATCTCCCCTCAAGCACTCGGATTTGGTGAGGCGAGAAGACCTTGCTCTTACCATCAGAGTAGTGGAAGACAACGATTCGGCCCTGTTTAGGCTCTGCCTCCTCGGGATAGACCATGGCAGTGCCCACAATGAAGTAGGTGTTGGGGTCCTTGCCGAGCTTGCAGGAGACCAGGCTGAGGGCATATTCGTTTTGCAGAAACTGGTGAGCGTGAAGCACTGTGCAGAGAGGGGGGAAAGAAAAACAACTAAGCCCTGCTAGGAAGCAGCTCCACGCGTGGGCAGAGCAGTTGAAAGCTTCAGATATGTCCCAGCAGGCTGCGTGGAGAACCCCTCTCCTGTTCCTCATCACCTCTTCCCCATTACCTACACCTTCACCTCCCTTAGGAAAACACTTGGAAGGAAGGAAATGTGCAAGATGAAAGATCTTGAAGATCACAAATCTCAGCCATGGACTGAGGGGCTTCTGCAGGAGGAAACGGGATGGGGACAGGACCGGCACAAAAGTATCTGGGTTGGTGGTCAACAGCGGCTGAACGTGAGCCAGCAGTGGCCCAGGAGGCCACCAGCAGCCTGGCTTAGATCAGCCATAGGGTGGCCAGCAGGAGCAGGGAAGGGATCATCCCCCTGGACTCGGCACTGGTGAGGCCGCACCTCGAATTCTGGGTTCAGTTTTGGGCCCCTCACTCCAAGAAGGACATTGAGGGGCTGGAGCATGTCTGGAGAAGGGAACGGAGTCAGGGAAGGGGTTGGAGAACAGGGGTTGTGGGAGCAGGTGAAGGACCTGGGGCTGTTTTATTCTGGAGAAGAGGAGGCTGAGGGGAAACCTCATCGCTCTCTGCAGCTTCTGGAAAGGAGGTTGTGGTGAGGTGGGTGCTGGTCTCTTCTCCCAATTAATAAGTGATAGGATGAGAGGAAATGGACTCAAGTTGTGCCAGGGGAGGTTTATGTTGGATATTGGGAACAACTCGTTATGGAAAGGGTTGCCAAGCTCTGGACTAGGCTGCCCAGGGCAGTTGTGGAGCCCCCACGTCCTTGAGGGGTTCAAAACCCATGGCACTTGGGGACAGGGTTTAGCAGGCACAGTGGGGTTGGGCTGCCAGTTGGACTGGAAGAGCTTAGAGGGCTTTTCCAACCTCAACGACTCCACGATTCTCCGAGCGGTACCTTCAAAGGTGTGCTGATCTATGATGAGCAGGTTGTGCACCTCCACCTCTTCTCCGAAGGACGTCTCATGGGGCGCTGTGCTGCTGGAGAACAGCTTGCTGGTGCTCACGCTGCTGGACAACGCCTAGGGCACAGGAACATCAGTCACATATTTGCGCTTGGCGTGACCTCACATCGCTCCACACCAGCTGAGGGAACCGGGGACCAGAAGAATGATTTGAAGAGAAGGTGAAGCAAGGAGCTCCCTAGATCTGAGTGAAGGGACACGTTCCCTGCAAAAGCATTAACGGAAGAGCGTATGCTGCGTTGTGGTTGCCACCAGAGCTACTTCCCACGAGGAACTCGCATTCACATCCCTAGAAGGAAATCACTTGAGAGGGAACAGAAGCCTCTCTAGGAGGCTGAAGGAGCAGCACCCAAACTCAAAGGTCCATCTGATGGAACAGGGAGCGTGACCAGAGAGTCTTCGTCACCACCACGTTGAGATCTTGGCACCCCATCTCCTCCCAGGCTGCCAAAGGGAGAGGTTGAGCTCAGGGCTTTGGAAAAGAAGGTTCTCAATGAAAATCTCCATCATGTTTTGGTCTGCGGAATGATGATACCCGCAGGCCAGAGCTCAGGGGCAGCAGCTGCCTCTCACCTGGGTGCTGGCACTGGGTCTGAGCGCCGTGGTGCCACCACTGGCGTCCTGCACCTCGATGCGACTCGAGAGAACGCCGAAACACTGCGACACCTCCTGGTAGCAGATCTTCCTGCGGGACAAACAGAGCTGCGTGGGCAGGAGAGCCACGACAGGCCCCACTATGGAGAGCACAGAGGCTCTGGAGATGAGAGGAAGAGCTGCTCGCTTGCCCAGGCTGCTCTCAGCAAAGCCTCCGTTTGGTCTGTGGGATGAACCCACCACGGGAACGCTAACATGGAGGTCTTTCCAAAACCTCTTCCCATGCAGCAGAGCATGGAACCTCAAGCCAGGCTCCTTCCAGCTCACCTGGGTGATTCGTAGAGGGGAACCGTGCGGATGTGCAGCTTCTGGATCTCATCGATGGTGCCAATTGTCAAGGTGCTGTTATTGGCCAAGGCCAAGCTGCGTGGAAAGAAAAATAAATCATGAGCAACGGTGCTTAGAAGGTGGGTGGCACAAGAACCTCCTTCTCCTCCACTGGTGATCCCAGAGATCCTGTTTTTGATCCCGGGATCCCATTGCAGCACTCAAAGCTCCTCCAAAACAAGGTGGAGACTGACCTGTCGGGATATCCATCCGAGTTGAGGGGACACATGTAGTTGACTTCCTTCAGGTTGACGTTGGAGAAGACCAGCTTGTGGTTGCTGCTGTAGATGACGGTGGGGCGGTCAGAGCAGGCAAAGACGTTGGTGGTGGACAGAGAGCGGAAAGTCCTCAGGACAGTGGGCTGGGTGCCAAGGGTCACCTTCTTGCGGTCACTCAGCAGGCCTGCAGGAAAAGGAGCATCGGAGTCGGGAGCTGCTGCAACGGAGCTCGAGAGAGCAGGAGAGCAGAGTGCAACACCTTGAGAAGAAGGGAGTGTGGTCTAAAACATCCCACCGTCAGCAGACGGTGGCAAAGGAAGGGATGCAAACGTCTTCTCCAGTGGGTTCTGGAGAAACCCACTAACTCCCAGTGCCCACAGCTAGTCCCACCCGAGCAGGACCCCGTCACCATGAGAAAGTAAAGGATCATGGAATGGTTTGGGATGGAAGGGACCTTAAAGCACATCCAGTTCCAACTGGGATCCTTCTAGGGACACCTCCCACTAGATTAGGTTGCTTCAAGCCCAATCCAACCTGGCCTTCAACACCTCCAGGGATGGAGCAGCCATGACTTCTCCAGACAACCTGGGCCGGGGTCTCCCCGCCCTCACAGGAGAACATTTCTCCCCAAGATCTCATCTCTATCTCCCCTCTTTCAGCTGAAAACTGTTCCCCTCACCCTATCCTTGCCCTCCATCTCTTGAAGAGGATGAAATGCGTGTCAACCACCCTGCTCGACCACCCTGTGGTCACCTGTCTCGAGGCTGAGCCCGAAGTAGAAGAGCGCCCCGTCCCCCAGGGCGCAGAGAAGATAATGGCTGCTCTCAAAGGTCGTCATCAGGATGGAGCGAGGGATGATTTCTGCAGGGAGCAAGAGAAGAAAAAGCTGATGTCGCTCACGGCTCAACCAGGTTGGCGAGAGCTGCCACCCCCGAGCAGAGCTTCACCTCCTCCCAGCATCTCCTTGTGCAGCAGCTCGAACGACGGCAGCTTTAGGATGCGGGCGGAGATGTCGGTCCAGAGCCCAATGGCACAAAGCGGGGACATGCCGTTCGTGTCCCCCAGGGGGGTGATGTCCAAGCAGGCAACTTCGTGCTCCATCTCAGTGCAGCTGGCAGGAAGGAGAAAGCAAGAAGAGGTGTCAAGTTTGAGCCCAAAACAAAAGTGGAAAGGCCTCAGGCCAGGAGATGGACACCTACCTGACCTGCCTGAGCTCCTGGGGTCGGATCTCCAGGTAGTAGAGGGCTCGTCCCACAGCCACCACGACCTGGTTACTGTTACAGGAGGCCACGCTGATGTTCTTCCCGTTGGGCTCTTTCCACTCGCTCACCAGGGCTTTGGGCTCCTGGCTCACCAGTCTCACAGAGGCAGAGGTGATCTGGAGAGAGGACACCTCTGCTCAGAGCCAGAAGGTGACCTCCCTTCCGACATCAGCCTGGGGAAGCACTGCAAGCCCTGCTCCTGAGGAGCAGCACGGATCTACAGCTCCGCAGTCAATAAGATGGTGACCCTACAGACTGGGATGGACCCTCAGGAGGCTGGGATGGACCCTGCAGACCTCTCAAGAAGACTGGGATGGACCCTACACACTGGGATGGGCCCTACAGACCTCTCAAGAAGACTGGGATGGACCCTACACACTGGGATGGACCCTACAGACCTCTCAAGAAGACTAGGCTGACCCAAATCTGCAGTGGTGACCCAGGAGAGACGTATCTGCATTTCCGAGTCCCGGCATTACCTGGATCAATTGCTGATGTGCCACGTTGCCGCAGAAGAACGTCTGCTGATCGTCCACAAACCCCGTGAGCTCCGTCTCTTCTACTTCTTCTCCATTTAACATCAGGACCCTGAGGAGGAAAGGCAGCTCCCGTTAAACCACAGTCCAACAAGCAGTTGAGAGCCTGGCTCGACGTGAACATCGCTTTACCTGGTCTGGCCAACAAAGGACAACACCAACATATTGTCCGTCTCACGGTGAGAATCCGACCTCAGGGGCCACAAGCCTGAAATAGGAGAGGCCACGTGAATATTCCAAGAGCTGGTGGGTGCAAGCCTCTGGCCTTGCCTGGCCAGGCGCCCACTCTCCTGGGTGGAAAGCTGGTTGGCTGGAGGGTCCTGAGAGTGGTGGGAAACGGCATTAAATCCAGCTGGAGGCCAGTTCCAAGTGGTACTCCAGGGCTCAGTGCTGGGTCCAGCCCTGTTCAATGTCTTTATCAAAGACCTGGGTGAAGGCATCGAGTGCTCCCTTAGCAGGTTTGGAGATGACACTGAGCTGGGTGGGAGCATGGATCTGCTGGAGGGTTGGGAGGCTCCAAAGGGATCTGACCAGGCTGGATCCATTGGCTGAGACCAACGGCAGGAGGGTTAACGAGGCCAAATGCCGCGTCCTGCACTTGGGGCACAACAACCCTGAGCAGCTCCAGCCTAGGAGAAGCCTGGCTGGAAACTGCCTGGAGGAGAAGGACCTGGGGGGGTTGGTTGAACAGGAGCCAGCAGGGGCCCAGGGGGCCAAGAAGGCCAAGGGCATCTTGGCTTGGATCAGACCCAGCGTGGCCAGCAGGGCCAGGGAGGTTCTTCTCCCTCTGGACTGGGCCCTGGGGAGACCGCTCCCCGAATCCTGGGGTCAGTTCTGGGCCCCTCAGCACAAGAAGGATGTTGAGGCTCTGGAGCGAGTGCAGAGAAGAGAGCGGAGCTGGGGAAGGGGCTGGAGAAGAAGAGGAGCGGCTGAGAGAGCTGGGGGGGTTCAGCCTGGAGAAGAGGAGGCTGAGGGGAGAGCTCATTGCTCTCTGCAACTCCCTGAGAGGAGGTTGTGGAGAGGAGGGAGCTGGGCTCTTCTCCCAAGGGACAGGACGAGAGGGAATGGCCTCAAGCTCCACCAGGGGAGGCTCAGGATGGACAGCAGGAAAAAAAAATCTTCCCTGGCAAGGGTGATTGGTCAGTGTCAGAGGCTGCCCAGGGAGGGGGTTGAGTCCCCTTCCCTGGAGGGGTTTAAGGGACGGGTGGACGAGGTGCTGAGGGACATGGGTTAGTGATTGATGGGGATGGTTGGACTCAATGATCCGGTGGGTCTCTTCCAACCTGGTGATTCTATGTTTCTATGATTCATGCTCCACACCCAATCTCAGCCTGCACACACCATGGGTCCCACCAGGCCCTCTTGGGACGTGGGTGGTGTCTGACAGCACCAAACATCTCACGTACCTTTGATCCCTGGCAAGTCAATGCTGGCATGTTCATGAATCCCAATGCCATTCCGGATGATCCTCAGGGAACCCTCTTTGAAAGCCCCCGAGCATGTGACCAGCTGGAAGAAAAGCAGATGATCTTGACCAACGGCTGCCAGGAAACTTCCCCACTCGCCCTCGTGGCGATGGGTTCAGGGGAAGTTCTGAGAGGAAGATTGTTGGCAGCTGATCGCTTCCCCGCTGCATGAAGGCAACGCCTTCCTCACAAACAGGGCAATCCAAGCATTCAGAGAATCATGAAGGTTGAAGAAGAGTTTTAAGCCCATCTGTGTGGCCACAGCCACATATTTTTGAACCTCTCAGGGATGGAGGCTCCACCACTGCTCTGGGCAGCCTCTGGCCAGTGCTTCACCACCGATTCAGTGACGAAATTGTTCCCAATATCCAATCTAACCCTCCCCTGGCACAATTTGAGGCCACTCCTTCTCATCCCATCACTGTTTCCTGGGAGAAGAGCCCAGAATCCACCTCACCACAACCTCCTTTGCAGAGAGCGATGAGGTCTCCCCTCTACCTCCTCTTCTCCAGACTAAACAGCCCAAGGTCCCTCAGTGCTTCTCATAATCTTTGTTCTCCAGATCCTTCTCATGTCCATTCCTCACCTCTGGACACACTCTAGCTCCATAAATGTCCTTCTTGGAGTGAGGAACCCAAAACTAAACCCAGGATTCGAGGTGCGGCCTCTGGTCCCCAGAGAGGGTATTTGACCTCAGGTAATCCTGAGTTTTGTGGAACCCCATCCCGTTGGGCTCAGCCCACGGATCCAGCCTGTCCAGGTCCCTCTGCAGAGCTTCCTGCTCTCAAGCAGATCACTACTCCAACCCAACTTGGTGTCATCTACAAAGTGACTGAGGGAGCACTTGATCCCCTCATCCAGATCATGGATAAAGAGATTAAACATTACTGGAGACCTGGGAACACCACCTCCACTCCTTGGTGTAAGATCTCGCCACCATCCCTGCACCTCCAGAAGGCTTTGAGATCCTCCAGGTAATGCCTTGCCACCTTTTCCTTCCATGGACAACTCTGATGTCCATCTGGCTGGCCCAGACAACCCAGAAAAACAAAGCAAGATCAGCGTTACCTGCCCCTGGCCTTGTCTTTCCAGATCCACCACGCACATGTCGACGATGGGACCCAGGTTGGTGAAGGTCTCCATAGCCACCACATAGGAGCCCTGCTCGTTGCTGTCCACGTTGAGCTAGGAATAAACACAATTATTGGCTTTCAACCAAGACCAAGCGAGCGGAAAGGGTGGAGGGAAGATGAGGAGAAGGTCCTTGTCAAGGTCATGAGGAAATAAATGTGAACAAGATCCCATCAGAAGAGTCGCCACCTACCTTCACAAGCTGGGAATCTCCAAGACGAGAGCCCACAAACACAACTCCGTTGTCCAGGTAGGTCAAACACTCTGCAATGGATGTCTGGGAATAAGAAAGAGCAGATGAACCACCTCGAGCATGAAAAGGACTCTGTCCCACCCCAAAAGCACCACAACTGAGCTGCAGCCCAAGGGGAAGACCCCGGGCACAGGAATGGAATTAAATCCCTTTATAGAATCACTAGAATCATTCAATCACGAGGCTGGAAAACACCCTTGAGATCATCAAGCCCAGATACAAGCCCACAGAGTCCAAGTTTCTCTTTGGGACAGTGCACAAGCACCAGAAAAAAGCACGGGAAGATGGCGTGAGCCTCCCCAGGGCCCAGACAGGGAATTTCATAGAATCATGGACTGGTTTGGGATAGTAGGGACCTCAAAGCCCATCCAGTCCCAACCCCTCACCATGGGCAAGGACACTTCCCGCTGGATCAGGGGCTCCAAGCCCCATCCAACCTGGCCTTGAACCCCTCCAGGGATGGGGCAGCCACCCCTGCTCTGGGCAACCTGGGCCAGGGACTCCCCACCCTCACAGCAAAACATTTCTCCCGAAGACCTCATCTCCATCTCCCCTCTTGCAGCTCCAAATCCTTCTCCTCGTCCTCTCTCTGCCCTCCCTGATCCAGAGCCCCATCCCAGCTTTCCCGGAGCTCCTTTCACTCCTGGAAGCTGCTCTAAGGTCTCCTCACAGCCTTCTCTTCTCCAGGCTCAACAACCCCAAGTCTCTCAGTCTCTCCTCGCACAGGAGGTTCTCCAGCCCTCGGATCATCTCTGGGGCCTCCTCTGCACTCACTCCAGCAGGTCCAGGTCCTCCCTGTGCTGAGGATCCAGAACTGGACTTGGGGCTCCAGCTGGGTCTCCCCGAGTGGAGCAGAGGGGCAGGATCCCCTCCCTCCCTGCTGCTCCCACGGCTCTGGATGCAGCCCAGGACACAGGGGGGGGTTTCTGGGCTGCGAGCACATTTCCCAGCAACCGGAATTTCAGAAGTGTGACGACTGTGAAGCTTCACCCCACTCTGGGCTTGAAAAGAGACACCGTTCCTGCCACTCAGCCCTCAGCAGAGCATTCCAAGCCCTGTGGTAGGAGAACCGAGTCCCACCTCGCCCAGCAGTTCCACGCGCAGGTCCTTCAGGGTGACGGTGCCATCCATCTGCTCCTCCTTCTCCAGGAGCAGCATGAAGAGGCGGCCTTCCATGTCCCCAAGCAAGTAACGGGACCCGTTGGGATCCACGCGGTTGTGGCAGACGATTGTGCTTTGCTGCAGGGAGAGGAAGAAACTCTTAGGAACCCAAAGGGGCATCTAGAGTGGGACAGTTGCATCTGGAGAGAATGATCTGCTGGCTGGAACTGTAGCAGAGTCCCACACCAGAGTCCAGCAGGGTCCATGTCCCCCCAGCAGGGTCCACGTCCCTCCTCTGAGGAGGGAGATGGCTGGATTTGCCCTTCCATAAACTTCATCAGCAAAATCAACCCAGAATCTGTGGTGAAATGGTCTCGTCTTTTGGTCACTAGGGACCACCTGACGTTCCTAAATCAAATCCGTTGCTCGCTTGCTCACAACTCAGGACAAACACCATCAGAAAGCCTGTTTTCCAAACGCTGAGCTTCCACGGATGCTATTTGGACACCGTGGAGCTCAGCGCCTGCTTCATCTCCAGGTTTTGCTTTGTGGGAAGGATGCTGCCCACCTTCCCGTCAACGTATCTGGTTTGGGCTTAAAAACCAAAGAATCCTGGAATGTTTTGGCTTAGAAAGAACCTCAAAGCCCATCCAGTCCCACCCCTGCCACGGGGAGGGACATCTCCCACTGGATCAGGGGCTCCAAGCCCCAACCAACCTGGCCTTCAACACCTCCAGGGACTGGGCAATCCAGGCCAGGGCCTCCACACCCACATCATGAAGAATTTCTTCCTAATGTCTCATCTAAGTCTTCCTCCTCCCAATTTAAAGCTGTTACCCTCATCCTATCACCCCAGGCCCTTGGAAAAAGCCCCTCTTCAGCTTTCCTGGAGTCCCTTTCCATCCTGGAAGCTGCTCTAAGGTCTCCCCCGCAGCCTCCTCTGACATCCTGCAGGCACTCAGCACTGATATTGGTGTTTCTTTACCAAAGATTTATTGCTTTTTTCTAGCCCATCGCTATTCCCAGCTTAAAAGGAGCTTTTGCTCACACCTCAAGCCCCCTTCCATTGCTGTTTGTGCTTCCGGTACCGTTTAAATGTGGGAACCAGCCCACTCCTCCGATAAAAACCACAAAAACCCTTTGGTCACAAACTCTGTGAATCTTTTTTTTCCTCTGAACAAGTGCCCCAGTCACACACCAATGGCCCTGGATCTCCAAGAGGCTCATTCCTATCTTTGGTGCCTGAAATAAAACCGGGTTCCAGCTCAGATTCATGCCCAAACCATTCACTACCTCCTAATTAATCCCTTTCTTGAGGATCAAACAGGATTTCAGCTAGACAGCCCCGTTTCCAAGCTCTCCACTGAGCAGAGTCATGTGCTGCCACCAGTACAAGGATCATGTACGTTCCTCAGTTCCCAAAAACAGAGACTGGTCATCGTACAGAACTTGCACAACCTCCAGAAGCAAGAGGCCCTCTTAGACAATGCTTGGAGACAAGCAGAGTTTCAATTCCCAGCTACAAGCAGCCCAAAACCCTCCCAGCACTCTCAGAGATGTTTGGAAAAAGGAATTATATGGGATACACTTCTAGATCTCAGCAGCGACTCACCTTGATGATAGGAGGAGCGATAGCCAAGTATTTATCTCCGTTGTGATAGGTGATGGACTCTTGCCCGATGATGATGGCGCCTCCAAAAGGCTCTGGAACTGCGCAGGGAGGAGACAAACATCTCGTTAGAGACCCTGTTTGGCACAACTGAGCCTTGAGGAAGAAACAGGAGGGGAGATCTTCGCCAGGAAGGACCCACCTGCGATGACCATGGAGGCTTCGGCCTCTACGTTCTCCTGTTTCCAAGGACCTTTGTTAAACTCCTTTTCGCGCAAGGACACCTCGTAGGTCTTGACGTGGCGACCCTGGGGGTCCTGGAAGAGAAGCCACAAATGGCATCGTACAACGACAGAAGCCTCAGAGGCACGGAAACAGATTCCGGAGGCAATGCTGCGAAGCAAGGAAACTTCACCTCATCTCCTGCAAGAGCGCGGACACCGGTGAGTTGCTGGGGCTTCGCTACTGCCTGCCTCCTCTCCAGCTCCCTCAAACTTTATTCCTGTCTGAACATACACACGGTAACCATCTCCCTAATCTGTACGTAGAGGCACCTTTCAATAAACCACAGGATCATGGAATAGTTTAGGATGGAAGGGAACTCAAAAGCCCATCCAGTTCCAACCCCTGCCACAGGCAGGGACACCTCCCACTGGATCAGGGGCTCCAAGCCCCATCTAACCTGGCCTTGACCCCCTCCAGGGATGGGGCAGCCACCCCTGCTCTGGGCAACCTGGGCCTCCCCAACCTCACAGTGAAGAATTTCTTCCTAATGTCTCATCTAAATCTTCTCCCTTCCAATTTAAAGCCATTCCTCCTCATCTTCTCACTCCAGGCCCTTGGAAAAAGTTGCTCCCCAGCTTTCCTGGAGCCCCTTTCAGTCCTCAAAGCTGCTCTAAGGTCTCCCCGCAGCCTTCTCTTCTCCAGGCTCAACAATCCCAACTCTCTCCTCACACAGGAGGTTCTCCAGCCCTCAGATCATCTCCGGGGCCTCCTCTGCACTCGCTCCAGCAGCTCCATGTCCTCCCTGTGCTGAGGAGCCAGAACTGGACTTGGGGCTCCAGCTGGGTCTCCCCAAGCGGAGCAGAGGGGCAGGATCCCCTCCCTCCCTGCTGCTCCCACCGCTCTGGATGCAGCCCAGGACACGGGGGGTCTCTGGGCTGGGAGCGCACATTCCCAGCTCCTGTTGAGCTTCTCCTTCCCCAGCACCCCAAGCCCTTCTCCTCAGCCCTGCTCCCAATCCCTTCCCCACCCAGCCTGGGTTTGTCCTTGGGATTGTCCTGACCCACGTGCAGGACCTTGTGCTTGGCCTGGTTGAACTTTCTGAGGTTCACACACGGCAACATCTCAAGCACTTAACAGTCCTAATCAAACTCACGAGGATGCTCGGCCTTCCCCAGAGCAGCACCCGGCGGCCCTGCTGGGCTTCCCAGCTTTGGGGAAGTCACCAGGCAGCAACTCAAAAGCAGAAATAAACAACCCACCAACCCTGACTGCGTCTTCTCCACGATTGGCTCCGAGCTTCCCTTCCAAAACAAGGTTTCACAACCACGTGGGGTAGAAACGTGGCCCTCGCACCCTTTCCAGTCACACAGAAAGGAGTCAGCTGAGAGTCATGGTGGATCACACAGCCCTCCAGGTCCAGCTGGACCAAAGGATCATAAAATCAATAACAGAATGATTTGGGTTGGAAGAGACCTTTACAGCTCCTCCTACAGAGAACAACAGCTTGCTCAGTGCCTTATCCACCCTGGCCTTGAATGGTTCCAGGGATGGACCCTTCACTGCCTCCACAGACAACCCGAGCCAATGGCTTCTCCACCCTCACAGGAAAACATTTCTTCTTTATATCCAGTCTAAATCTCCCCTTCTTCAGTTTAAAACCATTCACAGCTCCTCTAAACAGGAGGGTAACAGCTGCTTGTTCCTACACATTAGCAAGAGTTGGGAACTCGATGTTTTTACAGCCCCCTCCCTGCTTTCTCCTTGGTTTGTGCCCAGAATTAAATCACCACGCGAGTCTCTGTGACTGCAGGAGATGCTTCCCAGCAATGTTCCCAGCAGTGGCCCAGGTGGCCAAGAAGGCCAAGGGCATCTTGGCTTGGATCAGACACGGCGTGGCCAGCAGGGCCAGGGAGGTTCTTCTCCCTCTGGACTGGGCCCTGGGGAGGCCGCTCCTCGAATCCTGGGGTCAGTTCTGGGCCCCTCAGCACAAGAAGGATGTTGAGGCTCTGGAGCGAGTGCAGAGAAGAGAGCGGAGCTGGGGAAGGGGCTGGAGAAGAAGAGGAGCGGCTGAGAGAGCTGGGGGGGTTCAGCCTGGAGAAGAGGAGGCTGAGGGGAGACCTCATTGCTCTCTGCAACTCCCTGAGAGGAGGTTGTGGAGAGGAGGGAGCTGGGCTCTTCTCCCAAGGGACAGGGGACAGGACGAGAGGGAATGGCCTCAAGCTCCACCAGGGGAGGCTCAGGATGGACAGCAGAAATAAATTTTTTCCTGGAAATGGTGATTGGGCAGTGGCCGAGGCTGCCCAGGGAGGGGGTTGAGTCCCCTTCCCTGGAGGGGTTTAAGGGACGGGTGGACGAGGTGCTGAGGGACACGGGTTAGTGATTGATGGGAATGGTTGGACTCAATGATCCAGTGGATCTTTTCCAACCTGGTGATTCTATGTTTCTAAGGAGCAGCCTCCCAGACACCAAACAGGACACGCTGCCGTGATTTCCATGGGAAGGCCCAAGTCTCCCAGCAGTGCTTGTAGGAAACTGGCTCTAATCCACCTGCTGGACAGACCTGAGCTCCTCCTGAGTGTCTAACGAGGCAACACGTTGCTTGGAAGCATCATTTCCCTTCAAAGGGGAAAAAGCAGTACAGAGGAGCAGGGCCTCTTCTCGGCTGCACCACGAGCCTGAGCCAACCAAAGCACCGCTTTCCCTTGGCTCCAGGACACTGCTGCCGCTCCAAACCCTTTGGAAGAACTTTAGGGACTCCAGAACCCTCAGACTGAGGAGAACAAAGTACCTGGTAGACGAAGCAGATGGTGGGAGCCTGGCAGCCATAAAGGAACTTCACGTCGATGACCTGGAGCTCTTCCAGACGGATGTTGAAGGCTTTTAACTCCTTGTTCTCCCGGTCCAACGGGATGACCTTGAAGAGGCCATCGTAGAGCCGCAGGCCGATCATGCGGCACTCGGGGTCGATGATGCCAATGATGCCGGTCTCGGAGGGACGGCCGATGCGATCCTGAGGGAGAGATCCACGAGGAGAGGACAATTAAGGACAAGAAAAGAGTGCGACGTGGGAACTCAGCTGAGGAAGGATGCCCTGCATGCCTCTCAACAGACTCAAAACCACAGGCTGGCAAGCCAAAGGTGCTTGGTTGCAAGTGAAGCTCATGAGGTTCACACAGCTCGACTTCTCCATCTTGTCCAGGTCCCTCTGGATGCCATTACAGCCTTCTGGTGTGGCAGCCACACAACTCAGCTTGGTCAGACTCACATTCAAACTAGGCAGAGTTCTAGCCCTCTTTTCCGTCCCCAAGCCTGAGACTGCAGGCAAAACCCTCTGGTAATAGCAGTGGGAGGCATCGAACCGTGCTGGAAGTCAGCGGTAGACAAAGAATCATCAAGACAAAGAAGAAATTCACCATCTAAGCCCACTCTCAACCAGCAAACCATCCCTACGGATGGGAACTCACCCTTTCAAGAATCGCTCACCTGCACATTGCCGTGGGCACGGGTTATTATATCAATGTTGTCCCCATTCTGCTTGTACTCGAGGATGCAGGCGTTGTACTTGGCTGTCAGGATGAACAACAAATCCTTGCTCTCCCCCTACAAAAGCAGAGCGACACGGTGACAGTGACAGCGACCCTGGTGAGCTGGTGCCCGCCCTACCCAGCCCACAGCGCACGCACCTTGGGGCGGAAGAGCTCCATGACGGCGGTTTTGCCGTACATCCCAACCTCCTTGACAGGCCGAAGGCCCTCGGCTGTCACCACATAGATCTCCAGCCGTGTGTTCTTGGCAATCAGTAGGTTCAAATCTTCCGCTGAGGTGAAGTGGCCTGGGAATCGTAGAATCACAGAAACACTAGGTTGGAAAAGACCCACCGGATCATCGAGTCTAACCATTCCCATCAATCACTAACCCATGTCCCTCAGAGCCTTGTCCACCAGTCCCTTAAACTCCTCCAGGGAAGGGGACTCAACCCCCTCTCTGGGCAGCCTCCGAAAAATTTTTTCCTGCTGTCCATCCTGAGCCTCCCCTGGTGGAGCTCGAGGCCATTCCCTCTCGTCCCGTCCCCTGTCCCTTGGCAGAAGAGCCCAGCTCCCTCCTCTCCACAACCTCCTCTCAGGGAGTTGCAGAGAGCAATGAGCTCTCCCCTCAGCCTCCTCTTCTCCAGGCTGAACCCCTCCAGCTCTCTCAGCAGCTCCTCTTCTTCTCCAGCCCCTTCCCCAGCTCCGCTCTCTTCTCTGCACTCGCTCCAGAGCCTCAACATCCTTCTTGTGCTGAGGGGCCCAGAACTGACCCCAGGATTCGAGGAGCGGTCTCCCCAGGGCCCAGTCCAGAGGGAGAAGAACCTCCCTGGCCCTGCTGGCCACGCCGGGTCTGATCCAAGCCAAGATGCCCTTGGCCTTCTTGGCCCCCTGGGCCCCTGCTGGCTCCTGTTCAACCAACTCCCCCAGGTCCTTCTCCTCCAGGCAGCTTTTCAGCCAAACTTCTCATCCCTGATGTCCCTCCAGTCCCTCCTGTGCCCCCCAAGAACCGCATCGTCCCTGCAGCCCCCCAAGAACCCCAACGCTCCTCCACCCCCCGTGCTTCTCCCCAGCCCCCCAGTTCCCCGCTCCCGCCTCACTCAGGCCCGCTCCCCCCTGCCCCGCCCCCCTCCTCCCGCCGGTACCGGTGACGCAGGCGTTCACGGCCGTCGGCTTCTGCGCCGTCACGACGTAGTTGTAGGACATGATGGCGGCGGCGGCGGTCGGGGACCTGCGGGACCCGGTAGGAGCGGGCAGGGGCCGGAGAACCGGGCAGGGGGAACGGGGCACGGGGAGCGCAGCCTCAGCGCCCGCCGCCGCCGCCCCTTCCTTCCGCCCGCCAGCACGGACGTCGCCGGAAGTGGCCGCTCTAGGGCAGCTTGGAGGACCACTCTAAGGCAGCTGCGAAGGCCGCTCTAGGCAGCTTGGAGGACCTCTCTAAGGCAGCTGCGAGGGCCGCTCTAGGCAGCTTGGAGGACCCCTCTAAGGCAGCTTGGAGGACCGGGTGGAGCAGAGGCGGCGCAAGGTGGGGATGGAGGCGATGCTGGGGGGGAAAAGGGGGGCCGATACCGATCAGGGGTGCAGCCCCTCGTCCCCCCCACCCTGGAGAGTCCTCCAGGGCGCCCACCGTGGTCACTGGGATGGGAGGAGGTTCCCCCCGCCTCAAAAAAGGGGTCTCTGATTGGGAGAGGGGCGCCCATCCCAGTCCCCCCACACTCTAAAAGGGGGTTCCCCCCCAAAAAAGGGGGTCGCTGTTTGGGGTGCATCCACTTCAGTCACCCCCAATCCCAAAAGGGGGGATCCTGATGGGGTGGGCACCCGTCCTGGTCACCCCACCCCAAAAGGAAGATCCCCCATCCCAAAATGGGGTCCCTGATGGGGGGAGGGGGCACCAATCCCGGTCCCCCCACCCCAAAAGGAGGATCCCTCATCCCAAAAAGGACCAATCCTGATCCCCTCACCCCAAAAGGGGGTCCTTCCCCACCCAAAAAGAGGGGATTCCCTCCCCCAGAGAGGTCCCTGCTTGGGAACACACTCACCCTGGTCCCCCCCCTCACACCAAAAGGAGATTCTCCCCAAAAAAAGGGGGTTCTCCCCCAAAAAGGGGGTCCATGCTGAGGGGATGCATCCAACCCAGCCCCCCAACCCCCAAAATGGGGTCTCTGCTGGGGGGTTCACCCACCCCGCACCCTCCCACTCATGCAAAAAGGGGGTCCCCTTACCCCAAAACAAGGTCCCTTTGGAGGGTTGCACCCAACCCAGACTCCCCTCACCCCTAGAAGGGCCCCCTCTCCCCAAAAAGGGATCCTGGATGGTGAGAGTAACCCCGAAAGGGGGGTCTCCCTCAAGAGGGAGGTCCCTGCTGGGGGGTTCTCCCACCTCAGAAGGTGGTTCCCGTTCAGGCCACCCCTGCGGACCTTGCCCTCGCTCAGCCCTTCCCACCTCCCAGCAGGATCTGGCCTCGGAGCTGAAGGTGGTACGGGATCCACCACCACCTCCACCACACCGGCTGCATGGAGGTGAGCCCAGGGCGGTGGGGACCTCCCCATGTCCCCCCACAACCTTGTCCCCCACCATTCCCCACCTCTCCCGGCTGCCAGGTTCCCAAGAAGCTGGTGAATTCGGTGACGGGCTGCGCCGATGAAGCCCTGGCGGGGCTGGTGACCTGCAACGCCAACCTCCGGCTGCTCCAGGGACACCGGGTGGTCCTACGTGCCGATCTGGTGGCCATCAAGGGCCGGGTGGCTTTGCTCTCCGGAGGAGGCTCCGGCCATGAGCCAGCGCACGCCGGTGAGACCCCACCTGCACCGGGAGCTGCTGGAGCGAGTGCAGAGGAGAGCATGGAGATGATCCGAGGGCTGGAGAACCTCCTGTATGAGGAGAGAGACGGGGTTGTTGAGCCTGGAGAGGAGAAGGCTGTGGGGAGACCCTTCCAGGGCTGAAAGGGGCTCCAGGAGAGCTGGGGAAGGGCTCTGGATCAGGGAGGGCAGGGACAGGATGAGTTTGGAGCTGCAAGAGGGGAGATGGAGATGAGATCTTAGGGAGAAATGTTTTTTTGAGGGTCGGGAGACCCTGGCCCAGGTTGCCCAGAGCAGGGGTGGCTGCCCCATCCCTGGAGGGGTTCCAGGCCAGGTTGGATGGGGCTGGGAGCCCCTGATCCCGTGGGAGGTGTCCCTGGGGTTGGAACTGGATGGGCTTTGAGGTCCCTTCCAACCCAACCCATTCTATGACAAGAGTGTGGAGCTGGTCGGGCTTTAAGGTCCCTTTGAACCAAAACCATTCCATGATTCTATGATTCTATGAATTTGAGGTGGCTTCTCCCAGCACAACCTCACGCACCCCATCCCGTTCCTCAGGATACATCGGGAAGGGGATGCTGACCGGCGTGGTGGCCGGCGCCGTTTTCACCTCACCGGCTGTGGGCAGCATCTTAGCGGCGATCCGAGCGGTGACAGAGGCTGGAGCAGGTAGGATGACATGTTGGGGTGTGGATTGGGGTGTCCCTCTCCTCCACGGCTTCATCCCCACCAACCTTCCTGTCCCCTCGCAGCTGGGACACTCCTCATCGTGAAGAATTACACCGGAGATCGCCTCAACTTCGGGCTGGCGCTGGAGCGGGCGCGGGCAGAGGGGAGCGACGTGCGGATGGTGGTGGTGGGGGAGATGATAGTGCCTTCACTGCACCCAAGAAAGCCGGACGGCGCGGGTTGTGTGGCACCATCCTCATCCACAAGGTCCATAATGAATGCCGCGTCCTGCACTTGGGGCACAACAACCCTGAGCAGCTCCAGCCTAGGAGAAGCCTGGCTGGAAACTGCCTGGAGGAGAAGGACCTGGGGGGGTTGGTTGAACAGGAGCCAGCAGGGGCCCAGGGGGCCAAGAAGGCCAAGGGCATCTTGGCTTGGAGCAGACACGGCGTGGCCAGCAGGGCCAGGGAGGTTCTTCTCCCTCTGGACTGGGCCCTGGGGAGACCGCTCCTCGAATCCTGGAGTCAGTTCTGGGCCCCTCAGCACAAGAAGGATGTTGAGGCTCTGGAGCGAGTGCAGAGAAGAGAGCGGAGCTGGGGAAGGGGCTGGAGAAGAAGAGGAGCGGCTGAGAGAGCTGGGGGGGTTCAGCCTGGAGAAGAGGGGGCTGAGGGGAGAGCTCATTGCTCTCTGCAACTCCCTGAGAGGAGGTTGTGGAGAGGAGGGAGCTGGGCTCTTCTCCCAAGGGGCAGGGGACGGGACGAGAGGGAATGGCCTCAAGCTCCACCAGGGGAGGGTCAGGATGGACAGCAGGGAAAGATATTTCCCAGAAAGGGTGATTGGTCAGTGTCAGAGGCTGCCCAGGGAGGGGGTTGAGTCCCCTTCCCTGGAGGGGTTTAAGGGACGGGTGGACGAGGCTCTGAGGGACATGGGTTAGTGATTGATGGGGATGGTTGGACTCGATGATCCAGTGGGTCTTTTCCAACCTGGTGATTCTATGATTCTATGATATCCAGGACATCATCCCTGGAGAGATGGGGGTTTGAGGGGGCTGGGGATTTTGGGGGGGTGGAGTCTGGTGATCCCTCTCTCACTGATGTTCTTTGCAGGTGGCTGGGGCGCTGGCTGAGAAGGGAGCAAGCTTGGATGAGATTGTGGAGAAGGTGTCAGCAGTCATCAAAGCCATGGGTGGGTGTCTGGGGATTGGTGCTCCTGCAGAGAACGTTGTGTCCTGTCCCCCGTCCTCCTCATCCCTCCTGGAATTTCACAGCCCCCTGGCAAGAGCAAGGTCCTGCGTCTGTGTCAGGACAATCCCGAGCACAACTTCAGGCTGGGTGGAGAATGGATTGGGAGCAGGGCTGAGGAGGAGGACTTAGGGTGCTGGAGAAGGAGAAGCTCAACAGGAGCTGAGAATGTGCGCTCCCAGCCCAGAAACCCCCCGTGTCCTGGGCTGCATCCAGAGCAGTGGGAGCAGCAGGGAGGGAGGGGATCCTGCCCCTCTGCTCCACTTGGGGGAGACCCACCTGGAGCCCCAAGTCCAGTTCTGGCTCCTCAGCACAGGGAGGGACACGGAGCTGCTGGAGCGAGTGCAGAGGAGGCCCTGGAGATGATCTGAGGGCTGGAGAACCTCCTATGTGAGGAGAGAGTTGGGGTTGTTGAGCCTGCTTCTCTCTTCTGAGAAGCCTGTGGGGGACCATAGAGCAGCTTCCAGGAGTGAAAGGGGCTCCAGGAAAGCTGGGGAGGGGGCTCTGGATCAGGGAGGGCAGGGACAGGATGAGGGGAAGGGTTTGGAGCTGCAAGAGGGGAGATGGAGATGAGATCTTGGGAAGAAATGTTCTCCTGTGAGGGTGGGGAGGCCCAGGTTGCCCAGAGCAGGGGTGGCTGCCCCATCCCTGGAGGGGTTCAAGGCCAGGTTGGATGGGGCTTGGAGCCCCTGATCCAGTGGGAAGGTGTCCCTGCTCATGGCAGGGGGGTGGGTCTGGGTGGGCTTTGAGGTCCCTTCCAACCCAACCCATTTCATGATTCTGTAAATTCCCCTCCTGTGCCCTCCCCCACCCTCAAATCCCCCCAACTTTAAACCCCGTCTCCCCTCCCTGCGCAGGTACCCCTGGGTCTCAGCCTGTCTCCCTGCAGTGTTCCAGGCTCCAAACCCACCTTCCAGCTGGCTGACGATGAGATGGAGCTGGGGCTGGGTGAGGAGCTGCCCCCTCGTGTCCCCCAACACTGCCCCACCGGGGGCTCAGTGACCCCCGTCCCCCCCAGCGGTGCAGGTGGTGGCATGGGATGATGCTCCCTCATCTCCGCAGGGATCCACGGCGAGGCGTGGTGTGCGCAGGATGAAGGTGAGTAAGGTTCCAGCCTCCATCCCTGCTCCCCCAAGCCCCTCAGCTCCACCATCACAGCCCCCGTGTCCTTCCCAGCTGCTACCGGCGGATGAGGCGGTGGAGACGATGCTGGCACACATGACGGACCCCTCCAACGCCTCCCGCCTGCCCCTGAGCCCCGGTGAGTCCCCCCCTCGCCCTCTGCCACCCCCCAGAAACCCCACGCGGGGGTCTCATCCTGCTCCTTCCTTCCAGGAGACTCGGTGGTGCTGGTGGTGAACAACCTGGGTGGCTTGTCCTGCCTGGAGCTGAGCATCGTGGCCGGCGTGGCCGTGCGCCGCCTGGGTGAGTGTAGGAGGGGATTGTGGCGTTCTCCTTCCCTGCCTCTGTCCCTTGTGCTCCTGGAGAGCCTTCGTCCATCCCCATCATCACTTCTGGGTCTTCAGAGAATCATAGAAACACCAAGTTGGAAAAGACCCATTGGATCCCCCCTGGTGGAGCTTGAGGCCATTCCCTCTCGTCCTGTCCCCTGTCCCTTGGGAGAAGAGCCCAGCTCCCTCCTCTCCACAACCTCCTCTCAGGGAGTTGCAGAGAGCAATGAGCTCTCCCCTCAGCCTCCTCTTCTCCAGGCTGAACCCCCCCAGCTCTCTCAGCCGCTCCTCTTCTTCTCCAGCCCCTTCCCCAGCTCCGCTCTCTTCTCTGCACTCGCTCCAGAGCCTCAACATCCTTCTTGTGCTGAGGGGCCCAGAACTGACCCCAGGATTCGGGGAGCGGTCTCCCCAGGGCCCAGTCCAGAGGGAGAAGAACCTCCCTGGCCCTGCTGGCCACGCCGTGTCTGCTCCAAGCCAAGATGCCCTTGGCCTTCTTGGCCCCCTGGGCCCCTGCTGGCTCCTGTTCAACCAACCCCCCCAGGTCCTTCTCCTCCAGGCAGTTTCCAGCCAGGCTTCTCCTAGGCTGGAGCTGCTCAGGGTTCTTGTGCCCCAAGTGCAGGACGTGGCATTTGGCCTCGTTAACCCTCCTGCCGTTGGTCTCAGCCCATGGATCCAGCCTGGTCAGATCCCTTTGGAGCCTCCCGGCCCTCCAGCAGATCCAGCTCCAACCCAGCTTAGTATCATCCACAAAAATCTCATCCCTGTTCCCTCAGAGAGCCGAGGTGTCCGCATCGCCCGGGTCTTGGTGGGCTCCTTCATGACGGCGCTGGAGATGGCCGGGGTCTCCCTCACCCTCATGCTGGTGGACGAGGAGCTCGTGGGGCTGCTCGGTGAGTATGGGATGGCTGGAATGTGGCACGGGATGGGGACACGGAGGCGAGATGTCCTGCTGACGAGGGTTCAGTGAAGTCCTGGAAACCATCACTCACCTTTCTCTCCCCTCTGGCTCCTCCAGACGCCAAGACCACGGCCGTGGCTTGGCCCAACCTCCCCGCGGCGGCTGCGACGAGCGAGAGGGAGGAGATACCAGCCCCAAAAGAGGCACCAAGGACCACGCAGCGTGAGACGAGCACGGGTACAGGCATCTCGAGTCCGCAAGGAGCATCACCTCCTCGTGCCTCGGTTTCCCTGTCCCTCAGGGCTGGGCAGGGGTGACGTCTCCTCCCTGCAGGACCTGGTGCGGCGCGGGCACGGCTGGTCCTGGAGAGGGTTTGCAGCACGTTGCTGGAGATGCAGGAGAAGCTCAACGAGCTGGACCGGGCGGCAGGAGATGGCGACTGCGGCCACACGCACGCTCGGGCTGCACGAGGTGGGTGCTGGAGGAGAGGGGGAGCAGGCAGGGAATTGTGGGGAGGGGGCACCCCAACCAGGCCCTCCCAGGAGCGGGGAACCCTCAGCTCTGCTCTCCAGGGGGGAAGCAGGAGCTGCCCCTTCTTGGGGGACAGTTTTCCCCCCCAGCCATCGCTTCTTGGGGACAGGATTTCCCCCCCACCCCATTATCCCTTTCTAGGGGACAGGGTCCCCCTAAACCATCCCTACCTCAGGGACAAGGTCCCCCCCAAACCATCCCTTCTAGGGGGCCAGGGTCCCCCAAGCTACCCCTTCCTGGGGGACAGGGCCCCCCTAAACAAAACTTTCCTGGGGGAAAGAATCGGTCCCAGCCATCCCTTCCTCAAGGACTGGTTCTCCCCAAACCATCCCATCCTTGGAGAAAGAATCCCTCCCAGTCATTCCTTCCTGGGGACAGGGTCCCCGTGAATGATCCCTTCTTGGGGGACAGGGTTCCCCCCAGGGCGTTCCACCCTGGCAGCCACAGCCCTGAATGGGGGGGATTTGTGGAAATCCCTGCTTGTCCCTAAGGGATGGGGATCCCCAGGTGTCCCTGGGACCCTTAGGGGTTCCAGACCGACCCCAGGGGTGACAGGGTTCCCCAGGGCAGCGCCCCAGCCCCTTCTCGCCTCCGTCCCTCCCTGCAGCGATCCAGGAGTGGGTGCGATCCGAGCCGCTGCCGGCCGCCCCGGCTCAGCTCCTCTCGGCCCTGGCTGATCTCCTGCTGGAGAAGATGGGGGGATCCTCCGGCGTGGTGAGTGGGGGGCACGCAGGGGGGGCTGTGGGGTGAGTGCAGGGGCTGTGAGGCGTGTGCAGAGGCCGTAGGGCAAGCGCAGGGGCTGTGGGGCGAGCAGAGAGGCTGTGGGGCAAGTGCAGGGGCTGTGGGGCAAGTACAGGGGCTGTAGGGCAAGTGCAGGGGGTGCAGGGTGAGCAGAGAGGCTGTAGGGCGAGTGCAGAGGCTGTAGGGCGAGTGCAGGGGGTGCAGGGCGAGCAGAAGGGCTGTGGGGCGAGTGCAGGGGCTGTGGGGTGAGCAGAGAGGCTGTAGGGTGAGTGCAGGGGCTGTGGGGCAAGCAGAAGGGCTGTGGGGAAAGTGCGGGGGCTGTCGGACAAGCAGAGAGCCTGTAGGGCAAGCAGAGAGGCCGTAGGGCGAGTGCAGGGGCCGTGGGGCGAGTACAGGGGCTGTGGGGTGAACAGAAGCGCTGTGGGGCTGAGCGTGGGACCCCGGCTGTGCCGCAGCTCTACGGGCTGTTCCTGACGGCGGCCGCTCGGGCCCTGCTCGGCCGCAATGACCTCCCAGCATGGGCTGATGCCGCGGATGCCGGCGCCGAAGCCATGGGGTGGTGAGTGCCGCCGAACCCCCCCGTGATCCCAAATCCCAGTGTGGGATCCCAGCAACCCCTGGCATCCCACACAGGTACGGTGGAGCCGCGCCGGGGGACAGGACGATGGTGAGTGCCAGCGATCCAAGGGATGGGGAACAAAGCCATCAAGGCATCTTGGCTTGCATCAGAAACGGTGTGGCCAGCAGGGCCAGGGAGGTTCTTCTCCCTCTGGACTGGGCCCTGGGGAGACCGCTCCTCGAATCCTGGGGTCAGTTCTGGGCCCCTCAGCACAAGAAGGATGTTGAGGCTCTGGAGCGAGTGCAGAGAAGAGAGCGGAGCTGGGGAAGGGGCTGGAGAAGAAGAGGAGCGGCTGAGAGAGCTGGGGGGGTTCAGCCTGGAGAAGAGGAGGCTGAGGGGAGAGCTCATTGCTCTCTGCAACTCCCTGAGAGGAGGTTGTGGAGAGGAGGGAGCTGGGCTCTTCTCCCAAGGGACAGGGGACAGGATGAGAGGGAATGGCCTCAAGCTCCACCAGGGGAGGCTCAGGATGGACAGCAGGAAGAAGTTCTTCACCAAAAGGGTGATTGGTCGGTGTCAGAGGCTGCCCAGGGAGGGGGTTGAGTCCCCTTCCCTGGAGGGGTTTGAGGGACGGGTGGACGAGGTGCTGAGGGACATGGGTTAGTGATTGATCGGAATGGTTGGACTCGATGATCCGGTGGGTCTTTTCCAACCTTCTGATTCTCTGATTCCGGGTGTCTCCTAGCTGGATTCGGTGTGTGCCGCGGCGCGGGCTCTGGCTGCCCTGCGCAGCCCCGGTGCAGAGCTGCTGCCGGTGCTGGGCGCCGCCGTCAAGGTACGGGGAACGGAGACGGGGTGGGAATCGCTGCACTGGGCTGCCCCACGGCTGCCCCACACCCTGTTTTCCCTGGCAGAGCGCGGAGGCCGCGGCGGAGGCCACGAGGCACATGGAAGCCGGGGCGGGCAGAGCCAGCTACATCAGCTCAGCCGAGCTGCGGCTGCCGGATCCCGGCGCGGTGGCCGTGGCAGCCGTGCTGCGAGCCGTGCTGGAAGGGCTGCAGAGCTGAAGCCTTCCCAGCCCTTCGCCACCTCCTCAGCATGCCCCATTATTCCCAGGAAACCTTTGTGTTGCCCCCATTAAACCCTTTTGGTCCCTGCAGCCTGGCCCAGAGCATCCATCCCCATGGCAGAGACGGGATTGGGGTTGGCAGGGCCGTAGCCGGCTCCTCCGAGACGTTTTGAAGTGAAAGGGGACAAGGAGCAGGGGTCCTGTGGTTAGTGTGACTGCGCTGGGGAGAAGGGAAGCCACTGCGCTGGCCACAAGCCCTCCTGGGGCTCACATAGCCCGACGCACGTGGCCCAGAAGAGGCTGTGGGCAAGGGTCAAGGAAGAACTGGAGACACAGCCCAGCCTGGAGCGGCTCCAAGAATGGGAAAGGATCTGGAACGAGCTGGGGAAACAACCAGAGGGAGCCCAGGTTGCCAGGGGAGCCCTGGCTACCAGCAGTAGAGGGGAAAGTAGGAGGCATCGAAGACAAGCAGGGCACTGGGATCCATTCCCTGGGCACTCCTCTCTCCTGTCCCAGCTCCCCTTGTCCCCAGGGATGCGAGTGTGGGAACGCCACAGAAGCCAGCGGTTTATTACTTGTCCAAGAGGGCTGCTCAGTTGGTCCTGAGGGAAAGGCACAACGTAAGGGTCTCTTCCATCCCGGAACATCTGGTAGAGGAGATGGTCCCGAGGTCGGCAGCGCTGACAGGCACGCGGGTGCTGCTCCAGTGGCTCCTGACTCACCGAGGCTCCGTCTGTTCCCTTGAAAAGAAGCACCGCGGGGTTGGGAAAGGCCAGAGAGCAGCCAGTTGGGCACGGACCGAGGTCTAGGATGGCACTGTGGGGTCAGGGAGGGATGGAGAGCAGCCAGTTTGGCCTGGATCAAGGTCCAGGCGTGAGGGGACAGCTTGACCCAGCAGGAACGGGCAAGCAGAAGCCCGAGGACGCGGGCAGGAGCCCCGAGGACGCGGGCAGGAGCATCCAGCTGCGGCTGCCATCATCCCACAGCGGGCAGGAGGCCATTGCCGGGCTGCAAAAGAGGTGGAGAGATGTCCTCACCGCAGCTGACCTCATTCCTAGAAGACCAGGAGATCTGGGGAGGGCAAGCGGTGGGTAGAGAGCAGTGACGGTGTCGCAGAGCTCAGGGCTGGTACCTTGGGAAGGCAGGGAGAGACCTCGGCAGGAATCAGCGCTCGCCAGTGAGCAGGGGCTGTGGGGAGAACAGGAACGAATCAGATTATGGGGGGAAGCATCTCCTCCAGCTCAGCTCCCCAAAGCCACCCCGCGATCCATCGTGCTCCAAAAGCAGAACCGGTACCTGGCAAGAGTCCGGGGAGTCGGCGTCGGGGCGTTTCCAGCTCGGCCTGGCCAGGGCGCCCAGCACCAGCACCCCAAAAAGAACAATCAGGAACCCCAGTGTGTTGGCAAAGACGGCCTCAGCGGGCAGCTGCTTGTAGTCCATTGTCCCGTTCTTCCTTGGGAGAAGAGAAGCCAAGAGCTTTCCTGGCCGACTCCAGCCTTCCCCGTATGCCCTGCCGCTGGGTGCAGGTTAACCACGCACCTGAGGGGGAAATCGCTCGCTTCCCTTCACCGCCCGGAGCTCAGTTTCGCTCCCAGCCACTTCTGGCCCCAACAACCCACTCAAATCCCCTTCTCTGAGCCTTTTTACCCCCGCAAGGCCTCTCCCCACGCCTGCTGCGATGCTTACAGGCTGAAGAAGAGCTTCTCATTGATGCCCGACACGCATGAAGCCACAGAAAGCAGGAGGATGATGGAGCCGAAGAAGATGTGGACGGGTTTGTAGAGGGCACGGAGCCAGGCGGGAGCCCAGGGAAGCAGGAATGCGCTGAAGCCGGTCACCCACTGCAAGGAGAGGAGAAGATGAGGGAAACAGAATCAGAGAATCACCAGGTTGGAAGAGACCCATCGGATCATCGAGTCCAACCATTCCCATCAATCACTAACCCATGTCCCTCAGCACCTCGTCCACCCGTCCCTCAAACCCCTCCAGGGAAGGGGACTCAACCCCCTCCCTGGGCAGCCTCTGACACTGACCAATCACCCTTGCCAGGAAATATTTTTTCCTAATGTTCAGCTTGAGCCTCCCCTGGTGGAGCTTGAGGCCATTCCCTCTCGTCCTGTCCCCTGTCCCTTGGGAGAAGAGCCCAGCTCCCTCCTCTCCACAACCTCCTCTCAGGGAGTTGCAGAGAGCAATGAGCTCTCCCCTCAGCCTCCTCTTCTCCAGGCTGAACCCCCCCAGCTCTCTCAGCCGCTCCTCTTCTTCTCCAGCCCCTTCCCCAGCTCCGCTCTCTTCTCTGCACTCGCTCCAGAGCCTCAACATCCTTCTTGTGCTGAGGGGCCAGAACTGACCCCAGGATTCGAGGAGCGGTCTCCCCAGGGCCCAGTCCAGAGGGAGAAGAACCTCCCTGGCCCTGCTGGCCACGCCGTGTCTGCTCCAAGCCAAGATGCCCTTGGCCTTCTTGGCCCCCTGGGCCCCTGCTGGCTCCTGTTCAACCAACCCCCCCAGGTCCTTCTCCTCCAGGCAGTTTCCAGCCAGGCTTCTCCTAGGCTGGAGCTGCCCAGGGTTGTTGTGCCCCAAGTGCAGGACGCGGCGTTTGGCCTCGTTAACCCTCCTGCCGTTGGTCTCAGCCCATGGATCCAGCCTGTTCAGATCCCTAACAACAGGGCTGTTTGGAGCTGGGGGCAGCACCCACCTGGCAGGAGAAGAGCAGGACGGTGGCCAGTCCCAGCCAGCTGTGCAGCGAGTACATATTGGGCGTCCCGTGCTCGTTGTGGAAGCGAAAAACAGCCGCCAGCCCCAAAACAGCCAGGACGAAAGCTGCCAGCGCCAGGGAGCCGTGCAAAACTTTCCAGGGAAGCTTGGGGCCGCTCCAGGTCTGTGGCAGTCGGTAAACCAGGGCCGCTGTGGAGTGAGAGAGGTCTCAGAAAGGAGCTGTGCCGGTGCTGTTCTGCCCCGCAAACCCCTCTCACCTGCGCCGTAAAGCACCACCATGCCCGTCACCATCAGCACCGGGTGCCAGTTGAAGGTCCGGCTGCTGCCGTCCAAGGAGAAGCCGCCACGCCAATGCTGGCACCAAGCGCTCACGAAGGCCACGCAGATGAAGCCCAAGCCGCCCAGGAAGGCGCAAAAGGGTAGGAAAGGCAGATCCAGCATCGCCACGATGGGATGGCTGCTACTGGGGAAGAAAGAGGAGAGTTCTCAGCTTCTCTGCCGACACTGGTTGTTGCTTGTGAGCAGAAACCTCCAGGGAGGAACCAGAAAGGGGAACCAGGAGCCCCGAGGAGGGACAGCCCTGGCCCAGCTGCTGCCTTGGCCAGGGAAGGATGCCAGGGTGAAGCCATCCAGGGTGAAACTCCAGCACCAACTCCATCAGGAGCACCCCAGCACTGTTCCCCGGGCTCCATAACCCTACATTCCCATCCCCCAACTCCTTACATTGTCCCCAAGAAGAACCCCCAATCCACCTCCCTTCCTCCCTCGCACCCACACCTCCTCTCTCCACCCTCTCTATGCACCCACAGCACAGGGTTCACCCCCAGACTCCCCAGCCCTGGCAGCCCCAGCACCTCCGCTCCCTCCAGCCCAGCCCTCACCCCAAGAGGATTTAGAGGTGGGGGAACCCACTGGAAACAGCCCCCCAGCCGCCCTCGAGCAGGAGCGAGGCTTCACTCATTTGCCTGCTGATTTGCATCTGCCCCCAGAAATAGCTATTTGTGTCGCCTCCGGGGTGGTTACTGCCCTGTCCCGTGTCTGTCCCCCACCCCACCCCGAGATCAGCCGCCCCACGGGACTACAAGGCACGAGGTGGGTGGGATGTGACTCTCTCCGCGGGTCACAAGCTCAGCCACCCACTTGTTCTGAGGCTTTGCAGCACCCACTGCAGCGAGAAGTGGCCCCATGGGTCCCCCAGGGCTCAGCCCCACGGCTTCCCCAAACCCCAGGGACATGCGGTCCAGCCCCACAGCTCCTCCAAACCCTATGGATGTGGGGCTCCCCTAAAACCTGAGGGCATGGGGCTCAGCCTCAGGGCTCCCTAAATCCTGGGGACACAAGTCCCAGCTCCAGGGCTCCCTAAAGTCCTATGGATGCAGGGACCAGCCCCACGGCTCCCTCAGACCCTGGGGACGTGGGGCTCAGCCCCACAGCTTCAGCGGACCCTGGGGATGTGGGGCTCGGCCCCATGGCTCCCACAGACCCTTAGGACATGGGGTCTGGCCCCACGTTTCCCACAGATCCTTAGGACACGGGGCCTGGCCCCACAGCTCCTCCAAAGCCTGAGGAGATGAAGCCTGACACCACAGCTCCCCTAGACCCTGAGGACACAGGGCTCGGCGCCACAGTTTCCCCAAACTCCGGGGTCACAAGGCCTTCCCCACGTTGCCGCCAGACCACAAGGACGCGAGGCCCGGCCCACAGCTCCCCCTGGCCCCGGAGCCGCCCCTCACCCCCGCCCGCCGGGCTCCTCCGCCTCCCTCTCTTCGGCGCCGCCGGGCGCCTCCATATTGGGAGGCGCCGCTCTGCCCTCTCATCTCGATGGTGCCCCCCCCCAACCCCTGAGTACGCGCCAGCGACCAACGAGAGCGGTAGCTAGAGCGCCCTCCCGGAGAGTCCTCCAGCAGCGCGCTTCCGCTTCCGGCCGCGCCGTTGCCGTGGAGACGGTTGATGGCGGCGGCGGGTCAGCGAGGGGCCGAGCCCGGGGCAAGGGGGGGCAGGGAGAACGGGGGGGGCCGTGGGAAAAGGGGGGCCTGGGGGGGGTCAGGGAGATGGGGGGGCTGTGGGAATGGGGGGGGGGAACGGAGAACTGGGGGTCGTGGGAAAAGGAGGGAACAGGGAGGTCAGGGAGACGGGGGGGCCTGTTGGAATGAGGGGGGACATAGGGAGAATTAGGGGGGTGGGGGAAAAGAAGCGGTTCAGGGAGGTGAGGGGGGTGGGAAAGGGGACCGAGAAAGGGGGGGCACGGGGAGGGGTCAGGGGAAACTGGGGGGATCTGTGGGGAGCAGGGGGGAATAATGGAAAACTGGGGGGCCGTGTGAATGGGGGGGTTAGGGAGAGTTGTGGGAACCTGTGGGAAAGGAGGGGACATGGGAGGACCAGGGAGGTAACAGGGGGAAACAATTGGAGTGGGGGATCCAGGGAGAACTGGAGGGCCAGGATATGGGGGATCCCCCCCTTCTCCTGCCCCCCCCAGTCTTTTCGAGCCCCCCTCTTACCTGCCTTCCCGGAGGAGCTGGTGGCAGGGGAGAAGGCGGCTCTGCCTCCCTGCTTCTCCCCAGCTCCCAAAGGGCTGCGACGTTCCCTCCAGGAGCAGTTGCTCCAGGCAGGACACGCAGTGTTGGGGTGTGGTGAAGGCGCAGGAGAGGACACGGCGTGTCCAAACCTGTGCTCGTAGCGTGGCCACCTCAGCATTTTCGGGTTTGTCCAGCCGGAGAGGACCTGCCCGGATAATGATCCCAGGAATTACACGTCTCCCTCATCCCAAAATTCCTTCCCGTTTATTTCCTGAGGTCGGGGTGGGAGGGAGATGCCAAACCAGAGCCTGCTGTGTGGTGGGAAGAGTGGGGAGATGCCTCATTCCTGAGAGCTGGGGTCGGGAACCGGTGGGATTTGCTCTTGGATTCACCCTGCTTCGGATTTCCCATCGGAGAAGGTTTGTGAGGCGCAGGGACTTCATTCCAAACCTAATCCCTGCTCCTTTTCCAGGTCTCAGCTGCAGCAAGCGGCGCTGCTGAGCCCCTCGAGCTCCCAACCATGAACTGCCTGCTCCGTTCCTGGGGATGCCGGAGCTGAGGGCTCCGAATCTCAGGAAAAGAAGATGCTGCAGACCAGCAACTACAGCCTGGTGCTGTTCCTGCAGTTCCTCCTGCTTTTCTACGACCTCTTCGTCAATTCTTTCTCGGAGCTGCTCCGCACGGCTCCCGCTGTCCAGCTTGTTCTCTTCATGTGCGTGTCTGGTGGAAGTGGTGGAGGGCACGGCAGAGCAGGAAAGCTGGGATTTCATTCCCTCTTTTTCTCTCCTCCCACAGCACCCAGGACATCGCCATTCTTTTCAACGTCATCATCGTCTTCCTCATGTTCTTCAACACCTTCGTCTTCCAGGCCGGGCTCGTCAATCTCCTCTTCCACAAGTTTAAGGGAACGATCCTGCTCTCGGCAACCTACCTGGCGCTCAGCATCTCTTTCCACGTCTGGATTATGGTAGGAGGGCTGGATTCTCCCGAGGGAAGGCAGCAGAGGCAGAACTTGGCTTCCCGTAGCTCCCTGCTCCCTTCTTTCCTTCTCCTGGGAGAGGAAGGCCGTGATCCGCCACTGGATCGGTGTCCCCCTGCGATTCTCTCCCTGCAGCCATCAGGCAGGGCCCTTTCCCGGCCCTTTCCCTAAAGGAAAATCCCTCTCCGTAGGATTGTAGGGAGCTCCCCCATCCCAGCCCCATCCTGGCCCTTTCCCTAAGGAAAATCCCTTCTTGTAGGCTTGCAGGGAGCTCCCCGATCCCAACCCTTTTCCTGAAGGAAAAATCCCTCCCCGCAGGCATTAGGCTGGTTGGGAGCTCCCCCATTCCAGCCCTTTCCCTAAGGACCGTGATCTGCTGGAAAATCCTCTTTCCTTGAGGAAGCCCCACAGTTCAGTGCTGGCACAGGAGAGGGATAATCCCCGTGGAATTCTGCGACACTGCTGCTGCTTTACCTGGGATTAATCCCCAGCAAATGCCAACGCTCCAAGCCGAGAGCAGCCGCTTTTCCCACTGACTCCGAAGGCTGTTGGGGTCCTGGCTGTGTCCAGGCAGCCCCTTCCCCTTCTCTCCGGGGCTGAACACCCTCCTGTTCCCAAAGGAGCAGCTCCTATGCCATTCCCAGCCCCTGGACATCCCATTCCGTTGGGATCGGCCTCTGGTTCCGAGCTGGAGCTCCGAGCCGGGCTGCCGGGATGCCCGCACGGTGCCCTCGGGGCATGGATTGACAGGGATTTGCAGGGATCAGGAGTCTGAAGCCAGAATAGGGCCCGGCTCGCTGCCTAAATCCCCTGAGCCGCTTAACCTTTGGGATGGGGGCTACTCCGGAGCAGGCATCATCATCCTTCCAGGCCCCTGGAATTGCCGCAGGGCTCATTCCCATCATATGTCTCTCTTAGAACCTGCGGTGGCGCGACTCCAGCCGCTTTGTCTGGACCGAAGGCCTGCAGACCCTCTTTGTTTTCCAGCGACTGGGTAAGGATTCCCAGCATTCCCAGGTGGAACCCAGCTCCGTGCGGGGAGCAGGGAGGAGCAGGAGGGCCCCTCTCATTCCGTTCTCTCCGCAGGGGCCGTGCTCTACTGCTACTTCTACAAGCGGACAGCGGTGCACCTGGGAGACCCTCTCTTCTACCAGGACTCCCTCTGGCTCCGCAAGGAGTTCGCCCAGTTCCGTGGATGATGGTTGCTGGGAGGAGCTCCCGAGGAAAGCTGGAATCGGTACCCGGAGTTCCTGGGAAGCAGGAGATGTGTTGGGAACCTCCGTCTCAGCACCTGTTGGGACTGAAGTGGTTTTGTAAAGAGGGAAGGAATAAAATGGGTTTTTTAGTTGTTTCCTGGTGTCTGTGTCCATCCTGGCTCTTCCCTTGGTCCCGGCTGCTATCCCTGTGGATTCATCCCAGCTCCGCAGCTGCAAGGCAGGGCTCTTCCCAACTCACAGCGGGGAATGCTGGGAAGACCTGGGGGGCGATGAGGCTCCCCTCGACTGGGGTCCCTGAAAGCCAGGGCTCCCACAACCCAGGGCTCCCCAGAACCAAGGTCCCTACAACCTGGGGATCCCCACAACTGAGGTCCCCACAATCCAGAGGTCCCTACAACCTGGGGATCCCCACAACCCAAGAGTTCCTGCACCTAGGGCTCCCCACAGCTGAGGTCCCAGCAACCAGGGCTCCTCAAAAGCTGGGGGACCCCACAACTGGGGCTTCTCACAGCCATGGGGTCCTCACAACCCAGGGATCCCACAACCTGAGGGTCCCCACAACCTGGGGATGCTGACAAAGAGTTTCCCAGAACCAAGCTCCTCACAACCGGGGTCCCTGAAATCTGGGGCTCCCCACAACCCAGAGGACTCCACAAGCTGTGGCTTCCTGCAACCCGGGGACCCTACAACTGCACAACTAGGGCTTCAACCAGCCCAGACATCCCCACATCCAGGCTCCTTATAAACTGGATCCCCAGAATTGTGTGTCCCCAAAACCCGGGGGACCCCACAACTGGAGTTTCAACCAGGCTCGGGCTCCCCTCAGCCCCGTCTGGCGGCCGCGGGATTCGAACCCCCCACCCCCAGTCCTCCAAGACCATAGAGAGGGGGAAGAGAGCGGCAGAAGAGGAGGGCTTCCCATCTAGCGTTACCGGAAGTCGCCGTTGTGGCGGCGGCGCTCTCACCATGGAGACGGAAGATGGCGCCTAGGGGTGAGCGGGATGCGGCGGGGCCGGGGGAGGCGGAGGGGCCGGGAGGGGGCAGCGGGGTCGGGGGGGGGAAGCGAACAGAGGCGCCGCGGGGCCGGGAACGGGGCTGGGCCCGGTTCCCCACAACCCCAAAACCCATGGCCTCCCCCCGCCCTCCCCAGGCCGCCCGCGGCCCTCGGCGCCGCTGCAGGTGCTGCTCTTCCTCAACGGCTGGTACAGCGCCACCTTCTTCCTCCTGGAGGCCTTCGTCTTCGTTTACAAGGGTGAGAAAACCCAGGGACCCGGCCCTGGGGCATCCACGGGGGCGGGTCCTGAGGTCCAGGGTGGGCGGTGGCCCGGGGGGCTGTGGGATCATAGAATCACCAGGTTAGAAAAAACCCACCGGATCATCGAGTCCAACCATTCCCATCAGTCACTAACCCATGTCCCTCAGCACCTCGTCCACCCGTCTCTTAAACCCCTCGAGGGAAGGGGACTCAACTCCCTCCCTGGGCAGCCTCTGACACTGACCAATCACCCTTTCTGTGAAAGATTTTTTCCTGCTGTCCAGCCTGAACCTCCCCTAGTGGAGCTTGAGGCCATTCCCTCTCGTCCAGCTCCCTCCTCTCCACAACCTCCTCTCAGGGAGTTGCAGAGAGCAATGAGGTCTCCCCTCAGCCTCCTCTTCTCCAGGCTGAACCCCCCCAGCTCTCTCAGCCGCTCCTCTTCTTCTCCAGCCCCTTCCCCAGCTCCGCTCTCTTCTCTGCACTCGCTCCAGAGCCTCAACATCCTTCTTGTGCTGAGGGGCCCAGAACTGACCCCAGGATTCGGGGAGCGGTCTCCCCAGGGCCCAGTCCAGAGGGAGAAGAACCTCCCTGGCCCTGCTGGCCACGCCGTGTCTGCTCCAAGCCAAGATGCCCTTGGCCTTCTTGGCCCCCTGGGCCCCTGCTGGCTCCGGTTCAACCAACCCCCCCAGGTCCTTCTCCTCCAGGCAGTTTCCAGCCAGGCTTCTCCTAGGCTGGAGCTGCCCAGGGTTGTTGTGCCCCAAGTGCAGGACGCGGCATTTGGCCTCGTTAACCCTCTGGCCATTGGTCTCAGTCCATGGATCCAGCCTGTTCAGATCCCTTTGGAGCCTCCCGACCCTCCAGCAGATCCACGATGCCCCTGGGTTCCCGTGGGTGCTGGCTCTGGGTGTCAGCGGTTCCTGTACCCGCAGCGCTGCTCTTGCCGTACCCCGCCTCCAACCTGGCGCTGGACCTGCTCCTGCTCTTCCTCTACCTCGGCACTGAAGCCACCCGCATTTTCTTAGGTGAGGCCACACGTGGTGCCCCCTTGGCTTCGAAACCCCTCGGGGAGGTGCCGGGATGGCGATGACGGTGCCGTTTCCCGTCTCCCCGCAGGCTCCAAGGGTAACCTGTGCCGGCGCAAGTTGCCGCTTTCCCTCGGGCTGGTCCTCACTGTCCCGGCAGCCGCGATGGCCACTTATTACCTGCTGCTGCAGACGTACGCGCTGCGCCTCGAAGCCATCCTGAGCGCCATCCTCCTCCTCTTCTACACCCTGGAGCTGCTCCTGGGGGGCCTCACGCTCGTCTCCTCCAGGTACCACGTCCCGGGAAGCCGGGGAAGGGCTGGAGCCGCCACGGTTGAGCTGGTACCGACACATCCTCCTCTCTTCTTCTTCGCAGTGGGAATTTGTACTGAGATCCTGTGCAGCACAGGAACGTGAGGGAACAGGGAAGCAGCAGCACCGGCCTGGAGCCTCATTCCAGCCAGGAATCCTCTGCCTCGGGTGGTTAATCCACTAAGACGCAGCCCCTGGGGCTTGTGACGTGCAGGTCAGTTTGAGAGAAGGAAAATAAGTTGGTTTTTTACTGCCTTTTTGGGACAATAATTCACTATTTTCTAATAAACATTTATTTTTATCCAGTGCCTGGGTTGGAAGTGCTCAGGAGCTTCCAGCTCGGCTCTGAGGCAGCTTTAGAGGGAGAGGAGCCCCTCAGAGATGTTGGAGGGTGGCGAGGGGCACACAGAGGCACCCAGACCACCCTGGAATTCCCAGTCGGTTGCTCTGAGCTGGTTCTGGGGGTACAGAAACCCTCAGAGGTGCTAGAGGGCGGCTCGGAGCACATGGAGGCTTCTGGAATTCCCATCCCGCTGCTCCGAGCCACCTCGGAGGGCACAGGAGGTGTCTGAGGAGCCCCCAGCACTGCCCTTTCCTTCCCCCACATGCCCTTAAACCTCTTCCCACTCCCCTAAAAGCCCGTCCCGCACTGGGAAGGCAAAGGAAAAGCCCTCCAAGCTCCGTATAAAAGATCGACAACGTCATCGTTTATTACACAATTTCCAATCTATCTGTAAGACAAAACAAACCACCGGGAGCAGGAGGGGGCAAGCGCCTCGCCGGGGCAGGGCGGGAACGGGGCTTCACCCCCCACTGTTTGGAAATGAAACTAAAAATTTTGTGTCATTTAAGTAAAAAAAACAGAACTCCCCTGCCCAGCGTTCCCCCCCGGCACTCGCCTGCTCAGCCGGTGCCTCAGAATTTGTTACAAGATGGGTTGTTTTTTTTTTTTTTTTGTTTTCTCATATTATTTCAATCTAAAAAGGCCTCCAGAGCTGGTTTTATTCCCTGTTCAGCGGGTAACACCGCTGGGCTAAGCTTTGGAAGTCACCCTGGATCTTCTCAGTTCATCCTGATCCTCGCAGGCTTTCCCGCTGCGGCCGGAGGGACGCGTGTGGGACACCCTGGGTCTCCTTGGCTTATCCCAACCCTCCAAGCTCTCCCATTCCAGCCAGAGGGATGCGTGTGGGACACCTTGTGTCTCCTCGGCTCAACCTGACCCTTCTGAGCTCTCCCATTCCAGCCAGAAGGACGTGTGTTGGACACCCTGCTTCTCCTCAGCTCATCCCAACGTTCCTGGGTTCTCCTGCTCCACCCAGAAGGATGTGTGTGGGACACCTTGGGTCTCCTCAGCTCATCCTGACAATCCCAGGCTCTCCCATTCCAGCCAGAGGGATGCATGTGGGACACCCTGTGTCTCCTGGATTCAGCCCAACACTCCTAGGTTCTCCAGCTCCAGCCAGAGGGACGTGTGGGACACTGAGTCTCCTCAGCTCATCTTGGCCCTCCTGGGCTCTCCCATTCCAGCCAGAGGGACACATGTAGGACACCTTGAGTCTCCTCAGCTCATCCCAACCCTCCAAGCTCTCCCATTCCAGCCAGAGGGACACATGTAGGACACCTTGAGTCTCCTCAGCTCATCCCAACCCTCCAAGCTCTCCCATTCCAGCCAGAGGGACACATGTAGGAGCCCTTGGGTCTCCTCAGCTCATCCCAACCCTCCAAGCTCTCCCATTCCAGCCAGAGGGACACATGTAGGAGCCCTTGGGTCTCCTCAGCTCATCCCAACACTCCCAAGCTCTCCCATGCAGCCAGAGAGGTACGTGTGGGACACCTCGTGTCTCCTCGGTTCATCCTGACCCTCCTGGGCTCTTCCTCACCAGCTGGAGGGACACACGTGGGACACCTCGTGCCTCCTCAGCTCATCCCCAACACTCCCACCAGGCTCTCCTGCTGCAGCTGGTGGGACACGTGTGGGACCTAGGAGAGGCACAGGGATGGGGAAACTCAATCCCGGGCCTGCGTGACACAACCAGGCTTCCTCTAAAACAAGGAAAGCGCTGGGAGAGAGGCCGGCTCCGCGCGGGGCCCTGCTGGCGCTTGGAAGTGGTTTGGGAAGTGGGAACGCTGGGGTGGAGAGAAGGGGGGCACCCCTGGCCCAGCTCCAGGCCCCCCCCGGGAAGGGAGCAGATCAGGAAAACCAGGCCCCGGTGCTCCGCAGGGACGGCTCCATCCCCTCTGGAAAGGAAAGGGCTCCCACCCCTCCCTCCATGGAATAAAAGCACCATTTCTCTTTGGGTCCGAGCGTCCACGGAGCAGAGCAGGGCGGCTGGGGCGTTCCCACCTCTCCCTGGGAAGCAGCAGGAGCGGAGAGTGCGGGCCCCAAGGCCACAAGGTGTCGGCCGGAATCCCGCTGGGGCGCAGCTTTCCTGGGCGCCTGGAGAGCTGGGAATGGCAGGGAAGGAGCAGGGGGGCGCAGAGCAGCCTCGCTCACGGAGTCCTGGTCGAGGTGAGGAGATACGAGTCCGTTAAAAACCACTTAGTGCCAAATTGCTGCGGGGAGAGATGAGAGGAGCAGTCATAGAATCATAGAATCACCAGGTTGGAAGAGACCCACCAGATCATCGAGTCCAACCGTTCCCATCAATCACTAACCCATGTTCCTCAGCACCTCGTCCACTCGTCCCTTAAACCCCTCCAGGGAAGGGGACTCAACCCCCTCCCTGGGCAGCCTCTGACACTGACCAATCACCCTTGCCAGGAAAAAATTTTTCCTAATATTCAGCCTGAGCCTCCCCTGGTGGAGCTTGAGGCCATTCCCTCTCGCCCTGTCCCCTGTCCCTTGGGAGAAGAGCCCAGCTCCCTCCTCTCCACAACCTCCTCTCAGGGAGTTGCAGAGAGCAATGAGCTCTCCCCTCAGCCTCCTCTTCTCCAGGCTGAACCCCCCCAGCTCTCTCAGCCGCTCCTCTTCTTCTCCAGCCCCTTCCCCAGCTCCGCTCTCTTCTCTGCACTCGCTCCAGAGCCTCAACATCCTTCTTGTGCTGAGGGGCCCAGAACTGACCCCAGGATTCGAGGAGCGGTCTCCCCAGGGCCCAGTCCAGAGGCAGAAGAACCTCCCTGGCCCTGCTGGCCACGCTGTGTCTGATCCAAGCCAAGATGCCATTGGCCTTCTTGGCCACCTGGGCCCCTGCTGGCTCATGGTCAGTCGCTGCCAACCAACACCCTCCCAGCCCTGGTTCCTGGCTGGAGCTGCCACCATCCCGTGTGGCCTCACCCATCTCAGTGGTGCCGATCCCGCTCTCTGTCCCTGTCCCGATGTCGCTCGTGCTCGCGGTTCCGCTCCTGGAAATAGTCCTCGTGCCGATCCTCACTGTGGAGCAGGTCCCGGTGCCGCCGGCTGCTCTCACGCGACCGGCTGGGAGAACGTTCCCGAGACCGGTGTCTTTTCCTGGAGAAGAGAAGCTTTCGGTCACCTCCAGGGGGAAAATTCCAAGGATGAAGCTGGTGGGGAAAGACCGCAGATGGGTGAAGGAATCCCATGAATATTCCGTACCTGGAGGAGCTGCTGCCGCCGGAGCTGTAGGACTTGGCTTCGATGCCGTGCAGACAATCCTTGAGGGAGGAGAGGAGGACGCGGCAGCGCTCGTCGTTGGCCACGCGGGATTGTTTGATGACGGCGATGGCCGTGAGCAGCGTCTCGATGGCGTCGCTGTAATCGCCTGCGGGGAGCGGAGAAATCAGGGACACAGGGACATGGAAGGACACAGGGACACGGAAGGACACGGAAGGACACAGAAGGACATGGAGTGAAATGAGACAGGGACACAGAGGGACACGGAGCGACACAGGGATGGACAGAAGGACACATGGCGACACACGGGGACAGGAATGGACAAAGGGACACAGGGAGATGTGGAAACAGGGATGGACGGAGGGACACAGAGACAGGGATGGACAGGGATGGAGAGAGGGACAAAGACACGCAGGGACAGGGATGGACGGAGGGACACAGACACGCAGGGACAGGGATGGACGGAGGGACACGGGGACACAAAGGAGCACACAGGGACAGAGGGACACAAGAGTGAAACATGACAATGGATGGACAGACAGGGACACAGAGATGGAGACAAGGGGACCGGGACAGAGGGACACATGGGACAGGGACAGACAGAGGGCCACAGTCACTGTTACCTGCGCTGGCCCCGGACACGGCCTTGGAGATGGCGCTGCTGGAGATGGCACGGTTGCGGTTCATGATCTCCTCAAACTCCCCCTCGCTCACGGCGGGCGGCGCGGGGCCGAGCTCCCGGCTGCACAGGAGAGACAAACACTGGGCTGAGACCAACGGCAGGAGGGTTAACGAGGCCAAAGGCCACATCCTGCACTTGGGGCACAACAACCCTGAGCAGCTCCAGCCGAGGAGAAGTCTGTCTGGAAACTGCCTGGAGGAGAAGGACCTGGGGGGGTTGGTTGAACCGGAGCCAGCAGGGGCCCAGGGGGCCAACAAGGCCAAGGGCATCTTGGCTTGGATGAGACACAGCGTGGCCAGCAGGGCCAGGGAGGTTCTTCTCCCTCTGGACTCAGCCCTGGGGAGACCGCTCCCCGAATCCTGGGGTGACCGCTCCCCGAATCCTGGGGTCAGTTCTGGGCCCCTCAGCACAAGAAGGATGTTGAGGCTCTGGAGCGAGTGCAGAGAAGAGAGCGGAGCTGGGGAAGGGGCTGGAGAAGAAGAGGAGCGGCTGAGAGAGCTGGGGGGGTTCAGCCTGGAGAAGAGGAGGCTGAGGGGAGAGCTCATTGCTCTCTGCAACTCCCTGAGAGGAGGTTGTGGAGAGGAGGTAGCTGGGCTCTTCTCCCAAGGGACAGGGGACGGGACGAGAGGGAATGGCCTCAAGCTCCACCAGGGGAGGCTCAGAATGGACAGCAGGAAAAAGTATTTCACAGAAAGGGTCATTGGGCACTGAGGGACACGGGTTAGTGATTGATGGGAATGGTTGGACTCGATGATTTGATGGGTCTCTTCCACCCTGGTTATTCTATGAAACTAGGAGGTCACCGTCCCTCCCCACTTTCCTCCCCCACGGCCCCTCTCACCTGCTGTGGTTGTAAGGAGTCACGGCTTTGCCGTAGGTGTCTGGTGGAGGCCCCAGGGCGGCGGTGGGAGGGGGGAAGAAGGCAGGGTTGAGGTGCAGGGCGGGGGGCACAGCCCCCGGGGGCGGCACAGCCAGGTGCGGGGGCAGCCGGGGCGGCGGGGGCATGAGGTGCTGGTAGTGGATGCCGGGAGGAGGAGGGGGGACACCGAACGCGGAGGACAGGGGCGGCGGGGGGGGTAGAGGTGGCGGGGGGAGCCCCATGAGGGGCAGGGCGGCGGGGGGGCGGTTGAAAAAAGGCAGGACCGAAGGGGGTTTCTCCACGCGGGTGGGAGGCAAAGTGTTCTCCGTCGGAGTGGCGCGGCCGTCCACCAAGTCCATGGAATCTCGAGAGTGAGCTCGTGGCGGAACACCTGGAATGGGACATGAAAAGAGCCGGGAGGTGCTGCCAGAGGGCCTCCAGGTCTTGGAGAGCTTCTCCTCCTCTTCCTCCCCACTCACAGTGCAAGGATCTCCAGGTCTTGGAGATCATCTCCTCCTCTTCCTCCCCACCTAGTGCAAGGACCTCCAGGTCTTGGGGAACTCCTCCTCTCTTGCCCCAAAGCACAAGGACCTCCAAGTCTCAGAGACCTTCTCCTCCTCTTCTTCCCCACCCATACTGCAAGGACCTCCAGGTCTTGGAGAACTCACCACCCATAGTGCAAGGATCTCCAGGTCTTGGAGAATTCCTCCTCCCCATCCATACTGCAAGGACCTCCAGGTCTTGGAGACCTTCTCCTCCTCTTCCTCCCCACCCCTAATGCAAGGACCTCCAGGTCCTGGAGAACTCCTCATCCCCACCCCTAGCGCAAGAACCTCCAGGTCTTGGGGAACTCCCCCTCCTAAGCCCTAATGCAAGGGCCTCCAGGTCTTGAAGACCTCCTCCTCTTCCTCTCCACCCATAGTGTAAGGACCTCCAGGTCTTGGAGACCTTCTCCTCCTCCTCCTCCTCCCCACCCACAGCGCAAGAACCATCCACTCCCACAGCCCAAGGAGAGCTCAAGGTGCCCAGGGAAAGATTCAGCCAACCAAACGTAGCCTCCGCTTCCACGTGCCTCCAAGAGGGAACCAGCTCGCACAGAGCCCCAGGAATGCTTGCTCTCAGCCAGCACGGCTCTGCAGAAGCCGCCAAGCAAGCAAGTTAGAGGGAGAGAAGCGAAAAGGCCCCAAGAAATGGCAAGAGGTCCCCAGCAGAGAGGTCGCCGAGACCCTGAAGATGTTAAATGACCCCGAGAGCCTGCGATTCACGCGCAGGCTCTGAAAGGCCTGAGGAATTCGAGGGGGTAGAACCCAAGTGCTGAGCGCAACGAAGCAGGAGGAAGGAAAATTCTGCCCTCAAAGAGATGGACAAGAATCCCTGCTGCGTCCAAAGAGGCTTTGAGGATGAGAGAGGAAGAGGTGGGACAGAAGACACTGCCTCTTCAAGGCCCACGGGGCACCTACGGCTCCAACAGCCACCAAACGGAGCATGGTGCCAGCACCAAAGCTCCGCACGAGTGCATGGCCCTCGGGAAGAGGCTGAAACTCAGCCTCTCCGTGCCCGGAAAGGTGAGGGGTGGGAGAAGGAATCATGCTCTGCTCGACCAAAACACATGGGCAGGTCGGGTGCGGCCTAACAAGAAGCTCATGGCAGATACGGGAGGTGAAAGGAGGGGGCGAAAGTCACAGCTACTCGGCCAGGGTACTTAAAAAGAAGGTTGTTTCCTTGCGTGAAACGAGCCACGGGATCTACAATGACCACAGCTGGCCACGAGCACCTCCTCGTACGCATTCCTACTAAGAAAATCCCTTGCAGCTCCGTGGAGCATCCTGGCACAGGGCCAGGGAATCGCATCGCTGCGGAGTGAGGCGAGGACCACCTATTGCCATTGTAGAAAGCCCACGGCCAGGCCCCAGCTGGAATATTGAGTCCAGTGTTGGGCACCTTACCTCCGCAGGGATGGACAAATTCTGGAGGAGATCCAGAGAAGAGCTACTAATAGATATGGAGGGTCTTAGCTATGTTGATAGGCTGAAGAGCTTAAGCCCATTCAGTTTGGAGAGGAGGAGGAGGAGGCTACGAGGGATCTTCGCAGTGTGTGAGCACCTAAAAGGGGATCATAAAGACTCGGGTCAGGATCTAATCAGACTCAGCAGCAACAGGAAACAACCCGCAGGGAATTCCTGGCAGCGGTTCCCTCCCCAAACCCCGAGGGTCTCGGTGAGTCCAGCCTGGGAATCTGCAGGGCCCGCGGGAGCTGCAGGGTGGCACGGAGATCCCCGCACCCGGCACGTGCTTTCGCCTCAACTCACGTTTGCGAGCCTGCGCCTCAAACTGTGACAGGTTCTGCCGGGTCGCCAGCCTCACCTCCACCTTGTCTCCGTTGAGGATTTTGCCTGGAAGGAGCTCCAGGAGTTTGTGGACTGAGTTTTCAGAGGCAACCACCACCTCTGCGTACCTGCGGGAAAGCCCGGGGGTCAGGCAAGGAGACATCTGGAACGGGATAGGGACCCACTGGGCTTCACCCTTTCACACAGCACCACCTCCTGCTGCCTTCCCTAGGGTTCCACATCCCCTCCTCCCTTCCCCATGCTCTTTGGGAGTCTCCATCCCAGCTCCAGGCGGGCTGTGCATCACCTGGGCCAGCCAGAAAAGGTATCAGCTGCCCTCTCTACCGCCCACAAGGCAGAAGAGGTGGCTTTGAGGGCCCGGTTCCCCGATTCCCGCTGGGCTCTCACCCTTTTGATTGGCCATTGGCTCTGTTCTCTGCAAATTTCAGCTCCACGACATCGTAGACACCGACCGAGCGGATGGTTTGGATGAGCTGCTGGTCAGTCGTCCACTACGGAGACGGGAAGAGAGGTTTCAGCTCACAGGCTCATACATGTAGGCAATCTCAGAGCCTTCATGGGGCACCTAAAAATCAGCCTCCAGCCCTGGATGTGGCTGCAAGAGGCTTCTACTCTCTGGATAAGACAGAGCCTTCCCAAAAGTGTCCTTGTATCCATCAACAGGAGGAGGAAACTCATCCGTGCAGCCCCAAGGAGGCAGAGCCAGGCGGGAGCAGCAGCCAGAACACGGGAGGCACAACAGTCGCTGGTCACTCGCTTCCAATCAGGCCAGAGGCCCCTCAAAGCTATGAATCTCTTTTCCCTGAGGAACAGGAGAACTTCAAGGTTCGGCCTTAGATTTCCTCAAGGACCACAACGTCCAGCCCAGCTCAGGACATTAGGTCAGCGTGGACTGAGGAGGAACAGCACCCCCAGAGAGCCCTTCAGGGGCTTCCCTGGAGGACAAGGCACTTCTTGGGAGGGTGGTTTGGAGATCCCCCCACAGGGAAGCACAGCCAGGAAGCATCTTGGCTTGGATCAGACCCGGCGTGGCCAGCAGGGCCAGGGAGGTTCTTCTCCCTCTGGACTGGGCCCTGGGGAGACCGCTCCCCGAATCCTGGGGTCAGTTCTGGGCCCCTCAGCACAAGAAGGATGTTGAGGCTCTGGAGCGAGTGCAGAGAAGAGAGCGGAGCTGGGGAAGGGGCTGGAGAAGAAGAGGAGCGGCTGAGAGAGCTGGAGGGGTTCAGCCTGGAGGAGAGGAGGCTGAGGGGAGAGCTCATTGCTCTCTGCAACTCCCTGAGAGGAGGTTGTGGAGAGGAGGGAGCTGGGCTCTTCTCCCCAGGGACAGGGGACAGGACGAGAGGGAATGGCCTCAAGCTCCACCAGGGGAGGCTCAGGATGGACAGCGGGAAAAGATATTTCCTGGCAAGGGTGATTGGTCAGTGTCAGAGGCTGCCCAGGGAGGGGGTTGAGTCCCCTTCCCTGGAGGGGTTTAAGGGACGGGTGGACAAGGTGCTGAGGGACACGGGTTAGTGATTGATGGGAATGGTTGGACTCCATGATCCAATGGGTCTTTTCCAACGTGGCAATTCTATGATTCCCTGAAGCGATCCCACTCACCCAGGAGAAGCTGCCCACGTAGACGGCGGCTCTCTTGTTGCGCAGGCCGCTGTACGTGTACAGGATGGCAGGAGCTTTGTTGTTGGGCTTGGGGGAGGGTTCCTGGCGGATCTCTGGGGGAGGCTCCGAGCTGCTGGTGCGGCTTTCGGCGGGCTGCGAGCTGGCTGCTAACACGTCGTCGTACAGATCCATCTGATCGGCATTACTGAACTCCGAGTCCTGCCAGGGGAGAGAGCATAAGCACCTCTGGGGGTGAAACTGCACAGCGGAACAGGATCTGTGGGTTGTTCAGAGCCTCAACGGGGTGCTGGAAGACAATCCTGAAGTCCTCCAAAAACCCCTGTTAGAAACCAACCACCACAGGAGATGTTTCAAAGTCACCTCGTGGTGTGGCTCTGCCGCAGGTGCCCCACTGTGACAAGGACTATGGATGAAAAATGCTGGAGACGAAGAAGTTTCTTTCCCTGTTCGCAAACCAGTTGTCCCAATTCCCCAGGAGCTCTCTAGAGCCAAGCCAAGTCAAAATGTTTCCATGGAATCATGGAAAGATTTGTGTAGGAAGGGACCTCAAAGCCCATGCAGTTCCACCCCTGCCATGGGCAGGGACACCTCCCACTGGATCAGGGGCTCCAAGCCCCATCCAAACTGGCCTTGAACCCCTCCAGGGATGGGGCAGCCCCCACTGCTCTGGGCAACCTGGGTTGGGACATCCCCATCTCACAGAAGAATATTTCTACCTAAGATCTCACCTCCATCTCCCCTCTTGCACCTCCAAACCCTTCCTTTTGTCCTATCCCTGTCCTCCCTGATCAAGGACCCTGCCCCTGCTTCCCTGGAGCCCCTTTCTGTCCTGGAAGGTGCTCTAAGGTCTCCCCACAGCCTTCTCTTCTCCAGCTTCAACAACCCCAACTTCCTCCTCACACAGGAGGTTCTCCAGCCCTCGGATCATCTCCGGGGCCTCCTCTGCACTCGCTCCAGCAGCTCCGTGTCCTCCCTGTGCTGAGGATCCAGAACTGGACTTGGGGCTCCAGGTGGGTCTCTCAGAGTGGAGCAGAGGGGCAGGATCCCCTCCCTCCCTGCTGCTCCCACCGCTCTGGATGCAGCCCAGGACACAGGTGGGAGCACACATTGCCGGCTTGCGTTGAGCTTCTCCTCTCCCGGTACCCCAAGTCCTTCTCCTCAGCGCTGCTCCTAATCCGTTCCTCTCAGGTCCGTTTGCAGCAAGCAGAAGTTGGTAAAGCACTGCCAGGAACGAAGCCACGGCAAACACATCTGGCACCCGCTATCTCTTAGGAGCCAGCTCCTCTCACCCAGATCCCTGTCCTCCCAGACGATGCCACATGCCGTGCCCTCTTTCAACACTTCATTTTTTGCCTCCCCGTGCTTCTCCCCAGCCCAGGAGCCCCCTCAGTGCTACGCTGCTCTTCCCGACAGCAAATCCATGCTGTGCCATCAGCTCACGATCACCCCTTGCTCCTGGGATCCATCACAGCGTCTTGGACAAGGTGGAAAACCCCCCTGCACAAATCCAGTCTCTCCAACCGGCCATGCAGTGACACAAGCCCCAAAACAACAGGACTGACACCTCCCTTCCCAACAAGATCGATTACACCAGTGCCACAAAGACAGGGTGATGGGCTCTGCTTTGCGATGCCCGACATAACATGAGCCAGCAGGGGCCCAGGGGGCCAAGAAGGCCAAGGGCATCTTGGCTTGGAGCAGACACGGCGTGGCCAGCAGGGCCAGGGAGGTTCTTCTCCCTCTGGACTGGGCCCTGGGGAGACCGCTCCTCGAATCCTGGGGTCAGTTCTGCCCCCAGCACAAGAAGGATGTTGAGGCTCTGGAGCGAGTGCAGAGAAGAGAGCGGAGCTGGGGAAGGGGCTGGAGAAGAAGAGGAGCGGCTGAGAGAGCTGGGGGGGTTCAGCCTGGAGAAGAGGAGGCTGAGGGGAGAGCTCATTGCTCTCTGCAACTCCCTGCGAGGAGGTTGTGGAGAGGAGGGAGCTGGGCTCTTCTCCCAAGGGACAGGACGAGAGGGAATGGCCTCAAGCTCCACCAGGGGAGGCTCAGGATGGACAGCAGGAAAAAATTTTTCCTGGCAAGGGTGATTGGTCAGTGTCAGAGGCTGCCCAGGGAGGGGGTTGAGTCCCCTTCCCTGGAGGGGTTTAAGGGACGGGTGGACGAGGCGCTGAGGGACATGGGTTAGTGATTGATGGGAATGGCTGGACTCGATGATCCGATAGGTCTTTTCCAACCTGGTAATTCTATGATTCTGTGATAACCCTGGAGCTTTTTTCCATCTAAGGAGACGTAAAACAAGACGAATACTCCAAGAAGCAGAACCACAAGGCTCTATCTCACCTGCAACCGCTGCTGGGTCAATTTTCCACTCCCCATCAGCTACAAACCTGTTGCTTTTCCAGCCCCAGAGCTCCGGCACACGCCTCAGGGTGCAGAGGGCTAGCTCACCAGGATGTCAGCCGCCCTGAACAAAGGGACAAGACACAACTTGCTCCTCCAGGAAGAATCTCACCTTCTGTCAGAGCGCTAGGGCAAGAGTTCATTGGTGGAAAACCACAAGAGAACCTCTCGCTCCTCAGCAGGGCAGGACATTCCAAACAAATCCAGCCTGGGGGCTGCACACCCATCCTCAAACTCTGGGTTTGGGGCCAGCAGAGCCTTCCTCAGCGTAGGAGCGACACGCGGCGTCTCCTCTCTAGCCGCGCAGCTTTGCACGGCACCAACCAGGCGCCGAGGAAGCTCGTGCACTGCGAACTCGAGCGTCCTAGATCTGCCTTCCAATTCCCACTCTGTTCCGAGCTATATTTAATTTGGAGTGTACAGCGAGCGCTGTGTTTACTACAGAGCTCCAGACTAATTGCTCGCCTGGATCCACCGTGCGCCGAGCGGTTTCGCACGCTACAAATTACTACACCGGTATCAGTCCCACGGAAGCAACATGGAGGTCCTGTACAGCACAAAAAACAGAGGCTCCACTCCCAGATTTTTAATTCCAGGACTTTAAAGGCATTTTGGACAACATCCTCTGCTAGAGATCATGCAAGGTGGTTAAATCCCCTCTGCTAGGGCAGCCAGGGAAGTTCATACACACGACACAGCTCTTTGTGAGCCCAAGGAAGCGATGGGGAAGGGCACAAAGCTTCCAAAGGGTCACGGAAACACAAAACTGGAATCATTTTTCCCCAGACACTCTTCCCGATGGCCACGTTCATTCCTAAGGCAAGCTGTTAACTTTTACATCCAGCTATTTCAGCCACAAGAGCTGATAAAAAGGTTACGGGAATCTCAACAGGGAGCAGTATTTTTGTACTCGTTCCGAAAACAGCTCCGCTGCTCCGTTAATCCACCTCCCACGCTCCTACCCCCTCCGAGCGCCGCTGGACACGACCCAAGGCTGGAAGATTTCTGCCTGGAAGTTTCAGAGCGAAGAAAAATCACTCGGTTACGCTCCTCAGGGGATGCTCCAGCTTGGGAGTTTTTAGGGATCCTCTGGGTCCGTTCAATTCTTAATGCTCTCCCTTAAAAACAAACCATCCGATGGGAAGAGGATGCAGTACCCGGAGCCCTGGCCCTCCCCTTGCTGCTCTCGCGCTGAATTTTTGGATCGGAACACAGGAGCAGGAGGCTGCTCGCATCACACCATCGCCGCTGTTCAAACCCCAGCACGGCAACCGTGCCCCAAACCCACGCGAGGCACCTTGCGAAGATGCTAAGTGCTCTCAGCCATCGTTTTCCACGTCTGCTGCGGGATTTGGAACCACACCGGCGCTCCTGGTGTGCTGCAGGGATCACGGAGCAGCCAGGGCACCTTCCCACCGCGCTCTGATCCCGTGTGTGGATTTACTCCGGGTTCCTTCCTGCTGTCACGCAGCCCGAGGCAAGCGGGATGCTGGAGTTGGCATCCTCCATAATTACTTCCAGCTTTACAAAGCCTCCATCTTCTTCGCTGTGTCAAACATCTTCTGTGTCCTGACCCCGAGCCCTCCAGTTAAATCACTCCATAAGTTTTCCCACTGTGCAGCTGGGCTTGCTCCATCCTCCTCCCAACGCTGCTTCATTTCTTTGCTCCCAAAGACTTGAGCAAGGCCAGATTTAACCCAGGGACCCTCTCAGCTCCCCAGCAGACATTCCTGCATCAACTCAAGCCATGTTTTCACCTTCCCTGCTCCGAGACCTGCAGGGACGAGCAGAACCGCTCCGTAGAGAGTCCATAAAGTTCTTCACTTCTGCTTCTCCCCTCATCCTCCAAGTCATTCCAGACGGTGCAGCTCTCCTCTCCAGCCAGGACACACCAGAGCTGCGTTCCCTGCTTCCCTTTCACATCCAGAGTGGAGTTTCCTGCTTACTCTGTGCACTTCTAAACTCCAACTCACGCATTTTCTTGCTCTGCACCTTCCACCCTTATCCCTCTCCAGCTCTTCCTTCTGCTCCCAATTCCAGAAGCACTAATTTCCCTCATTCAGCTAAAAGCAAATTCCATGAAAACACACACACACACTGAGGCCATTCCTCCACTGAGGCTGCTCCAGTTAATCCCAGCACAGCAACTGGATGGTTTTATACACAGGGAATCAGGTTTATTCCAAGAGTTTTCCAGGAAGGACCCACGAAGCGGTGCTTCAGTCAGAGGGCTGAGAGCACCTTGCAGTCCTCAGCGATTAATGTGATTTCTGCCAGGTCACTTTTCCCCACCTCGTCATCTCCCACTCCACAAGGATGGATCATTCCCAGCTTCTCCTCAGCCCTCCGGGAGCTCCAGACCATTCCCTTCTCTACATATTCCATTTCCAGTTCCTGCACCTTCCTTTCCAGCGAGGACCAGCCTTTCTCCATAGGTTTCCCGTGGCAGTTTTCAATCTCTGAACATCACACCCATTTTTCCCAACCCCTGAACTCCCTAAAATCTGCTGCTCCGACAGCTACACCCCAAACTTCTCTCCCATTTCTCCCTGCAAGTCCCAGACAGCCTCAGAGTGGGAGAGCAGGACATCTCGGACCACAGCGATTCCCTGCTGCAGATTCCCAGCCTTGACGATCCCATGGGATCAGTGCTCTGCGTCCCCTCACCGCGTAATTCCCTGGCAGTGCCTCTTCCAGGTTGGATTTCTCCCACCAGGTCACAACTATCCCCTTCAATCCCTGCTCCCCACCTCCCCGGCAACCATTCCAACGCAAATCCTGCCTCCCTCAGATGTTTTGGGACCATCCGCACGTTGAGCTTCTGGAGGAACCCCCAGAAAGATGTGAAATTCCCAGCTTGGCATGGCAGCCACCGGGATTTGGGAACAGTCCCTGTCCATAGGGACATGGAATCATCTTTTCCTGGGAACACTAGTTGCATCCTCAAACTCTGACCAGCATATATGTGGCTACATCCACACTAACGACTCAAGCATCTCGTTAACGAGCTGGCTGACACTAGGAAAGATGCTCTCTCCCAGAAAACAGGATCCGTCCCCCACCAAAGAAAAGGGGGGCTCTGCCTCACTCAGAAAAAGGGATCGGTTCCCCCGTAGAAAAGGGGAAATCGGTTCCACTTCCCCTAAATAAAGAGGAATCTGTTCCCTCAGAAAATGGAAGATCTGCTCCACCAAGAAAAGGGAAGATCTGTTCTCTCCCAGTTCAGAGGGACAGGATCCATATCCTGCCCTCCCCCACAAAAAAGTGGAATCTGTTCCCAGAGGAAAGAGGAGCAGGATCTGTCTCCCGTCCTCCTCTCATCTGAAAAAGAGGGATCTGCTCTCCCAGGAAAGAGGAGCAGGATCTGTCTCCCGTCCTCCTTTCACCTGAAAAAGAGGGATCTGCTCTCCCAGGAAAGAGGAGCAGGATCTGTCTCCCGTCCTCCTCTCACCTGAAAAAGAGGGATCTGCTCCCCCAGGAAAGAGGAGCAGGATCTGTCTCCCGTCCTCCTCTCACCTGAAAAAGAGGGATCTGCTCCCCCAGGAAAGAGGAGCAGGATCTGTCTCCCGTCCTCCTCTCACCTGAAAAAGAGGGATCTGCTCCCCCAGGAAAGAGGAGCAGGATCTGTCTCCCGTCCTCCTCTCACCTGAAAAAGAGGGATCTGCTCCCCCAGGTAAGAGGAGCAGGATCTGTCTCCCGTCCTCCTCTCACCTGAAAAAGAGGGATCTGCTCCCCCAGGTAAGAGGAGCAGGATCTGTCTCCTGTCCTCCTCCCACCTGAAAAAGAGGGATCTGCTCCTCCAGAAAAGGTGGGGGATCCGCTCCTCCCCCAGCCCGGTGTCTGGACACGCTCCTCACCTGGTTGAATTCCTCGTCGGCGTAAATATCGATCAGATCCACTCCCTCGGACATATTTCCAGAGACAGGAGCAGGAGCCCGGGCTGGAACCGGGGCAGAGCAGGAAGACGGAAGGGGCTCTGGGGTGGGGTGAGAAGGAGAAGGGGGTCAGCGGGGCTCAGGGGGGCTCCCCCTTCCCTGCAGGCACACCCCACCCCCGGGACAATCCCACCTGACCCCTCTCACGCGAAAGAGCAACGGGGCTCCATTTCCTCCAGTATTTGCCTACCCCTGGGGGCAACAACCCCTCTCAGAGTGGCAACACACCTTTCTCGGGGGGAAGAAAACACCCCCTCTTCTCATCAGGCAGGGGGCAAAAACCCTCACTGAGGACAACCAGCCCTCTTCCAGGGGGGTAATTAACCTGCTCAGGGGGTAACTATCCCACTCTCTGAGGCAGGGCAACTAACACTCTCGTGGGGGCAACTAACCCTCTCATGGTGGGTCAAGCACCCCACTCTCAGGAGGGGAATTAACATTCTCAGGGGAGCAGCTCACCCTCTTGGGAGGGGGAGCAATTAACCCTCTCATGGGGGGTAACCACCCCAATCTCTCAGGGGGATTAACCCTCCTGGGGGGGCAACCGCCTCACTCTCAGGGGAGCAATTAAACTTTTGTCTCTGGGGGGCAACTAACCCTCTCAGGGAGGCAATTAACTCTCTCAGGGAGGGCAACCAACCTCCTTCTCAGGGGAGCAATTAACCCTCTTGAGGGGGGAACCATCTCACTCTCTTGGAGGGCATTAACACTCTTGGGGGGCAATTGCTTCACTCTCAGGGGAACAATTAAACTTCTTTCTCTGGGGGGCAACTAACCCTCTCAGGGTGGGGACTAACACTCCTGGGGGAACCATGGCCTCACTCTTAGGGGACCAATTAAACTTCTGTCTCCGGGGGGGCAACTAACCCTCTCGGGGGGGCAACCACAGCCTGTCCCTCCCCATCCCACGCCAAGAGCCCTCCCCAACCCAAGTCTAAGGGCCCTGGGTCCCCCTACACCCCGGTATTGCCCCTCCCTCCCCAGATGCGAGGCCCCAGGGGAGACACTACGGCCCCCCCCCCCGCCCCGCGCTCCCCGTAGCGGCAGCGTCGCCGCCTTCCCCCGGGTCTGAGCCCTCGCTACGGCCTCATCGCGGGGGTGTGAGGGGAGGGGGTTACGGTTCTCGGCTGCTCCCGGCCCAGCCCGTTACCGCCAAGCAGGCCCCAAGCGCGCCAACCGCCCTCACCGCCAGCGCCTCCGACCGCCGCCGCCGCGCCTCTTCCGGTCCGGGCCCCGCCCCTTCCGGCCCGCCCCGCGCGGCACCATAGAGTCCGGCCGCCCGCTGTCACAGAGCAGCCCCAGCGGAGCCGGGGCCAGAGCGGCTATAGGGGAGGGGGTATTATGGCGGCGGCCAGGGTGAGGGGGGAATGGAGTTATTGGGAGACATGGGGGTGGGGGTCAAAGGGAGACGGGGGAGAGGAGAGAGGGGTCTGAGGGGGGCTGTGGGGTGGGAATAGAGTGGGATGGGGCTTATGGGATGGGGCTTATGGGATGGGGGTCTGGGGGAGCAGCAGGGTTTAGGGGGGCTGTAGGATGGGGACTGGGGGTTTTGAGGACCGAGGAGGCTGTGGGATCGGGAGCTTCAGGGTCTTAGGGGGCTGTGGGATGGGAACAGCAGGGGATGGGGGTCTGGGGGGGCTGTGGGATGAGGTTGGAGTTATGAGGACTGAGGGGGCTGTGGGATCAGGGGCAGAAGGGTCTCGGGGGCTGTAGGATGGGAACTGGGGGTTATGAAGGTCAAAGGGGCTGTGGGATCAGGAGCTTCAGAGTCTAGGGGGGGCCTGTGGGATGGGAACAGCATGAGATGGGGGTCTAGGGGAGCAGCAGGGTTGTGGGGGACTGTGGGATTGGGGGTTATGAGGACCGAGGGGGCTGTGGGATCAGAAGCTTCAGGGTCTGGGTGGGGGCTTGTGGGATGGGAAGAGCGTGGGATGGGGGTCTGGGGAGCAGCAGGGTCTGGGGAGCTATGGGATGAGGATTAGGGTTATGGGGACTGAGGGGGCTGTGGGATGAGGAGCTTCTGGGTCTGAGGGGGCTGTGGGATGGGGGGCAGCAGGATCTGGAGGTGTGTGTATGCTAAGGATCTCCCTGGTCCCACTATGCTGGGACCACAGGGTCCGATATCCCTTTCCGTGTCCTGTTCACAGCTCTGCTCCTTGCCCAGGCTGGCTCTGGGCCGGCACATCTTGGGGCCAGCGTGCCTGCAGCGTGGCTACCGTGGGGCCTCCCCGCCGGACTCGGGCAAGGACGTGCTGGAGATCCCCTTGCCCCCCTGGCAGGAGCGGCCGGACGAGCCGCTGGAGACCAAAAGAGCCCGATTGCTCTATGAGAGCCGGAAAAGGGGGATGCTGGAGAATTGCATCTTGCTCAGGTGAGGTGCTGAGTGTCCATCCTCTTCCCGGCTTCTCAGCCACTTCCAGCTGTTTTTCCACCTTCCCTGCGTCCTCAGTCCCAGGCTGCTCGCTCCTTCCTGACAGTGTAATTTGGGGGCAAGGGATAACATCTCCACTTGGGGAGACCCACCTGGAGCCTCGAGTCCAGTTCTGGATCCTCAGCACAAGGAGGACACGGAGCTGCTGGAGCGAGTGCAGAGGAGGCCACGGAGATGATCCAGGGCTGGAGAACCTCCTGTATGAAGAAAGAGTTGGGGTTGTTAAGTCTGGAGAAGAGAAATCTGTGGGGAGATCTTAGAGCAGCTTCCAGGACTGAAAGGGGCTCCAGGAAAGCTGAGGAGGGGCTCAGGATCAGAGAGGGCAGGGAGAGGATGAGTTTGGAGCTGCAAGAGGGGAGATGGACATGAGATCTTGGGAAAAAATTCTTCACTGTAAGGGTGGGGAGGCCCAGGTTGCCCAGAGCAGTGGTGTCTGCTCCATCCTTGGAGGGGTTCAAGGTCAGGTTGGATGGAGTTTGAAGCCCCTGATCCAGTGGGAGGTGTCCCTGCACATGGCAGGGGTGGAACTGGATGGACTTCAAAGTCCCTTCCAGTCCAACTCATTCCGTAAGTCTACAATTCTTTGTGGTGTTGTTCAGGGGACAGAAGGCTGGGCTGTTGGATCAATCACCACAAGAGCTTTACTCACGTAGGGAGCTGTTGCCAGGTAGGATGGAGCAGAGCCAGAGGCACACAGGAGCTCTGGAGGAAGCTCCAATCTTTTGGAAAATCTGTATGTACTTTCTGGGATGTCTGGAGGAGGCAAAACCAGTTGGTTTTCAGGACTGAAGTCGTGGTTAGTGGAGAACAGGCTGGGGCTGAAGGCAACAACCAGGTTGCTTTGGTTTTGGGTCTTCTGGCATGCATAGAATCAGAGAATCACCAGGTTGGAAAAGACTCATCGGATCATCGAGTCCAACCATTCCCATCAATCACTAACCCATGTCCATCAGCACCTCATCCACCCGTCCCTTAAACCCCTCCAGGGAAGGGGACTCAACCCCCTCTCTGGGCAGCTTCTGCCACTGCCCAATCACCCTTTCTGGGAAATATTTTTTCCTGATGTCCAGCTTGAACCTCCCTTGGCGGAGCTTGAGGCTCTTCCTCTACCCACCTGTCCTCATCCTCATCGACTTCTTTTTCCAGCCTCTTTGCGAAGGAGAACCTGAACCGCATGAGTGAGCAGCAGCTGAACCTCTACGACCGGCTCATCAATGAGCCCAGCAACGACTGGGACATCTACTACTGGGCCACAGGTACCACCCGTTGTCCTCCCTGCTCCGGCCAAGGCTGCACCATCATTCCAAGCTGTGGGACCTGAGCTGGGTGGGATGAACATGGGCTTTGGAGCAAGATGAAGCTGTTCTTTCGCTCTTTCTACCTCAGAAGCCAAGCCACCGCCGGCCGAGTTTGAGAATGACGTGATGGCCATGCTGCAGGAGTTTGCCAAGAACAAAAAGAAGGAGCAGAGGCTGCGGCAGCCGGACCTGGAATATCTCTTTGAGCCACCTCGCTGATGGAGGGGACACCAACTCCCTCTCCATCCCCCTGGAGCAGGGAAGGGACACGGAGCCCTGTGGAAACATGTTGTCCTTGCTGTTCTCTCCTGTGGACTCGGGGCAGGATGAATAAAGCTGTGGCTGCTACCGGTGCTTCTCTGGCTGGGTTGAGGGCACAGGGCACTGGTTTTTGGTGCTCCTCAGGAAGGAAGCGGTGATCCAGACTAGGAGAAGTCTGCTGGAAAGCAGCCTGGAGGAGAAGGACCTGGGGGGGGTTGGTTGAACAGGAGCCAGCAGGGGCCCAGGTGGCCAAGAAGGCCAAGGCCATCTTGGCTTGGATCAGACACGGCGTGGCCAGCAGGGCCAGGGAGGTTCTTCTGCCTCTGGACTGGGCCCTGGGGAGGCCGCTCCTCGAATCCTGGGGTCAGTTCTGGGCCCCTCAGCACAAGAAGGATGTTGAGGCTCTGGAGCGAGTGCAGAGAAGAGAGCGGAGCTGGAGAAGGGGCTGGAGAAGAAGAGGAGCGGCTGAGAGAGCTGGGGGGGTTCAGCCTGAAGAAGAGGAGGCTGAGGGGAGAGCTCATTGCTCTCTGCAACTCCCTGAGAGGAGGTTGTGGAGAGGAGGGAGCTGGGCTCTTCTCCCAAGGGACAGGGGACAGGACGAGAGGGAATGGCCTCAAGCTCCACCAGGGGAGGCTCAGGATGGACAGCAGGAAAAAGTATTTCACAGAAAGGGTCATTGGGCACTGAGGGACATGGGTTAGTGATTGATGGGAATGGTTGGACTCAATAATCTGATGGGTCTTTTCCAACCTGGTGATTCTATGATCCAAGCTCACTCGGGCACCTGGTAGCTCAGTGCTGTTTCAAACACCCACCTGTCCCTTTGAAACCCCGTTTCTGGGGACCCAAGGGAGGTGGCTCCATGCCCAAGGAGCCCTGGGCTCCTTCGTAGGAGGTTGGAGTGAGGCACCCCAATCCATTTGATAGGAATGGTTGGACTCGATGATCTAAGAGGTCTTTCCCAACCTAGTGATCCTTTGATCCTGCTCCCTCATGGCCTCCACAGGGTAACCCAGGCGGTAGTTTGAGGCCTTTGGTGGCCAAGGTGGCACCGGTTACCAGGAGACACTGTCACCATCCCTGCCGGGACATTCCACAGCCACCCCTGGCTTGGGGACAGGCAGGAGCCGCTGTGGGGCAGCCCTACAACAGCATCTACCTGTCCGTTTGTCTGTCCCTTGCTGCAGCATGAACTTGTACACCACCAACTCCACGGTGGCCAATGGTAGGGGGTCCTAAAGGCCACCCCAAAAGTGGTGGGGGGGCTCATTCCCAGAGCCTGAACCCCCCTTTTTCTCACTGCCCCCCAGGCCAGCGGCATTTCCATCCCCACATCGGCCACCCCACCGACAGCGGCTTTGTGACCAACAACCACTCAGCCATCTTCGAGCTTCTCTGCCCACCTGGCAGAGCAGACGGGTAGGTTCCTCCACTCTTGGGGGGCACGGGAGGAGTTTTGGGGTCCCACCATCACAATCATCCTCATCCTGCCACAGCTACTGCCTGGACACCACCGTGTCCGCCACCACCGAGCACTTCCAGCCCCTCCGGTTCCCTGAAGACCAGAGCCTCCTGGCCCAGCGCAACCACCAGCTGCAGAGGGGGTCCCATTCCCACCTTCACTCCGGGGTGGAGGGTCCTCAGGACGTGGGACAAGGCAGCGAGAATCACTGCACTGGTCCTGTCTCTCCAGGTATGGGTTTGGGGTGTTGGTGGTCCCAAGGCAGCTCCATCTCCGGGAGGGTTTGGGGTGTTGGTGGTCTCAAGGCAGCTCCATCTCCAGGAGGGTTTGGGGTGTTGGTGGTCCCAAGGCAGCTCCATCTCCAGGAGGGTTTGGGGTGTTGGTGGTCCCAAGGCAGCTCCATCTCCTGGAGGGTTTGGGGTGTTGGTGGTCCCAAGGCAGCTCCATCTCCAGGAGGGTTTGGGGTGTTGGTGGTCCCAAGGCAGCTCCATCCCTGGAGGGTTTGGGGTGTTGGTGGTCCCAAGGCAGCTCCATCTCCAGGAGGGTTTGGGGTATTGGTGGTCCCAAGGCAGCTCCATCCCTGGAGGGTTTGGGGTGTTGGTGGTCCCAAGGCAGCTCCATCTCCAGGAGGGTTTGGGGTATTGGTGGTCCCAAGGCAGCTCCATCCCTAGGAGGGTTTGGCATGTTGGTGGTCCCAGGCCAGTTCCATCCAGCTAACTCCATAGGGACAGGGCTGGGAACAACGGGATCTGCTCCCCACAGATGTTCTCCAGAAGATGACCCTCGGTGCCAAGGAGCCACCAGGCTTCTCCGGGGCCACCTCAAGGAGTGATGGTGTTCTGCTACCCGTGAGCCCCAGTCCCTTGGATCTCCTGCCCCCTTGCAACCCCCCCAGATTCCTTCGACACCCCATGAAATGCATTTCCCAGTGTTGGGCAGAGGACATGCATGTCCCAGCCATCCCCTCCCCATCCGTTTGCCAGGGTGGTGAGAAGATCCTAGTGCTGCCGCTGATCTCCGAGAGAGGTAGGGGAGTCATCCAGGAGGTTCCAGGCTTCCAGGGCACAGAGATGAGGACCCCATCCCACCGCCTGGGTGTGGAGGTGAGAAGGAACAGGTGACACGGTTTCTCAGAGCATTCTGCTTCAGACACTGTCACCCTCTGGACTGGACAGGTGAACGCTCTCCTGGGTGGAAAACTGGTTGGATGAGAGCCCAGAGAGTGGTGGGAAATGGAGTTAAATCCAGCTGAAGGCCAGTGACAAGTGGTGTCCCCAGGGCTCAGTGCTGGGTCCAGCCCTGTTCAGTGTCTTGATCAATGACCTGGATGATGGCATCGAGGGCACCCTTAGCGTGTTTGGAGATGACACTGAGCTGGGTGGGAGCCGGATCTGCTGGAGGGTTGGGAGGCTCCAAAGGGATCTGACCAGGCTGGATCCATGGGCTGAGACCAACGGCAGGAGGGTTAACGAGGCCAAATGCCGCGTCCTGCACTTGGGGCACAACAACCCTGAGCAGCTCCAGCCTAGGAGAAGCCTGGCTGGAAACTGCCTGGAGGAGAAGGACCTGGGGGGGTTGGTTGAACAGGAGCCAGCAGGGGCCCAGGGGGCCAAGAAGGCCAAGGGCATCTTGGCTTGGAGCAGACACGGCGTGGCCAGCAGGGCCAGGGAGGTTCTTCTCCCTCTGGACTGGGCCCTGGGGAGACCGCTCCCCGAATCCTGGGGTCAGTTCTGGGCCCCTCAGCACAAGAAGGATGTTGAGGCTCTGGAGCGAGTGCAGAGAAGAGAGCGGAGCTGGGGAAGGGGCTGGAGAAGAAGAGGAGCGGCTGAGAGAGCTGGGGGGGTTCAGCCTGGAGAAGAGGAGGCTGAGGGGAGAGCTCATTGCTCTCTGCAACTCCCTGAGAGGAGGTTGTGGAGAGGAGGGAGCTGGGCTCTTCTCCCAAGGGACAGGGGACAGGACGAGAGGGAATGGCCTCAAGCTCCTCCAGGGGAGGCTCAGGCTGGACAGCAGGAAAAAATCTTTCCTGGAAAGGGTGATTGGTCAGTGTCAGAGGCTGCCCAGGGAGGGGGTTGAGTCCCCTTCCCTGGAGGGGTTTGAGGGACGTGTGGACGAGGTGCTGAGGGACATGGGTTAGTGATTGATGGGGACGGTTGGACTCGATGATCCCGTGGGTCTTCTCCAACCTGGTGGTTCTATGATTCTGTGATATGATTCTGCTCCCATCCTCACGTTCCCTCCTCCTCCCACGCAGGGCTTGCCCAAGGTGGGTCACCCCATCCCGCTCATCTCTCAAGGGCTGCAGGTGCCACGAGTGATCCGGGCCGGCTTACCAGGACAAAATTGTGGTGTCAGGAAGGTGGGTGCAGACATGGCCCCGTTCCCATTCCCTTTGGACCATGCATCCAAGCCACCTTCATCCCATAGGAGCCGTTGGCGTTCACCACCAGAAACAGCCGGTACCCAACCCTGCCGCTTGCCGTGCCGGGTGAGTTTTGGGGGAGACCCCGGCGTGGGGAGCTTGCCGGTCCGGTTCTGACCTCACCGCTCCATCCCTCTTGGATTTTCCAGCTTGGTGTTGGTGGGGTCCAACCTGGATGGGGAGACCCATGGGGAGCATCCAGCCACCGCGCCCCAGTGGCTTCACCACCAACAATGACCCCACCAAGATATGAGGTTACACCGAGGTCTTCCTTGGGGTCCCAGTCCCAGGATCTCCCGGTTCCCTGGAAGCACATGGAGAAATAAAGCCTGGAAAGCACCTTTTTGAGTGTCCTTGTCACTCCTGGATCCTGGTGAGGAGCCTTCCTGGGCCCATTGTCCTTGTCACCCCTGGTCCACATGGAGGACCTGTGCTTGCTCACCCCGTTTTGGGGGCTCCTCCACCTTGAGGATCCTGGGGATCCCCAATTCCCTGGGACCACGTGGAGGAATAAAGCCTGGAAGGAGCCTTCCTAGGCATATTGTCCTTGTCGCCCCTGGTCCCCAACACCTGGAGGAGTGGCTGTGGCTCGTTTTGGGGGTGTTGCTGTCCCCCCAGAGCAGCCAGGAGGATCTGGGGGTGCGGTTTGTGGGGTGCTGCCTGGCCAGCAGCCACTGGGGGGCTGTACAATCCAGGTTTTCCAGCTCGGGAGCGGATGACACAGCTTCTTTGCGGCTGGGAAGAAGGAGGGAGGGGGCGAGGAGGAGGAGGAGGAAGGGGAGGCCCGAGGTGGGTCCCAGCCCTGCAGGCAAGGGGTGGGGCTCAGGGGGTCCCGAGGGATGCGGGCAGAGAGGAGCCCCCATAAAGGAGGGGGCGTGGTCACCGAGGGGGCGTGGTTACCAAATGGGCGTGGCGGGAACACCCAATGGCCTGGTTGGGCGGTGGGCGTGGCCAAGAGGCGGGCGTAACCATCGGCTGTCTAGGTAAGGTGGGCGGGGCCACCGAGCATAGATGCATTGGGTGGGGCTGAATGATGGGCGTGGCCATGGAACGGGCACGGCTGGGTGGTGGGCGTGGCTAACGAGGTTTCAGCCGCCAAGTGGGCGTAGTGGTGGGCGGGGCCTCCCCAGTTTTCGGGGGGGGTGGCAGCAGGGGCCTAAGAAGAGGAGGGCGTGGTTAAGTGGTGGGCGGAGCCAAGCAGCAGGGGTGAGAAGGCCCTCCAGGTCCCTATAGGCGTGGCCTTAAGGGTGGGGGCGGAGCCAATCACACCCACCACAGAGGTGGGCGGGGCCATGCGGGTGATTGGGCGGGGCCAAGTGACAGGGATTGGTCACCTGCAGTGGGCCTGGTGAACCGGTGGGCGGGGCCTACCTGTCCCCATAGGGGTGGCAGCCACATGGGGTGTGGCTTTCTATGTAGGCGTGGCCAAACAGCTGAGGTGGGTGGAGCCTCTCCTGTTCCCTGTGGGCATGGCAGCTGGTGAGGCTTCTAGGAGGGCGTGGTCAAACAGCAGGGGTGGGCGGAGCCTCTAATTCCCTCAGGCAGAGCAGCTGGAGAAGGGCGTGGTTTCTCGGTGGGCGTGGCCTCTCATATTCCCATAGGGCTACCAGCCGCAGGGGGCGTGGCTTCTATGTAGGCGTGGTCAAACGGTGGAGTGGGCAGGGGCAGCCTGAGGGGGCGTGGCCAATACGCAGGGGTGGGCGGAGCCTCTCACATTCCTAATGAGCATAGCAGGCTGGGGGCGTGGTCTCTAGGTGGGCGTGGCCACGCGGTGGGGTAGGTGGAGCCTCTCTCGTTCCCCCTCGGCATAACAGCCAGGGGGGCGTGGCCTCTAAGGGGCGTGTCCTTCCCAGTGGGCGTGGCCTCGCAGCCCAGCGCCGTTGCCATGGCAGCGGAGGATGCTGCGTGGCCGCGATGGGCAGCGGCGGCTCCGCGGGGCGCGGGCCGCGCTTGGCGGTGGCCGAAGGCCCCGAGGGGCTGGAGCAGCGGCTGGAGCTGCGGGGCCGGCAGCTGCCGGAGGAGCTGTGGGCGCAGCGGGGGCTGCGCAAGCTCTACCTGAGCGGGGCCGGCCTGCGGGACCTGCCGGCCGAGCTCGAGTCCCTGCAGCACCTCCGCACCCTCGCCCTCGACGGCAACGAGCTGCTGGAGGTGCCCGAGGCTCTGTGCTACCTGCCCTGCTTGGCTCACCTTTACCTAGGCCGCAACGGGCTGCAGGGCCTGCCGCCGGCCTTCGCTCGCCTGCAGACCCTGCGCTGCCTCTGGCTCGAGGGCAACTTCCTCGCCCGCTTCCCCCTCGCCCTCCTTCGCCTCCCCGAGCTCCGCAGCCTCCAGCTCGGAGACAACCGCCTGAGCCGCCTCCCCGAGGGGCTGCCCCGCATGGCCGGCCTGCGCGGCCTCTGGCTCTACGGGAACCGCTTCGAGGAGTTCCCCCCCGTCCTCCTGCGCGTGGCTCGCCTCCGCGTCCTCGACCTGGATCGCAACCGCATCGCCCGCTTCCCCGACTTGCTCTGCCTCGCCGAGCTCTGCCTCCTCTCCTACGACCACAACCCCGTCCGGCAGCCGCCCCGCGTCGCCGATTCCGTCCGGCTGGTGGGCGACGGGGCACAGGAATTCATGGAAGCGCGGCAGGAGCGTCTGCAGAGCCTCCAGCAGCGAGAGGAAGAGGAGGAGGAAGGCCCCGAGAACCCCCCTGCAGCCCCGGGGGATGACTCCCCGCTCCTGGAAAACGGGGAGAGCGGTTTTGCGGCTCTGCCGGGCTCCCCAGAGGAAACGTGAGCCGCCTCGCTGCAGCCGGACACCCACAGGGGGATGGGGGAGCATCCGCTGAGCTCCCAGGGATCAGCTTCCTAGGGCTGGGGAAGAAGGAAACCTCGATATGAAGGGAAAAAAAAGAGTCTGAGAACCAACAGCTCCCAGCCAGGACGACAAAGAACTGGCCCCTGGATGGATTCACAGGGCTCGCTGGTCTCTGTTGGGATCCACGAGCCCATCTTAAAGCATCCCATGTAACCACAGGGTGCCTTGGATGGGGAAAAACAGCCCTCTGCACTCTTGGGGGGGACCTCCCAGACCCCATTTACCTGCCAGACAGGTGCTGCTGAGGGCCAGGTGTCCCCCAGGAGCACAGGGACCTTCCTCCCCTTTGCTCCGTGGGGCAGGAAAGGCAAAAGCGATGCTGTAGGAATCCGTTCCCCACGGATCCCACCGCCCTAAAGTTTGAGAACAAACGCACCAACCCTCTTCTCAACCTTGTTCTGCTGCTGTAATTGGGCCGGAGGACATAGAAGGGTCTCTGCCGGGCTCCTTGCAGCCATCAGGTTTGGGAAGGAGCTGATGGAAACATCAACCTAGGCACAAGTGCTGCTCATCTCAAGCCTGGCAAGGGTTTTGCTTCTATGGGAAGAGCCAAAGCCAGGGCTGGTGCCTTGTCCTGCCTCTTCCCCTCCCCGTTTGCCCCAAAACTCAAGCAATAAAAAGCACAAACCCAAGAAGAAACGGCGTGAGAGAAAGGTGATGGGGTCTGTTCTCCAGAGGGGCCGTCTGGGAGCTGCTCAAAACGCATCCTGGTGCAGGATCACCTCTTATACTGAGCATCACAGGGATTCCCGCTTCCCTCCCAGCTTGGCCACATTGGCATCAGCCGCTTCTTCCGAGGGTTGGAGCTTGCTGGAGGTTTCAGACCGCGCATCCGCTTTTAATTGCGCTGGGGTTTGGGGTTGGGGGCTGGGAGGCAGCCAGCGCTCCTGCCACATCCTCTCCTGTGCTCACGGCGTGGACGCTGCCCGGATTTTTGCCTCCTCTCCTCGCTCCGCAGTGGGAACCGCGGCTATTTTAGACCCGGTGGAGCATCCTCAGCTGTGGGTGCGGAGGATCTACCGGTGTTGGTTCCTCCAGCAGCAGAGGCTGATGAAACCTTCACCTTCCCAATAGATACGAAGCTCCATTTCCATCCAAAATGGGATGGTGGGTTTGGGGCTCAGCTCCCTCTTTTCCCTTAGGTTTGGGGCTGCTCATGGGGGTCAGGTACGAGGTTTATAGTGGGATGGGGAAGGTGGGACCTGGGGGTGCTGAGCACAACAGCAAGTGCCTCCCAGACCCCAAGGATGCGCCGGGCTCGTGCCGTCAATCCCTGGTGCTGCTGCTTTGCCTGGGGAAGACACCACTGCTAATTAGCAGGTAATTATCCATCGCCCTAGCAGAGACCCACAGGAGGATTTTCCACCTGGCACAACCCATCTGCTGGAGCCAGCTCCGTGCAAACCCTGCCAGGCGACCCACACTTAGAGGGCGAGGGGAGCAGGTGGCCCTGGGTGCCACCAGCCTGTCCCTGCAGCAGGGACCAGATCCAGAAGCTCTGACACCTGGAGGGGTGGTGCCTTCCCTCCCTACAGCCTTTTCCCACTGACTCGCAGGCTCTAGCTGGGGAAGGAGCTGGCTAGAAGTCCAAACGCTGGTGGCAACCAGTGTGGTGACACCAGGAGCTGCCCCAGTGAGTGGAAACCTCACAGGTTTCTGCTGCGCACAAGGATTTTGGGGCTTGCTGGCGCCACCGAGGCGTGTGCTCGGTGCATCATCCATACGTCTGTCACTATATATATCCCTGCCTACTCGCCCAGTCCCCGCGTACGACTGTTTGTGGCCTCTCCGCAACTGGGATCACGCTGCTATTTCCATCTGCTCCCGCTGGCTGCGAACACAAAGGAAAAGGGGGCTTGGGAATTGCTGCGGCTCAGACCCTGTTCTGGGCAACGGGAGCATCGAGATCGCTGCACGGCACCGAGCGTGTTTGCTTTTGAGCGTGTTCAAAGATGCAGAGGGATAAAAGAAACCCAGTTCTGGTGTAGCGCAGCTCAGAGAGCGGTTGGGCTCCGTGGAATGGAGGCAACCGGTAGCTCGTAGCTGCCAAAGCCTCAGCAAGTCCAGACTCCAAAGCTTTCCCAGCCTAGGTTCAACCAGGAGCAGAACGGGTGGAAGAAGCAGCGAGCTCCCCTCTTCTGCGATGGAGGAGTCAGCGAGGGGACAGCCCTGTCCCCTCCTAGTCCCTAAGCCACCTCTTCCGCTGCATCCCAGTGCCTGAAGGGTGGATCTGGAGGGATGCTGTGCTGATCACAAGGAGCTCAAGAGCCAGAATGGGTCCACGAATCATTGACCTTCTCATCTCTGGGATGGAGGAGCCAACCAGGGGACAGCCCTGTCCCCTAAGCCACCCCTTCCACTGCATCCAAATACCTGAAGGGTGGATCAGGAGGGATGCTGAGGATCTGTGGATGCAGGAGGGCACAGGAGGCAGTGCCTGGAAGGTGGATCTGCAGAGATGCTGTGCTGGCCACAGGGAGCATAAGAACCAGAAGGGGTCCAAGAAGCCGTGACCTTTTCTCTTCTGGGATGGAGGAGCTAGCTAGGGGACAGCCCTGTCCCCTCCTAGTCCCTAAGCCACCTATTCCACTGCATCCCAGTGCCTGAAGGGTGAATCTGGAGAGATGCTGTGTGGGGCATATGAGGTATAAGAGCCAGAATGGGTCCAAGAAGCAATGACCTTCTCTTCCCTGGGATGGAGGAGCCAGCCAGGGGACAGCCCTGTCCCCTCCTATTCCCTAAGCCAGCCCTTCCACCCCATCCAAGTACCAGAAGGGTGGATCAGGAGGGATGTTGCGGATCTGTGGATGCAGGAGGGCACAGGAGGCAGTGCCTGGAAGGTGGATCTGGAGAGATGCTGTGCTGGCCACAGGAGACGCAGCTCTCCTGCCATCCCCGCGTTTGGAGTTTCTTTTATTTATTCAAGAGCAGCACTTGGTGAATTATTTAACTGAGCTACTCGAGCCTTCGTGGTAGCAGCCAGCGCCTGGGCTCACAGGCGGCTGCTGTGTCCCCCACCTCACCAGCATCTGCTCAGGACATGCTCCCCTGCCTTTGTTTCCCCTCCCAAAACAATTCTCCGGTACCTTTGCCCCCCCCAAGGGACTCACCTGTTGTGTCACCTGGCTCAGCACAGGCTGGAGGTGTCAGCGTTGTCCTCCAAAGCTGGGGGGGGAACCCCAAACCCCTCATGGAGACAGTCACACTGAGCCACCTCCCTGCACAGCCACCCCTTGCAGCCGCCTCCAGAGAGAGTTTCTTGCTAGGGCTGCTCTTAATGAACCCTCGTTAATTACCCTCGTTAGCGGGCCCAGGTGGGCCAGGTGGCTTGCTTTGTCCCCTCCCTTTGCAGGGACCCTTCAGAGGGTCCCCCCTCTTCTGCTAGGGGGGGTGGCACTCAAAGCTGGGGGGGTAGATGCTCAGAGCTAGGGGGGATGCTCAGAGCTGGGGGGGATGCTCAGAACTGGGGGGATGCTCAGAGTTGGGGGGATGCTCAGAGTTGGGGGAGATTTTCAGAGCTGGGGGGGATGCTCAGAACTGGAGGGGGATGTTCAGAGCTGGGGGGGATGCTCAGAGCTGGGGGGGATGCTCAGAACTGGGGGGATGCTCAGAGCTGGGGGGATGCTCTGAACTGGGGGGATGATCAGAGCTGGGGGGGATGCTCAGAGCTGGGGGGATGCTCAGAGTTGGGGGGGATGTTCAGAGCTTGGGGGGGGATGCTCAGAACTGGGGGGATGCTCAGAGCTGGGGGGATGCTCAGAGCTGGGGGGATGCTCAGAGTTGGGGGGATGCTCAGAGCTGGGGGGATGCTCAGAGTTGGGGGGGATGTTCAGAGCTTGGGGGGGGATGCTCAGAACTGGGGGGATGCTCAGAGCTGGGGAGCATGCCCAGTGCTGGGGGGATGGTCGGTGTGGAGGGGATAATCAATGCAGGGAGGGGATGCTCAGTGCTAGGAGTGGATTCTTAGTGCTGGGGGGGGATGCTCAGTGCTGGGGTGGCACTAGGGGGGATGCTTAAAGCTGGGGGGGGGATGCTTTGTACTGTGGGGGGCTGCTCAGTGCTGTGAGAAGTGCTAGGGAGGATGCTCAAAGCTGGGGATGCTCGGTGCCGGGGAGGGGGGGGATGCTCTGTGCTTGGGGAGGCAGTGGGGTAGGACACTCAGAGCTGGGGGGAGATGCTGGGGAGGATGCTCGGTGATGGGGGGGCTGATTCTTGGTGCTGGGGGGGATCCTTGATGCTGGGGGGGATTCTCAGTGCTGGGGGGGATGCTCGGTGCTGAGGGAGGCAGTGAGGAAGGACACTCAGAGCTGGGGGGAGATGCTGGGGGGATGTGATTCTTGGTGCCGGGGGGGGGGGATCCTTGATGCTGGGGCAGATGCTCAGTGCTGGAGGAGATGCTGGGGGGATGCTCGGTGCTGGGGGGCGATACTTGATGCTGGGGGGGATGCTCAGTGCTGGGGGAGATGCTGGGGGGGATGCTTGGTGCCTGGGGGGGGGGTGATTCTTTGTGCTGGGGGGGGATCCTTGATGCTAGAGGTGATGCTCAGTGGTGGGGGAGATGCTGGGGGGGGATGCTCCGTGCTGCGGGGGGGGGGGATCCTTGATGCTGGGGGAGATGCTGGGGGGGATGCTCGGTGCTGGGGGGGATCCTTAATGCTGGGGGAGATGCTGAGGGGGGATGCTCGGTGCTGGGGGGGATCCTTGATGCTGGGGGAGATGCTGGAGGGGGGATGCTCGGTGCTGGGGGGGGATCCTTGATGCTGGGGGAGATGCTGGGGGGGGATGCTCGGTGCTGGGGGGGATCCTTGATGCTGGGGGAGATGCTGGGGGGGGATGCTCGGCGCTGTGGGGGGATCCTTGATGCTGGGGGAGATGCTGGGGGGGGATGCTCGGTGCTGTGGGGGGATCCTTGATGCTGAGGGAGATGCTGGGGGGGATGCTCGGTGCTGGGGGGGATCCTTGATGCTGGGGGAGATGCTGGGGGGGGGATGCTCGGTGCTGGGGGGGATCCTTGATGCTGGGGGAGATGCTGGGGGGGATGCTCGGTGCTGGGGGGGATCCTTGATGCTGGGGGAGATGCTGGGGGGGGATGCTCGGTGCTGGGGGGGGGATCCTTGATGCTGGAGGAGATGCTGGGGGGGGATGCTCGGTGCTGGGGGGGATCCTTGATGCTGGGGGAGATGCTGGGGGGGATCCTTGATGCTGGGGGAGATGCTGGGGGGGATGCTCGGTGCTGGGGGGGGATCCTTGATGCTGGGGGAGATGCTGGGGGGGGATGCTCGGTGCTAGGGGGGGGATCCTTGATGCTGGGGGAGATGCTGGGGGGGGATGCTCGGTGCTGGGGGGGGATCCTTGATGCTGGGGGAGATGCTGGGGGGGGATGCTCGGTGCTGGAAGGGGGGGGATTCTTGGTGCTGGGGGCGCTGCTCGGTGCAGGGGAACCCCCCCCCTCCGCCCCAAACCCAGACACGAGCCACGCTGGCAGTTACTGACTGTCCTTTATTACTGAGAACAGGGGCTGCCTCCAGAAAACGAGGGGCCCCGCTCCCCAAAAATAGGATTCTGCAAAGAAGGCGCCTCAACCCGCCCCCCCCACCAGCTCCCCTCACGGTGCCTCCTGCCAGAAAAGGGGGGACGGTGGCACCAAAGCCACCGGCAGCGGGTGGCATCGCCAGCCAGGCATCCCCTCGCTGGCCTTTTGTCTCTGTTTTTCTGGTTTTTCTTTTTGTTTTTATCTTTTTCTTTTTTTATTTTTTCCTTTTTTTTTTTTTTTTGGTCTTTTTTTTCCTGTTGTGTTTTTTTTAAATTTTTCCTGGGTTTTTTGTCTTTTTTTCCTGTGTTTTTTGTCTTTTTTTCCTGTTCTTTTGTCTTCTTCCTGCTTTTTTATCTTTTTTCCTTTTTTATTTGTCTTTCCCCCCTGTTTTTTGTCTTTTTTCCTATTTTTTTTATTTTTTTTTCCTGTTTTTTTGTCATTTTTCCTGTTTGTTGTACTTTTTCCTGGGTTTTTTTTTGTCCTTTCGTCTTTTTTGTTGTCTTTTTTCCTGTTTCTTGTCTTTTCTTCCTGTTTTTTCGTCTTTTTTTTCCTGTTTGTTGTCTTTTATCTCGGGGGTTTTTTTGTCTTTTTTTTTGGTTTTGGGTTTTTTCCCCTTTTTATGGTCTTTTTTTCCTGTTTTTTTGACTTTTTTCCCTATTTGTTGTCTTTTTTTCCTGCTTGTTGTCTTTTTTTCCCCCACTTGTTGCCTCTTTTTATCCCGTTTTCCATCATTTTCCAGTCCCGTTTCCGCTGTATTTGACACACCGGTTGGATGTTACCGTCACATGAAGAAGAGAGATACCTGAACAAGATCACGGCTAAGAGCTCTAGAGTCAAAAATGAAAACACAAGCCCCCAGGAAGCCGATCGCGGAGGAGAAAAACCTTCCCGGAGGAGCAGGAGGTGCCCCAGGGGTGATGGGGGAGCACCCGGCTTCGCCCCCATCCGCGAAGGGATCCAAGATGCTCAACCTTGGGGCGCCCCGACCCTCCCACCCCTCGGTTCCGGCGCGTAAATCTCTCCTTTCGTGGTAAAAAAAAAAAAGAGAGGATATGATAAAAATACAAATGTCCCTAAAAGCGTTATTATTACTGTAAGTAGCAGTTTTATGACTTCGCTCCAGATTGTCTGAAAAAAAAAAAAAAAATCGTCGCGGGCGCCGACGAGCCCTTCGCCGGTGCAGCCGCCGGGTCCCCAGGTGGCACCATCGGAGGTGTCACCGATGTCCCCCGCTTCGTCGAGGAGGAGGAACGAGCAGCCTGGGCATCTCGAGGGCTTTAGGGGGTGCGGTGGAGGAGCCCCAAGGAGCAGCTCAAGGGGTGCTTCCCACCAGAAATGACGCCAGTGGAGACGTGCCACACGCGCCACGGTCAAGGGATGATGGTGACGTGCTCCGTGGCAGCTCCTGGCCGGACACGGCTCCCCCTTAGGGGACAACCAGGAGTTGGGGGGCTTGGTGACACCTTCAGGAGGGGCGAAGGGCGGCGGGTGCCATGAGGGGGAGTAGGAAGACTGAGAATGGGGACCCTTGGCCAGGTGAGGTGGCAACCCTTGAGGGGGTGCACCTGGTTGCCTCTGGGCTCGCTCGGGGTGCCCCTAGGTGGCCGTGCCCTACCTGAGATGGCTGCGGAGGTGGCAGCGCCCACCTGTCCCCTCCTCCCGAAGTCCCCATCGGGACCCCAATCTTGGAGGGGGCTCCACGTCCCCGGCACGGGGCTGGTGAAGCCACACGTTGGCCACCGCACCCTCTCCTTGTGCCAGTCCTGGGGGAGCGAGAGGCACCGGTGTCACCTGCTGGGGACGGGAACCGGTGGGGACGTGTCTCATCCCACCCCACGCTGCTGTGGTCCTGCCAGGACCCACATCCAGGATGCCACCAGCGCAGGGCGGTGGGCAGGAGACCCAGATTCCATCTATCCCCTCTTCAGGAGATGCTCCAAGCCCACGGATGGTCCCAGATGGGTCTGTCCCCACTTTTGGGGAGCTCTCGTTTTGGGGTCCAGCACACGTATCGCAGCAGAGCCGACTGGGAGATGGAGGCACCACGGAGATGCTGCTGGCCTCGGAGATGCCACCTTACCAGGTTGGGGACAACGGTGCTTGCTCCATCCTTCATCCTCGAGGACCCCAGGGGTTGGCACAGGATTTATGGGGGTCTCGGAGCATCCCTGGTGCCTTGGTCAGGCCGGCTGGGAGAGGCTGGGATTCTGTGGGGCTCGGCATCCCCTTGGGGTGTCCCCAGCTCTTTGGGGACATGGGAGTGGGACAGCCCCAGGATGGGCTTCTCGACCTCATACCGAGCCTGGAGACGGAGGTAAAGCATCAAACCCGGCTGAAGGCAGTGCACTAACGAGCCCGCTTTGGCTAACGAACTGAGACATGGCTTCCGATCCCAGGAGCCCGCGCCTGGGGACGAGGATGGGCATGGGGGACGAGGAAGGGCATGGAGGGGGCTCCACAGCCCCACTCGGGCGACGCTGACGGCTCGGAGAGGTTTTATTGAGCTGAAAGGGGAGGGAAAGTGGGGACCTCCTCTTGCCCCCACAGCCTGGCCCCCTGAAATGCCCCCATTTCAGGGTGGGGTGTGAGGCCAGGGAGGGGCTGAGGAGCTCCCAAGGAGCAGGGCTGGAAGTACTCGCAGAAGTCCTGCCCGGTGACGGGGATGGGGACAAGGAGGTCACCCTTCTTGGCCAGGGGTCCCGTGTGCCCTCCGTGCCCAAAAAGATGAGATGGAGGGGCTGGGGGGGTGGCTCTGTCCCCCTCCTACCGCAGGGTCCCTGTGAACTGGGATGATGGGGACTGGGAAAGGGGGGACCCCCAGCCCCGCAGTCCTGGGGCGCTCAGGCCTTCAGCTGGTGCCACTGTGCCACCGCCTGCCGGGGACGAGCGATCATGTCCTTCCAGTGCTTCACCTCCCCGGGGCCGCTCTTCCAGGACAGGTAGATCTGTGGGGACATGAAACCCTTGGACCCACAGCTCTGCTCCCAGCCCTTCCATACGAGCATCACGAGGAGCGGCTGAGGGACCTGGGGCTGTTCAGCCTGGAGAAGAGGAGGCTGAGGGGGGGACACCTCATCGCTCTCCGCAGCTCCTGGAAAGGAGGTTCGTGGGGAGGTGGGTGCTGGGCTCTTCTCCCAAGGGACAGGACGAGAGGGAATGGCCTCAAGTTGCACCAGGGGAGGCTCAGAGTGGACTTCAGGAACAACTTCTTCACCCAAAGGGTCCTCAAGCTCCAGAATGGCTGCCCAGGGAGGTGGTGGAGCCCCCATCCCTGGAGGGGTCCAAAAGACGGGTAGGTGACGTGCTCAGGGATCTGGTTTAGTCGGGGACGGGGACGGTTGGGCTTGATGACCTCAAAGGTCTTTTCCAACCAAGCGATTCTATGATTCGATCCCTATCCCACTCCCCAGAGCCGCTTCCTTCATCCTCAGCCTCATCCTTCCCAATCCTCCAGCGGGTGCCTCCGGCAGCGGGCACCAGCCCTGGGTGGAAACTATATTTCTCCATATATTTCTCCATGTATTACTCCATATATTTCTCCATATTTTCCCATCCTGCTCGGGGAGCTCACGTGGCTGCTCTGGGTAAGCAGATCGCAGTGCCAGAGCGGGGCTCGCTGCTAATTACGCAATCAAAAGTGATTAGTGCGCTGCTGGCCACGGCGGGGCGGCCGGGGAGTGAAGGGCGAGCTTCTCTGCTCCGGCTGCTTTGCTTTGCTCTCACCCCTCCACGCTCCCAGAAGCTTTAATACGAAGCGGAGACATAGAATCGTGGAATAGGTTGGGTTGGAAGGGACCTTAAAGCCCAGCCAGTTCCAACCCCAGGGACACCTCTCGCTGGATCAGGAGCTCCAAGCCCCATCCAACCTGGCCTGGAACCCCTCCAGGGATGAGGCAGCCACCACTGCTCTGGGCGACCTGTTCCAGGGGCTCTTCACCCTCACAGTGAAGAATTTCTTCCTAACGTTTCATCTAAATCTCCCCCTTCCAATTTAAAGCCATTCCTCCTTGTCCTGTAACTCCAGGCCCTTGGAAAAAGTTGCTCCTCAGCTTTCCTGGAGCCCCTTTCAGTCCTGGAAGCTGCTCCAAGGTCTCCCCGCAGCCTTCTCTTCTTCAGCCTCAACAACCCCAACTCTCTCAGTCTCTCCTCACACAGGAGGTTCTCCAGCCCTCGGATCATCTCCGGGGCCTCCTCTGCACTCGCTCCAGCAGCTCCGTGTCCTCCCTGTGCTGAGGATCCAGAACTGGACTTGGGGCTCCAGGTGGGTCTCCCCGAGCGGAGCAGAGGGGCAGGATCCCCTCCCTCCCTGCTGCTCCCACCGCTCGGGATGCAGCCCAGGACACTGGGAGGTTTCTGGGCTGGGAGCTCCTGTTGAGCTTCTCCTCCCTCAGCACCCCAAGTTCTCCTCCTCAGCGCTGCTCCCAATCCATTCTCCATCCAGCCTGGAGTTGTGCAGGACCTTGTACTTGGCTGTGTTGAACCTCATGACGTTTTCACCAACCCTCCTCTCCGGCCTCTCCAGGTCCCTAATATTATGGACATTTTCCATCCATCCAGCCTCCTGGCCTTGATGGGCTCTAGGTGCAGCTGTGCCCGTGCCACCAGTGATGTCCCCACAAAGGGGACACCAGCACCTCTGTCCCTCTGTGTTGGCCCACGATCCAAGCCACCACAGCCCCCTCTTCCCAGCTTTATCCCAATCTATGCCTTGGCTTGACTATAACGCCGCGTTTGAGCATCACCGACTCTCTGCGGCGAGCGGCAACAACGGCGATTACCCCGCTCGTTTGTCATCGTTACCCTAACGAGCGGAGATCTGAATGGACTTAACCTAAATCCAATCGAGAAGGCATGAATTCCTCCGTTCCTATCCCTGCTGGGGTCCATCAGATGGTGGATGAAGACCCACACTCCATGCCTGCTCTCTGGAAGTTGGGGTTGGTGCCACCACAAGGGGACTCTGGCTCTGCCTGGTGCTGCGGCTCGTTGGAGCTAGCAAGGACTTCGATTTTTTCCTCACTATAAATAGACTTTGGGGAGGTTGGTGCTCACGCTGTGACACAACACGGCACGGCGGCATCACCATGCGGGATGGGGCCACCACATCATCTCTCCACTTGCTGCCACTCACCACAGCCAGGAATGGAGATGGACAGGGAAAACCGGCGCTCCCCACCGCTCTCCATCCTCTCCAGCTTGAGATGGTGCAGGTCACCATCACCCAGGACCCCCAGAGCCCCCCCAGCTGCCACCCCCCAGCAGGACACGTTGCTAGAGTCCCTCCTCTGCGTGTTGATGTGACAGGACCCACCTTGCCGATGACATCGTTGCGGCTCAGCCTGTCCTTGTCCATAACGGTGATGACGATGGTCGTCTCGCGCAGCCGCTCTGTGGGGATGTCGAAGGCGAAGGACTCGTTGAAGACGGGGTTCAGGCACCGCTTCATGACCACCGTCTTCTTCTTCTCCACCCGCTTGTCCTTGTACATCAGCCACACCTTCACGTAGGGGTCTAAGGGGGGAGAGGAGTGGCTCTCAGCTCCGGTTGAGACGCCCCGAGAGGCAGGAGCCCGAGGAGCTCGTACCTGACGTGCCCCCGATGTCCATGGCTTTGAGGTTCCGCGCTTTGATGATGTTCACCACGATGGAGTTGGCAGAGGGGTTGTAGCACAGCGAGAGCAGCAGCTCCCCACGGCTTCCCTGTGGGATACACGGAAGGGGTTGGGTGAGCACCTCAAGACCATCCACCCCTTGTCACGGCACCAGACCCCAAGTCCTGCTGCAGGAGCGGAGCTGGGTTGGGTGGACAATCTATCCCAAGGGTGGAATTTGGGGCTGCATGAAGAACCAGGGCAGGAGGAAACGGGGACGATCCCAGCGGGACATTTTGTGGTCTTGGTGGAGGCAGGAGAAAAAGGAAACTTTCATTTTGTTTCATTTGGTTGAGTCCCCTTCCCTGGAGGGGTTTAAGGGACGGGTGGACGAGGCTCTGAGGGACATGGGTTAGTGATTGATGGGAATGGTTGGACTCGATGATCCGATGGGTCTTTTCCAACCTGGTGATTCTACGATTCTATGGTTTTAGGTTGGTGACCCTGTTGGGACCTATGGGACAGAGGGTGGCCTCCCCTCCAGGACTGTCCCCAGGGAGCGGGAGAGGAACCAGGGCCTTACGCTGCCATCGCTGCAAGGCTTGAGGTCCTTCCAGAAGGTCTGCATCTGGGTGAGGTCCACCTTGTTGAGGGGGATGGACACCTCCCCGATGGGATCGTTGCGGCTGAAGCGGTCATAGTCCAGAACCTGGAGGTACAGCACCCGCTGCACCACCTTCTCGTAGGGGAACCCTGCGCCAGAGACGAAGACGATGAGGAGGATGCCAAGCCAAGGTGATGCTGACCATGCCAAGCCAGGGTGGTGTTGGCACCAGGCAGTGGATGGGGAGCAAAAGACAGCACCTCTCTTGGCTTTGGAGCACCACAAGGGGCCAGTAGAAGATTAATTCCCACCCATCGGTGCCTTCTGGGTGGGGAAGGAGAATCCCCCCATGTTCCCTTTATGGGATGCTGAGCAAACACCTCCAACCTGGCTTCGTGGCTTGGCCAACGCATCTCATCACCGATAACCACCACGCTGGCAGCTCAAGGAGAGAGGACAGAGGGTCCTTCAACTGCTCTGCTCCCACCCCAGTCCATCCCAGCCCCTACCTTCGAAGAGGAAGGTCTCATTCCAGTGTGGGTTGAGGTTCTTCCGCTTCACCTTGGTTTCCAGCTTATGCTTCTTGTCGGGGAGCAGGTAGATCTTGACAAAGGGGTCGCTGGTGCCGCTGAAATCCTTGGCTGGCAGCTCCTGCGCCTTCATGATCTTGACGGTCAGGGTGGATTCTTGGAAGTTGTAGCCGACGCTGAACTGGATGCGGCCGAGGTTCTCCCGGCTGACTCCCTCGTGGCCCTCGTCGTCCTCGGAACCCGGGGAGAGCTGTAGCGCGGCGAGAAGGGAGGTGAGCCCTGGGGGGCCACCAGCAAGGTCTGCGCGCCCCTGTTCCCCCATTTCAGCACCCAAACTGGTTTCACACCAGCATCCGATCCGAGCCCTGCGAGCTGTCAGAGCGCATCAACCTCTTCCCAGCTCCCTGCCTGCCCCTCATCGCCTCAGATGACTCCGCGCCGCCCGCATCCCGGGGACGGCGAGTGCCAATTAGCCAAATTCTTCTTGACAGCCTGTCCCTCACGTCTCCGGCACCGCTCCCTCGTGCCAACCCGCAGGGGAAACGGCTGCGTCGCCTCCGCTGAGCCGGCCGCGGCGCCCTGATCCGTGACGGGGACTTGGCAGCGCGTGCCAGGACGTGCCAGGGGGCTGGTGGCACAGGGCGGGCACCGGGAAGAACTTGGAGATGCCTGGAAGGTGCCCAAGGTGGGACGATGCTCTCCCCGAGGAGCCCACGCCCAGCGCAGCGCGTCCACCCACCATGAGCATCTCGCTGGTCAAGGAGTTGACCAGGTCGGAGACGGAGGAACGCGGCTCCGTCTTGCGGTCGGACTCATCCTGCGGTGGCTGCCCGGGCACCGGCGCCGTGTTCACCGCTTTGCCACCGGCTGGTAACCTAGAGAAAGAGAGGCAGCACCTTAGAGAAGAGCTGGGAGCCGAGGGCGAGACAGCGAGGGGCTCCCAAGGACCCCCTGTCCCCGGGAATGCTCCTCTGGCGCTGTGCCAGTGCCACCCGCTGCAGCCCAGCATCCTCCTAGCCCAGCAGCGTGGCGTGGGCAACCAATTCTGCCCCCGCGGCCACCAGGCAGGGCTGGGTTGTGCGACATTCCATCCGGGAGCTCCCCCACTGCCCATGTGCCCCCAGAAGACACAGAACCTACGGTGATGCCGCCAGCAGCCCTGTGGCTACCAGGTCGCCACCGGTACCCGCGGCTCCGGCTGAGCGTCACCCAGGCACACACCCCAGAGCGGCGCTGGGCGCGTGGTGACCCCTGGGTGCCTCGTGCTCGGTGCGGGCGCCATGCCGGTGCTCCTCAACCCTTTTCTTTGTGCCATCGAGCCCTCCCCGGTGTCCCACAGCCAGGACCTGCTGCCCTGGTTGTCCCCAACACCCCCAAGCTGGAGTAACCAGGTCTCGGGGGGCTGTGCCGACGGCTCCTGGCTGGCTATGGGATGGTGGGCACGGTGCCAGTGGGAGGGTTGGCAACCGGGAGCTGCGGAGGGCACACAGACAGCTGCCACGATGCACGGGGACGAGAGGGGACACAGGCACGTGGTGGCAGGGAAAGGGGAGCCCTGGGTGACTCGATCGGACAGGGAAGGGACGTGAACGCACACAGACAGGCAGCTCACGCCGACACCAAACCAACGGGAGGATCGCCGGGACGCGGATGCCGGCGGGCACGGCCTCGGAGGGCAAAGCCACAACGCATGCCACGAGACACCAAGCCCACTCGGGGACACACACACCGATGGAGACGCGGGAAGAGGACCTGGCGGGGATGGGGATGGAACACACGGGGCGGCTGCTCGCTCGCACACCCACGACCACGCGGCTCGTCCGCCCCGGTGGGATGGCAACCGGGTAGGATCGGAGAAGCCGAGGCAGCTGGGGAGGCAAAATCAGGTTAAAAAAAACAGAGCGAAAATGAAGGCGGCGGTGGGGATCGCTGGGTGAGGAGGTGCCGGTGAGGAGGTGCCGGTGAGGCTGTGGGTGCTGGAGGTCGCAGAGAGCAAGAGAAAGAGAGAATGGGAAAGAGCAAGAGAGAGGAGGAACAGCATCATCCACCACTGGCCTGCAGGGAGGGAGAGAGGAGCAGGATGGCTGGACAGACGGAGTCAGTCGCTGGGCTAGGACACACGCCGAGGCATCGGGTTGGAGCTGCCAGGAACGGGCTGGAAGGAAGAAGCCGCGAAACAGGGATGGAGGAGACGTTTGGAGGCAGAAGAGCGAGGCAATTCCCTTTGCTGGTTGAAACCTCCGCGTCCCGCAGGGTCCAGAGGGCTGGGGAGCAGGTAGGGAGTGGATGGAGGCGGGGAGGCCATGCGAGCGCCACGATGGGTTTTTGGCACCAGCCAGCTTGGTGGGGGGAAAGCGGGGAGCAGGGCACAGCCACCCACCTTTTGGCCTGGCACCCCGTGTCCCCCCATCCCCTCGCTCGGCACAGGGGCAGCCGGCGAGGGAAAGCGCTAAAAGATGGAGCCAAACCCAAGCCGAGCAGGGTAAAAATAGCCACTGGGTGAGAACGGTGCCAGTTCATTAACACGCCGAGCACGCGGGGAGGCAGCGCCCGCCGCCTTCACACCTCCTCCCCGCTCTGGAAGGGCTCGAACACCCACTCCCTGCAGCGCAGAGGAGCCCCTCTGGCTCTAGCTGGCGGCCACCGCTGGGCGCAGGTGCCCGTGCTGGGTGCCGCGCTGAGCATTTGACACCCCGGGGAGAAGCCAGAGGTGCGGGTTTTGGAGGAGAAAGGGGGGCAACGCATCCCCCCCTGGGGCTGTGGCGCTTGCTCAGCCTCGGCGCTCGAGCAAGGGCTGAGCGAATGCCACCGCAGCGGTGTCCTCGTGCCCCCGGGGGTGCGGCGAGGGGCACAGGCATGCGTTGCGATGGGTGCAGCGTATCGAATAACCCCGGTATAGCACTGTTGGGGCGTCTCTGTGAGCCTGCTCCCCCCCTGAACCCCGTTCTCCTCCCACCCAGGGGTCTCCCGAGTGGTTTCCCCCCAGCATGCAGCCAGGGCGAGGGGCTGGTGGCCGGGGACAGCAGGGAGGGAGGAGGAAAGGACGAAGATCCTCGGTGCCAATGCTCCAGCGGCAGGACTGTGGGTGCTGGCAGAGGAGGGGGAAGAGCTGCAGATATCACCGTGCCCCCTGTGCTGCTCCAACCTTCGCGCTCCTCCTCCTCCTCCTCCTCCTCCACCACCCTGGATGAAGCCCTGGTCTCCTCCTGCGGGACTGGCCCTCGTCCTCGCTCCTACCTCTTGTCCCCCTGAGCGCTCGGCTGGTTCGGCTGCGTCCCAGCGGGTTGCAGGTCAGGGATATTGGCAAAGTCATCTTGCTCTGAGAGTCCCAAAACCAGGGATAACACCACCATCCGGCCTTCCCTGCCCAGGGCCCCGCCGGCAGCGGGAGAGAGAGAAAGAGAGAGAGGAGAACACAGCATCAGGCAGGGGACCAGCCGCAGCGGTGGCACCTCGCGCTCCCCTGAGGGTGACGCGATCCCCCCGTCTCTGCCCGACGACCCTGGGCTGCGGGGAGAAAGGTGCCAGCAGGAATCGCCACCACCGGGTCCAGGCAGGGAGGATGCCGAGGTCCGACGAGGGATGAAAAGGTACCCAGAGCAACTAGGGATGAGGGACAGCACGAAAAGAGCGAGATCCCACCATCCTTCCCCGGAGGAGGAGATGGTGATGCCACGGCTGAGGCTCTTTTGCCCAGCTCCGGTGGTGCCGGCGCAGCCTCCCAGGGCCCCGTAACCGCATTTACGCCGCCGGCGCCGGGTAGGTAAACAGAATCGAGAGCAAAAGCAACATTAATGGCTTTGGAAAGCGGCAGCGGGTAAATGGCAGCGGGTTCTCCACGGGGAGAAACAGCGCGCGGGCTCGGCACGTCTCGGCTCGGCGGCCGTTCCCCCCCCTGCCAATTAGGGCTGGAACCAGAGCCGGCGCTGGGTAAACAGGGGGAAACGTGGCCCTTGGGACGGCTAATGAGCCGCAGCTCAGCGTGGGGAAGGTGGCAAATGATGCTGGCGAGGAACATCTCGGTGGGAGAGGGCATTGCCGAGAGGCGCACCGAGGCAGGAGGTCCCCGCCGGTGCCAGGGCTGCGGGCGTTGACCTCAGGGGACCTCTGCCCTCCCCGAGGAAGGTTCAATCCTCGCTCTTGCAGCCAGATTTGTGCCTCGCAGGGTCGTTCTCACCTAACCCTGATGCAGAAGGTGCCGTGCTGACTCACACAGGGGAAGGATCAAGCCCGTCTTCCCGCATCCCGAGCATCACCAGCCTGCGGGACGCACAGCTGGGAGCAGAGCATCCCCTCTCCCAGGAGGGAGCAGGAGGACCCAGGGGAAGGTGGAGGCGAGGGACCATCAGATGAGTGACAACGTCATGTGCCAAGCTCGGGTGGCAGCGCAGGACTCGGATTAGCCCGCGGCGTTTGAGGTTTGAAAGGCAGCGCTGATACAGGAGATAGGGTTAAGCCAGATTAAAGATCACAGGGCTCCGGCAGCTCCCAGCCCGGGCAGGAGGCAGCGATATCGCAGCCGAACAGACGGTCACCCCTGCACGAGGGCCACCCCCCTCCTCTCCGGGGCAAAGTCACTCCTTGGGGACAACGGAGGTGGCCACGCCACAGGCTGGAGCATCCCTGCGCTCCCTGGGGACCAAAGGGGACCTGAGCACCAACATCATCCAGTGATGTGGTGGGAAAAGCCATGGGGGTAGAGCAATTTTGGGGAGCACAGGAGACCCTGCTCTGAGCCCCCAAGGATGGGGCTGGAGGGGATTCCGGTCTTCCTGCTGGTAGTGGAAGCATCTCCCCAAGGAGCAGCCACGCCGGGGTGAGAAGGTGAAAAAGCAGTGGGGAGAGCGATGGAGAGAGCAGAGAGCGATGGAGAGAGCGGAGGGGAGAGGGATGGAGAGAATGGAGAGAGCAGAGGAGAGAGGGATGGAGAGAATGAAGAGAGCAGAGGAGAGAGGGATGGAGAGAATGAAGAGAGCAGAGGAGAAAGCAACAAAAAGTGATGGAATCGGCGATGAAGAAAGTGAAAGAGAGAGCAATGGAGAATGATGGAGAGGAGAGGAGAGGAGAGGAGAGGAGAGGAGAGGAGAGGAGAGGAGAGGAGAGGAGAGGAGAGGAGAGGAGAGGAGAGGAGAGGAGAGGAGAGGAGAGGAGAGGAGAGGAGAGGAGAGGAGAGGAGAGGAGAGGAGAGGAGAGGAGAGGAGAGGAGAGGAGAGGAGAGGAGAGGAGAGGAGAGGAGAGGAGAGGAGAGGAGAGGAGAGGAGAGGAGAGGAGAGGAGAGGAGAGGAGAGGAGAGGAGAGGAGAGGAGAGGAGAGGAGAGGAGAGGAGAGGAGAGGAGAGGAGAGGAGAGGAGAGGAGAGGAGACAGAGTGACAGTGAGAGCAGAGGGAAGAGTGAAGGAGAGAGCAGAGAGAGGGAGAGAGGAGAAAATTATGGAGAGCGGAGAGAGAGATGGAGAGCGGAGAGAGAGATGGAGATGGAGAGAGGAGAGAGATGGAGAGAGGAGAGAGAGAGATGGAGAGAGGAGAGGAGAAAGTGATGGAGAGAACAAACAGAGAAAGTGATGGAGAGAACAAACAGAGGAAAAAGCAAAGGAGAAAGCACAGGATCGAGCAGAGGGGAGCGCATGGGAGAGGGCAATGGAAAAAGCGAGCAGCGGAGAGCGCGATGGCGAGCCCGGAGGAGCGAGCAGCGCAGAGCGCACACTTACAGGAAGGACTTCATGTCCAAGCCGCGGTTGCGGATTTGCCCCACCACGTGGTCCCAGCTGCCAGGATTGGAGCGGCTCCGGCCGCCAGCCGTCCGATGCTTGGAGCCGGCGGCGATGCCCTGGCGCCCCTGGCCAGCGCGGGAGCCCCGGGGGTTGCCGGCGCCGGCGGAGGAGCCGCTGTGGGCCTGGAGGTGGCCCAGGCTCTGGCTGGTGGTGGGTTGGCTGTGGTTGGCGCGTTGGTGCTGGCTGAGGGGCTGCTGCAGACTTTGCTGGCGCATGAGCGTGCGGGGCCTCTGGCATTTGGGGTCGCCTGCTGAGGTGGGGATATACTCAAGGGTAGTGGCTGTGGACAAGGTGGAGTCCTCGAAACTTAGGGAGAGGAAGGGCAGAGGAGAGGAGAGAAAGGAGAAGAAGGTGAAGGGGCAAAATCGGAGGAAGGAAAAGAAGAGAATTAGAGAGAAGATGCCCCAGCACAAGGAGCGCTCCGGCAGGGGCCAGCGGGCGCAGCGACCGGTTCCTCTGCCTCTCGGCCCCGGCTTGGCCGCTGCCATCGCGCCCGGGTGCCGCGCCAGGAGGGCTCAGCCGCTTGGGTGCCCTCCGGCTCCTCCGGCTGCCGCGCAGCGCGCCGGCCGACCTCGTCTGCCAGCTAATTAGGCTGCTGCGCGAAGGCGAATCCCACGGCGCCCGCTCACGTGCTGCCAGCCAGCCGGCCCGTCCCCGTCCCTCCCAGCACCCAGCACCGTCACCGCCGGGGCTCAGCATCCCCTGGATCGTGCAGGCTGTGGGGGGTCCTGGAGCAACCGAAGGGTCAAGACTCCCACAGCTGCGGCGTGCGAGCAAGCCACGCGTCCCCGTGGCTGAGCCAGAGAGGGATCCCGCAGGGCTGCGAGTCTGGATGCCCTCCCAGCTCTCCGATCGTGGGGTGGGAGGCGATGGGGACACGGTGGAGAAGCCCAGCCCTGGGCCACCAGGCTTTATCTGACTCAGGGAGAGGAAAAAGCAGGAGAAAGGCCAGCAGGGAAGCAGCAGTGCCAGGGGTTGGCCGTGCAGCCAGCCTGGCATCAGCACATGCAGCCAGGTCAGAGCCCCGGGCACCGTGCTGATGCCCAGGGCAGCCTGGAAAGCTCGCGGCTGCAAGACTGAGGGGTCCGACGGGGCTGGGAAAAGCCCTCGGGGGTCCTCGGTGTGTCCATCACCCCACCGGGCACCCAGGAGTTGCCCCCAGCAGCAGCCACCGACCTCACTCCGGTCTCTGCCAGCTGAAACCGTGTTAGCGGAGCGTTTGCCAGCAGCGGGAGACAGAGAGGGAAGGGGGTAGGTTAAAGAAAAAAAGCAATAAAGGGGTGAAGAAAGAGCGAAAGGTGAGAGAAAGAGAGAGAGGAAGGAGGGAAGTTGAGAGGAGAGGAGAGGTGGGACAGATTTGGCCCCCCGGCCAAGGTTGAAGGCGCATGGGGTGCTGCCCGGGCGCTGTGCCACCCGCTCCCCCTCCTTGCGCCTGCTTCCGACCTCCTTTTGCTTTCCTATCGAATCCTAAATTAGTTCAATTTACAACCTCTCAGTCACAGGGAACTAAATCTGGCTCCTGTCGGCCCGGCGCCAGCTGGAGGCGCGAGCTCCTGCCAGCACCGTGCCAGGCGGCGGAGCCCGCGTCCGTCTGGACCTTCTCGAGAGCACCCAGATCCTCGCCACGAGCCCCACAGGCACCTCCAAACTCAAAGCTTCTGCACAAAAAGAGATGCTGAAAGGTGAGATGCTTCACCTGCACCTTCGTCACCCCCTTCCCTCTGACCTCGCCACCTATGCCAACCCAGGATGGGTCTGTCCATCCATCTGTCTGGCTTCTCAGCTTCTCCAGGATGGATTTTTGTCCATCCATCTGTCTGGCTTCCCAGCTTCTCCAAGCTCTGGAGCTCCTGGCATCACCCCAGTCATCGTGGCACGGTCACCGGCGCCTTCATCACCCCTTTCCACTCTACCCTCACCGCCTGTGCCAGACCAGGATGGGTCTGTCCATCCGTCTGTCTGGCTTCCCAGCATCTCCAAGCTCTCCAGGATGGATGTCTGTCCATCCGTCTGTCTGGCTTCCCAGCTCCTCCAAGCTCTGGAGCTCCTGGCATGGTCCCAGCCATCGCGGCACGGTGGCCGGCACAGCCGGGCTGTGAGTCAGAGGAGCAGGAGGTGCCGAGCGGCACGCGGCTCTCGGCACGGCAAGCTGTGTGATGCCTTTTCTTAGCCGGCCTTGGCGCCTCGTCACCGAGCTCCCAGCGGGTTTCGCTTCTCTACCGAGACTGGGTATGGCTGAAGGCTGCACAGCTCTCCCTCTTCCTCACCTCTCCCTGCACTCAAGCTGGAAAACACAGCACTGCGCCAAATAGGAGGCTCCAAACCAGGGCGACACCAACCTTTGGGGTTCAAGGAGGCATTTGGGATCTACCCAAGGCAGCAGGAGTGGCTGCTCTCTTTGGAAAAAGCTTTTCTCCCTGCCAACAAGGCTGGAAGAAGCAGCGAGGATGAAGCGCACCAGCCCTAGGAAGCACCGGTGCCATCGCCACCAACCTCTCCGAAGGCACCGGGGCTGCTGTGGGGATCGGCACAACTGGAGGTTGCGGCATCTCGGCGCGGGGAACCAAAGCAAAGAGCAGAAACGTAGGATGGAGCCCACAGCCAGATGATTCGCCACCCTCTCCTTTGGCAGAGCTACAGTCGCTGCCAGCAGCAAGGGGTCTCGGTGAGACCCTGTGCACCAAAGCTCTGCTTTGCCCCTAGATCTGATTAACCACCAATTCCCCCAGCTCTCTCGTGGCAAGTGAGGCGCCGGCTCTGGGGCTCGTGAATCAGAGAAACGCTGTGGAGGGAAGAGGCTGATGATGCAAAACACCAACCCTGAGGGTTGGGGACATGGGAGAGCAGCTCTTGCCTCGGGGACATCACCAAATCATAGAATCATAGAATCACCAGGTTGGAAAAGACCCACTGGATCATTGAGTCCAACCATTCCCATCAATCACTAACCCATGTCCCTCAGCACCTCGTCCACCCGTCCCTTAAACCCCTCCAGGGAAGGGGACTCAACCCCCTCCCTGGGCAGCCTCTGACACTGACCAATCACCCTTCCTATGAAATATTTTTTCCTGCTGTCCATCCTGAGCCTCCCCCGGTGGAGCTTGAGGCCATTCCCTCTCGTCCTGTCCCCTGTCCCTTGGGAGAAGAGCCCAGCTCCCTCCTCTCCACAACCTCCTCTCAGGGAGTTGCAGAGAGCAATGAGCTCTCCCCTCAGCCTCCTCTTCTCCAGGCTGAACCCCCCCAGCTCTCTCAGCCGCTCCTCTTCTTCTCCAGCCCCTTCCCCAGCTCCGCTCTCTTCTCTGCACTCGCTCCAGAGCCTCAACATCCTTCTTGTGCTGAGGGGCCCAGAACTGACCCCAGGATTCGGGGAGCGGTCTCCCCAGGGCCGAGTCCAGAGGGAGAAGAACCTCCCTGGCCCTGCTGGCCACGCCGTGTCTGATCCAAGCCAAGATGCCCTTGGCCTTCTTGGCCCCCTGGGCCCCTGCTGGCTCCTGTTCAACCAACCCCCCCAGGTCCTTCTCCTCCAGGCAGTTTCCAGCCAGGCTTCTCCTAGGCTGGAGCTGCTCGGGGTTGTTGTGCCCCTAGAGCAGGACAGCACCAGGGGTTCGGGTAGCCCCTTATTCCCCTCGGCCCGCCGAGGGCAGCCTGGCCACGCTCCTGTGCCGTTGGTGGGTTCTTTCTGGGACACCGTGGTGGCCCCGTCCGTGCTCACTCACTTGGAGAGGCTGAGCTTCCCTGCGGCCAAGTGGCTCTGCACCGTGTGCCAGCGGCCTCGTGCCGCCTTCCCCGCGCCGGGCTCGCTGTGGGCAGAGACGCTGCTCCTCATGCCGTCCTCGCCGGGTCGATGCTTGTCGCCGGCGTGGCCGTCGCGGTCACCAGCTAACCCCGCGGCAGCCGACGCCGTCAGCTTGGCCCCTGATAACAAAGAGCCACTGGGCCAGCCCAGCGCCCGGAGACCCCCAAGACAGACACGGAGGGAGCCGGACGGACAGATGGACGGAGGGGGAAGCCCATTGATCAGATTACGGGGGTACGAGGGGAGCAGGACAGAGCCAGAAGGGTCAGACAGACAAGAGACGGACAGACAGAGAGAAAAGAGAGAGAGACATCAGCACTGCACTGCAAAAAAAAAAAAAAAAAAAAAAAATAAAAGGGGGGGTCCTGGTCATGAGGAAGCGTGGGAGCCTCGGTGAAATAAAGAAGAGGAGGATGAGGGTTGGGGTTCGGGGGTCCCGCTCGCCAGCAGCCCAGCCCCAGGGGGGGATCTGTCCCCCCCAAACGCTCAACCCCATCCTGCGATGCCCAGGGGGACCCGTCTTTTCGGGGAGCGGGGAGGAGGGGTTGCTCGTCTCCATGGGGCAGCCCATGGGGTGGCGTGCGGGGAGCCGAGGAGGAGGAGGAGGAGGAGGAGGAGGAGGAGGAAGGCAAGTGGGTGCTGCCCCAATACTCACTACGAGGAGCAAAACCGGTCAGGAGAGACTCACTTGAGGGAAAGCCGCGGGTCACCGTACGGGGCGTAAGGTGAAATGTTTAGGATAAACTCCTTGGGAGGGTAGGAGCTCCATTTCTGCTGCACTGTGTTGTCATTGTTATTCCAAAAGTCTCTGTCTAGATCGCTACAGCGGCCGGAGACCAGGGGAGAAAGAAAAGGGAAATACAAGAGAGAGAGAGAGAAGCTGAATTCCTGGGAGAAAGGAAGGGGGGAAAAGAAAAAGCAGCTCTCCATCCCCAGAGAGCTGAGATCCTGCGGAAAGAGCTGGGGCGCGTGGCCGCCCACCCTCGGACACCGACACACGCACGGACACACGGACAGACGGATGGATGGACGGACGGACGGAGCAGGGCAGAGCTGCGGAGAGACCGGAGCAGGCGGCTGGGAAGGAGAGAAGGAGATGGAGTGGGGTTAGAGAGGTGCCCGGGAGCGCGGTTGCTGGCGTGGCATCCCCGGCACGTGCGTCTGTGCGTCCTCGTCGCGCGGGTCTGTGCGTCCCTGCCACGCGTGTCTGTGCGTCCACGTGTGTCTGCATCCTCAACACGCGTCTCTGCATCCCTGCCACGCGTGTCTGTGCGTCCACGTGTGTCTGCATCCTCAACACGAGTCTCTGCATCCCTGCCACGCGTGTCTGTGCGTCCACGTGTGTCTGCATCCTCAACACGCGTCTCTGCATCCCTGCCACGCGTGTCTGTGCGTCCACACATCTGTGCATCCTCATCCTGTGTGTCTCTGCATCCCTGCCACGCCTCTGTGCATCCACGTGTGTCAGCATCCTCAACACGCGTGCCTGTGCATCCTCAACACGCGTGCCTGTGCATCCTCAACACGCGTGCCTGTGCATCCTCAACACGCGTGTCTGTGCATCCACGTGTGTCAGCATCCTCAACAGACGTGTCTGCATCCTCAACACACGTGTCTGAGCATCCTCAACATGCATGTCTGTGCATCCCTGACACGCGTGTCTGTGCATCCACGCGTCTCTGCATCCTCAACACACGTCTCTGCATCCTCATCCCATGTGTCTGTGCATCCCTGCCATGTGCCTCTGCGCATCCACATGTCTCTGCATCCTCAACACGCTTCTCTGCGCATCCTCAACATGCGTCTCTGCGCATCCCTGCCACGTGTATCTGTGCATCCTCAACACACGTGTCTGCGCATCCTCAACATGCATGTCTGCGCATCCTCAACACGCATGTCTGTGCATCCCTGCCACGTGTATCTGTGCATCCTCAACACGTGTGTCTGTGCATCCCTGTCACGCAAGTCCATGCATCCTCATCCTGTGTGTCTGTGCATCCCTGCCACGCGTGTCTGTGCATCCCTGCCATGTGTCTGTGCATCCTCAACACGCGTGTCTGTGCATCCCTGCCATGTGTCTGTGCATCCTCAACACGCGTGTCTGCGCATCCTCAACACGTGTGTCTGTGCACCCTCAACACACGTGTCTGTGCATCCTCAACACGCACCTCTGCATCCTCAACACGCGTCTCTGTGCATCCTCAACACACGTGTCTGCATCCTCAACATGCATGTCTGCGCATCCTCAACATGCGTGTCTGTGCATCCCTGCCACGTGTATCTATGCATCCTCAACACGCGTGTCTGTGCATCCTCAACATGCGTGTCTGTGCATCCTCAAAACACATCTCTGCATCTTCAACACGCGTGTCTGTGCATCCCTGCCACGCAAGTCCATGCATCCTCATCCTGTGTGTCTGTGCATCCCTGCCACACATGTCTGCGCATCCTCAACACGCGTCTCTGTGCATCCTCAACATGCGTGTCTGTGCATCCCTGCCACGTGTATCCGTGCATCCTCAACACATGTGTCTGTGCATCCTCAACACGTGTGTCTGTGCATCCCTGTCACGTAAGTCCATGCATCCTCATCCTGTGTATCTGTGCATCCCTGCCACGCGTGTCTGCGCATCCTCAACATGCGTCTCTGTGCATCCTCAAAACACGTGTCTGCGCATCCTCAACACGCGTGTCTGTGCATCCTCAACACGCGTGTCTGTGCATCCTCAACACGCGTGTCTGTGCATCCCTGCCACGCAAGTCCATGCATCCTCATCCTGTGTGTCTGTGCATCCCTGCCACGCGTGTCTGCGCATCCTCAACACGCGTGTCTGTGCATCCTCAACACGCGTGTCTGCGCATCCCTGCCTCCTCAGCACCCAGGTCCTGGAAGCGCAGGCTGCTTGGTTAACCGTGACGCTGCTGCACCTTGGAGACCCCTCTAGGTCCCCTCTTGCCACCACAGAGCCTGAACCTCCCGGCTCCATCAAGCTGCCACAGACCCCTCTGCCCAGCCTGAGCTGCGCGCTGGGGGCTTTGGAGTCAAACCCCCCCCAGGCCAGCCAGGGGAGGAGGTTCCATAGAACCATGGGATGGTTTGGCTTGGGATGGACCTCAAAGCCCATCCAGTTCCACCCCCTCACCTTGGGCAGGGGCACCTCCCACAGGATCAGGGGCTCCAAGCCCCATCCAACCTGACCTCGAACACCTCCAGGCTCTCAAGACAAGGTTAATCTTTTGGAGGTGCCCATCATTCATGACTTGGCTGCTTGAGAAAGCCTACGTGTTACCTCCAACGCATCTCATGGCGTTGTTCCTCACCGTGATGACCCTTTCTCAGGATCCCACCCTTCTTTTAACCAGGAGTTTATCGGAAAGCACCGTTTCTCCCGGCTCTTCTCAGCACAGACGCAGCCCTGGCCTCACCCAAGTGGGTTCCTGCTATCCCCTCCACCTCAGTCCCTACCCAGCGCCGTGAGACGTGAGAAGCACCATCTCAGCTCTCCTTTCCCGTTGCATCCCTGCTGCCTGGGGTCATAGAATCACAGAATCACCAGGTTGGAAATGACCCACCGGATCATCGAGTCCAACCATCCCCATCAATCACTAACCCATGTCCCTCAGAGCCTCGTCCACCCGGCCCTTAAACCCCTCCAGGGAAGGGGACTCAACCCCCTCCCTGGGCAGCCTCTGACACTGACCAATCACCCTTTCTGGGAAATATCTTTTCCTGCTGTCCATCCTGAGCCTCCCCTGGTGGAGCTTGAGGCCATTCCCTCTCCTCCTGTCCCTTGGGAGAAGAGCCCAGCTCCCTCCTCTCCACAACCTCCTCTCAGGGAGTTGCAGAGAGCAATGAGCTCTCCCCTCAGCCTCCTCTTCTCCAGGCTGAACCCCCCCAGCTCTCTCAGCCGCTCCTCTTCTTCTCCAGCCCCTTCCCCAGCTCCGCTCTCTTCTCTGCACTCGCTCCAGAGCCTCAACATCCTTCTTGTGCCGAGGGTCTGCAGATCCGTGCCAACTGCACACGCCATGGGGCCAGGGAGGGCTCAGGGCTCCGTCAGCAGAGCAGAGCTCGGGCTCTGTATGCCCAGACCTGGAGCATCCCCGGGGACAACCGCATCGAGGTCCCCACAGCTCCATCTGGTCACTTCTATAGCTCGGTGAGCAACCCAGGAGGGGCACCCAAAGGTGCTGGAGAGCCCCATCAGCTCTCCTTGTCTCCTGGATCTCCTCTCTCACCAGGGCTGGAGGACCTAGGGACACCTTTTTCCTGGCCTGAGGACCATCTCATCCTGTAAGTAACCGCAGGAGGAGTTGGGGAAAAGCGATGCTTTGGCACGACGGTGGGGACCACCCATCGCTTGGTCTCCCTGGTGCCCCTAGGGCGAAACCATCGCGCCAGGGCTGGGCATGGGCTCTCCCCGTTTGGAGCAGCGGGACGGCCACCTCTGTCCCCAGGGAGGGACCTCCCCGCTGCCAGCGGGGATGGAATCGATCCAGCACGTGTCCCCACGTGACGTGTGGCGGAGGGCAGGGTGCTGCACCAGACCCGTGGGCATTGAGGTCCCCGGCTCTGCAGCTCCCTGCCCCTCTTCCCTCTTGCCCCGGCACCTACTTGATGGTTTTCTTCTCACTGCGGCCTCGGCTGGAGTCTGGAGTTCCCACGGTTTCCAGGGAAGTCTTGTAACGCTTACCCTGCAGAGAGAAGAAGGGGTTGGGGGGTGGCAGGAGACCCCAAAGCACCAAGGAGCATCGCGGCAGAGGATGGGGATGGGATGTGCTGGGGCTGCACCTCCATCAGCTGCAGGGTTTGACCTGGATTTTGCCTTCTTTCTTTGCATTTTCCCAGTTGCAGGGTTCCATCCCACTGAGCTGCGTAGAAAAACTCCAGATAGCTACATCCCTTGGCCCTTAGGAACCAGTAAAGGCACTGGGGAGGCACTGGTCCAGCTCTCCTGGCTCCTCAGCATCATCCCCAAGGGGCTGGAGGTCAGTGTGGGGCTCGCGCCCCACGTTGCCTCGAGGACAGAGCAGCAGTCACCACCTGTGGGCCCTTTCACAGCCTCCCTGGGGGAGGAGCAGGTAATTTTAGGATTAATTGAACCTGAATTAATTGAGTTCACCTTCCCCACCCGAAAGGGAAAAGCTGCCATATGATAATGAAGCAGGCGCTCGCTCCTAACTGGGACTTATAATCAGGGCACCTCACTGTGATTCCTGACTCCAGGTTGAGCGTGCGGCTCCGATCCAGGGCGGATGAGAGCGCAATTAATGCCGATTAGTGAACAATTAGAAGAGGAGACTGATCTGCGCAGGCGCCGAGAGGTTGAGGTGGGATGGGAGCAGCTGCTGGATCAAGCTGGGGTGGCAGAGCAGCTCTCCCACCACGGTGGCCCTGGACCTGTGAGCATCCCAGCCCTGCACGCAGCCTGACCGTGAAACGGAGAGTGTTTTGTCCTTCTCCTTCTTCCCAGCATCCCCCCCTCTGCACGGAGGCGTCTCCTTGGCAGTGCTGCCTCAAAGGACTCCCTGAATCCTCAGCACGGATGTCCTTGGGCAGCCACAGGCTTGTCCTGCCGGGAGCTGCAGGGATGCCAGGTCTCCTTCGATGACCATCAGCTAATTCTGCCAGGAGCTGCAGGGATGCCCAGCTTCCTTGGATGTCCATGGGCTCATCCTGCCAGGAGCTGAAGGGATGCCCAACCTCCTTGGATGCCCATGGGCTCATCCTGCCAGGAGCTGGAGGGATGCTCAACCTCCTTAGATACCCATGGACTGATCCTGCGAAGAGCTGCAGGGATGCCCAATGTCCTTGGGTGCCCATGAGCTAATCCTGCAAGGAGCTGCAGGGATGCCCAACGCCCTTGGATGCCCACGGGCTGATCCTTCCAGGAGCTGGAGGGATGCTCAACCTCCTTAGATACCCATGGACTGATCCTGAGAAGAGCTGCAGGGATGCCCAACGTCCTTGGGTGCCCATGAGCTAATCCTGCAAGGAGCTGCAGGGATGCCCAACGCCCTTGGATGCCCACGGGCTGATCCTTCCAGGAGCTGGAGGGATGCTCAACCTCCTTAGATACCCATGGACTGATCCTGTGAAGAGCTGCAGGGATGCCCAACGTCCTTGGGTGCCCATGAGCTAATCCTGCAAGGAGCTGCAGGGATGCCCAATGCCCTTGGATGCCCACGGGCTGATCCTTCCAGGAGCTGCAGGGATGCTCAACCTCCTTAGATGCCCATGGGCTAATCCTGCTGGGAAGCACAAGGCTGACCAATATTCTTGGGTGCCCACAGCCTGAACCTTCCAGGAGCTGCAAGGATGCCCAATCTCTTTGGATGCCCACAGCCTGATCCTTCCAGGAGCTGCAGGGATGCTCAACCTTCTTGGATACCCATGGGCTGTCCTGGAGGGAGCCAGCCCTGTGCTCAGCCACGTCCCCAGCCAGCCACGGCACAGGGCTGGTGGGGACACGGCAGCCGCAGCTGCTGGCCCACGCTCTCCAGTCACTAGCCAACCCAGGGCACAGACCGAGGCCAGCCCGGCAGCCGCTCAGCGTGTTTGGCCGTGGTTCCCATGCAGCCGTTCCAGCCCCACGCGCTGCTGAGGGCCAGCCAGGATGCGCCTTTCCATTCCCAGCCTGAACGCCTTCCCAGCCAATTTATACTTGTTTGTTCCTCTGCCAGCTTCGTCCTTCAGCACAACCGGCCCTTCTCCTCCCCGGTGCTTAACCCTCTGCCACATCCCTTTCCATCCCTCCCTTTCCTGGTGCATAAACCTCCACTTACCTCCCTCTCCATCTTTCCCCTTCCTGGCGCATAATCCTCCACCACCTCCCTCTCCAGCCTTCCCTGGGCACCAGCTGGGCTTGGAAGCCCCTTCCCAGCCACCTCCTGATGTGCCTCAGCCTCTTCCACCGCTTCCATGCTGCCTCATCCCTGGCTGGATCATTTTTCTATTTCCCAAGGGATTTGTTGCCTTCCCACCGGCTCCAGAGGAGCCCCCAGCACTGCTGGGACGGGCACCTCGAGGCGCACTTGACCCAGATTTGAATTTGATGGTGATGGAAACGCAGCTGAGCATGTGGTCGCATCCTGCTGCTCCGGGAAGAGGAGAAGGAGGAAGGATGGAGGGCAGGATGAAGCGTTCTCCCAAGCCAAAGACCACAGAGGGGCTCAGAGAGGGAAGCTCTGGGGTGAGGAGCACAGCGAGGTTGGCTCATGGTGCTCAGCGCTGCTGGGGACCAGCTGGCCGCCTTCCCATGAGGCTCTTCCAGGCAGGAGCGAGCCCAGCAGGCCAGGGGCCAGATCGTTACGGCTCATGGCAAATATATATATATCTATATATACACGTATTTGGAAACTTCCCTTAGTGCCACGCAAACAGTTTCACTCAAACATTTAATTATCGCATCTCCTAAAGAGCTAAATAAAAGCGAACGGCTCGCCGGCAACTGCCTCTGCTTGATGGCAGCCTCCGTGCCCACCGTGTCCCCCATCTGTTGGGACCCCGAGCCACCACCCCGGGGCACAGCGTGGCCAGAGCCTGCATCCCAGAGCATCCCAGAGCATCCCAGGCACCCATCCGGCTTGAGAGCACTTACCAGTTTGCGCTGGCACCACTGGCAGATCCCACAGAGGACGATGGTGACACTAAGGCTGACGGTGATGATGGCTGAGACGAGGAGGACGTCGCGGGAGGGAGCCCCTGTGGGGAGGGGAGAAGAGTAGAGCCGTCACTCGGTGAAGGGATGGGGAGTGGAGGACCAGTCCTGCACCCAGGGGTGTTATAGAATCATAGAATCACCAGGTTGGAAAAGACCCACCAGACCATTGAGTCCAACCATGTGTCCGCAGCACCCAGGAAAGAACAGGGAGAGCGAACAGGGAGTGCAAACAGGAGGAATTGGTCCAGCTAGCAAGGTCCAACCTCATCCTACGGATCATCCTGCCGAGGTGGGTATCCCCACCAGCCCCTTCTGCGGGCTCTGGGCTCCTGTCAGGATGCTCCGGACCCAGTGCTCCCCGGGGAGCAGAGCAAAGACTTTAATCACTGCCAGCACCCCACCCTTTTCCCTTTTCTTTTCCTCTTCCCCCTTCTCATACCCATCCTATCCCTTTTGCTTTCCTAATGCTCATTCCTTCCTCATTCCTATCCCTTCCCCTTCTCTTTCCCTCTTCCCCTTCCTCATGCCCATCCCTCCCCCTTTGCCTTCCACATGCACCTTCTTTCCCCCTTTCCTCTTTCCTTTCCTCTTTGCCTTTCTAGTGCCCATCCCATCCCTTCCTTTCCTTTTCTCCTTCACCTTTCTTGTGCCCAGCCTTTCTCCATCCTCATTCCTTCCCCTTTCCTCTTCGCCTTCTTCATCTCCATACCCAGCCCTATCTCTTCCCCTTTCTTCTTTCCTTTCCTCTTTCCTCTCCTCTTTGCTTTCCTCATGCCTCTCCTCTCCTCTTTGCTTTCCTCATGCCTCTCCTCTCCTCTCCTCTCCTCTCCTCTCCTCTCTCCTCTCCTCTCCTCTCCTCTCCTCTCCTCTCCTCTCCTCTCCTCTCCTCTTCCTCTCCTCTCCTCTCCTCTCCCTCCTCTCCTCTCCTCTCCTCTCCTCTCCTCTCCTCTCCTCTCCTCTCCTCTCCTCTCCTCTCCTCTCCTCTCCTCTCCTCTCCTCTCCTCTCCTCTCCTCTCCTCTCCATCCCATCACATTCATCCTTCCTCCTGTCCATCCCTCCCCATCCCATCCCTTCACCGTCTCCATCCTCCTCCCCATCCCTTCTCCATCTCTTCACCGTCTCCATCCTCCTCCCCATCCCTTCTCCATCTCTTCACCGTCTCCATCCTCCTCCCCATCCCTTCTCCATCTCTTCACCGTCTCCATCCTCCTCCCCATCCTTCTCCATCTCTTCACCGTCTCCATCCTCCTCCCCATCCCTTCCCCATCTCTTCACCGTCTCCATCCTCCTCCCCATCCCTTCCCCATCTCTTCACCGTCTCCATCCTCCTCCCCATCCCTTCTCCATCTCTTCACCGTCTCCATCCTCCTCCCCATCCCTTCTCCATCTCTTCACCGTCTCCATCCTCCTCCCCATCCCTTCTCCATCTCTTCACCGTCTCCATCCTCCTCCCCATCCCTTCTCCATCTCTTCACCGTCTCCATCCTCCTCCCCATCCCTTCCCCATCTCTTCACCGTCTCCATCCTCCTCCCCATCCCTTCCCCATCTCTTCACTGTCTCCATCCTCCTCCCCACCCCTTCTCCATCTCTTCACCATCTCCATCCTCCTCCCCATCCCTTCTCCATCTCTTTCCCTTTCCCCACGCCATCTCCCGGCTCCCTCCCCACTTAGGAGCAGCCAAACCCACATGCATCCACCCCAACCGAGGTGCTTGGAGGAGGAATATAGACACCAAGTGGCTTTGGGGGGGCTCCAATGGGACCCCCAGCCCGGCTCAGCTGCATCCCTTGGCAGAACATCTCCAGTGGGAACCCCCCAGCCAGCTCTGCACCCCGGGATCAGGACAGATCGGAGCCGGCGGTGGGAAGCAGCGAGGTCAGAGCACTCTGCCCGGAGCTATACTGCAGTATAAATATTAAACAATAATTGTTAATAATTAATTCACCCGCAGACCTTGTTATTGTAATGAAATTTGCCAGCGGCTCGGGGGCTGGGATGAGTCAGAGTGGCCTGGGCAGCGGGATCAGGGCTCGGGGATCCCCACGGCACACGGCAAGGTCCCCGGAGCCACCAGCATCGCTCTCGTGCCTCGGGTACCAACAGCCCCGCGGCCGCAGGATGAAGGAAAAGGGGAGCAAAGGGGATGGTGGCAATAAAGGGGAGCTGGATAAAAGCCCTTTAAGCACAGATGGCACTGAAGCTCCTGGGGAGGGGGGGGGAGGGTGGTGAAGGGGTTTTGGGGGACGAGGTTGAGGGGTCCCAAGTCCTTGGGCCCCGTGAGCGGCACAGCCACGTGCTCCTTCCAGCCAAACGCGGCGAGGGGGGCCTCTCCATCGCTCCTCGGTCACGAGGAGCCTGTGTATAAAACTCACTTAGCAACTGTTGCCTAGGAGGGAATTTGGGACCAGCCCTTAATTTCAAACATTTATAAACCCCAGCTAGATAAGCTGCTGGGGGGATGTAAAGCAGCCACACCAGCAGGGACGGCTCCTCCTTGGGGTGCTCGCCACGGTGCAGGACCCTGACTAGTTCCAGTTCAGCGTGTGGGTTAACTGGGAAGGCTGGAACGGGGGTGAGCAGCCCAAAAACACCAGCTCACCCCATCCCAGGGCTCCCTGCGGCCCTGATGCCTCCTTGGGGACACGGTGACATGCAGAAAGAGGGGTGCCCTGCGTGGCCCCCACACAAGAGACATCCTAACGGGTGAGCGAACCCTGCTATAAGCCCTCCAGGCTTAGCTCGGGGCTTCAAGAGATGCTTCATTCCTTGTGGGGTCAAGTTCATCCTCAATGTAATCCGGCAAGGGAGAAATCAAAGGGGAGAAGGCGAGAGGAAGGGATGCGCGTGGTGCCTGCACGGCACAAGGGAGGGATTTACGGCTTAGGAAGGAGAAATCCAGCCTGGTGACCGGACACGGACACCGAAGGGGTTGGAGAAGGATGGAGGGATGTGGGTTTATGCCGGTTCCCAAGCACAGGACCTGCCACCCCAAGCCTGGCATCACCTTGCTGGTGACACCGGCAGGGACCTCCGCATGGCGATGCTGGGGGCTTCCCTAGGGCTGGGGGAGTTCTGCTGGACCTCAGGCAGCTGCTGCCCTCAGCATGATTTAAATGACTCATTTTCTGGGCAATTAGCACCGGTTAATTAGAGAAGCAGTGGAGTGGAGCTCCTGGCTTGTCCCCAACCCTGGGTTCCTGCCCCTGGGGTGATGCATGAGGTCCCTGTGCCAGGGTTGGGACGCTGTGGGGTTGGTGGCCCTGGGCACGGGGACACCAAGAGGCTCGAGGGGACATTGAGGAGCTGCTGTGGCCACAGCTCCAAGAGCAGGTGACAAACACAGAGCTTGTTTACTGCCACCTCTGCCCTCTCCTTCCCAGCGCTCACCATAAATCTCCCTGCTCTGACAGCACGGATGCAGCCAGGAGCGTGCGAGGTGGCAGCGCTGGGACCTCAGCCCCATGCGTTTGGGGTTCTGCACCCCCTGCACCCCCATCAAATCACACCCGCTCTTCACTTTTCTATCTCAAGCCAAGAGCATGTGCTGGAGACCCCACAGAAGGACAAAAAGAACTTGAAGACGACATGGGGCACCAGGCTTTGGGTCTCCCCACCCCTCAGACCCACTGATGGAGCAGGGGATGGTCGCGGAGGTGCAGAGGGGGTGACACAGCCCTGCAGTTGCCATCAGTATTCAATGCTGCCCAATACGAGAGAATTCTGCTTTTACAGTGATTATCGATGAAGGGATTACTCGTCTCGTTAGCAGCTCTCCAGCACGGGGTTTGCATGGCACTGGGTGAGCAGCACTGGCTGCATGGGGAGGGAGGGTCCCTGGGCTGGGCAGAGGGGTCCTGCTTGCAGGGAGAGGGTCTCTGTGCCAGGAGGACAAGATCCCTGCATGCAAAGAGAGGGTCCCTGTGCTTTGGAGAAGATCCCTGTGATGGGGAGAGGGTCCCTGCATGCAGGGAGTGGGTTCTCGTGCCAGGGGAGAAGATCTCTGCATGCAAGGAGAGGGTCCCTGTGCTTTGGAGAAGATCCCTGTGATAGGGAGAAGATCTCTGCATGCAAGGAGAGGGTTCGTGAGCTGGGAAGAGGGTCCTCATGGTGAGGAGAGGGTCGCTGGGCCAGGGAGGGAAGATCCCTGCCTGCAGGGAGAGGGTCCCTGTGCTTTGGAGAAGATCCCTGTGATGGGGAGAGGGTCCTTGCATGCAGGGAGAGGGTTCTCGTGCCAGGGGGAGAAGATCCCTGCATGCAAGGATAGGGTTTGTGCCCTGGGAAGAGGGTCCTCATGCTGAGGAGAGGGTCGCTGGGCCAGGGGAGAAGATCCCTGTGTGCAAGGAGAGGGTCCCTGTGCTTTGGAGAAGATCCCTATGGTGGGGAGAGGGTCCCTGCATGCAGGGAGAGGGTCCCTGTGCCAGGGGAGAAGATCCCTGCATGCAAGGAGGGGGTTCATGTGCTTTGGAGAAGATCTCTGTGATGGGGAGAGGGTCCCTGCATGCAGGGAGTGGGTTCTCATGCCAGGGGGAGAAGATCTCTGCATGCAAGGAGGGGGTTCATGTGCTGAGGAGAGGGTCTCTGTGCCAGGGGGAGAAGATCCCTGCATGCAAGGAGAGGGTCCCTGTGCTTTGGAGAAGATCCCTGTGATGGGGAGAAGATCCCTGCATATGCAAGGGGGGGGTTCATGTGCTGGGAAGAAGGTCCCTATGCTGGGGAGAGGGTCTCTGTGCCAGGGGGACAAGATCCCTGCATGCAAAGAGAAGGTCTCTGTGCTTTGGAGAAGATCCCTGTGATAGGGAGAAGATCTCTGCATGCAAGGAGAGGGTTCGTGAGCTGGGAAGAGGGTCCTCATGGTGAGGAGAGGGTCGCTGGGCCAGGGAGAGAAGATCCCTGCCTGCAGGGAGAGGGTCCCTGTGCTTTGGAGAAGATCCCTGTGATGGGGAGAGGGTCCTTGCATGCAGGGAGAGGGTTCTCGTGCCAGGGGGAGAAGATCCCTGCATGCAAGGAGAGGGTTCGTGCACTGGGGAGAGGATCCCTGTGCCAGAGGGCGAGGGTCCCGGTGCCGTTCGCCCTCCTGCGAGCGTCTGCCTTGGCATTAAACACCCATGAGCCTGGCCAAGGTGGGATCTTCCCACACCCTTCGGAGCCCCCTGCACCTTTCGGAGCCCCCCACGGTCTTTGGGAGCAAGGATAGAGCCGATGGCATCGTGTCGCCCCGTGCTCATCTTCAAGCTAGCACAGGATTAGCTGCCTCCGGCCTTTGTGGCCGCAGAGAAAACACTTCAAACCCTGAGCCGAGCACAAGTGAGAGGCGCAGAAATCCGAGAGGGATTATTCCTCACTAAGCAGCATGTAAGCCAGAGATCCTATAAATTGAGCCTGGCGGAGGTGAGAATGGCAGATGCCGATGGATTCAGCACACGGCTGCGCCCATCCCAGCGTTCCGACTCATCCAACAGCTCTTCCATCACCTCACACTGAAGCTCCCAGCCCTGCAGCATCAAATCCCACCCCAGAATGTGGAAGTGCTGGGAGGGCAAAGCACCCGCGAGGGTCACCCAAGCGAGAATTTCAGCTCCTGAGCAGGACAGAGAGGCTGGAAATCTCTTCCGTGGAGCAGCAACAGGCCAAGGGCGCGTGGTGGGCAGCATCTGCCAGCACCAAGGACCTCAAGTCCTACTGAGAATGGTCCTGGATGGGCTCTCAGGGCCGTATTTTTGGGTGCAGAGCCCAAACTACTCAGCTTGGGGTGGGCACAGCATCTCCCCTACCAACACTTGGTACTTGAGCCCCATCACTGGATGATCTTTAAGGTTCCTTCCAAGCCAAAACATTCTGTGACCTCCTGGAGCATCCTCCCACCCCCCTGGCCCAGCGATGAGGCATGAGGTTTAATGGCAGGAGGGTTAACGAGGCCAAATGCCGCGTCCTGCACTTGGGGCACAACAACCCTGAGCAGCTCCAGCCTAGGAGAAGCCTGGCTGGAAACTGCCTGGAGGAGAAGGACCTGGGGGGGTTGGTTGAACAGGAGCCAGCAGGGGCCCAGGGGGCCAAGAAGGCCAAGGGCATCTTGGCTTGGAGCAGACACGGCGTGGCCAGCAGGGCCAGGGAGGTTCTTCTCCCTCTGGACTGGGCCCTGGGGAGACCGCTCCCCGAATCCTGGGGTCAGTTCTGGGCCCCTCAGCACAAGAAGGATGTTGAGGCTCTGGAGCGAGTGCAGAGAAGAGAGCGGAGCTGGGGAAGGGGCTGGAGAAGAAGAGGAGCGGCTGAGAGAGCTGGGGGGGTTCAGCCTGGAGAAGAGGAGGCTGAGGGGAGAGCTCATTGCTCTCTGCAACTCCCGGAGAGGAGGTTGTGGAGAGGAGGGAGCTGGGCTCTTCTCCCAAGGGACAGGGGACAGGACGAGAGGGAATGGCCTCAAGCTCCACCAGGGGAGGTTCAGGATGGACAGCAGGAAGAAATTTTTCCTAGAAAGGGTGATTGGTCAGTGTCAGAGGCTGCCCAGGGAGGGGGTTGAGTCCCCTTCCCTGGAGGGGTTTAAGGGACAGGTGGACGAGGTGCTGAGGGACATGGGTTAGTGATTGATGGGAATGGTTGGACTCGATGATCCGGTGGGTCTTTTCCAACCTGGTGATTCTATGATTCTGTGATGTCCCCTGAGAGAGAAACCAAAGCCGAGCAGAGCCCCGCGTGCAGCCCCACCGCCCGCTGCGCTCTCTGAAGCGGCGATCAAAGCCTCTCCGTGTGGCTCTATGCCGAGCGACTTCTCCGTGCACCAAGCCACATTCCACCACTGAGCGAGCACCCAACGACAGAAACACCCAGGGAAGGGGGAGCAAGAGACGGTGCTGAGCGAGCCACACTTCCCCCCCTCCCCTCCCCACACACAAAAATTTTGCCGTGAGCCATTGCTGTGAGCTGGCGGAGCTGAGGTGGGATGTGATGCTGAGCCCCGAAGGGGATGATGGTGCTGGGGAAGGGCTGGGGCAAAGCTGCAGAGCGGAGGATGGGAGAGGGTTTGATCCTGCTCCTCACGGCATCGGAGCATCCTCTTGCGCCACGGGAGGTGGCCAGCGAGCGAGGTGGCTGCGTTGCCACGCCGGGGCTTCCCAGATGCTGTTTGCCTGGCGTCAGGCCGTTAATTCCTCCTCTTCTCATCCTCCCACTCATTTGCTAGATATTTCCCAAACCTTCTTATTTTTAGGTTGCAGCTGAAAAGCTGTGAATTTGCAGCTTTCGCTCTTTGTACAGGATCCCAGGGACCCTGCGGGTGGGAGCAGGGCAGGAGCACAACGGGGCTGCCCAGCAAATTCCATGCCCCAAAGCACAGGGAAGAGAGAAAGGTGGGACACGATGGAGGTTCCAGCCTGCAAAACCTCCAAACGGGGATGAGGCCTCGCTGCCATCCCGGGAAACAATCTGATTAGGTGTTTCAGGGCTGCTTTGAGCCAAGCTTGACGGGGCACCGCTGGGTAGCCACCGGGCACAGCCAGGTAGCCACAGAGCTAGCAAGCTGGAGGGCTGACACAGCTGGGTCCAGCAGTGTCCTCCACCTTCTGGGGACACGAGCTGCTTGGTGGGACAAGATTTGGAGCCCCACAGGCATTGAGCCACCCCGGCGTGGTCCTGGCTACCTTCCCACCATCGGATGAGGCTCAGGGAGGAGGACGGGTGCAGCGCCGCAGCTCAGCACCTCAGGCGCGCTCGGGGAGAGAGGGAAGGGAACGGGCGTCTGTTCTCCATCTGTGCATCTGTCTGTCTATCCGTGCGTCCTCCTCTCCAACACATCCATCAATCTCTCCAGCCATCCATCCCTCATACACATCTGCTTCTCCATCCAGCCATCTGTCCATCCCCCGGAGCTGTCAATCCGGATGGTTCTGCCTCCCCCACGCCGAGCTGCCTGCCTGCCTGCCCCCCAGGGGCTTTGCCCCCCAACAATCGCAGACCCCCAGCGGCACGGGGATGCTCCCTCAGCTGGGGATCCAGCGGGATGAGGTGGTTCCAGGCACCCAGGATTGTTCCGGGCACTCAAGATTGTTCCAGCACCTCTCCCCCAGCACCCACGGGCCCTGCAGCGGCGACACCGAGAACCCCCAGTCATGCAGAAAGCACCTCGCCGAGGATGGGGCACCAGGGGAGGAGCAGACCCTCCCCAAACACCCCAGAGCTCCTTCCAGGAGCAGCCAGACATCCCCTATCCCAGTCTGCTACCAGACATGGATGTGTCCTGATGTCACGGTGAGGGGCAGAGTAAGAAACCTGAGTGATGGAGAAGAGGATGGGTGTTTTGCCTTTAAAGCCATCGGGTCCCTCATGCGCCCAGATTTCATTCCGTGCTGCCTTCACAGAGCAAGCTCTTGGTTTGGCTACGGCACCGCAGCAATCACACAGCCCTAGCTGAGGCTGCTGGGCACCATAGCAGGTGATGAAGCCACCAGAATGGGTTAAACCCATGATTTCCCAAGGAAAAGCAAACCAGAGCCCCTGGTACCTTGTGGCTGCTCTCAACTCAGCCCAGGCATGGGGAGAGGGTGCTCGCGGTACCCTGTGGCTACTGTTAAATCAACCCGAGCATGGGGAGAGGATGCTCGGGGCACCCTGTGGCTACTGTTAAATCAACCCGGGCACGCAGAGAGGATGCTCGGGGTACCCTGTGGCTGCTCTTAAATCAACCCGAGAACAGGGAGAGGATGCTCGTGGTACCCTGTGGCTGCTCTTAAATCAACCTGGGCACAGGGAGAGGATGCTCGGGGCACCCTGTGGCTACTGTTAAATCAACCCGAGCACAGGGAGAGGGTGCTCGTGGTACCCTGTGGCTGCTCTTAAATCAACCTGGGCACAGGGAGAGGATGCTTGGGGTACCCTGTGGCTGCTCTTAAATCATCCTGAGCACAGGGAGAGGATGCTTGGGGTACCCTGTGGCTGCTCTCAGCTCAGCCCGGGCACGGGGAGAGGATGCTCGGGGTACCCTGTGGCTGCTCTCAGCTCATCCCCGGCACGGGGAAAGGATGCTGGGGGTACCCAGCGCCTCACCAAGCCTCCAGCCGTTAAGAGCTGCCTGCTGGCATCCCCCCTGCCTGCGTTCTCCCAGCAGGCTGGCAGCAGCCGGCGCGTCACAGCCGTGCCTCTGCCCTGCTCCGCTGTGCGGCCGGCATGCAGGATGCATGCACAACATGCTCACGTGCCACTCAGCGAAGCCGCAAGGCGTTCACGCAGCCCCCGCCAGCCCCATAGCAGCACAGACCCCGCAGCACCCTCCGGCGAGCTCCCAGCACCACTCGTCCCCTCTCCAGCGCAGCCACAAGCTGGAACTCACACTGGAGGGAGAATTTGGCAAGCGAAGATGCTCCTTTCCCTTGCTGCTGGGCTATTTTTGGCTAAGGATTTCCGGAGAGGCATGTGATTTCTCTGCCTAGTGGTCCCCACCACATCTTTCCTCGAGGTTTCCATCCATCGCCCTGTGGCGATGCCCAAATCCGAGCCATCCCCACCTCAAACCCAGCTCCCAACAGCCTCGTGACGCCCCTCACCCCTCTTCAGAGAATCACCAGGTTGGAAGAGACTCACCGGATCATCGAGTCCAACCATTCCCATCAATCACTAACCCATGTCCCTCAGTGCCTCGTCCACCCGTCCCTTAAACCCCTCCAGGGAAGGGGACTCAACCCCCTCCCTGGGCAGCCTCTGACACTCACCAATCACCCTTGCCAGGAAAGATTTTTTCCTGCTGTCCATCCTGAGCCTCCCCTGGTGGAGCTTGAGGCCATTCCCTCTCGTCCTGTCCCCTGTCCCTTGGGAGAAGAGCCCAGCTCCCTCCTCTCCACAACCTCCTCTCCGGGAGTTGCAGAGAGCAATGAGCTCTCCCCTCAGCCTCCTCTTCTCCAGGCTGAACCCCCCCAGCTCTCTCAGCCGTTCCACGTAAGGCCTTTTCTCAGCCCCTGCTCCCTCTTCTCAGCTCCTGCTCCATGTCACCTCTGCCCCAAACCACAAACCTTGCGGTGTTGCCTGTGCCTGTCCCCCCATATCACCCCCCAACCCCAAAAGCCATCACCCCAGCCCCATCTCCCCCGGGGCACAGGAGCCTCTCCCGGCAGCGGCGTCGGGCACGGAGGAGAAGACTCGGGCTCTCCCGGCGAGCGGCACTGCCAGCTCTCGCTCCGCCACGTCGGCCGCCGCCGCCACTTAGCCTCTCGCCCCAGGGCCCTCCATCATCCCCGGGCACTTCGGGTGACAGCCGGAGAGAGGGAGGCACAAAGCCAGAAGCTCCCAAGGGATGAGAGCGAGCAGGCTCCACGCGCCGTGAACAGCCCCGTGGTCCCCACTCGCTTCCCCAGCTCCCTGACCCCCTCCAGGCTGTGCCCCACGGCTACCACCAGCCAGGACCCACATCAACATCAAGTTTTGGGGACAGGAAAGCCACCAAGGAGACAGCAAAACCACCATGGGGACAGGAAAACCACCCAGGGGACAAGAGCCCTGCAGAGAGCTCAGTGCTGGGGTGACCCTCAGCATCAGCCACAGCCCCCAAACCAAGGGGGTTGGCGGCGCTGGGGGAGGAAGAGGAGGAAAATGTATGGGAAGGTGGAGAAGCTTGGAGAGGAGGAGAGAAGAGGGGAATAAAGAGTCGAGGAAGGATCCAGATGGAGGATCAGGGACACAGGGGTGCGGGAAGGTGCCTGGGGGATGTGGGGCTGGTGGAAATCCTTCAGGCCCTGGTCCTTGAGGTGCCTCCTCCAGTGACACACGCTGGGACCCTGAAGGAGGGGGAGCGGCCACCCATGGAGGGGCAGAGACAGTCATAGAGTCAGAATCACCAGGTGGGAAAAGACCCACCGGATCATCGAGTCCAACCATTCCGATCAAACACATAGAATCATAGAACCACCAGGTTGGAAAAGACCCACTGACCAGGTTGGAAAAGACCCAGCAGCGTCCCACAGACCCAGCCAGAGAGGAAGAACTGCGCACGACTCACTTCAGGGGTGCCCGGAGCCCCCTAAAATGCAGCCTCAAGGCTGTTCCCACCACGTCCCCGACTTGGGAGGGCAGGGAGAAGGGTTCCTCTGCGCTGTGCCATCCCTCCAGCTCCATCTCCGTCAGCGGCACCGGCCGCTTCCCTTTCAAACCTCATTAACTCCCCCCAAGGTGACCCTCTCCCTCCTGCAGCTGCCAGCGGAGCTGCCTGGGGACACCAGGAGGGTACAGGGGACACTCAGGGGGACACCAGGAGGGGCTGGGGGCCACGCAGGGCACCCCGAGCTCACAGGTGGGCGACGACGCATCCCCACGCCACAACTCAACCGGCACCCCCAGGACCTGATGCTGAGCCCACCACCCCCTGAGCCCACCCCGGACCCACAAACACGCCTCGTTCCCCCCCACCCCACCCCAAATCGTAACCCTGGGGAGCTCGGCCTCCGCTCGACGCCTCGGCAGCCGCTCTGCTTTGCACACAGTCCCCGCGCGTCCGCCCCGCCGGCGGCTCTTGGAAAGCCCTTCCCTTGCTGAATCCATCCATAATAGATATTGTAGCTGAGCCCCCAGGGGCTCGAGTTGGGGGGGGGGGGGGGGTGGCAGCGATATTATCTGCATCTGTCTTCATTCCCAGCTCCCCCGCCCTTCGCCGGCTGGCGGAAAAGCCGCGAGATCAGGCGGTGGAAAGCCGCCTCCAGCTCCTCTCCTGCTCCTTGGAGTGGGGAGGATCAAGTAAACCCCCCCCAGATGGATCCTCTGTGCTTCCCCAGCTTTACCCTTGCTGCCCCCCCACCCCACACCCCAGCCTCTGGGACACGCGTGTCACACGTCGGTCCCTCTGGTCCCGTGGAGGCGGTGGGGAGGGAGCGAAAGCAAGGAGACCCCTGGGGAGGGGGAGATGCTGGGGGGCTCAGCACCCTCACAGACACCCCATCATCCCAGGGAACGGATGGAGCCACCGCACGGGGACAAAGGGACAGGGTTACGCTGCGAGTGATGCTCCCAAGCTCAAGCAGAAGCATCCTCCACGCTTTGGTCCCTTCTTGGAGCAGCAGAAGGGTTGGGGAGCAGCGGGGAGGCGAACCCCAACCCTGAGCAAGCTTGGGGTGCTGAGCGGGGGGGCTGAAGCCACCAGCGCCGTGCAGGACGCGTGGCTGCAGCAGGTGCCTGGCTCCCAGCGAGGCCGCCCGCTGCTCTTTGTCTGCCTTCCCTGGCTGTCTCGTGTCCCCCCCACCTCATCCTCCCAGCCGCTCCCCGCGCCCTCGAACCCCCCAGCTTCGCTCCTGCGGGGATTTCATTTCGGAACCGGCTCTTGGATTCTGTCGCAGCGCCTGCGAGCTGCACCCGTGGCCCCCCTGGCGCTCGCCGTGCCAGCGCGCAGACCTCTCCATCGCCCGCTCGCAGACAGCGCGGGGGGAGAAAACAAGCAGCCGCCTGGTTATTGATTCACCATCTCCAGTGGGGCCAGCGCGGCGCGGGGCTCCGGCCGGCTGGCACGAACCGAGCCCGCGAGGATGGGGATATGGGACCTGGGCCCCCCAGCACCTGCTTGGTGCGCTGAGAGGATGAAGATGTCGAGGGGGTAACCAGCTCCCTGGAGAGGGGACAGGGATGGAGAGTGAGGCGTCTCGCATCCCGGCGAGGAGGAAGGAGCCAGCGTGGGTGGCACTGGGGACGTCCGTCCCTGTGGCACAGGGGGCACCTTTGTCTTCAAACCCAATCTCTGATTCCTACGTGGCCACATCTTTCCTGACGCCACAGGACGCGGGGAGCGCAGGCGATGGCCCTGCTGGCATCACAGCCCCCCGCGACCCCCCAGCAAAGCCACCCAGCTGCAGGGAGCTGCTTTGGGAAGCATCTCGGCTCCATCTCGGCCTCAAATACCTCTTTCCAGATGAGACCATGGGCATCTCCCACCTCAGAACCAGCCCTCCCCTTGCCAGCATCACCGCCGAGCTTCCCTTTGCCCCCCGAATTCCTCTTTCCCTGCTCCGCACACCCCAGAAGGCAGCAAAGTTGCCCCAATTTCCCCATGGGGCATCTTCTCCCCACATAAAACGCCACCTCCAGATGATGAAGGTGGTTGTAGAGGCATGGATGATGCTTCAGCCACGGCCACGGCGTCCTGGCTCTAGCCAAACCCAGACACCAGCACCCTCTGAGCCTCCACCCATGGGAGACAGACCCGGTAACCGTACGGCAGCGCAGCTGAGCCGCAGCTCGGGGGGAAAAGCAGGGAAAGCGAGGAAATGGTGAATTTAGCAGATGGTGCCCCAGCACCAGCCGAGAGCTGCCGGCACGGCTGTAGGTGCCCCGGCCGCACCACGGTACCTGGCACAGCCGGTGACGTGGGCCAACGCAACATGATGGGAGACCCAGCAGCCAGGGACCGCGGCGTTTGAGGAGGGGAGAGAGGGTTCTGACCCCCTAAATCCCCTCCGCTCTGCCTTTCAGCCTTGCAGCCTGCCCAGGAGTGGCACAGGTAGCCGCCGGTGGCGACCAAGTGCCAAGGGGGGCAAATAGAGGGGAAATAACGTGGGTGCAAACCTCACACACCGGGAGAGAAGAGCAGCCCTGCCATGCGGCTGCTGGTGGGGACAGGCTGGTGTCCCTGCTCTGCCACCGACCCACCAGGTGACCTTGGGTCAAGCAATGCGGTGCCACGGTCCTCTGGACACAGGGAATCCCCGTGGGGTGACAGGGACGGGGTGGCACAGGATCAAGTTCTCCTCTGGCCACAGAGCATCCCTGTGGGGTGACAACGACAGGGTGGCATGGGACCAAGCTCTCCTCTGGCTGCAGGACGTCCCTGTGGGGTGGCAGGGATGGGGTGACACAGGATCGAGTGCTCCACAGGGCATCCCCGTGGGGTGACAGGGACGCGGTGGCACGGGATCAAGCTCTCCTCTGCCTGCAGGGCATCTCTGTGGGGTGACAGGGTTGGAGTGGGATAGGATCAAGCTCTACTATCCCTGCAGGGCATCCCCATGGGGTGACAGGGACAGGGTGACACAGGATCAAGAGCTCCACAGGGCATCCTCGTGGGGTGACAAGGATAAGGTGGCACAGGACCAAGGACTCCACAGGGCATCCCCGTGGGGTGACAAGGATGAGGTGGCACAGGACCAAGGGCTCCACAGGGCATCCCTGTGGGGTGACAAGGATGAGGTGGCACAGGACCAAGGGCTCCACAGGGCATCCCCGTGGGGTGACAAGGATGAGGTGGCACAGGACCAAGGGCTCCACAGGGCATCCCCATGGGGTGACAGGGGAGCGGTGGCACGGGACCAAGCTGCTCCTGGACCGCTGCGCGTTGGCGCGTTCAGCCTCGGGGCAGGTGGCAACTTCACCCGGAGGGCAGCGTGCCTGGAGCTGCCAAGTTGCGGGCGGCGCAGATGCTGTCACCTGCAGCAGGTGACAACGTGTCACGGTCCCCGAGCTGCCAGCTCCCGCAGGCCTGGCCGTGCCTGCAGCTCGCCCCAGCGCCACGCACCAGCAGTGCCCGCGCTCCCCGTGTCCCCGCCAGCACGTCCCCAGCAGGACACGCCGTCCTTCTGCCCGCTGGCGGCTGCTCCCCAGGCCCTGGGACGCCGCAGGTGAGGGCTCCAGGCCCCGAGAAGCTGCATCACACCAGTAGCATCCCTAAATCCTCCACACTGGCTGCTCGAGCAGCCCTCTCTGGGTGGTTGCACCCCCAAAACATCCCTTGCCGCGCCCCAGATTTCTCGGTACGGGGCCGATCGACACCTTCAGAGCGTGAGCTCAGCAAAACCACATGGGTGGAAGCCCCTTCCCCAGTTACCCACCAAGAGGAGGGTGGTGGGAACCAGAGCTGGGGACCCCCCAGAGGATGGAGGAGCATGAGGAGGAGGGGGAGAGATGAGGAGGGGAGAGATAAGGAGGGGGAGATGGGATGACAAGCAAGGGGGGAGACGAGGAGGAAGAGGGGGGGAAGACGAGGAGGAAGAGGGGGGGAAGACGAGGAGGAAGAGGGGGGGAAGACGAGGAGGAAGAGGGGGGGAAGACGAGGAGGAAGAGGGGGGGAAGACGAGGAGGAAGAGGGGGGGAAGACGAGGAGGAAGAGGGGGGGAAGACGAGGAGGAAGAGGGGGGGAAGACGAGGAGGAAGAGGGAGGTGATGAACATGGGGGAGATGAGGAAGGAGGGAGATGAGGAGGAAGGAAATGAAGATGGGGGAGATGGGGAAGGGGGGAGACGAGGAAGGAGGGAATGAAGAAGATGGGGGAGATGAAGAGGGTGGTGATGCTTTGCCCGCTGGATCCTCGTCTGGATCCAGCACCCCGAGGGCTGGGGGCTTGCTGGGGGGGCTAGAGCTTGCCCAGGGCCAGCTGTTCCTCCAGGATGGGGGTGCTGCCCCCAGGGTGCGAGTCTGGGGCTACTGGAGCTCCAGCATCTTTGTAGGATGAGGGTCCAAGGTGCAGGGTTGGGGTCTGGGGCTACCAGATCTCCAGCATCAGTGCCGGGTGAGGGTCCTGGGCTACCCAAGCTCCAGTACCTCTGCAGGGTGAGGGTCTAGAGTGCAGGATGAGGGGTGCGGGGCTACTGGATTTCCAGCATCTCTGCAGGGTGAGGGTCCTGGGCTACCGGGGCTCCAGCATCTCTGCAGAATGAGGGTCTGGGGTGCAGGATGAGGGTCCAGGGCTACAGATACATCCTGCATCTCAGCAGGATGAGGGTCGCGGGCTACCGAATCTCCAGCATCTCTACAGGATGAGGGTCTAGGGAGCAGGATGAGGGTCCGGAGCTACTGGAGCTCCAGCATCTCTGCAGGATGAAGGTTTAGGGTGCAGGGTGGGGGTCCTGGGCTACCAGGGTGGGGGTGTAGGGCTACCGGAGCTCCAGGATCTCTGCAGGATGAGGGTTTAGGGTGCAGGGTGGGGGTCCTGCGCTACTAGGGTGGGGGTCCAGGGCTACGAGAGCTCCAGCATCTCTGCAGGATGAGGGTTTAGGGTGCAGGGTGGGGGTCCAGGGCTACCGGAGCTCCAGGATCTCTGCAGGATGAGGGTCTAGGGCTCAGGATGAGGGTCCGGGGCTACCAGATTTCCAGTATCTCAGCAGGATGAGGGTCCGGGGCTACCGAATCTCCAGCATCACTGCAAGGCGGTGACTCATTTGAAAACGACTTTCTCCCCAAACTACCGGTAAGTCCCGACCGGTCACGGGAGGCTGGAGGGATGGGAAGAAGGAAAGGGGTGTGTGTGTGGGGGGGGTGATGGGTTGGGGGGGGTTGGAAAACCGGACGGGTCCCACCGGCAGGACCGGGTACCGGGTGTCGGCGTGGTCAAGCGACGCCGGGTGTCCCCTCCCCACCCCACCCCGTGCCCTCTGCCCCCCCCCCTCAACCCGGAGCGGGGCTCTCACCTGCGCTGGCAGCCTCCGGGTGCAGGTACATGGTGCGGGGCGGCGGGGCGGCTGCTGCTGCCCGGCTGGACGGGGCTGCGGGGCATCCGACGGCGGCGACGGGAGGCGGGGGGGGACCCGCATAGGGCGGAGGAGGCGGAGGGGATGGAGGTGGTGGTGGTGGTGGTGGTGGGGAGAAGGGGGGGGGGTCGGCAGCCTCGCGGAGCCCGTGCTGCCTGCTCCGCCTCGGATCCAGCATCCACTTGCTGCTCGCTGCTGGCCGGAGAGGAAACTGCAGCCTGGGGGGGGGGGGGGGGGGGAGAGAGGGAGGGGGCGTCGGGGATGAGCGGAGGGGGGCACGGCCAGGGATGATGGTAGGGACACAGAGGACACGCGTGGGATGCTGCACCCAGCACAGAATCAGAGAATCACCAGGTTGGAAGGGACCCACCGGATCATGGAGTCCAACCATCTCCATCAATCACTAACCCATGTCCCTCAGCACCTCGTCCACACGTCCCTTAAACCCCTCCAGGGAAGGGGACTCAACCCCCTCCCTGGGCAGCCTCTGACACTGACCAATCACCCTTGCCAGGAAAATATTTTCCTGCTGTCCATCCTGAGCCTCCCCTGGTGGAGCTTGAGGCCATTCCCTCTCGTCCTGTCCCCTGTCCCTTGGGAGAAGAGCCCAGCTCCCTCCTCTCCACAACCTCCTCTCAGGGAGTTGCAGAGAGCAATGAGCTCTCCCCTCAGCCTCCTCTTCTCCAGGCTGAACCCCCCCAGCTCTCTCAGCCGCTCCTCTTCTTCTCCAGCCCCTTCCCCAGCTCCGCTCTCTTCTCTGCACTCGCTCCAGAGCCTCAACATCCTTCTTGTGCTGAGGGGCCCAGAACTGACCCCAGGATTCGAGGAGCGGTCTCCCCAGGGCCCAGTCCAGAGGGAGAAGAACCTCCCTGGCCCTGCTGGCCACGCCGGGTCTGATCCAAGCCAAGATGCCCTTGGCCTTCTTGGCCCCCTGGGCCCCTGCTGGCTCCTGTTCAACCAACACCCCCAGGTCCATTCTCCCCTCCAGCGCTGCCACCCACGCCCCTATCCAGCCCCAAGTGCCCCGCTCCTGGAAAATCCAGGCCGGGTTTTGGCGGTGCCGGGGCGCGGCGGGTGCTGTCCGGACACTGCGGGCACGGCGGGCGCGGCGGGCGGCGGAAAACCCGGCTTGGAATATAGAGCGGGTGGGAGCCGTGCAGCTCCAGTTATCTCCCCCCAAGGCAAAGGCAATTACTGTTCCGGCGTTAATTGCTTGTTTAACATTTGCTACGGAGGTGCAGGTGAAGGGAGCTGCTCTGTGGAGCCCTCAAGGGTGTGGAAACAGTAGGGCTTGCCTGGAACCTCCACCTCCAGTGATGTTTCCAGGGTGCTGGTCTGGGGGTGGATCGTAAAATCATAGAATCGCTTGGTTGGAAAAGACCTTGGAGATCATGAAAAGCAACCATACCTGCCCACTCCTAAATCTGGGGTCCCCGTGGTGGGAGGGAGAAGGAACGAGGAGGATTCCTCACAACCTGGTGGAGGAGGTGCCTCCAGGTGGAGGCAATAAGAGGATGGATTGGGGGTTGCAGCTGGGGGGGTTTCTCCAAGGATTGAGGGCTGTGCCAGCTCCCCTATTCTGCTGGGATGAGGGTGTCAGAGACGAGACGCTTGTCTGGATGGTCCAGGGCTTGTGGGAATCTGGCCTTGCGAGATGGTGATGGGAAGAGCCAGAAAACCTCTGCTGTGGTGGTTCAGAAGCTCTTGGGAGGGAAAGAGATCCACCCCAGCATGGACTGGTGGGGCTGGGACACTTGTCTGGATGGTCCAGGGCTTACAGGAACCTGGCTTTGCAGGATGGAGGGAATCCGATGGAAGCTCTCTGGAGTCATATAGGGCTGGGAAGAGCCAGAAAACTGCTGCTGTGATGGTTCAGAAGGTCTTGGGTCCAAACCTGGACTCCCCTTGCCGCCCAGGCTGGGTTTCGAGCAGAGAAGGAAGGAGCAAACATCTCCCTATAACAACATTTAATGCACTCGGGCGCAGGCAGCAGCTGGTGCTGCTCGCTCGGGAGCCGCATGCCAAGGAAACTTGGGCGCGGACACCCAGGAGAAGCTCTTCCAGCTAAAAGGATGAGTGCCAGCTGGGTCCCAGCCTTCCAGGACCTTGGACAAGCTGGGAAGAAGGGAGCAACCCTCTGCTCTCGGGCCAGCAAAGCCTCCTTCACGGTGCCGTGCAGCTTGATGTTGATTTTTTTCCCCTCTTGGTGGGAACCTTCTCATTAAAGCCTTGGCACAAACCCTTGCTTTCGCTCTGCTTTTCTCCGCTCGCTTCCCACGCGCTCTTTCAGCGAGCTCTAAAATCCCCATCCCCGCACGCACAGACATCCCGGCAGCACCGTAACCTCCCGCACCCACACAGCCGCTCGCCGCCCGCCGTCACTTCCACCGGGGCCAAGTGGGTGTAAAAACGCTGCTGACTCACGGCAGAGCCGAGCCCAGCGCCTCGCTGAGCATCGCACGTGAGAATCCACCACCAGCCGGGCTCCTGCCACGGGGCCAGCAGATGGATGGGTGCATGATGGTTAACGAGGCCAAACGGAGGGTCCTGCTCTAGGGGCACAACAACCCTGAGCAGCTCCAGCCTAGGAGAAGCCTGGCTGGAAACTGCCTGGAGGAGAAGGACCTGGGGGGGTTGGTTGAACAGGAGCCAGCAGGGGCCCAGGGGGCCAAGAAGGCCAAGGGCATCTTGGCTTGGAGCAGACATGGCGTGGCCAGCAGGGCCAGGGAGGTTCTTCTCCCTCTGGACTCGGCCCTGGGGAGACCGCTCCCCGAATCCTGGGTCAGTTCTGGGCCCCTCAGCACAAGAAGGATGTTGAGGCTCTGGAGCGAGTGCAGAGAAGAGAGCGGAGCTGGGGAAGGGGCTGGAGAAGAAGAGGAGCGGCTGAGAGAGCTGGGGGGGTTCAGCCTGGAGAAGAGGAGGCTGAGGGGAGAGCTCATTGCTCTCTGCAACTCCCTGAGAGGAGGTTGTGGAGAGGAGGGAGCTGGGCTCTTCTCCCAAGGGACAGGGGACAGGACGAGAGGGAATGGCCTCAAGCTCCTCCAGGGGAGGCTCAGGATGGACAGCAGGAAAAAATTTTCCTGGCAAGGGTGACTGGTCAGTGTCAGAGGCTGCCCAGGGAGGGGGTTGAGTCCCCTTCCCTGGAGGGGTTTGAGGGACGTGTGGACGAGGTGCTGAGGGACATGGGTTGGTGATTGATGGGAATGGTCAGACTCGATGATCCGGTGGGTCCTTTCCAACCTGGTGATTCTGTGATTCTATGAGCATCACCAGGGGATGGTTTTCCCTGCCTGTAAAGCCACCATGGAGGGAGAGATCTGGCCAAACCACAGCTTGCTCAAGGGTGGGGAGGTGGCTGTGTGCTGAGAAGGACTCCAATTCACGCTTGTCCTGTGCTCCCATTGCTCCCTGCATCCGTGTGGTGGAGATACGAGCTGCTCTCAGACCTGTCCTCTCCAACTGTTCTCCCAACACACGACCTTGCATGTCCCTGCAAACCCCAGGGTGATCCAAGCCCCTGATACCCCAAATCCCTGGGTATCTGGAACCCCTGCTGTCCTGAAGGTCCTGGACACCTCAAATCCCTGGGTATTGGAGCCCCTGCCATCCCCAAACCCCTGGACACCCCAAATCGCTGGGTATCTAGAGCTCCTGCTGTCCTGAAGCCCTGGACACCCCAAATCCCTGGATATCTAGAGCTCCTGCTGTCCTGAAGCCTTGGACACCCCAAATCCCTGGATATCTAGAGCTCCTGCTGTCCTGAAGCCCCTGGACACCCCAAATCCCTGGGTATTAGAGCCCCTGCCATCCCCAAACCCCTGGACACCCCAAATCCCTGGATATCTAGAGCTCCTGCTGTCCTGAAGCCCCTGGACACCCCAAATCCCTGGGTATCGGAGCCCCTGCCACCCCAAAGTCCCCTGAAGGCCCCAAGCTCAATGTTCCCGTGTCTCCAGCACGGTGCTGAGCTCTACCAGAGCAGCAACACGGGGACCACGCTTGTCCCTGGGATCGTCCCCGTCCTGCCCCCTGCCCAGATCTCTCCTCGAAGCACCGAGCAGCCTGGATGCCGTGAAGAGCATCTCCAGCTTCCCACACCGTCTCCAAACCTCGCTAGCAGCTTGTGGGGAAGCCGCAGCTCTTCCTCCAGCCCCGAGCATCCTCATCCTCAGATCTGAGATAACCTCCCAGCTCCAAAGCCACCGCTCCACCAACTCAACCCAAAGTTCTCGGGGAGGTGCCGCTGCCAAATTGCAGTTTTCTGTTCCCAGCCGCTTCGCCTTTCCCGCTGTTCAGCCAAGACTCATTATGCTCCTTTCTTTCCCCTTTCCCTTTTGTTTTGTTGATGGGGAGAAAATGGATATTTCTTCTTCTCCCATCCCACTCGACGGGGAGAACCTTTTCTTTTGGTTTTTTTATTTCTTTTATCCCCTTCACTCAAGCCTTTTGTACAAATTAAATCCTTGGGCTGAGGCCAAGCCTGGGGAAATTTCATCTGAAATTTTCTGAGCCTAACGGGAGTAATTACGGGGGGTTAGAAAGCAAACTGGTTTGCTACTTTAACAAGAGGAGGCTGTGACCCGGCACTTGTTACAGCTAATAAAAATGTTAATGAAGCAGCAGCAGCAGAGACCGGGCTCTCCTACCACTCCTTCTTCCTTCTCTTGCTCTTCATCCTCCAGACAGGGTGGAAGAAGAGCCCATCGGTGCTGTGTTTGCCTTTCTGTGCAAACACCACGAGGGGTGGAACCGGTCAGGCAGCTGAGAAGGTCCAGGGGTCACCAGGCTCCCCACGAGGCTCTTGGTGTGAGGATGGGGGTCCCAGGAGAGCGTGGTGGCCCCAGCAAAGCATGAGCTGGAAGGGAAGGTGAGCAGCAGTGGTTTGCTCTGGGATGCTCATGCTTCCACAAGTTATTACAGGGGGTAAATAAAGGAGGTGGATCTACTAGAGCGAGTCCAGAGGGGGCCACGGAGATGTGCTCAAAGCCAAGAAACCATCCTGGGCTGCATCCAGAGCGGTGGGAGCAGCAGGGAGGGAGGAGATCCTGCCCCTCTGCTCCGCTCGGGGAGACCCACCTGGAGCCCCAAGTCCAGTTCTGGATCCTCAGCACAGGGAGGACACGGAGCTGCTGGAGCGAGTGCAGAGGAGGCCCCGGAGATGATCCGAGGGCTGGAGAACCTCCTGTGCGAGGAGAGACTGAGAGAGTTGGGGTTGTTGAACCTGGAGAAAAGGCTGTGGGGAGACCTTGGAGCAACTTCCAGGACTGAAAGGGGCTCCAGGAAAGCTGGGGAGGGGCTCTGGATCAGGGAGGACAGGGAGAGGACAAGGAGGCGTTTGGAGCTGAAAGACTGAGATGAGATCTTGGGAAGAAATTCTTCACGTTGAGGGGGTTGAGGCCCAGGTTGCCCAGAGCAGGGGTGGCTGCCCCATCCCTGGAGAGGTTCAAGGCCAGTTTGGATTGGGCTTGGAGCCCCTGATGCCGTGGGAGGTGTCCCTGGGGTTGGAACTGGATGGACTTTGAGGTCCCTTCCAACCCAACCCATTCCATGAGTCTATGATTCTATCTATGATAAATGACACCGACTGAGAAGCTCACCAGCCCGTGTAGGAGCAGAAACACAGGGCCCCACGGAGAGCAGATCAGCTGGAAGCCCACCCATAGGAGCATCTGAAACCCCAGCAGCTCCACTTCGCTTTGGGGGACACTGGCCAATCCCCCCTTGGTGAGAGACTGGCACGTTGAATAATTATCCCGGTGGCAACCGAATGCCCCGGCGTATATTTTAATTACCGAGAGAGCATCCATCATGAGCCGTTCCCGCCGCGCAGCTGCTCGGCGCTGCGTTTGCTCGGGGCTCAGAAGGAGTTTTCCATCGCGGCCGGCGCTGTTTGCCGTGGGCACAGCCTTTCTGTTTGCTTTGCGTGGCTTGCTCTGCCAGTCCAACCCTTCGGGGCTGCGACGGTGCCGGGCGCGAGGTTTCCACGCCAGCCACACCAGTGCAAAGAGGCAACGTGTCTCTGGCCTTTGATAGCCAGGGTGTGGTGGCTCTCCAAGAAGGTTTGGTGATGATTTCAGGGTTGAAGTCATCAAGGCGCTGGACGATGAGCTGGGAGGCTCCAGCTCGGAGCACGCTGGCTGCTGGGGTGCTGCTCATCCAGCCCAGAGCTGTTGTCTCCATCAGAGGAATTCCTTAGTGCTCCTCTGCCAGGCAGCAAACCTCATTAAAAGAACGAAAGAGAAGCGAGCAGAAACATGAATTATAATTAATGTGCAACGCTGGGGACGGTGGCATGGCTGGAGAGATACAAGCTGGAATGGTTATAGCGCTGTTCCCTGCAGCCCTGAGATGTTCCTCAGCTCCCAGTGACCTCCTCAACCCAGACTGGACCCCATATTCATGCCCCAACGTCTCTCCAGCCCCCAGTGACCTTCCCTACCCAGGCTGGACCCCATATTCTTGCCCCAATGTCTCTCCAGCCCTCAGTGACACCCCCTAACCCATATATACCCCATATTCGTGCCACAATGCCTCCTTGGCCCCAGGCAAGGATGAGCGAGATAGGAATGGTTGGACCCGATGATCCGGTGGGTCTCTTCCAACCTGGTGATTCTATGATTCTAAGAGAGAGAAGCAATTGTGTATGGGGGCTCCTAAACTCCCACTGACCTCGCCAGCCTCATCCTGAGCATCTCTCAGGGCTGGATGCTGCCAGTTGCCTTCCTGGGGAGGGGTTTTCATGTGCTGCCTGGGGAATCCTGCATCTCCCCTTCTCCTCCTGCCACCCTGCCCCTCCTCAGGTGCTTGGGTACCTTGGCTTCCCACCTACCTACTGGGTTTCGTCTCTTTGGGAGCAATTTTGGCTACAAATACTTCTGGTGAGGCTCTCCCAGGGGTGGCTCGGGTGGGATGGGAACGTGAAGCTGCCCCCCATGCATCGGCTGCCCTGGGTGGCTGCAGTTCCAGTACGGAGACCACAGAATTGTAGAATCACCAGGTTGGAAGAAACCCACTGGATCGTCAGGTCCAACCATCCCTATGTTTGGTGCTGAGCGGGTGGCCAGCTTGGCTGCTGGAGGCATCGCCAGGGAGGTTGTGAAGCGCCGAGGAAGGAAGGGAAAGGCAGCAGGTGGAGGTTGAAGGTCGCAGCTTGGACTTCGCCCTTGGCACCGCCAGGAGCAACTGCTCAGCAGGTGAGACGGGCACCGCAAGACTGGGTTCCTCCCCACCAGCCCCAAGCCTGTAGCAGGAGGTTCGATGGGTGCTGCAGTGCCCCAGGAATCTCTGTGGTGGGTTTTGACCACGGCCGTGTGGGTCCTGCCTTCCAAAACCCCGTGGATGAGATTGGCAGCTTAGGGCAGCTGCCTAGAGTTCATCCTTGTCCCCTCTGGTAGCATGTGGGCTTTGCCAGTGTCCTTCTCTGCATCCAGACTTTTTTCTCTCCTCAGTCACGGGTGCCCCATCCCTGGAGGTGTTCAAGGCCAGGCTGGAGGGGATTTGGAGCAACCTGATCCAGTGGGACATGTCCCTGCCCATGGCAGGGGGTTGGAACCGGATGGACTTTGAGATCCTTTCGAACCCAACCCGTTCCATCATTCGATGATTCTTCTTGCACCCAGCTCACGTCGGGCAGCGTCTCCTCTCATTTGAGATGCCATTAAATAAAGAGAGAGATGATTGCTCCAGCCCTCAGCCTGAGGTGAAGGATGTGTGGTTGTGCATCCCCTTCTCAGCCCTGCACTGGGGAGCTGAGGCTGCTGTAAAATCCTGACTGCTGCCTGCAGCCACCCAGGGTCCCCAGGACAGGGAACATGATGCTGCAGCCCTCGCCCGAGGAGGGTTATCATCTTCTTGGGTTTGGAGTCAGGTTTCGATCGATGAAGAAGCGCTCGCTCCAGCCCCATCGCCCTGACTCAGCAGGTCCTCGCATGCCGGCCAGCGGGCAAAGCCGGGCACCGCGGTTGTGCCGGCGGCTCCCAGGCTCCCCTGGGATGGATTCTGTGCCTCCAGGTCCTTGCTGGGAAGGCTGGCATTGGCTCGGTCCCTGCAAGAGGTTTTGGGGTGATGGGTGCTCCCAGTGCTTGGGATGCTGTCCCAGGTGAGCTGGGAATGGTGACAGTGAAGCCCCTGAAGCCCCTTGTCCCCTCTCTACCTGCCTGGTGCTGCTCCCAGTGCCTGAGATGCTGACCCCAGAGGACTAGGTGACAATGAAGCCCCTGGAGCCCCATGTCCCCCCTCTACCTGCCTGGTGCTGCTCCCAGTGCCTTAGATGCTGTCCCCAGAGGACTAGGTGACAATGAAGCCCCTGGAGCTCCATGTCCCCCCTCTACCTGCCTGGTGCTGCTCCCAGTGCCTGGGATGCTGTCCCAGGTGAGCTGGGAATGGTGACAATGAAGCCCCTGGAGCTCCATGTCCCCTCTCTACCTGCCTGGAGCTGCTCCCAGTGCCTGGGATGCTGTCCCAGGTGAGCTGGGAATGGTGACAGTGAAGCCCTTGGAGCCTCTTTTCCCCTCTCTACCTGCCTGGAGCTGCTCCCAGTGCCTGGGATGCTGTCCCAGGTGAGCTGGGAATGGTGACAATGAAGCCCCTGGAGCTCCATGTCCCCTCTCTACCTGCCTGGTGCTGCTCCCAGTACCTGGGATGCTGTCCCAGGTGAGCTGAGAATGGTGACAGTGAAGCCCTTGGAGCCTCTTTTCCCCTCTCTACCTGCCTGGAGCTGCTCCCAGTGCCTGGGATACTGTCCCCATGGGACCTGGTGACAACGAACCCCCCGGAGCTCCATGTCCCCTCTCTACCTGCCTGGTGCTGCTCCCAATGCTTGGGATGCTGGGTGAAGGACACAACCTGGGAGAAGTTTGCAGCAGCATCGGGCCCCGTCGTTCCTTTTGGCCCCTACCCAAAGCCTGTTGAACCCCCATCCTCCTCCCTCCTGCTGCTTTCAGAGCCCTTCAGGGCTGGCTCCGGGTCATCTTTTTTTCATGAGCATTGGAAGGCGTTGGCGGTCGATGGCTGGAAAAGGCAGAGCTGGAAGGAGATGCTGCTGCCCTTGGGCAACCGCTGCCCTTCCTGCCTGCCCCAAAGTGCTCCTGCGATGCCAACGTGGGCCTGAGAGCTCGCGCTGAGCCCCAAACAATAGCTCTCTGCGTCCTGATGTTCGTCTAATTTGCGGTACACGGCTCCGTAATGAACGGTGACCTCTATTAGCCATGCTATTAGTCTCCTCAGGAGTTCCTAAAGTACATCGCTGGGGTTTGTTGGTTTTTTTTTTTTTTTTGGTGGGTAGAGAAGCAGTTGGGTTCTGCCGAGTAACTGTACAATTAGGAATAAATCATCCCTGCGACTGCAGTCGCTGATGGATCGGAGCCGATGGGGATGGCTGGGGGGTGATGGGCAGCAATTTCTCTTCCCCTGGTTGCTCGGCTGCCAGAGCAGGAGTGAGGTCGTGTGGGCTTTGCTGGGAAAAAAAAACAAAAAACCCTGATCGAGACAGAAAATGAAAGATCTGCCTGAAAATCAGCAAGATGCAAAAGAGATGGAGAGGGAAATTGCCCTCGTGCTCATCACCTTGACTAACAGCAGCTCCTCCCGTGTCCGAGCAGCCCTGTGCAGCCGTCCCTCCTCCTCCAAAGCTTCATGAGGTGTTCCAGCAGCACCAATGAACCCTTGTTTTGTCCTGGCATCCAAGAAAACTCTTCTCAAGGCAGCAGGGTGGGTAGAAATAGCGTGGAAAAGAGAGAGCAGCAAGGAAGACCCTGTCTGTAAAGAGTCCCAGCTTGATTAGTAGTCCCTGTGCAGGATCAGGGGGTGATGACAAGGGCTTGAGCACCAAATTTCCCTGCACATCCCAAAGGGCTGAGCCCGGGCTGCCAGCTCCAGTGCTCCGGCTGCCTCTAAAAAGGACTTGAGGGATCTGACCAGGCTGGATCTGTGGGCTGAGACCAACGGCAGGAGGGTTAACGAGGCCAAACGCTGCGTCCTGCACTTGGGGCACAACAACCCTGAGCAGCTCCAGCCTAGGAGAAGTCTGGCTGGAAACTGCCTGGAGGAGAAGGACCTGGGGGGGTTGGTTGAACAGGAGCCAGCAGGGGCCCAGGGGGCCAAGAAGGCCAAGGGCATCTTGGCTTGGAGCAGACACGGCGTGGCCAGCAGGGCCAGGGAGGTTCTTCTCCCTCTGGACTGGGCCCTGGGGAGACCGCTCCCCGAATCCTGGGGTGAGTTCTGGGCCCCTCAGCACAAGAAGGATGTTGAGGCTCTGGAGCGAGTGCAGAGAAGAGAGCGGAGCTGGGGAAGGGGCTGGAGAAGAAGAGGAGCGGCTGAGAGAGCTGGGGGGGTTCAGCCTGGAGAAGAGGAGGCTGAGGGGAGAGCTCATTGCTCTCTGCAACTCCCTGAGAGGAGGTTGTGGAGAGGAGGGAGCTGGGCTCTTCTCCCAAGGGACAGGGGACAGGACGAGAGGGAATGGCCTCAAGCTCCACCAGGGGAGGCTCAGGATGGACAGCAGGATGAAATCTTCCCTGGCAAGGGTGATTGGTCAGTGTCAGAGGCTGCCCAGGGAGGGGGTTGAGTCCCCTTCCCTGGAGGGGTTTAAGGGACGGGTGGACGAGGTGCTGAGGGACCTGGGTTAGTGATTGATGGGAATGGTTGGACTTGATGATCCGGTGGGTCATTTCCATCCTGGTGGTTCTCTGATTCTATGAAATCGGTGAATCAGGGACACGTGTAGGGAGAACATGTGGGAAATTCGTGCCAAGGCAGCGCTGGAGGAAGGCGACAGCGCAGGGCAGGGGTGATGATGCGTGGCCGAACGCTGCCACATCCGCTTGTAAACCAAACATCTCTGTTTTGCTGCAGGTGTCGGAGCAAAGTCCAAGCCAGCCGGTGTCTCTGCGAGGGCTGGAACGGATCTGGCAGGAAAACCCTCCAGGTTCTACCCGTGATTGATCCAGAAAGGCAGGGAGAAGCCAGGAACAGGGAGGGCAAAGTGGAGGGACCCCTGTCCCAGTTACGGGAAGAGCAAAGGTGGAAAATCATCTTGATATCCCACTCCGGCAACAAAAAGCCATCGGCAGAGGAATGTACTCGCTAATGCAAGCGTTTAGGAGAATTGTTCCTAATAGCTGGGGAAAGAGATGGGTTTGTCAAGAACAGGTTGTGCCAAACCCCTCTAATAGCATCTTAAACGTAATCAGAGTTGAAGGAGACAGGGGAGAACAGGGCAAAGCAGCCCTGGACCTTCCAGCCCTGCGGTCGCTCCAGGGACATGACGTTTGCATTAAGATCTGGCCCCTTCCAAGTAGCTGAAGATGCCACCACGTGTGTCAGCCCAGAGGCAATCACGGTGGTCCCTTTGCCCAGGAGAGGGCTCAGGCGAGGGGGTTCGGGGGCTCTGGGGATGCCAGCAGCTCCGGTGGGATTTGGCAGCACCGAGATTTGACAGCGGAATCCAAACCAGCTGCGGGGAGTGAGAGGAGGTGCAGAACAGGGAGTGTAAGGGCATCCCACGGTTCGGAGGAGACAGAGGGAATGGTCATGCTGAGGTGGGAAAGCTGATAGGCTCACGTCTCCATGGGATGGATGAAGGTGCTGGAAGAGGCAACCATCACCATGCCAGGCTGGGACTGCTCTCTGCCAGCAGCCGCTGGGGGAGAGAAGAGGAGGGGATCGTGGCTTTACACCTCAGCTGAGCAGCCGGTGAGCGGAGATAACCATTAATGAGAGGATTAGCAGTTATTAAATGGTAATGACCACGCTCAGAGCGATCACGGGGAAGCGGACGTTTCGAGGCATGTTAATAACCTCTTGTCACTGGCTGCACTGCTATTGGGTGGTAGGGACAGCATCCAGGAGAGGAGCTGGTGGGACCATGTCAGCCAGGGACTTCATGACCTGGGGTCCCATGGGAGGCCTCACACTGCCTGGCAGCCTCATCATCCTTCATGCAACCCCAGCCAGACATCAGTCCTGCTGCCCTGGTCCGGGATGGATGCACTCAGTCCTGGTCCGGGATGGATGCACTCAGTCCTGGTCCGGGATGGATGCACTCAGTCCTGGTCCGGGATGGATGCACTCAGTCCTGGTCCAGGGTGGATGCTCTCAGTCCTGGTCTGGGGATGGATGCTCTCAGTCCTGGTCCAGGATGGATGCTCTCAGTCCTGGTCCGGGATGGATGCACTCAGTCCTGGTCCGGGATGGATGCACTCAGTCCTGATCCGGGATGGATGCTCTCAGTCCTGGTCTGGGATGGATGCTCTCAGTCCCGGTCCAGGATGGATGCACTCAGTCCCGGTCCAGGATGGATGCTCTCAGTCCTGGTCTGGGATGGATGCTCTCAGTCCTGGTCTGGGATGGATGCACTCAGTCCTGGTCCAGGGTGGATGCACTCAGTCCTGATCCGGGATGGATGCTCTCAGTCCTGGTCCAGGATGGATGCTCTCAGTCCCACCTGCAACAGCCTCCAGATGGGGTTTTTCCAGTGTCCCCCAGCCCCCAGGTTCTCCTGCTCCCCATTCTTGAGCAATGCTCTCCATCCTTGGCTGTTCCCTCAAACAGGGAAACAGAGGCTTCACACTCTCCTCTCTGAACAGGGAACAGCATCAGAGAGCAAGACAGCAACCCCCTATCCCATCTGGTTTCTCCCTAATATGATCATTAGGACCTTTGGCACCCAATTTTGTGGAGGGGAAGGATTTGTGGAGGCGAAGGATTTTGTGGAGGGGAACACTGGAGAAGGCTCCTCGAGCCAGGCTGGCTCTGCTCCACATCTGCTCAGCCCTCACCCGAACAAACCAGCTGCCCCGTGAACGTGACCTGTTGGGCAGGGGAAGCTCTCAGCAGCTCCTGCTCCATCCCAGCAGCCGAGCCGCTCGCCGGCAGATGTTCAGGCTGTTAACGCCCTGCATGGTTTCAGCAGCCTGCGGGTTCCAGCCTCACGCATCACTGCCCAACGCCGATCCCCTCCTGCCCCCGCGGTCCCCGAGGCTGGTAGCAGATGTCCGGCACGGTGCCCCTTCCATGTGCACCACGCGTTCCCTCGCCCTGCGGCTCAACCCGTGTGAAAAGCACCAGATGGGCCACCAGCAAGCCTATGCGAAGCTCCAGCACAGAGCAGCAAAGCAATTCCCCGCGCAGTGGGAAGCACAAAGCCACTCGTGGCACCTCCAGCCTCAGCACGGCTGACCCAGCTCGTGACCCCTGGGTGGATGGTGTGGGACCGGTTCCACAGCGCAGCAGGCTGCTTGAATCCCCGGAGAGGCTTTCAAAGGCAGCGTTTGCTGCCAGCACCGCTGAGCACCAGCTGCCCTTGCCTGGATGTGTGAGCCTTCAGCATACTTTGAGAACGGGCCATTTCATAGAATCATAGAATCACTAGGCTGGAAAAGACCCTCCTGGATCATCGAGTCCAACCATTCCCATCAATCACTAACCCATGTCCCTCAGCACCTCGTCCACACATCCCTTAAACCCCTCCAGGGAAGGGGACTCAACCCCCTCCCTGGGCAGCCTCTGACACTGACCGATCACCCTTGCCAGCAAAGATTTTTTCCTGCTGTCCATCCTGAGCCTCCCCTGGTGGAGCTTGAGGCCATTCCCTCTCGTCCTGTCCCCTGTCCCTTGGGAGAAGAGCCCAGCTCCCTCCTCTCCACAACCTCCTCTCAGGTAGTTGCAGAGAGCAATGAGCTCTCCCCTCAGCCTCCTCTTCTCCAGGCTGAACCCCCCCAGCTCTCTCAGCCGCTCCTCTTCTTCTCCAGCCCCTTCCCCAGCTCCGCTCTCTTCTCTGCACTCGCTCCAGAGCCTCAACATCCTTCTTGTGCTGAGGGGCCCAGAACCGACCCCAGGATTCGAGGAGCGGTCTCCCCAGGGCCCAGTCCAGAGGGAGAAGAACCTCCCTGGCCCTGCTGGCCACGCCGTGTCTGATCCAAGCCAAGATGCCCTTGGCCTTCTTGGCCCCCTGGGCCCCTGCTGGCTCCTGTTCAACCAACACCCCCAGGTCATTCTCCTCCAGGCTACAGCCAGACTTCTCCTAGTCTGTCTGTCATTGTCTAAATGTGGATTTCCAGGGCTTGAACAGCACGTGCTGCTCTCTCTGGGTCCCCTCCGAGAGCTGGGAAGGAAAAGGAGGTCCTAGAATCCCACCAGGGCCGTCTCCACACGTGATTCAGAGGATGCAGCCATTGCAGTTAAAGGTTAGCATCGCAAAGCAGAAATATGAGCTGGAGGAGGGCGCAGGGTGGATCAGAGCAGCGCGAGGACTTGCCATTTCCTGATTTCTAGACTCTCGACCAGCGCACGGAAGGCACTTCAGGCTCAGATGTGCATGAGCTGGGGCAGTGCCAGCGCTTAATTGAGCTCTGTTGGGTCTTGCCTTCATTAGTGACGGCTCATCCTCAACGGGAAGGGAGGATTCTCCCTGCTTGGGAAGGGTTGGCCTTGGGGTTGGTGTCTCCAGTGGGAAGGCTGGCACACAGGGGGTGGGATTGGGTAAGGGGTGGGATGGATGCAATGGAATAGCTAAAATGCCTCTCTGATCATAGAATTATGGAATGGTTTGGGTTGGAAGGGACCTCAAATCCACCCAGTTCCAAACCCTACACATCTGTGGAGGCAGGAGAGGCTGGATGGTTCACACAGACCCAGCCTGGTGGCTCCTGTACCAGAGCTGGGATTTGGCAAAGGGCTGAGTGTGAAGAACACCACAAAAGGCTCCTCTCCACCTCCTTCCATCCTGTCAGCAGCTACAAAGCTGCCTGGAGGAGAAAGACCTGGGGGTGTTGGTTGACAGCCGACTGAACATGAGCCAGCAGGGGCCCAGGGGGCCAAGAAGGCCAAGGGCATCTTGGCTTGGATCAGACCCGGCGTGGCCAGCAGGGCCAGGGAGGTTCTTCTCCCTCTGGACTGGGCCCTGGGGAGACCGCTCCCCGAATCCTGGGGTCAGTTCTGGGCCCCTCAGCACAAGAAGGATGTTGAGGCTCTGGAGCGAGTGCAGAGAAGAGAGCGGAGCTGGGGATGGGGCTGGAGAAGAAGAGGAGCGGCTGAGAGAGCTGGGGGGGTTCAGCCTGGAGAAGAGGAGGCTGAGGGGAGAGCTCATTGCTCTCTGCAACTCCCTGAGAGGAGGTTGTGGAGAGGAGGGAGCTGGGCTCTTCTCCCAAGGGACAGGGGACAGGACGAGAGGGAATGGCCTCAAGCTCCACCAGGGGAGGCTCAGGATGGACAGCAGGATGAAATCTTCCCTGGCAAGGGTGATTGGTCAGTGTCAGAGGCTGCCCAGGGAGGGGGTTGAGTCCCCTTCCCTGGAGGGGTCTAAGGGACGTGTGGACGAGGTGCTGAGGGACATGGGTTAGTGATTGATGGGGATGTGTGGACTCAATGATCCAGTAGGTCTTTTCCAACCTGGTAATTCTATGATTCTATGATTCTACAAGGCTGGAATTGTGGGTCTCCATGGGCCCCGGGCCACCTCGGAGATCTTCCCCTCGTGTGATTCAGTCACTGCTGCTTCTCCTGACGGAGTCTCCCTCCGCGGCTGAGTGGCACCCGCTGACGCAAATCCTCCCACCCAGCGACACCGGGTGCTGGATTTAGAAAGGTTTTATCGTCGGTGTCAGGGAGGAATCAGACACCCCCGGCCACGGGCGCAGGGGCTGCTGGCGCGCTCGCTGCTGCCGGCTCCGGAGGAGATGGGCACGTGAGCTCTTGAGCGTGAGGTGCCATGGGGAGGAGACCCTCAGCTGTGGGGCAGTGGGGGCTGCAGGGCTTGTGATGGGATGTCCCGTCCTCTTCTGACCTCCTTGCCAGGCAGAGCATGTGGTTTTAGTGGCTGCGCAGTGCTGCTGTGGGGATGCAGAGGATTCTGGTGGTAGAGGAGAAGTCCATGCCACATCTAGCTCCAAAACCAGCTCACAGCCTTTTGCCAGCAGCGCAACATCCAGCTTCAATTCCCATGCATACAGGGAGAACTAGTATGGACTGGATGGATGGATAAAGCTTGGACTGGGTGATCCTGGAATCATAGAATGGTTTGGTTTGGAAGGGACCTTAATAATCATCCAGTTCCAACCCCTCTGCCATGTGCAGGGACACCTCCCACTAGACCAGCCTGTTCAAGTCCCCAAATCGTAGAATCACCAGATTGGAAAAGACCCTCTGGATCATCGAGTTCAACCACTAACCCATGTCCCTCAGCACCTCGTCCACCCGTCCCTTAAACCCCTCCAGGGAAGGGGACTCAACCCCCTCCCTGGGCAGCCTCTGACACTGACCAATCACCCTTGCCAGGGAAGATTTCATCCTGCTGTCCATCCTGAACCTCCCCTGGTGGAGCTTGAGGCCATTCCCTCTCGTCCTGTCCCCTGTCCCTTGGGAGAAGAGCCCAGCTCCCTCCTCTCCACAACCTCCTCTCAGGGAGTTGCAGAGAGCAATGAGGTCTCCCCTCAGCCTCCTCTTCTCCAGGCTGAACCCCCCCAGCTCTCTCAGCCGCTCCTCTTCTTCTCCAGCCCCTTCCCCAGCTCCGCTCTCTTCTCTGCACTCGCTCCAGAGCCTCAACATCCTTCTTGTGCTGAGGGGCCCAGAACTGACCCCAGGATTCGAGGAGCGGTCTCACCAGTGCCAAGTACAAATGATCTTAGAGGTCTTCTCCAACCTTAACGATCTATGATGGAGGGCTGGACAGGAGCAAGGATGCCGGTGCCCACCTTGGAGCTGCTCCGCATCCTCATTCCTGCACAACTCCACATGTGTTGCCTTCATCCCACCACGCAGGAGGCAGCCACAGTGAAGCCCCATGTCCGTGGTGCCCAACGGGAGCCCGAGAAGCTCCTGGAAAGCTCTGGTAAAGCCCAAATCTGAATCCAGCTCTTCCTGGGTGGCTCCCTGCAGGATGGAAGGAAGGAAATGTGGGATCTGGAGGGCTGAGAGCAGGGATGAGGACAGAGCTTGGCTCCTGCCAGCCCTGGGATGCTGCAGCCTGGACCCCTCCCAGCATCCCTGAGGATAAGTGTGAAGGGACAAGGTGAACCAAGAGCACTGGGAGCACTGGGATGTGGTGGGAGCACAGGGAACCCCAGCATGAACTGGGAGCAACAGGAATCCCAGGATGCAGTGGGAATATTTGGGTCCCTGGGAGCACAGGGATGCTTCAGGAGCACCAGGAGACCTGGGAACAACAGGAGTACTGGGATGCACTGGGAGCACTGGGATGCACTGGGAGTACAGGGATATAATAGGAACCTCAGGATGCACTGGGAACAACAGGAGTACTGGGATGCACTGGGAGTATTGGGAGCCCTGGGAACAGAATGAGCACTGGGGTGCCCTGGGAACACCAGGAGGTGATGGGAGCACCAGGAACCCCAGGATGCACTGGGAGCAACAGGAGTATTGAGGGATGTACTGGGAACAGAGGGAGCACCGGGATGCAATGGGAGCACCGGGATGTGAGAGGAGCACGAGGATCCTCAGGATGCACTGGGAAAAAAAGGGATGCTGGAGGAGCACAGGGAGCACTAGGATGTGATGAGATGTGACGGGAGCACAAGGAACCCAGGATGCACTGGGAGCACTGGGATGCAGCAGGAGCAGAGAGATGCTCCAGGAGCACCAAGAGCCCTGGGATCAGAGGAAGCCCTTGGGCTGCACCAGGAGCTTCGGGACGCGCCGGGAGCACCGGGCGGTCTGAAAGCTCCTCCTCGTGGTTCCCGTGGAGAATTACCGGGCACCGGCACCGGCCTCCTGGAGAGCCCCGGGGCACGGACCAGGGTGTAGGACCACGGCTCCGTACATCCCTCCTATCCCACAGGGATGCGGGACCATAGCTCCAAGCATCCCTCCCACCCCACAGAGATGCAGGATCGTGGCTCCTTGCATCCCTCTCACCACATAAGGATGCAGGACCATATCTCTGAGCATCCCTCCCACCCCACAAGGATGCAGGACCATGGCTCTGTGCATCCCTCCCACCCCACAGGGATGCAGGACCATGGCTCTGTGCATCCCTCCCACCCAACAGGGATGCAGGACCATATCTCTGAGCATCCCTCCCACCCCACAGGGATGCAGGACCATATCTCTGAGCATCCCTCCCACCCCACAAGGATGCAGGACCATGGCTCTGTGCATCCCTCCCACCCCACAGGGATGCAGGACCATGGCTCTGTGCATCCCTCCCACCCCACAGGGATGCAGGACCATGGCTCTGTGCATCCCTCCCACCCCACAGGGATGCAGGACCATGGCTCTGTGCATCCCTCCCACCCAACAGGGATGCAGGACCATATCTCTGTGCATCCCTCCCACCCCACAGGGATGCAGGACCATATCTCTGAGCATCCCTCCCACCCCACAGGGATGCAGGACCATGGCTCTGTGCATCCCTCCCACCCAACAGGGATGCAGGACCATATCTCTGAGCATCCCTCCCACCCCACAGGGATGCAGGACCATGGCTCTGTGCATCCCTCCCACCCCACAGGGATGCAGGACCATATCTCTGAGCATCCCTCCCACCCCACAGGGATGCAGGACCATATCTCTGAGCATCCCTCCCACCCCACAGGGATGCAGGATCATATCTCTGTGCATCCCTCCCACCCCACAGGGATGTGGGACCATATCTCTGTGCATCCCTCCCACCCCACATGGATGCAGGATCATATCTCTGTGCATCCCTCCCACCCCACAGGGATGCAGGATCATATCCCTGTGCATCCCTCCCACCCCACAGGGATGCAGGATCATATCTCTGTGCATCCTTCTCACCCCACAGGGATGTGGGACCATATCTCTGTGCATCCCTCCCACCCCACATGGATGCAGGATCATATCTCTGTGCATCCCTCCCACCCCACAGGGATGCAGGATCATATCCCTGTGCATCCCTCCCACCCCACAGGGATGCAGGATCATATCCCTGTGCATCCCTCCCACCCCACAGGGATGCAGGATCATATCCCTGTGCATCCCTCCCACCCCACAGGGATGCAGAACCATATCTCTGTGAATCCTTCCTGCCCCACAGGGTCGCAGACCCTCTCCTGGCAAACATAGGATGGTGGGGAGACCAGGATGGGATTGGGATGGGACCGTGGCCCCATCCTGCCTCATTTCCCAGTAGGACCTCACCAGCGTGGGCTACTCCCTGCACAAAGCCACCAGCCACCCCAAACGAGCCCAAGGTGGGGTTTCTGCCGGCTTCCAGAAAGGCATTAAGTGAATGCACAAAACGTGATTTCAGGCCCCGGTCCCTGGCTGGGTACAAGCATGGGGAGCAAGGCAGGAGAGCTGCGAGTGGAAAATCACTTCTGCTGCGAGCAGCAATTTCTTTTTTTTCCCCTTGCTGGCAAAGGTGTTTGGAATAAGAGGGGAAGAGGAGGAAAGGGAACAATCTGGACCCTCAGGGCTGCTTGCAGATGCATTTGCAGAGCACCACGCCCCTTGCACTGCACCGTGGGGACGCCTGGGTGGGCTGCACCAAGCACATTTTTGTCCCCATCCCAGTAGGTTTTGCCCCTAAAGAGCAAATTCCCAGCTCCAGCTGCAGGAATCCTTCTCTGGGAGAAGGACCAGGGTCTGGCAGTGTCACAGGGAGCAAGGGAAGAGGTGTGGAGAGGGGCTGGGGTCATTTTGGGGGGCTGGAACACCTCTGCTCATCATCCTTTCCAGGAGATAAAAGCGGGATGTGCCGCTGCTGGCATCGCACCCGGCTCTGTTGCCCCAATTGCATGGGAAGGGGTGGCTGGTTCCTGCACAGGCAGAGCCACTCCCCGCAATCTGTACCCTCCAGCTAGAGATACACAAGGAAAAATCAATACCTGGCTGCAAAAAAAAAAAAGAAAAAGAAAAAAAAGGCAGCTGCAAGTGGCTTTTTATAGCAAGCTGTCCCATTTGCATCCTTCCTCAGCCCTGACCCAGGGAGACCGACCTCTGGCTAAATTAGCTGCGTCGTCCCGAGGGAAACAAGCTTTAAAAAGCAGGAGCCAAAGATGAGGAGGTGAGGCTGGCTATGCTGGAATATTCCACCGCAGCCACCCCTTCCCGTGCTCCTTGCTGCCCCGTGTTCCTTGCAGGGAGGTCAGGCAGGTCCCCAATAGCCTTGTCCCCGTTCCCCAAGCAGAGCTGGATAGTGGGATGGGATGGGGTGGGATGGGATGGTTGCCAGCAGCCCCAGCTCCTCTTTTCTCTGTTATTATTTCCCAGAGGGAAGAAGGGATGTGGGCAGGAGCAGAACCTGGATAATCCTTCCCTGCAGCTACCACGGGGCGACAGCTCCGCGCTGCATCCTCCGTGCTGTGGGTTTAGGGAGGGCTGCCAAGCAGGGTGCATCCCAAGGAGAAGGAATAATCCCCTCGGGAAGCTAGAATAAGGATGGAGGACCCTGCAGGTTTAGCTCAGGGCTGGAGAAGCGCTGACTCTTTCCATTCCACAGAAACCCTGCTTGTGCCCCTCAGATCACAGAGGGGCCGAGCAGAGAGCCAGCACATCTAGGTCAGCGATGCGAGCAGCTAAATGAGCTCCCTCATTAAGTGTTTCTGCCTCCGCATCGCACCTACGCGGGTCCAGGACGTGCAAATCGGCCTCCACCCTGATGAGGAGGGGATTTGGAAAGCCCTGAGTGGGAGGGAAAGACAGCTGGGGCCTTTATCCCAGTAGGATTGGAGCAGGAGGAAAGGTGAGGAGCTGATGTTGGGGTGGAGGCGTTGTCGGGGATGGAGAGGCAGGCAGGGAGCAGCGGCGAGGACCACGTATGTCCCAGCACCCTCAAACTGCACTTGGATTTGGGCTTCCCTGCAAAAAAAAGAGAAAGGTTTTCACGTACTGGAGGCAGGGCTGAGCCCCAGGTGCCTTCACCAGATCCCCAGGTGCTGTGCATCAACCTTCCACCTGGAGCAGCTGAGTGCTGGGGTGGGGCTGCCCTGATAAAAGAGCATTCAGGGCAGGGGGGAACCTCTTTAAAAAGCCTAGTTTGGCTTCTGGTTCTTTGTTGTCTGCAGGGATGGCTGCAAGCTGGGGCTCTGCAGTGCTGGGAGCTGCTGGTGTGCTGGGAAAGGTGAGTTGCCTCTTGAAGACTGGCTGGAGCTCATGGCCCTGTGGATGAGCCGTGGGTTTTCCACCACCTTCCCCCTGAAGAACTTTTTCTTCTTTAGCGTTGTCTGCCTGTGACTAGCTCTCTGTCCTTTCTGGTTGAGCTGCTCGTGAGCGGGTCGCTGGGTGTTAAATCCATCTGTGTGGCCAGAAAAACCTCTTATTGGAATAGAATCATGGAGTGGGTTGGGTTGGAAAGGACATCAAAGCCCAGCCAGTTCCACACCCTCCCACTGGATCAGGGGCTCCAAGCCCCATCCAACCTGGCCTTGAACCCCTCCAGGGATGGAGCAGCCACCCCTGCTCTGGGCACCCTGGGCCAGGGCCTCCCCATCTTCACAGCAAAACATTTCTGCCCAAGATCTCATCTCCTCTCTTGCAGCTCCAAACCATTCCCCTCATCCACTCCCTGCCCTCCTTGACCCAGAGCCCCTTTCAGTCCTGGAAGCTGCTCTAAGGTCTCCCTGCAGCCTTCTCTTCTCCAGGATCAACAACCCCAACTCTCTCAACCTGGCTTCTTGCTCTTACTTGCTCACAGAATCATGGAATGGTTTGGGCTGGAAGGAACCTTAAAGATGATCTTGACGCTGCTCTTTGTGGCTGAACCTCAAACCGTGGTCCTAGGCTGACTTGATTCTCTCCTGTAATGTGACCATAAGGCTCAAGTTGTGTCCTTCCTATAAGAAAGATGCTTTCCTGTTGCTGGGAATACTCTGGGTGCTTATGACCATGAGGACATGGTGCTGGTGGCCACCCCAGGAGAAGCAGCTGGCTGGCAGATGCAGGGATGCTCCCCCATGGGCTGGGAGAGTGTGGTGAAGAGGGGGGAAGGAGCTGCGTGGGGACCGCTGGCTGATCTGATCTGGAGTGCAGCCTGCGGATGAGTCAGTGTCACTGATAACCAGCCTGGTGACCCCGGGGAAAATCCATTTCAAGGAGAAACTCTGCTTTGCACGCAGGGCTGTGTTGGTGGCGTGATCCTCAGGAGCCGCCTGCTCCCAGTTGGGTGCCTGCTCTGGAACGCTGACCTCTGAACTGCTTAGATCTGAATCAGAGGATCAATAGGTTGGAAAAGACCTTGGAGATCACCAAGTCCACTCGTACCTGTCTGCTGCTAAATCATATACCTGAGCTACTCATTTACCTGTCTTTTAAACCCCTTCAGGGATGGTGATTCCACCACCTCCCAGAGCAGCCTCTGCCAGCCCTTGGCAATCCTTTTGGTGAAGAAATTTTTCCTAATGTCCCATCTGAACCTGCCCTGGTGCACCTTGAGGTCGTTTCACCTGGGAGAAGAGACCAATGCCCACTCCTCTACAACCTCCTCTCAGGCAGTGATGAGGTCTCCCCTCAGACTCTTTTTCTCCAGGCTAAACAATCCCTGGTCCTTCAGCTGCTTCTCATAAGACTCGACCTCCACCTCCTTCCCCAGCTTCATTCCTCTTCTTTGGACCTCAGTGTCTCAATAAGTTGTGTCCAGATCCCAGCATCGTGGTGGGGCTGTCCCAGCTGCAGCGAGAGCAGCTTTTTGTGCACCCTGAGCAAGTTTGTGGATAATGCTGGGCTGGGTGGGAGCTGGATCTGCTGGAGGGTCGGGAGGCTCCAAAGGGATCTGACCAGGCTGGATCCATGGGCTGAGACCAACGGCAGGAGGGTTAACGAGGCCAAATGCCGCGTCTTGCACTTGGGGCACAACAACCCTGAGCAGCTCCAGCCTAGGAGAAGCCTGGCTGGAAACTGCCTGGACGAGAAGGACCTGGGGGGGTTGGTTGAACAGGAGCCAGCAGGGGCCCAGGGGGCCAAGAAGGCCAAGGGCATCTTGGCTTGGATCAGACCCGGTGTGGCCAGCAGGGCCAGGGAGGTTCTTCTCCCTCTGGACTGGGCCCTGGGGAGGCCGCTCCCCGAATCCTGGGGTCAGTTCTGGGCCCCTCAGCACAAGAAGGATGTTGAGGCTCTGGAGCGAGTGCAGAGAAGAGAGCGGAGCTGGGGAAGGGGCTGGAGAAGAAGAGGAGCGGCTGAGAGAGCTGGGGGGGTTCAGCCTGGAGAAGAGGAGGCTGAGGGGAGAGCTCATTGCTCTCTGCAACTCCCTGAGAGGAGGTTGTGGAGAGGAGGGAGCTGGGCTCTTCTCCCAGGGGACAGGGGACAGGACGAGAGGGAATGGCCTCAAGCTCCACCAGGGGAGGCTCAGGATGGACAGCAGGGAAAAATTTTTTGTGGAAAGGGTGATTGGTCAGTGTCAGAGGCTGCCCAGGGAGGGGGTTGAGTCCCCTTCCCTGGAGGGGTTTAAGGGACGGGTGGACGAGGTGCTGAGGGACCTGGGCTAGTGATTGATGGGGATGGTTGGACTCAATGATCTGGTGGGTCTCTTCCAACCTTATGATTCTATGCTGGTGCCATTGGGACTCTTCTGAAAGGACCTTGGGAAGCTCTAGCGGGGAGCTGGGCTGCTGGAGGCTGGTGTTGCTGTGCTCCGTGCCTCGTGAGCAGCTGTAGAACCCGTGTACTCGGGTGACCAGGCAGCAACTGCATGGTGCTGAGTGTGTAATTGGTGTCACCGCAAGCAGCTGAGGCTGGTGCTTTTAGGATGAGTAATTACATCAGGCTAATTTTGAAAATTAGGCTCTTAATGTCTTGCCAAGCTCATTTGCAGGACAACCCTCTCACAGTTGGAGCTGCTGGGCCAATAGCCAGGCAGCTGGCAGCCACGATGCCCGCACGTTCCCGGCCCTGTGGCTACCAGAGGTGAAAGGAGCGCAACTGCCTGTCCCTCAGCCCCAAAAGAAGGGGGTTTGCTGCCTGCTGCCGTGCCCTGAGCAGAAGGGGAAGGGGAACTGTGCCCCTGTGTAGCACCCAGGCTGCTGGTGGGGCTGAGCTTGAGGCAGAAGGGATGGAGAATGCTCAAGTCCTTGTGGATGCAGGGGCGTTCTGGGGTGCACGGTCAGAGGAAAGCAAAAAGCTTAGGAGAGCATCCCTGTTATTTTAGCTGCTGTATTTATTTTTGTTCCTGTCCTTGGTATCTCGGTGGTTGCTGGGTGAGGAGAGAGCTTCAGAGAAAACACCTGAGACTTTAAGTGCCTGAGCGAGGAGCAGGTGAGGGACCTGGGGCTGGTTGGTCTGGAGAAGAGGAGGCTGTGGGGAGACCTCATCGCTCTCTGCAGCTCCTGGAAAGGAGGTTGTGGTGAGGTAGGTCCTGGGCTCTTCTCCCAAGCGATAGGATGAGAGGAAACGGCCTCAAGTTGTGCCAGGGGAGGTTTAAGTTGGATATTAGGGAATATAACTTCCCTGAAAGGGTTGTCAAACATTGGAAGAGGTTCCCCAGGGCAGTGGTGGAGTCTCCTTCCCTGGGAGGGATTTAAGGCGTGTGGATGAGGTGCTTGGAGACAGAGTTTTGTGGTGTTGACAGTGTTGGGTTTGTAGTTGGCCTCAATGCCCTTAAAGGTCCTTTCCAACCGAAATGATTCTTATTCCATGAACAACCAACCACCTACCTGTGGGCTCTCCCAGGGTCTTCTGGTGGGCCCCTCACCACAAGAAGGATGTTGAGGCTCTGGAGCGAGTCCAGAGAAGAGCAACGAAGCTGGTGAAGGGGCTGGAGAACAAATCTTATGAGGAACGACTGAGAGAGCTGGGGGTGTTTAGCCTGGAGAAGAGGAGGCTGAGGGGAGACCTCATTGCTCTCTCCAACTCCCGGAGAAGAGGTTGTGGAGAGCAGAGAGCTGGGCTATTCTCCAAAGGGACAGGGGGCAGGACGAGAGGGAATGGCCTCAAGCTCCGCCAGGGGAGATTTAGCCTTGTGATAAGGAAGAAATTCTTCACGGAGAGGGTGGTTAGGCATTGGAACGGTCTGCCCAGGGAGGTGGTTGACTCACTGCCCCTGGAGGTGTTTAAGGTGAGGGTGGATGAGGTACTTAGGGGCATGGGTTAGGGATTGGTGGGAATATTTGGACTTGACTATCCAGTGGGTCTCTTCCAACCTGGTTATTCTGTGTGTGTGTGTGTGACTTGCTTTTAAGCCAGTGAGAGATGCTGTACTAGTGTCCAAAGGTGGGGATGGTTCTGAGCTGTGGCCTTTGGTGACAGTGTGTCCACCAGCTAGAAGGCTGCTTTGGTCTCTGAACTATGTGTCCTCTTTGGAATGGCCTGGTAAATCCATCTGACCCCCCTGCAGTCTGTGCATCTCATGCAAATCACACTGATTTGGTGATGATGAGGTGAGGTTGCGTAGGTGGTGGCTCATTCCCCTGGCTCTGGAGCAGAGAAATGCTTCAGCCCCTTGGCTGGGTTGCAGATGTTCTCCTCTGAGCTCCACCACCCAGCAGCCAAGCATTCCCGATCGCTGCTGTGTGCCTAAACTTGAATTTGAGCTGCTGTCACAGGCATAAAAGGGGCTGGCAAGAAAGTGAGGGGGGGATCTCAGTGATCCTGGCAACCCCTCTGATGTACAGGAACAAGACGTGCTGATGACTTCTCCTCCCAGACAGGGACCACCAGGAGAGGACAAGCTGGAGAGCCGCCAGCCCACGGCATGTGAGCAGAGCTGATAGAATATCTCTTCTCGGCTTGTCTCAGCATCTGTTTGTTTGTGTGGGTTTATCTCAACAGCAGCCGTGGCAGTTTGGCACGCAACGTGGTAGCTGCCGCTCTGTGCAGCTTCTTTGAATGCGGCTCCGAGATGGAGCTGCCTACACAGCCAGCCGAAGGGGCTGGGCGAGCGGCTGCGAGCTGGCACTCGCATCTCTCCTCTGCATCTCTCCCCTCCTTGCTTCTGGCCCTGGTGATCCGTGGAGGCCCAAAGCTTTCTTGGCGCAACCGATGGTGGCATGTCCTGTGTTCTGCTCTGCCAGTGATGTCCTCGACCTGAGCATCAGCTGCCTTGAGGTACCAGAGGATGTTTGTGGTTGCTCCTGGCTTGCTCGACCGCCTCCTGGTCCACGCAGCAGGGGTGTGGAGGTGGCCGAAGCAAATTCTTCCTCCTCTGCTTGGCAGCAGGAGCGGAGCAGTCCTGGGAAGTGGCTGATCTTGTCCCTGCTGCTCAGGGCTCCTCCAGAGCTGTGTGTGGGTTTGTGCCCACATGTAGCATCGCTGGGAACAAGTGCCTGGACCTGTGTGGGCAACTGCTTGCTTGACTGTTGAGATCTGCAGCTCTTCAGTCATAGAATCATCAGGTTGGAAGAGACCCACCGGATCATCGAGTCCAACCATTCCCATCAATCACTAACCCATGTCCCTCAGCGCCTCGTCCACCCGTCCCTTAAACCCCTCCAGGGAAGGGGACTCAACCCCCTCCCTGGGCAGCCTCTGACACTGACCAATCACCCTTGCCAGGAAAAATTTCTTCCTAATGTCTATCCTGAACCTCCCCTGGTGGAGCTTGAGGCCATTCCCTCTCGTCCTGTCCCCTGTCCCTTGGGAGAAGAGCCCAGCTCCCTCCTCTCCACAACCTCCTCTCCGGGAGTTGCAGAGAGCAATGAGCTCTCCCCTCAGCCTCCTCTTCTCCAGGCTGAACCCCCCCAGCTCTCTCAGCTGTTCCTCATAAGGCCTTCATGGACCTTCTGAGATGATTTGAAGTGCAAGAGGTGCCTGTGATGATAGTTTGCATGGCAGAGTCATGATTGCTGCCCCCAGAGCCCTTCTTTGCTTCCCAAGTCCCTTGTTCTCCACCCTGGGGAGCGAGTGCAGAGAGAGAGCGGAGCTGGGGAAGGGGCTGGAGAAGAAGAGGAGCGGCTGAGAGAGCTGGGGGGGTTCAGCCTGGAGAAGAGGAGGCTGAGGGGAGAGCTCATTGCTCTCTGCAACTCCCGGAGAGGAGGTTGTGGAGAGGAGGGAGCTGGGCTCTTCTCCCAAGGGACAGGGGACAGGACGAGAGGGAATGGCCTCAAGCTCCACCAGGGGAGGCTCAGGCTGGACATTAGGAAAAATTTTTCCTGGCAAGGGTGATTGGTCAGTGTCAGAGGCTGCCCAGGGAGGGGGTTGAGTCCCCTTCCCTGGAGGGGTTTAAGGGCTGGGTGGACGAGGTGCTGAGGGACGTGGGTTAGTGATTGATGGGAATGGTTGGGCTCGGTGATCCGGTGGGTCTCTTCCAACCTGGTTATTCTATGATGGGAGGCAACCTAGTGGAGCCTGGGGTAGCAGAGGTTCTCCAACCCCACTGCTCTGCCTGCTAGACCTCACACCCCTCAAATCCCAGTGTGGAGCTGCTCCAGTTGGCACCACACAATGGTGCGTGTCTCAGTTTGTGAGCTCTGTCGCCTTTGCTGCCAAGGTTTTTGGGGATATATTTTTTTTTTGATTTCCAGCTCTTTCCTTCAGAGATTTGTTTACAGCTGTCAGGATTTGACAGACTCCTGGCACCCTTCCCACCCCAGCAAACGACACGGTAGCACAAACCTCTTTTCCCTGCTTCCCCTTGCCCTGCTGCTGTGGTTTGAGACCTGTTGGGAAGGGCTGTCTTCGTTTCCTTGTGAAGTTGGAGGCTTTTTTAGAGCCAGAAAAGACCTGGCACGGGGCTGACAGCAGCCGAAGCCAAAAGGCTCAGATGGTTTTAAATGTCAGGGAGAGGTGTAAATGTATCTCGGAGACAGCATGTCCAGGAGCTGTGGGATTTTACAGGCAGCTCCATCTCCAGAGCCAGCATTCCTCTGGCTGTCCCCTCTCTTGGAGCTGTGACTTTGTCTGGTTGGGTGACAGGGCTTGTGGCAGCGAATCCAGCCCTGGGGTGGGTGGCCTCTGGTGACGAGGAGCGGGCTGAGGGGCTGCCAGGGGGTGGAAGAGCTCTTGATGAGCAGAGGTGCGAGTGCGTCTTGTCTCCTTAGGTGACCTTTTTCATCCCGAGACCATCCACTCTGGCAATCGGAGGCAGAGAGAAGGGAAGAAGTGGTCATCTTCCCACTTTGCTTCTGTGGATTTGTCCGCTCTCATATGTAAACCTCCCGTAAAAAAATAAAAAAAAGGAGTTTTAAGTCTCTAAGAGTCAGCAAGTTCTCCGTGCCAGCCATCTGTCCCATTTCCCTTAGCAACCGCTTGTCCTTTTCTCCTTCATTAGGTATTTGAAGCAGATCCTGACTGTCAGACCCTCTCTTCTTTCCCTTTCCGCCTGCATTTGGCTCTCTGGATCATCCCTCTTGCTCGTCACCGTTGCACGAGCTCCTCGCATGGGAACACGATGCGGGGGGACACTGTCCGTGGTCACGATTTGCCGAGCTGCGTTTGCTCACGTTCTCAGATTTCTGCACCTGCCCTGCTGGCTCTTCCTTTTGAGCCTGATCTTTCGCGGTTCTCTCTCCTTCACCCTCACCCTGACGCACGTGCAGCCTGCGTCGTGGTTTTGGGGCTCGGCACTATTTATGGCTCCAATCTGCTGGGCTGCCTGCTGCAGGGTAAAAGATTAACGAGTAATTTTGGGGGTAGAGGCTTTGGAGATTTGGATCTGGAGCCGTGGCATCTGTTACTTTGCTGGCTGCTGGTTTAGTTGATGATGTGGGTACTGAACTAGTGACATCCAGAACGAAATAGCTTAAATTAGAGCAGCCGAGGGGACTGTACCCAGCTGGGGCTCAGTGCGGGGGGTCCCGTCTCCCAACACTTGCACATCCTTCATCTCTGGGCACGGCCAAAACAGCTGAGCAACTGCATTTCCAGCTCTGCTTCTTCAGAATCCCCCTTCCTTCTGCTGCTTCTGCTCCTTGACGCGAGCCTGCAGAGGAATCCAGCACCCCTGGAGATGCAGCACATCCACTTAACAGCCTCGCTTCATCACCCTTGCGGCTTATGGTTCGTTACTGCTGTCTCCCTGTGCTCTGGTTCAACCCAAAGGCACGCGGGGAAGGATCAGCCTGGGTTTTGCAGCTCTTCTCCAAGAGAGACGGGTTCTGGGTGGTGAAACCTGAATGCGATACCTCAGGTGGGCTGGTTTGTGCTTCTGGAGCAAGGATGAGGCTCTTGGTGCATCATAAAACCAGAACCTGTTGTGCATTCTGGGGGTGAAGGGGCTGGAGAACAAGTCTTACAAGGAGCAGCTGAGGGAACAGGGGTTGTTTAGCCTGGAGAAGAGGAGGCTGAGGGGAGAGCTCATTGCTCTCTGCAACTCCCTGAGAGGAGGTTGTGGAGAGGAGGGAGCTGGGCTCTTCTCCCAAGGGACAGGGGACAGGACGAGAGGGAATGGCCTCAAGCTCCATCAGGGGAGGGTCAGGACATCAGGAAAAATTCTTTCACAGAAAGGGTAATTGGGCAGTGTCAGAGGCTGCCCAGGGAGGGAGTTGAGTCCCCTTCCCTGGAGGGGTTTACGGGACAGGTAGATGAGGTGCTGAGGGACACGGGTTAGTGATTGATGGGAATGGTTGGACTCGATGATCCCGTGGGTCTCTTCCGACCTTATGATTCTATGCTGGTGGCATTGGGGCTCTTCTGAAAGGACCTTGGGAAGCTCGAGCGGGGAGCTGGGCTGCTGGAGGCCAGTGGTGCTGTGCTCTGTGCCTCGTGAGCAGCTGTAGAACCCGCGTACTGGTTCAGGCTGGATATCAGGAAAAATATTTCACAGAAAGAGTCATTGGGCAGTGGCAGAGGCTGCCTAGGGAGGTGGTGGGGCCACCATCCCTGGAGGTATTTAAAAGACATGTGGATGAGGTGCTCGGGGACATGGTTTAGCGGTTGGTAGGAATGGTCGGACTCTGATCCGGGAGGTCTTTTCCAGCCTGGTGATTCTGGGATTCCTCAGTGTGGCCCAGCAGGGCTCTCCCGGAGAGGTCCTGGAAAAGCCCTGCTGGGACGTAGGCTGCTCTCTGCAACACCAGGACCACCCTGGAAAGCTGAGGAACAGCCGTGACTCCCCAGTTGCTGCTGTAAGTGCTGAACAAGCTGGATTTCAGGGAAGGGAACGGGCTGTGATGCTCTATTTCACAGGCTTGTACTAAAGGGAGTTGTTCTCCGCAAAGGAAAACTGGGAATTTCTCAGTAGGATAAATCATTCCAGGATATCGGTCTTCACAGCAACCTCTGCTTTGCTCTTACAACTTTCCCCAAGCTGCCTGATGGGCTGTGATCCCAACACCTCCGTGAGCTGCTTCGTGGAGGAGCTGGGCTCAAAGCCGTGCTGTGAGGAGGATTGGGAATCTCGATGGGAAGCGGAGCCTCCAGGCAAGAGCAAGAGACTTTCAGAGCTGGGCTCAAGCCAAGCGGGTGAGAAAGGACTTTGAGGTTCTAGAGAACTGAGGGGGAGGGCTCTGCAGCCTGGTGTGGGGAGTGGGAAAGGATCCAGGAGCGCAGAGCCAGGGAGGAATCCTTAATGCGAAGCCTGGTTCGGTACAACAGCCTCAGGTCTGCTGATGATCTTCTCCAGCTGGAGCGCGGGTTCCGGAGCAACCAGGGAAAGGGATGCACTTGGCCTAATGAAATGATCCAAGTGCCCTGGCTCCAGATGCTGCTTCTTAATTGCATCTGACTAATAGCCAAAGATGCAGTAAACGAGGAGGGGTGGCAGCATCTGCATCCTCTGGGCAGTGGCCACATCTGATGGTGCCTTTCCCAGCCCTTCTCGCTTCCTAGAGAGCCTGGGAGGCTGCAGCTGCTGCTCGGTGCTCTCAGCACAGCTTCTCTCTAGCTCTGACAGGCACAACACAGCTGAACTGTAAAGTTCTCTCTCCCGCTGCAGCGATTCCCGTCACAGGAGGTTAGGAACTGGGAAGCAGCTCCGTGCTTGGATGGCCCGTGGGGTAAATTCTCGTGGTTTGATCTCTCCTCTGCAGGAAAGCTCTGTTAACGCCACCTGACAGAGCCCTGGGAGAGGGCCAGCTCCCCTGCTCGTGGGGGTGAACGCATCCCACATCCCTAAAGCTCCTGTGAAAAATCCTGATTCATTTCTGGGCTTCAAGCTCTCCTTCCAAAAGAGGTTTGAGCTAGGAGGGTATGAGCCAAGGGCATTTGAAAGGTGGGCGTCGAGGAGAGATAAGAGCATGTAGGAATTCGGGGGTGGGTCAAGCAGATGGAGAAAAAGAGATGTTGTTGCCCCAGAATTAGGCAGCGGTGGGATGAAGCCAGCCCCGCAGACACATCGTGAGTCAGGTCCCCAGAGAGAAAGAGCTTGTGGGGCTGCATTTTTCTGCCCTCTGAGCCTTTAAGGGTTCGTTTCCATGCTTCCTTTTTGCTTTGCTTTACAAAAAACCCCAGATTTCAGTGCAAGGATAAGGGGGTCGGCCAAGAGGGGAGCGTGCGACGAGCTGGAGTATGATGGTAAATACATCAAGAGCCCTGAGCGCTGCTTTAACCGCTCACCCGTGTTTCGCTGCTGGAGAGGCCACTTGCAGCTGCTGGGCAGGGAAAGGCTCTGAGCTTTGCTAAGCAGCTTCGGCAGCGGTGGGAGAACTCCAGCGAAAGGTTATTTAATGTTCCTCTTCAGCGGAGATGGCCGTTTACCAGCGAGAAATTTCTGAGAGTCACAGCTTGGGTTAATGCTGGATAATGTCCTTGAGGTTGAGGCGGGGGGGGGAAGCGCTGGTGAGATTTATAGCAAGTCTTTGAAGCTTGGATTCCATAGTTAGATCTGGCAGAGCTTTAGAAAAGCAGCTGGAGGATGAGTTTGTGCTTGGAATCATTAGCAGCGAGGGCTGTGCTGAATTACCAATGTGCAACCTGGTGGAGAAATAACTTCTAGGCTTTCTGGCAAGGCAGGTGAAAGAAATACGTGTGCACAGGTGTGTATTTAGAATCATGGAGTAGCTTGGGTTGGAAAGGACCTTAAAGATCATCTAGTTCTATCCCCGGCACCTCCCACTGCATCAGGGGCTCCAAGCCCCATCCAACCTGGCTTTGAACCCCTCTAGGGATGGGGCAGCCACAACTCTCCTGGACAACCTGTTCCAGGACCTCATCACTCTCATGGTGAAGAAATTCCTCTTTATGTCCAGTCTAAATCTGCCCCTCTCTAGTTTATACCCATTGACCCTAGTCCTATCCCTCCAGCCCTATATGAACAGCCCCTCTCCAGCTTTCTTGTAGCCCCTTCAGGTATTGGAAGGTCGCTATAAGGTCACCTTGGAGGCAAAAGTGAATCCACAACCTTGTGAAGGTGTGGAGAGCTCTGGCTCGCTGCGTGGGAGATGCAGAAGCAGCTTTGTGGCTGGAGAAAATGGTCTTGCCTGCGAAGGAAGAGCTTGGAAACCTCATGGAACAGGCTGCCCAGGGAGGGAGTTGAGTCCCCTTCCCTGGAGGGGTTTAAGGGACGGGTGGACGAGGCGCTGAGGGACCTGGGTTAGTGATTGATGGGAATGGTTGGACTCGATGATCCCGTGGGTCTCTTCCAACCTGGTGATTCTATGGAAAGGGGCAGCTCACCAGCATGCTGGTGGGAAAGGAAAGAGCTGTGTCCAAGAGATGGAGCTGCCAAGCTGGCTAGGAGAGCTCTGCCTTGCTTGTCCGCAATGGGAACCAGGGGCTGCCCCACACCTCGGTAGAATCATAGGATCATAAAGGTCGGAAAAGATCTCTAAGCTCATCCAGTCCAACCATCAGCCCAATTCCTCCATGCCAATGAAATCGCTTTCTGAAGCATGATGTTTACGTGCTCTTTGAACCCCTCCAAATGGTAACGGGCTGTCTCCTCACATGCACGGCAGATATTTACCACCCCTGTGAGCAAAAGGCTCCTGCCTTTGGGAGGGATGATAGAATCCCTAGGTTGGAAAAGACCTTCGAGATCATCAGGTCCAACCAGCTCCCAGAGCAGCCTGTGAACCCCAGTGTGTCAGTCTGAGCATCTTTGTGCTTCCAGCTTCTCTCCAGAGCCTATATCCCCAGGTTAAACTGGCTGTGAGGCTGCAGGCATCTTGGAATGAGACTTCAAGCTCATTCAAGCTCTAGCTTGCAAGTAGAAATGAACTTTTTTAGCTCTTCAGGCACACAGAGCGGATCAGGAATGAATCCAGCCACACAGGCTGCTCCGTCTCGGACCAGCCTCTTGCCTTCTCTAGATATTTTCTAGGACCTCAGCGTCTTTCTTGTAATGGGGGGGGCCCAAAGCTGAGCCTGGGATTTGAGGTGCAACCTCACCGAGTGCAAGTCCAGGGGCACAACCTCTGTTTCTGATACAGACCAAGATGCTATTGGCCACCTTGGCCACAACCCGCAGCCTGGTTGTCTCTCCTGAAGAGCCGGTGTTGTCGATTCCAAGGCTGTGGTGACCCGTGAGGTTGAAGTACAACGCGCTCGAGCTTAAAGAACGCAGAGAATGCCCCCCTGCTTTCGCGTTCCTGAGTTATTCTTCAGCCAAGCTTTGCTATGTGAGCAGCACAGAACAGCCTGGGGTGGCCAGGGATGGGCAAGGCCAGCAATTCACTAAACCAGTGTTGCTGCTGAAGGTTTTACTGCGAAACCGAGGGTGGGAGGGCGACGTCCTGATGGCGAGGCAATAAAGCTGCGTGAGCGTGCACTGAGGGTCGTGTATCCGAGCTGTCCACTGTGATAACCCAGCTGATTTAGCTGCATTTGATGCTGTAACTCTGCTTTCCTACATCTCTGCTGCGATGGGGGACTTGTCACTGAGGCAGGTACCTCTCCACGCGGCTGCCCTGGATGCTCAACCTCAAGCTCTTTCATTTTCTCCAGGTTGGGAAAGTTTTAACTTAAATATTCTTGCTCAAGAGGATGTTATTGGGGATGGGGTTCAGCAGGGCTCAAGCGACTCTCCAGGTCTTGGTGAACGTCACATCTCTCTTGTCATACTCTCATTAAGATTTTGATTAAGGTCTTAATTGTCGGCAGTGACAGAGGGCAGGTGGAGATAAGGGGCTGCTGAGAGGTTTTAAGTCCTTTCCTTAATGCTTCAGGGAGCATTAAGGGAATGGGCTTGCACAAAACAGCTGGTGGGTGAGGAGCTTGACATGAGCTGGCAACGTGTGCTCCCAGCCCAGAAACCTCCCAGCGTCCTGGGCTGCATCCAGAGCCGTGGGAGCAGCAGGAGGGAGGGGATCCTGCCCCTCTGCTCCACTCGGGGAGACCCACCTGGAGCCCCAAGTCCAGTTCTGAATCCTCAGCACAGGGAGGACACGGAGCTGCTGGAGCAAGTGCAGAGTAGGCTACAGAGATGATCCGAGGGCTGGAGAACCTCCAGTGCAAGGAGAGACTGAGAGAGCTTGGGTTGTTCAGGTGTTCAAGGCCAGGTTGGATGGGGCTGGGAGCCCCTGATCCAGTGGGAGGTGTCCCTGCCCATGGCAGGAGGTGAAACTGTATGGGCTTTGAGGTCCCTTCTAACCCAACCCATTCTATGATTCTAGAATATGGGCTTTGAGGTCCCTTCCAACCCATTCTATGATTCTAGAATATAGGCTTTGAGGTCCCTTCCAACCCAACCCATTCTATGATTCTAGAATATGGGCTTTGAGGTCCCTTCCAACCCATTCTATGATTCTAGAATATAGGCTTTGAGGTCCCTTCCAACCCATTCGATGCTTCTAGAACAATGTCCAAATTGCTTTGTGGATTGTGTCGCTGCCATAGAAGTCTGGAAGGAAAGAGCTGCTGAGAGCTGGGCTGGCCCAGGATGACCAGGAGATTTTTTTTGCGGAGCAGAGCTGGGAGCTGCTCACAAGCACAAAACTGTATGAGACCAATTGCCTGTGATGACCTATGCGCATTAACCAGCAGGATCTGGGCTGCTGCGTGCTCTGTGCCACCACTTGAAAGTCTTGAGCAGCCTCTGAGCGTATTCTCCTTAATAAAATAATCCCTCATATTTTTCCTGAGCTTCTCGCTTCTTGTCTTCTCCAGGTTCCAGCGCTTCCAGGAGCGTCTGCTCTGCCGAGAACGCTTCGTGCTGAAGGAAGCCCTTGGAAGTGCCGCACGCAGGACAAAATGATTTGTTGGAATGCTATATTTGGCACCAGCTTTTCATCTCAACCAGAGCCACTTTACACCTGTCTGGCGAGATAAAGGGACTTTAAAATGAGCGCGAGGGTGATTTTATGCCTGAGCGGGATACAAAGACCTCAGCATAAATGAATACCGGCGCTTCAAAGCTCTCACGGAATGTTTTTCTACCACCTCTAGCACTGCTGCGCTGTTTTGTTTTCCAGGTAGGGTGATATCACCGAGCAGAGCATTTGAAGGCTGCACTAATTGCTTTAAGGAGGGATGGACAGACAGGTATGTGCTGCTATCCCCTGCTGGATGAGCCTCACTTTTCTGGGACAGATCTTCCTCTCCACAGGAGGCTTTTGGCTGCTTTGTTGATCTTTCTGCACGAAGAGCATCTAAATGACGTCCTCGGTGAATTCTTTGGTCCTTGCCCTGTGGAGGCCGGTGCTGAGTCCAGCCTGGACCACCGCTGTCCTTCCTTCAACTCCGAAGCCATAAATAGGGGAAGGTTGTTAGGGAGTGTCCATCCTTCCAAGGATTTTGTTGGTAAGAACGTCTGTGAGCGGGAGGCAACCACACTCAGGTTGCCTGAGCAAAACCTCAAGAGCAGAACTTCATTTCTGGCACAGGTTGTCCAGGGAAATCATAGACGCTCCATCCATGGAGATGTTCGAGGCCAGGTTGGATGGGATTTGAGCACCCAGATCCGGTGGGAGCGTACCTACCTGTGGCAGGGGGTTGGAACTTTGGCTTTGAGGTCCCTTCCAATCCAAACCATCTATGATTTCAATTTCAGCCACGTTTATGGAAGCCTTTTAATTAAGAAGTGATTACGTTTCAAGCCAAATCACAGTAACGTGATGTTATTCATGGATTGGAAGAGGCGTGCCGAGTGCGCGTGTAGCTCGGACTGCCCGGAGAGGGCTCTGGAGAGGGATGTCCACGTTGGGCTGGGGGCTTCTCCAAGGGAAGAGATGTTGGGAGAGCTGGGTAGGGTCACCTTGCTGACGAAAGAGCTGTTGTGAGCGCAGTGGGTGGTGTTGGTGGGGGAATTAAGCTGCTCTTCTCTCCGAGAGGCTGCAGCAAGGCTGTTCTGAGAGCAGTGGGTGGTGTTTGTAGAGGAATAAAGCCGCTCTGCCCTTCCAAAGGGTTATCTGGAGAGCAGTGGATCACATTTTGAGAGGAGCAAAGCTGGTTTTCCCTCTGAAAGAGCAGTTATGAGAGCTGTGGATGGTGTTTGTAGGCAAGTAAAGATGCTCTTCCCCTTGAAAGGCAGTGCCAGGTCTGCCCTGAGAGCAGTGGCTGGTATTTTCAAGGGAATAAAGCTGGTTTTCCCTCTGAAAGAGTGGTCATGAGAGCTGCGGATGGCATTTGTGGGCAAGTAAAGATGCTCTTCCCTTCGAAAGGCAGTGCCAGGTGTGCCCTGAGAGCAGCGGATGAAAATTTTGGGGGAATAAAGCTGGTTTTCCCTCTGGAAGACATGTCCTGAGAGTAGTGGCTGGCATTTTCAGGGGAAAAATCTGGTTTTCCCTCTGAAAGAGCAGACATGAAAGCTGTGGATGGCATTTGTGGGCAAGTAAAGATGCTCTTCCCTTCGAAAGGCAGCGCCAGGCGTGCCCCGAGAGCAGTGGGTGGTGTTTTCAGGGGGAATAAAGCTGGTTTCCCCTCTAAAAGAGCAGTCATGAGAGCTCTGGATGGCATTTGTGGGCAAGTAAAGATGCTCTTCCCTTCAAAAGGCAGTGCCAGGTGTGCCCTGAGAGCAGCGGATGACAATTTTGGGGGAATAAAGCTGGTTTTCCCTCTAAAAGAGCTGTCCTGAGAGGGGTGGGTGGCCTTTTGTGCGGAACAGAGCTGGTTTGCCCTCTTTCAGAGCTGCCCTGAGAGCAGTAGCTGGCACTTCGGGTTCAATAAAGCCGCTTTCCCCTCTCTCGGGGCCGGGCGCGGCTGCTCCGGCCATGGCGCCGCGCGGCCGCCAGGGGGCGCCGCCTCCCCCCGGTCCAGCCCGCTCCAACCCCCCCTCCGGTTTCCATGGCGACCGCTGGGTGCGTAGCGGTCCTTACGCCGCTGACGCAGTGGGCGGGGGCGGCGGAGGGCGAGGGGGTGGGGGGGGGGCCCGGCATGGAGGAGGAGGAGGCGGCGGAGAGGTGAGGGGGAGAGGGGGGGCGATGGGGAGGCCGAGGAGAGCCCTGGGGGGCTGCGGGGGTGGGGGGGTGCCCTGTGGCTGAAGGGAAGGGCTGCGAGAGGCGGGGGTGAGAGCTGGTTGGGAAAAGGGGGGCTGGATGCTGCCCCCCCATCCCCGCCCGTGCCTTATCCCACCCTAGAAGCGCCGTATCCTGCCCCCCATCGCCCCAGCGCTGCTGTATCCTGCCCCCCATCACCCTAAAAGCACCTTATCCTGCCCCCCATTGCCCCAGCAGCACCTTATCCTGCCCCTCATCGCCCCATCTCCGCTGTATCCTGCCCCCCATCACCCTAAAAGCACCTTATCCTGCTCCCCATTGCCCCAGCAGCACCTTATCCTGCCCCCGTCACCCTGAACGTGCCTTATCCTGCCCCCCATCGCCCCAGCTCCGCTGTATCCTGCTCCCCATTGCCCCAGCAGCACCTTATCCTGCCCCTCATCACCCTAAAAGCACCTTATCCTGCTCCCCATTGCCCCAGCAGCACCTTATCCTGCCCCTCATCACCCTAAAAGCACCTTATCCTGCCCCCCATCGCCCTAAAAGTGCCTTATCCTGCCCCCCATTGCCCCAGCTCCGCTGTATCCTGCCCCCCATTGCCCCAGCACTGCTGTATCCTGCTCCCCATCACCCTAAAAGCAACTTATCCTGGTCCCCATTGCCCCAGCAGCACCTTATCCTGCCCCCCATCACCCTAAAAGCACCTTATCCTGGTCCCCATTGCCCCAGCAGCACCTTATCCTGCCCCCCATCACCCTAAAAGCGCCTTATCCTGCCCCCCATCGCCCCAGCGCTGCTGTATCCTGCCCCCCATCACCCTAAAAGCACCTTATCCTGCTCCCCATTGCCCCAGCAGCACCTTATCCTGCCCCCATCACCCTAAAAGTGCCTTATCCTGGTCCCCATTGCCCCAGCAGCACCTTATCCTGCCCCCCATCACCCTAAAAGTGCCTTATCCTGGTCCCCATTGCCCCAGCAGCACCTTATCCTGCCTCCTATCACCCTAAAAGCGCCTTATCCTGCTCCCCATTGCCCCAGCAGCACCTTATCCTGCCCCCCATCACCCTAAAAGCACCTTATCCTGCTCCCCATTGCCCCAGCAGCACCTTATCCTTCCCCCCATCACCCTAAAAGCACCTTATCCTGCTCCCCATTGCCCCAGCAGCACCTTATCCTGCCCCTGTCACCCTGAACGTGCCTTATCCTGCCCCCCATCGCCCTAAAAGTGCCTTATCCTGTTCCCCATCGCCCTAAAAGCAACTTATCCTGCCCCTGTCACCCTGAAAGTGCCTTATCTTGCCCCCCATCGCCCCAGCTCTGCTGTATCCTGCCCCCCATTGCCCCAGCAGCAACTTATCCTGCTCCTCGTCACCCCAGCAGTGCCGTATCGTGCCCCATCCCACCTCAGCAGCACCTCATCCTGTCCCCCATCACCCTAGAAGTGCCTTATCCTGCTCCCCCATCGCCCCAGCAGCACCGTATCGTTCCCCCATCCCACCCTGACGGTGCCTTATCCTACCTCCATCACCCTAGAAGTGCCTCGTCCTGCTCCTTATTGCCCCAGCAGCACCTTATCCTGCCCCCCATCACCCTAGAAATACCTTATCCTGCCCCCCATCACCCCAGCAGCACCGTATCACACCCCATCCCAGCAGTGCTCTATCCTACCCTACAAATACCTTATCCTGCCCCCCCCAACCCCGGCAGCGCCTTATCCTGCCCCCCAACACCCTAGAAGTGCCTTATCCTGCCCCTCGTTGCCCCAGCAGCACCTTATCCTGCCCCATCCCACCCCAGCAGCACCTTATCCTGCCCCATCCTACTTTGGAAGAGCCTTGTCCTGTCCCCCATCACCCTAGAAAAGCCTTGTCCTGCCCCATCCCACCAGGAATGGGGCTTGTGGAGCCCTCCCCGGTGGGAGCCGTGGCTACTGGGAGCACCAGGCGTTGTCTCCAGGCCTCTTTCCAACGTAGCCTTCACGCAAGGGGATGAACGACCCCATCCCTTCCCTCCAGCCAGCGGGAACTGGGATGCAGGATCCCAATCCACGCTGGCATCGCTTCCCAAGTGCCGTCCTGGGGTGGGAGGTGGGGATAGATGCTGGTTTGGGGCAGGGGAAGAAGGTGCTGCTGGGGTCTTAAGAATGGATTATCCATGCTCTCACATGGATTATTCCTTCCCTGCAGGGAGTGGTATCCCAAAAACTGGCATTAAAAGTATCTCAACAGCGTGGATCTGGCTGTAAAAATCCCAGGTTAGGGTCCCGGAGAGCTGCACGTTTTCTAAAACGAGGGAGATGTGACCGAGATGTTGCCAGAGAACTCAACCAGAATTCACGCTGTGCCTATTTCTGGGAATTCCGTGCCTGGTGATGGGGTTGGGCCAGGCTTGAGTTATCACTTGGAGTCTGGGATTGGTGATGGAGTCGGCAGGTCCCAACACGTAGGGTGGGAATCGGAGCCAAAGATGCAGCTCCTGGGATGCTGGAGTATCTAAACGTTGCATCCCGAAAGCAGCAAATCCCTGATCGACGGATCCGTGTTAAAGGAGATGGTTCTGAGGGATCTTCCAAGGTGGGAAGGAGATTTTTCACCCATCGGGATAAAATCTTGCGTTTCCTGGGTCTGTGACGTCCCACTGCCTGGTGTTTTCTGGCTGAGCAGGGAGAAGCCGTTGAGTTTGTGTGGTCAGGCAGAGCGGTTTGAAATCACTCGTGGTCGGAAGATAATGAAATCGCAGGAAGCGGCTTTTGTAGAGGCCAAGTCTTTAATCTTTTGAGTTTTACGACCTTGGCTTCAGCGCAACGTGTGTCTGGTGGGGAAGCATCTCGGCTGCTTGTGGTTGGGGAGGAAGGAATATCTAATGGGCACCAGCGGAAGGCTTTTCAAATAGAAAATGTTATCTAGGTGAAGTTACTCCTCATTCTAGGTGTTGGGGGGGTGTCATAGAAGTTCTTAGTTCTGCTGATTCGATCGCTGCTCAGCCCTGTGAGCGGGTGGGAGGTGGTGGTGGGATCTTTGGGGAGGAGAAGGACGGAGGTTCCTCTTTATTCCATGTTTAAATGAAGTAATGGAATTGTTTGGGTTGGAAGGGATCTTAAAGACCACCCAGTTCCAATCCCCTGCCGTGGGCAGGGACACCTCCCACTGGATCAGGGGCTCCAAGCCCCATCCAGCCTGGGCTTGGACACCTCCTGGGATGGGGCAGCCACAACCTGTGGTCCCTCACCACTCTTACGGTGAAGAAATTCCTCCTTACGTCCGGTCTAACTCTGCCCCTCTCCAGTTTTATATCATCCTATCACTCCAAACCTTTCTAAACAGCTTTCTTGGAGCCCCTTTCAGCCCTGGAAGCTGCTCTAAGGTCTCCACGCAGCCTTCTCTTCTCCAGCCTCAACAACCCCAGCTCTCTCAGCCTGGCCACGCACGGGAGGTTCTCCCGGTTTGGGCGTTGGCGTCTCTGCTGTTTGACGCTAATTTTGCTCCCTCTAACGTGCTAAAGAGTCAAAATTTGATGAGTGTATGAGCTTTGTACTTGCTGGCACCGTTTTTGATAGTGCTGATCTCTTAAAACCGGGTTCGGTCAGGATTCCACTTGAACTTAAGGCGCTGGGTTAGAACTTTGCGATTGTTGTGGGCAGAATCAAATCCGAAGTCATGGAAATGGGGATTACTGTAAGTCCTCAGCAGCTTAATCCTCGCTGGGAAGTGAGAAAGGCCAAGTTGGGTGTCCGCCCGTTCCTCTTCTAGAGTCCTAGGAGGGAACAGTTGTGCAACGGCGTGATCGGGGTGGTTTAAAGTGAGAAATGTGGTTCTCCGGGAAGAAAAGATGAGAATACTCCATCTGATGAGAAAGCGATGGTAATAAAGAAATAACAGAGGAAAAAATAAGGGAAATCCAAGTACCTGTCAGTCTGTTGAATTAAGAAATCAGTGAATGTGGATGTCGCTTTAGAATTGTCGAAGACTTGGCTTCTGCAGCTGCTTAGCGCGTTTGCGTGGTCAAAAAATCCTTGTGAACAAATAGTTAGTGACAAAAAAAGCTTGATTGGTATCTAAGCACCTTTGGATCTCGGGTGGGAATCTAAATTCCTCGTGCTGTCTCCCACAGTTGCTTCTAAGAAGAGATTTTTGTGTGTCCCCTGAACCCATCCGAACAGAAACTGGAGAGGTGGACGTGGCAGCTTCCCCACTGGCCTTTGTAGACCCGTTCTTGCATGGTTTTATCTTCTCTTCCCTCTTCAGAAGTTCAACCTTCCCTGTGGGATCCAGGTGCTGCGGGTTGCAGCGTAATCTGTGTGGGGTCCAGGTTGTTTCTGTTCGTGATCCCACTTTTAATCCGATGTGGAATGGGATTTTGCGGTGCCGAGTGTAAAAAGGAGCGTGCAGCCTCCTCTTAGAACTGAATTAAGGTTGAGTTCACAGAATCACAGAATAACCAGGTTGGAAGAGACCCACCGGATCGTCGAGTCTAACCATTCCCACCAATCCCTAAATCATGCTCCTAAGCACCTCATCCACCCTCACCTTAAACACCTCCAGAGACGGTGGCTCAACCACCTCCCTGGGCAGACCGTTCCGATGCCTAACCACCCTCTCCGTGAAGAACTTTTTCCTAATCTCAAGCCTAAATCTCCCCTGGCGGAGCTTGAGGCTTGAGTTGCCTCATCAAACCCAAGTCACTGTGGCTTCTGAGTCATGATACATATGGGATTCATACACTTCTTCCAAGCCTTTGTGACTTGGAAAACTCTCCTTAAACAACATAAATACCAATCCTCTTGGGTTTTTGTGGGTCCTTCCAGGCAAGGAACGGTGAGCTGGAGACCTGTAGAAGGTAGAGGAGTGTGGACACTTGGGATTGTAAAACCCAACGTGCTTGGTGCCCAGTGCTGATAACATCTGGGAGGCTTTGAGCCCTTTACAGGCCTGTCTACAACGTATAAAACTTGGAGGTGTTCAAGCAGCAGGGATTCTGTTGTGTCTTCAGGCATGGGAAGGATGTTGGAGATGGTCTCCTTGGGTAGCGAAGTTTTAGATCTGCTCCTTTTGATTTTTGAGGAGTCTGCGTGCACCCGGCTTCTCCTCCTCGCTCTCCTTCTCCGCTGCCACTCGGGCAACAATAAATAATAGTTGGTTGAAGCCGGCAGCTTCTGATCCTGACAATGATCCAGCAGATGAATAACGACATCCTGAGCTGGATTCGGCATCGCCGGCCGAGGAAGTTGCATTTAAAGAGACAGCGGTAGAGATGGCTTGGAAGAGTCGGAGCTATTTTCATCTGCTTTTAGGGAGCTGCAGGGCTGGAGTTTTGAAAGAGCTGGGGGAAAGGAGTTTATGAAAGTGCCCTTTGTGCTCTCAGGAGCGTGACAAATGGACCCCCGGGATCTGTGGGGAGCGTTGGGATGTGTATTCTTGCCGGAATAGATTCTTGGAGGAGATAACTTGAAGCTTGTTTGTGCTGGTATAATCTTTATTCTGTATATAGCCTGGAGAAGAGGAGGCTGAGGGGAGACCTCGTTGCTCTCTGCAACTCCCTGAGAGGAGGTTGTGGAGAGGAGGGAGCTGGGCTCTTCTCCCAAGGGACAGGGGACAGGACGAGAGGGAATGGCCTCAAGCTCCACCAGAGGAGGGTCAAGCTGGACATTAGGAAAAAAATATCTCACGGAAAGGGTCACTGGGCAGTGGCCGAGGCTGCCCAGGGAGGGGGTTGAGTCCCCTTCCCTGGAGGGGTTTAAGGGACGGGTGGACGAGGTGCTGAGGGACGTGGGTTAGTGATTGATGGGAATGGTTGGACTCGATGATCCGGTGGGTCCCTTCCAACCTGGTGATTCTGTGATTCTGTAGCTGGGAGCTACTAGTCCGCTCCCAGGGCACAGAAACAGACTCTAGAACCTGCTCCCTTGTCGATCCTGCTTACCGGATCTCTCTGCTTTCCAACCACGTGATGTATTTTGTGTCCTGCAACAGCAGTTGCACGTGATGCTGTAGGTGCAAGATGCTCTTATTCAGCTGGTTTGAGTGCATCCATTTAAGTCACGGTGCCTGGTGCCTTGCTTCTAAACTCATTATGAAACTAAGTGTAGAAAAGAATATAGCCGTAACGCAGCCGTTAAACACGGCGTTTTAGGGTTGGGGGGTTCTTTAGCTACATGGAGCATCATTAGAGGCTTTAAAGGATTCTAACGTTGCATGTGAGAGAAAGTTGGGGCTGTTCAGCCTGGAGAAAACCCTGGGGAGACCTTAGAGCAGCTTCCAGCACTGAAAGGAGCTCCAGGAAAGCTGGGGAGGAAGAGTATGGAGTGATAGGATGAAAGGAAAGGCTTTGAATTGGGAGGGGGAAGGTGTAGATGAGACATTAGGAAGAAATTCTTCACGATGAGGGTGGGGAGGCCCTGGTCCAGGTTGCCCAGAGCAGGGGTGGCTGCTCCATCCCTGGAGGGGTTCAAGGCCAGGTTGGATGGAGCTTGGAGCTCCTGATCCAGTGGGAGGTGTCCCTGCCCGTGGATGGTTGAAACTGGATGATCTTTAAGGTCCTTTCCAACCCAACCCATCCCGTGATTCTATATTTTAGAAGCAACATACAGTAAAGTGGAATATCCTAATATAAAATGCATAGAAAATGGGGGTTTCAATGTAGAGCACAACGCGGCTGCACCTTGCGAGGAGTTTAAATAAAAAGTAGAATTCCTACTGAGCTTAAGTAAAAAAAGTGCTCTGTCAGTTCTTTTCTGTTTTATCCCTTCGCCCCCCTCTCCTCCTCCTGGTGAAAGGCGTCGGGTCCCTTACCTCATACCCTGGATTTGTTTGAAAAGCTGTCAGGCTACGAGATGAAACAAAAAAGGTCGCTGATTAATTTTCTCCTCCCTGCAGCAAGAGCAGAAAATCTGCATGGCAAGCAGCGGCTGCTTCGCTAACGACAAGTTTTCTCGGGGGCTTCTTAACCCCCAGGCATCCAGTTTGCTTTTACATGATGCTGCTTGAACCGGATTCGTGTTCCGCTGGCGTTTCTGTCCCTCTTTGAGGAGAACTGGCCTTCTGGTCTCCTTCAGGGGGCTACAGACATCTGGAATAGCATGAAAATCGGTGGCTTTTCATTCTTATTCAATAAGCATCCGACCTGATTTTGGTTCTTGCCTGCTCCCTTTGTGTGAAATTCAAACTACAAGTGGATTCCTCCGTGACGTCTTTGACCTTAATAAGAATTTCTCCCTGAAAACAGGAGACGAGATGCTATTCAGAGTCTTTACAACTGTGGTTTTGCTTCTTCTCCGCTTGCCAGTTCAGCAGGCAGCACTAAACCCTAGTGCAGCTACCTTCTAGTTAGCTAATAATGTGATAAATCATCTTAGATGATCCAGTGTCCATAACCTTATGCCTAGATCTACTTTGCAGGGATGGAAACGTTCTCCTTGCACGCGGCTGTGGAGGTTCTGGTGGGAATCTCGGCCGAGCCTGCTGGGACAGGACGAGAGGGAATGGCCTCAAGCTCCACCAGGGGAGGGTCAGGATGGACAGCAGGAAAAAATTTTTCATGGAAATGGTCATTGGGCAGTGGCCGAGGCTGCCCAGGGAGGAGGTTGAGTCCCCTTCCCTGGAGGGGTTTAAGGGACGGGTGGACGAGGCGCTGAGGGACATGGGTTAGTGATTGATGGGAATGGTTGGACTCGATGATCCGGTGGGTCTCTTCCAACCTGGTGATTCTGTGATGGGGGTTGTGTTGTATTTTCTCGGTGCCTGCTGTTCTATGAGAAGTTCTGTGAGCTCCTTCCTCTGGATAAAAGATTGTGTTGCTGTACTTGCTTCCCTTTTGGAGCATTTCTGCTCTGAGGTCGGGCTGAGAGAGTTGGGGTTGTTGAGCCTGGAGAAGAGAAGGCTGCGGGGAGACCTTAAGGCAGCTTCCAGGGCTGAAAGGAGCTCCAGGAAAGCTGGGGAGCAACTTTTAACAAGGGCCTGGAGTGATAGGACAAGTGGGAATGGCTTTAAATTGGGAAGGGGATGATAGAGATGAGACATTAGCAAGAAATTCTTCACAATGAGGGTGGGGAGACCCTGGCCCAGGTTACCCAGAGCAGGGGTGGCTGCCTCATCCTTGGAGGGGTTCCAGGCCAGGTTGGATGGGGCTTCGAGCCCCTGATCCAGTGGGAGGTGTCCCTGCTCACAGCAGGAGGTGAAACTGGATGTGCTTTGAGGTTCCTTCCAACCCAAACCACTCCATGATTCTATATCAAAACCTCTTAAAAGTCTCCATCACAACTCAACCGCATGATGATAACTCCCCTCAAGCACTTGGCTTGTCTTTGCTGGTGTTTGAAACGTCTGACCTTTCCTTTTTGAAGCGCGACGTGGGTTTCAGTGTTTGAAAAGTCAGATGTGAGAAGCAGTAAATGAACTCGGTGCCGCTCTCAGTCGCTAAATGGTTTTGGAACAGTAACTGGACCACTTTGTTGTTGAACTTGGAGCAAGATATTTTGAAAGAGCACCCACCAGGCTTTGATAATATCAGCCTCAGACCCTCTGGAAATAGAATCTTAGAATCTCTAGGTTGGGAAATACCTTTGAGATCATCAAGTTCAACCGTACTTGTCCGATCCTAAATCATATCCCGAAGCACTTCATCTACCTGTCTTTTGAACCCCTCCAGGTATGGTGACTCCACCACCTCCCTGGGCAGCCTCTGCTGCTGCCCGAGAACCTTGAAGAAGTTTTTCTTAGTGTCCTATCTGAACCTCCCCTGGTGCCATCTTAAGGCGATTCCCTCTTATCTTATTACTTGGGTGAAGACACCATCACCCGCCTCTCTACAACCTCCTTCCAGGCAGTTGTAGACAGTGATAAGGTCTCCCTTTAACTTCTTCTTCTCTAAACAACCCCAGTTGGCGGTGATTTTCTAGCCCTGTGGTCTGCCTCTCCTTCCAGGAAATCCCTGCCTAGATGATGTGTTCTTCTGTTTGGAAAGTCATCACCTCTCAGCCAGATTGCACCTTTTGAACTCCAATACCCTTTTGGTGACTGTTCCGTCTGATTCAGATGTTTGTCGCCATCTCCACGGTACCCGAGCATCCACTAATCACAACTGCTCCACTACATGAGAGCATTCAGATAGGAACCTCTGCTGGTTTTTTGAGGGGAAAATTGTGCTGGTGATCCCCTCTCGGAGGAAGTAAAACCAGTTTCTGTTTGCTCTGCTGAGCGGTGGGTGACTTGCGTCCTTACGAGAAAATGAAGAAGCAGAACTTTGCGACTCCTCTCAAGTTCCTTGTTTAGTGGTTGCTCTTTCTTCCCTGAAGAGAACGGAGAACAGAAACAGATTTTGTTGAGAGATTCTCTCTCTCTGGCAGCACTGAGATTGCTCTCCCCATCACTTTTGTCGTTTTTATTCGTTTTCTAGCTGAGAAAAGGGCTGCTCTTTCTCTTCAGGTCTTCCTTCCAAGGTTAATGGGAGGCTAAAACTGTCTGGTGTGTGAATCATGAAGCGTATAGGAAGCAAGATGCCTTTCCTGAGATGTTATATGTATTGAATCATAGAATTACCAGGTCAGAAGAGACCTCTTGGATCTTCAAGTCCAACCATTCCTACCTGCCAACAAACCAGGTCCCTGAGCTCCTCACCTCCTCTCCAGGGATGGGGACTCAACCACCTCCCTGGGCAGCATGTTCTAAACCAGGAAAGAGTGGAGCTTTCCTCAAACTTCAGTGACTCGAGGAGCACGGGAGAAAATGTCTTTGTGTAATTGTTGTGGTAGAACTTCATCCTGGGGGAAGCCGTGAGCTGCTTCTCCAGAAGCCCCTTCCTCTCTAAATTCCACGTCTGTTCCTGGTTCGGTAATTTGCTTTTGGAAAAGGGTCTTCTGTCCTTACTCTTTTAAAGAAAAGGAACACGTTTTCTTCCACATCTGAGGGCAAACTCTTTTTGAATGCAACAGGGGCCATAATTGATTTGAACTCGCTAGGAAATGGGGACGTCCTCGATTGTGGGGTTGTCCTCGGTGCTGTCCCTTTGGGGCTTGAAGGGAAAGCTGGGGTGGGGCTCGTGATCAGGGAGTGCAAGGATAGGAAGAGTTTTCAGCTGAAAGAGGAGGTTGAGATGAGATCTTGGGGAGAAATATTCTCCTGTGAGGGTGGGGAGGCCTTGGCCCAGGTTGCCCAGAGCAGGGGTGGCTGCCCCATCCCTGGAGGGGTTCAAGGTCAGGTTGGATGGGGCTTGGAGCCCCTGATCCAGCAAGAGGTGAAACTGGATGGACTTTGAAGTCCCTTCCATGCCAAACCATTCCGCGATCCTATGATTTTCTCCATTGGAGCATGGTGCTCCAAGACCTATCCAACCTGGCCTTGGACACCTCCAGGGACAAACTGACTCCACGAAGTCTTATTGATCTGGAAGAGTCTCTGATAAAGACCTTTAATGGCACGTAACTCCTTGCTTTATAGGATCCCAGCTTTCTGGTGGGGAGGAGAATTTATCTGTTCTCTGAGGCTTTGTCTTTCTCTTGGATGAGGGTGGAGGAATCGGTACAGGCGGGTTTGGAGGTGGGAGCCACGTAGGATGCTGCAGTAAATGCTCTTCAGCGAAGGGGTGGCTGAGTAAGTGTGGTGCTGGCATCCAAAGTGCCTCATGGGAGCTGCCTGGTAATAGTTACGGAGTTGGTGAACTTGGAGTCTGCAATATCTGAGCTTGGAGGAAGCCTGGCAAGTGCTAGGTAGTCTAACTAGCCCCACGAAATAGGGGTGGGCAGAAAGCCCGAGAGCTCGTTGTGAGGTGGTTAGGAGGTATCTATCACGCCCTTCGTAGTGTAAAGAACCTGTATTTTGTGTCCCTGCTTCTACTGGCACGTCATGTTCATACATGGGTAGAATCACAGAATGGTTTGGGTTGGAAGCCCAGGGACACCTCCCATGGGATCAAGGGCTCCAGCTCCATCCAACCTGGCCTTGAACCTCTCCAGGGATGGGGCAGCCACCCCTGCTCTGGGCAACCTGGGCCAGGGCCTCCCTACCCTCATCAGGAAGAATTTCTTCTTAAGATCTTATCTCAATCTCCCTTCTTTCAGCTGAAAACTGTCCCCTTTGTCCCATCCCTGCCCTCCCTGATCCAGAGCCCCTCCCCAGCTTTCCTGGAGCCCCTTTCAGCCCTGGAAGCTGCTCTAAGGTCTCCCTGCAGCCTTCTCTTCTCCGGATTGAACAACCCCAAGTCTCTCAGTCTCTCCTCGCACAGGAGGTTCTCCAGCCCTCGGATCATCTCCGGGGCCTCCTCTGCACTCGCTCCAGCAGCTCCGTGTCCTCCCTGTGCTGAGGATCCAGAACTGGACTTGGGGCTCCAGGTGGGTCTCCCCGAGTGGAGCAGAGGGGCAGGATCCCCTCCCTCCCTGCTGCTCCCACGGCTCTGGATGCAGCCCAGGACACGGGGGGGTTCCTGGGCTGGGAGCGCGCAACTTGCCAGCTCATTTTAATCTCTCTGAACTCTCAAAGATATTTCTTGAGGCAAGGGAGTGGAATCTAGTCACCGAGTTTGCTCTCTGCAATGAGCCTGCACACAAGGTTGAAGCGTTCGATCGCTCTTAGAGGTGTGTTGGGGGCCCAGGAGCTTCTGTTGGCTCCTCTGAATTAAGGTGCCTTGGTGGGCTGAGGAAGAGGATGGGGTCACCTAAGGGAACGTGGAATTCTTTCCGACACCAGAGTCTCCTGGCCTGTCCTTCTCTGAGCTAACGATTCTCTCAATGGACAAGTCCATGTCCTTTCCATCCCTAGCTGCTGTCGTGTTTATCCTACAGAGAACTGCGTTTCCAGCTGCTCTGCTCAACTTTCTTCTCCAGAAAAGTCTTTTAAGTTGTTATAAACGAAAAAAAAAAGACTCAAAAGCAACATAAGGAATGGGGTTTTAATTGAAAAGAGGTCAGCAAGGGATAGAAAGCTCCAGTCTTGCTTCACACTTAAATATGTTCCTTGGGATGAAGGTCTTTCATGGGTGTGATCCCAGCAGTAGACGAGGAAGGGTGGTTGTTGGAAAAAGACGAGTTAAACTGGAAGGTTTAAGAGTTAAATCGCTCGCAGGTATTTGCATTTGATGTCACTGCTCTGCGTTGTGGCCAAGGGAGAGCTTTTGGAGTGCAGAAGCGTTGAAAAGGGTGCGGTTAAAGTAATCAGGAACCTTTTCACTTCAAATTACTTGATTTATGACATGAAAATCTCTGTGCTAACATAGATTTGCTTTGCGAACCGTTGGACTGTGAGTTACCTGGTTGTTACGCCAGAACACTCCCTCTGGAGCAGCTCGGGAAAACGCAGCTCAGAGCTTCTGGTTGGGACCACGAGGGCCAATTGCTTCTGAAGAAAGAGTGAGTGGAGCTTCCAGCAATTTCTTGCGGCGGTTGGCTTCGTTGGTGTAATATTTGAGAAAGCCTTTTGGGTGGAGAGCGTGAGGAAACCACCTCATGTAGCACTGGCCACGCTGAGAGAGTTGTGGGTGCTCAGCCTGGAGAGGAGAAGGCTGCGGGGAGACCTTAGAGCAGCTTCCAGGGCTGAAAGGGGCTCCGGGAAAGCTGGGGAGGGGCTCTGGAACAGCAAATGCAGGGATAGGATGAGAGAAAGATTGAGATGAGACATTAGGAGGAAATTCTTCATGTTGAGGGGGTTGAGGACCAGGTTGCCCAGAGCAGGGGTGGCTGCCCCATCCCTGGAGGGGTTCAAGGCCAGGTTGGATGGGGCTTGGAGCTCCTGATCCAGTGGGAGGTGTCCCTGCCCAGGGCAGGGGTGGGACTGGATGGGCTTGGAGGTCCTTTCCAACTCAACCCATTCAGTGATTCTCTTCCTGTTTTCTTCTGGATGACTTGCGTCCTTCCAGTCTGCCTGGGCTTGAAGTGCAAGTTGGCCTTCTACCTTTGCATCTGGAGGCACGAGGCTCGTGCTGTGGAGAAGTTGTTGTGCCAGAGGGCGAGATAGGGAACCTACTGGTTGTCCGAGCGCGGAGAAGCAGGAGATGCGCAAGGTTTCCAGAAAATGCATCTGTTTCCTTGTACTTTCGATGAATAGGCTGGTGTTTGCTCAACCTGCCTGCTGCCTCCACGCCCGAGTTTGCATTTCATAACGGAGATTTTGTTTAAACTCTTGGTTTTCAAGAGGAAAAAGTGGCTGATGCCAATTAGGAGAGAGGAAAAATGGGGAAGATACGATTCTCCAAGGCTTGGTGACCCTCAGGACTGCGGCTGCTGCTCTTTTTTTGTAGGGAGCAGGAGTAGAAGAGGTGAGAAAAGTGTTATCTGTCTCTTCTTGAGATCCATTCAGTGTTTGCGCTGCAGAGGAGCAGGGCTGCCGAGCCCTCGCGGGCTATTTCTGCTCTTGGAAAAGGAGACGAGGGTGGAAGCAGTTCCTATGGGAACAGATAGGAGCTGCAAGGGCTTGAATTCTCAACTATAAGGGGGTTTGTCAAGAAAGGTGGGAAAATGATTTAATTTCTGGTTTGAGTGGGAAACCAATATTCCTTCTCTCTCCAACGGGCTCCCGACTGCGAGTTCTTCCTCTGCTGGAGAGGATTTTGTGCAGCATCTTCAAGGCTGCTTCACTGTTCCATGGGCGCAGAGTTAATTACGAGTTGGACAATGAGACAGACGAGTCCACCCTGCTGCTGTTTTAGCAGTTCAGAGCTTTTTTTTTTTTTTTTATCTGGGAAGGGGCAGCAAAAAGACCCCGTGTGGCTGGTGGATGAGAGCGCGAACCCATCTCTGTCCCGTGCAGCCACGATGCTCTTAGTAACGGGGTCGGAATGAGCGCTCCAGACTAAACCATTTCTAAATCTGCTTTCCCCACCTCGTTTAAAAGTAGATAAGATGCTCTGGGCAGGGACATCTAGTTTTGGTTTCCAGCCTCTCGTTGAAGCAGCTCCCAGCAGATGTAGGGCTTTGCCCAGTCCTGTCTAGCTCACCTATCTTCTCTTCCTGGAGGGATCAGCCAGTAGGTTCTTCTTCTTTAGAAAGGTTGGGTGGGGCGAGATCCACGCTGCGTCAAGGAAAACAGCTGCGCTAAAAGGAAAACTGAAAAGGAAAAATAGGAAGGACGCGGAGCTGTTGGAGTGAATCCAGAGGAAGCCACGGAGATGATCTGAGAGCTGGAGCACCTTCCCTACGAGGCTGAACAAACCCAACTCCCTCAGCCTGGAAGAAGAGAAGGCTGCGGGGAGACCTTAAAGCAGCTTCCAGGGCTGAAAGGGGCTCCGGGAAAGCTGGGAGGGGGCTCTGGATCAGGGAGGGCAGGGAGAGGCTGAAGGGAAGGGTTTGGAGCTGCAAGAGGGGAGATTGAGGTGATATCTTAGGAAGAAACTCTTCATGATGAGGGTGGGCAGGCCCTTGCCCGGGTTGTCCAAATCAGTAGTGGCTGCCCCATCCCTGGAGGGGTTCAAGGGCAGGTTGGATGGGGCTTGGAGCTCCTGATCCCGTGGGAGGTGTCCCTGCTGGTGTCAGGAGGTGGGACTGGGTGGGCTTTGAGGTCCCTTCCAACCCAAACCATTCTGTGATTTTGTGACCTAAGAGGCACCGAAGTCCTGGAGTTTGGTTGCTTTGTCTAAAAATTGAAATGGCAAGAAAGAACGGAGTTTGACTGATGGAGAGATCTGGGTTTCTACCGGGAAGTGTCTCATTTCCAGCTAAATTCCTTGGAAAGCAGGTACCTGCCTAGGGGCGGCGCCTTCCTGGCTCCGGCATGGGCATGTTTCTTAGTCACCAGCTGCAGGTTTTTATTAAGACATCCTGGTAGCTTTGTCAGTTTGATGTCAGGGAAAGAAAGGGGTTTGGTGTTAAAACAGACCTTGTCAGGTGTGTAGACCCCATAATTTCACACTTAGCTCGTGGAGACTCTCCCCGGTTCATATCCTGGGTCATCAGCTGCTACAAAGTCAACAGAATACGGGCTGCGAGCGAAGCTGAGCCTGTGGCTCAGTCCTGCTGATCTCGGGAGCACCAGGTGTGGAGTTTGAGACTGTCCAACGATGACTTTTTTTTTTTTTCGCTGGGGCAGCGGTGAAAAGAGGTGTTGAGGTCCTGCCTGGAGCTGTTGTGCCTGGTGGAGCTTCCAGGGTCACTTCTGCTGGGTTTCGATGAGGAAGCTCCTACCTGTGGGTTCCTGGCTTATGTTTTATTGTAAGGAGGAGGGCTCCCAGCTCTCCCCTGCCCTCAAAACCATCAGGAGCCCCCGATCCAGTAGGAGGTGTCCTTACCCATGGATGGTTAGAACTGGACAATCTTTATGGTCCCTTCCAACCCAAACCATTCTATAATTCTATGAAATAAGGGATTTTTCCCATTTTGCTGTGTTTTTCTCCTCGCTGGGTGCAGCATAGGGAGAGGAGGAGGGAGAGGGGGAAGAAGACACACGTAGGCTGCTGGTGTTGCAATTTCAAACCTACTCGTGGAAAGAGAGTGGGGTCATCCTTGTGCCTTTCGTATAATTGTCTCCTTTTCCAGAGTTCGATCTGGCAGCTGGAACACCTTTTAAAGTTTCAGCGGTGCCAGGAGACAGCGTTGAAGCAGCTGTGAATTATTCATAGCATCGTCCCACCCGTAGCCGTCTTCCCTTACTCCAGAGAGATCAATTCGATGGGTTGGTAGCGGTTGTTGAAGTGGACGCGCGTGCGTGCTCTTCTGCAGCATCCCGGCTGTGCCAAGTGCGGTGGAAAAAGGAAGAAGCTCGTGCACGTTCCTTTTTTCCAGTTCAAAGAATGCTTGAATTCATCATGGCTTGGGCTGCCGTTGCTCCAAAGTGGATGCTGTAAACTATCTCTGCTCCCTGGGTCTGGCTGCTCTGCTGTTTTTCCTCTTTGCCGTGAAAATACGATCATAAATGATCTGTGGAGGTCTCAGAAACGATCAAGTGGGTGTTGCGCGCCTCGAAATGAGCAGAAGGTCAGTTGGTGGTGTAATATTGGTGCTAATAGGTGTCATGGAGTGCAGGGATAGGACAAAGAGGAGCGGTTTGGAGCTGAAAGAGGGGAGATTGAGGTGATACCTTGGGAAGAAATTCTTCATGATGAGGGTGGAGAGGCCCAGGTTCCCAGAGCAGTGGTGGCTTCCCCATCCCTGGAGGGGTTCAAGGCCAGGTTGGATGGGGCTTGGAGCCCCTGATCCAGTGGGAGGTGCCCCTGCCCATGGCAGAGGTGGATCTGGATGGGTTTTGAGGTCCCTTTCAACCCAACGCCTGCCACGGTTCTATGTATAAATAAGAGTTCTTCCTGATGTTTGCATCCAGCGGTAACCTCATTGCTAACCTCTTCTGATAAAGAATTGTCCCCAGTGAAAACACGACTGTTGGACTCGATGACCCGGTGGGTCTCTTCCAACCTGGTCATTCTATGATTCATCAGACGCCTTTTGTCCAGCACCACTTGGCACGTGTCCCACTGCTCCACGTTTCAAGGAAGGAACGTGGCAACGTGAGTTGCCCGATGGACAATCGCAGAGGGAAAAGGCTGGAGAACGGTGAGAGCACCGTGCTTCCAGCTTTGGGTTTGGGCAAGAATTCAAGCCACCTGAGCAGGCTCTTCCCTAGCTTTTTTTTTGTCCTTGCAAAGTGTTTTACGGGGCTCAAACTGTGATTCGCAGATCAATTTGTTGATCCTGTGGGCTACACTTGGGGGCCTTCAGGGTCCACGCGGAGCTGAAGGTGAACAAAACGTTTCTGCGAGAATCCAGGTGTATTAATTCCTATAATTCCTTTCCCAAAGGGTGGGAATGTTGCCCCACATCACCCAGAATAGAACTATAGGGAATCTCAGCTGGAATGTTTGTGCCTGCGTTCAGAATTGAAATAATTGTGGGAAGAATTGGCGGGTGCGGGGGGAAAGTAGCACAGGATTATGATGCTGAGGAGCTCAGACCTGGGCTAAGCCTGTGGCTGCTTGATTATGCTTTAATCAGCTGGGTTAATTGCAGTATAATATCGCTCCGAGGCCTTTGAGCTGCAGTCGAGGATGAGGATCAGGAGGTGTAAACCGAGAAAAGATGAAATAAAGATCCGTTTGCAGGCTTTGAAAGTTCTCTGTAAATGAATTGCTTACCAAACCCCAGATCTTGTGCTCCTGGTCTCTTCCAAGGTAATTATAACGTTCTCACCAAGGGCTCGTTGGGGCATTATTCATTTCTGCAGCCCGACTGAAAAGCTTTCGATGAAAGGGCATTGCACGATTAATTGTAATATAATTAAAGGAGAGGGGGAAAAAGTCCGCACCTAGATAAATCCTGAAAAAGGCACTGCCACAAAGGCTATAAATTTAATTACAGGGATAATGATGCACTGCCTACAGCACAAGAGGGAAAAAGTGCTTTCTCTTGTAATAGCTTAAAACTAGGTCGGCTGGGAGCCAGTCACTTGTCCTGGAGTAGGTCTGAATAAACAGCTTTTTTCCTTATAATCCTGTTTGGATTATAAGTTCAAGTGTGAAGACTCAGTTAACATTTGCGATTCTTATCTGCTAGACTAGAGGAAAGGGGGCTTCTCATCTAGAAATCAAAGCATCCTTTGCCAAACAGCAGTGGGAGAGGTGATGCTTTCATAGAATCACAGAATCACCAGGTTGGAAGAGACCCACTGGATCATCGAGTCCAACCATTCCCATCAATCACTAACCCATGTCCCTCAGCACCTCGTCCACCCGTCCCTTAAACCCCTCCAGGGAAGGGGACTCAACCCCCTCCCTGGGCAGCCTCTGACACTGACCAATCACCCTTGCCAGGAAAAATTTCTTCCTGCTGTCCATCCTGAGCCTCCCCCGGTGGAGCTTGAGGCCATTCCCTCTCGTCCTGTCCCTTGGGAGAAGAGCCCAGCTCCCTCCTCTCCACAACCTCCTCTCAGGGAGTTGCAGAGAGCAATGAGCTCTCCCCTCAGCCTCCTCTTCTCCAGGCTGAACCCCCCCAGCTCTCTCAGCCGCTCCTCTTCTTCTCCAGCCCCTTCCCCAGCTCCGCTCTCTTCTCTGCACTCGCTCCAGAGCCTCAGCATCCTTCTTGTGCTGAGGGGCCCAGAACTGACCCCAGGATTCGGGGAGCGGTCTCCCCAGGGCCCAGTCCAGAGGGAGAAGAACCTCCCTGGCCCTGCTGGCCACGCCGGGTCTGATCCAAGCCAAGATGCTCTTGGCCTTCTTGGCCCCCTGGGCCCCTGCTGGCTCCTGTTCAACCAACCCCCCCAGGTCCTTCTCCTCCAGGCAGTTTCCAGCCAGGCTTCTCCTAGGCTGGAGCTGCTCAGGGTTGTTGTGCCCCAAGTGCAGGACGCGGCATTTGGCCTCGTTAACCCTCCTGCCGTTGGTCTCAGTCCATGGATCCAGCCTGGTCAGATCCCTTTGGAGCCTCCCGACTCTCCAGCAGATCCAGCTCCCACCCAGCTCAGTGTCATCCCCAATCTTGCTGGGAGCCAGTCGTGGTTGGGACGCTCTGGATAAGATTTGGGGTCAAATTTTGCTCTTCATCTTTCTCACTGATGGAAAAAATGAAATCGCTTTCCTTTGTGTTATCGAACCCGCTACGTTGTTGATGTCTTAATCTTCCAACAGGAGTTAGTTGCAAGGAGAGAGAGAGAGAGAGAGAGAGAGGTTTGAACTGGGCGCTGGCTTTAGTCCAGGCCATTCAGCAGCCGAGTCCCAGAGGATTCACCCTCACAGCGCTCGTCCTTGTACCTGGGAGCCGATAACAAGGCTGTGAGGATGACCCTGCTGATTTCTCCAGGAAAGGTGACGGTTTTCTTGTTCGATTCTGACCAGCCTGGACTTCAGGGATGAGTTTCGGAGGAGCCCATTATGCCAGGCTGCCTTCTTTATGAAAAGAAGCACAACCAAGTCACCTTGGATGCTTTTTTATTCTGGAGGGTCTGCAGCTGGGTACCAGGTGAGGTTTTTTCTGGTAAGCCTCTCCATGTGTTACGTGCTCTCAGGTAACGCGACCAGTCCTGTTTCTCTTTCCTCTACGCCTCCCTGGCACCAAATTGATGTCATTTAGACAGAGCTTGTACTTGATTTTTGTCCTCTTCAGCAAAAAGAAGAGGCTTCGCTCCTTTCACAGTCTCTCTTTTGCGATCTCTGCTCTGAATTTTAGTAACCATGGTTTTGATTTATGTTCTGAACGATCTCCTGCTGCTTTTTCGTGCCTCCTACCACAGTCCTTGCAGGCTTCGCCGCCGCAGTTGGACTCCTGTGTGTGGATAGCCCGTGTTCCCTGCACTCGGTCAGCTCGGAGAAGGATCCTTCCTGATATTCTTTCAGTCTAACCGGTTGTTACTCCCAGAAACAGGCATTTCCAATCCGTGCTTCGTGTCTGCACAGCTGCTGGAAGGCGAGGAACGCTTTTTCCGGGCGTTTTCTGCTGCTGCAGCTCTCCCCTTGTGACGTGGGAGCTCTGCTTCTGCCTCACCTCCTTTCCCCTCGCTCCTCTCCATCCTTGCTGAGCTCGTTCTGGGTTCCGGAGCTGGAGGGCTGAGAGGGCGGCGATGCTGCCCTTGGATTTCCCAGCTCCTACCGACGCGTGCTCAGCGGCTTCTCTAGCAGCTGCTGACGAGAGCAAGCTAGGAGGGGATGATGGCAAAAAGGGAGAGACACAGGCTGAGAGTTGGGGTTGGGCAGCCTGGAGAAGAGAAGGCTGCAGGGAGACCTTAGAGCAGCTCCCAGGACTGGAAGGGGCTCCAGGAAAGCTGGGGAAGGGCTCGGGATCAGGAACGGGACAAAGGGGGCAGCTTTCAGCTGAAAGAGGGGAGTTTGAGATAAGATCTTAAGAAGAAATTCTTCCTGATGAGGGTGGGGAGGCCCTGGGCCAGGTTGCCCAGAGCAGGGGTGGCTGCCCCATCCCTGGAGGGGTTCAAGGCCAGGTTGGATGGGGCTTGGAGCCCCTGATCCAGCAGGAGGTTGGAACTGGATGGGCTTTGAGGTCCCTTCCAACCCAACCCAACCCTTTCCATAACCCTAAAAATATGACATGAAAACATCAAGGCAGTGCTTGGGACAAGGTAGAAACACTTTGCTTAGGTTGAGGTCTTGCACACGTGTCCATCAGCTCCACATCCATGTGTTTATATGAAGGAGGACGCAGTGATCCCCCCAGTCTGCTTCTGGAGCCCCCTCAGCTCACCTCCTTTCAGCACCAGAATAACAGAATGAGCAGTAAAGGGCTTGGTTTGTGATGTTGCTGTTAGAGGCTCAAGGAAAGTCATCTGGAAAGCATCCTGCAAGCAGGATTTTGGGAGAGCTCTGAGGCAGAAGAGAAAGGGAGAGATGGAGACACTTGGAAAAAGTGGGGGGATGTACTAATTTAGGAGATAAATGCTAATTTAGAGAAAAGTGGCTTGGGTGTGCTGGGAGGAGGAGATCCCGGCTGGAGGCAGCGACGGGGCTGTGCTGCCTGTAGGTCGGGGCTGCTCAGACGTGGGGAGCAGAAGATGAGGTGGGAATTCACTGTTCCAACTCCAGGGTCTGTAGCGCTGAACCCACCGAGAGAAACAAGCAGGGGCAACGGTTTTAAGCTGAAAGAGGGGAGATGGAGATGAGATCTTGGGGAGAAATGTTTTGCTGGGAGGTTGGGGAGGCCCTGGCCCAGGGTGCCCAGAGCAGGGGTGGCTGCCCCATCCCTGGGGGGGTTCAAGGCCAGGTTGGGTGGGGCTGGGAGCCCCTGAGCCAGCAGGAGGTTGGAACTGGATGGGCTTTGAGGTCCCTTTCAACCCAGCCCATTCCATAACACTAAAAATATGACCATGAAAACATCAAGTCGGTGCTTGGGAGAGGGTAGAAACACTTTGTTTAGGTTGAGGTCCGGCACAATTGTCCATCAGCTCCACATGGAGCATGTGCCCCATACCTGGGGGGGTTCCAGGTTGTTTAAGCTCCAGGACAGGGAAAACATTGGAGTAAATAGAGATAAGAGAATTTGCAGGACCTTTGTAGCTGGAAAACCAGAGCGCTACAGAACTTCAGTAGGAGATCCTGGCTGGAAACTGCCTGGAGGAGAAGGACCTGGGGGGGTTGGTTGAACAGGAGCCAGCAGGGGCCCAGGGGGCCAAGGGCATCTTGGCTTGGAGCAGCCACGGCGTGGCCAGCAGGGCCAGGGAGGTTCTTCTCCCTCTGGACTGGGCCCTGGGGAGACCGCTCCTCGAATCCTGGGGTCAGTTCTGGGCCCCTCAGCACAAGAAGGATGTTGAGGCTCTGGAGCGAGAGCAGAGAAGAGAGCGGAGCTGGGGAAGGGGCTGGAGAAGAAGAGGAGCGGCTGAGAGAGCTGGGGGGGTTCAGCCTGGAGAAGAGGAGGCTGAGGGGAGAGCTCATTGCTCTCTGCAACTCCCTGAGAGGAGGTTGTGGAGAGGAGGGAGCTGGGCTCTTCTCCCAAGGGACAGGGGACAGGACGAGAGGGAATGGCCTCAAGCTCCTCCAGGGGAGGCTCAGGATGGACAGCAGAAGAAAATTTTCCTGGAAAGGGTGATCGGTCAGTGTCAGAGGCTGCCCAGGGAGGGGGTTGAGTCCCCTTGCCTGGAGGGGTTTAAGGGACGGGTGGACGAGGTGCTGAGGGACATGGGTTGGTGATTGATGGGGATGGTTGGACTCGATGATCCGATGGGTCTCTTCCAACCTGGTGATTCTCTGATCTTCTAAAATGGAGTGGCCTAATTAAACAGTTCCTGAGCCAGAACTGGGATTCTCTGCTCCTCCAGGGTTCACCCTGGGGGCAGTCGTGCTGGTGAGGGGTGGCTTGAGGTGCAAGCACCGGAGCCTCCAGGCGAGACGCAGCCACTGAGGGCCTGGGGGATGCGTCGCTGAGCTCCGCATGCAGCTGACACGGCGAGTGTGTGTGCAGAAGGTGCTCGCGTGGGCGTTGCGGAGGAGGGATGTGTGTGCTGGTGTGGAGAAGTGTAGCTAATGGAGGCTCTGTCTGAAAAGAAGGGCTTTTTAGCTCTGGGTTATGGAATTATATATATATATATATATATACGAGGTTTAAATATGACACAAGATCAGAGAAACCTTGATTCATCCTTGCTTGCATAAGCAAAATGAAAATAGGATTCCTGCCTCCCGTGAGACGCATCCAAAGCCGAGATTCACGAAGAGTCTCGCTGCTTCGGCTTTGCAGGATTCAGCCTGGGAGTTTGGTTTGATCTTGCTGTGTCGCTAGGAAAGCGCTGGCCGGGCTTGAGTTTCGAGGAAGAGGTTCGGTTGCTGGTCCTGGTTGTCAGCGGTGGGTAGAGGTGTGGGACCTGGCTCGTTGTTTGCTGTGTTGCGCCTCTTCGCGCGTGTGGTTACAGCATCTTTATCCGAAGAAGGGAGAAGGAAAGCAGAGGAAAACTGCCTGGGGTTGCTGTCGACTAGCTCTGAATTTGAGCCTTAATTTCCTAAACCGAGAGGGAGTTTGAGCTGCGTGCACCGAGCAGTTGGTGACTTCACCTCTTGCAGGCACGTTCTTCCTCGGGGATCTCCAGCTTCCTAGCGGAGAAGCCTTTGGGGCTGGAGAACAGCTGGCAGGAGGAGCTCTGCTTGGTTTAAGGGCATCCAAACACAGAGTCACAGAATAACCAGGTTGGAAGAGACCCACCGGCTCGTCGAGTCCAACCATTCCCACCAATCCCTAAATCATGCCCCTAAGTATCTCATCCACCCTCACCTTAAACACCTCCAGGGACGGTGGCTCAACCACCTCCCTCGGCAGCCTGTTCCAAACGCAGGGAAATAAACGGAGAGCTGCAAAGGGAAGAAGCCACAAGGGAAGCCACGAGGATCGTGGAGAATGTAAAAGAAAAGGGAGTAAGAGAACGACCGAGCAACGCAGGAGCGGGTTGCAAGAGGAGAGAGAAGACGCATAAAATCTAAAGAATTGGGTGAAGAGACCTTCTTTGCCTCGGTCTTTAATTGTAAAGGAAGTTGTTCCCTCTCTGTACAAACCCAGGAGCTAGAGGAGCAACATGACGTTGATTCACCTTCCCTGGAGGGGTTTAAGGGACAGGTGGACGAGGTGCTAAGGGGCATGTTTTTAGTGTTTGATAGGAATGGTTGGACTCAATGATCCGGTGGGTCTCTTCCAGCCTGGTTATTCTGTGAAGAGCTTTTGGAAAGCAGCGTCCGCGTGTGAGAACAGGACCTCTCGGAACGCGGGACGGTGCCGTTATGTGCAGGGCTGGGAGAGAAGCTGTTGGTGGAAGGAGGTCACTCTTCAAGCTCGCGCGTGCGCTGAGCGGCTCGGGCTTCCGAGGGGCTGCGAGGTGGCTGGGATTGGGTTCCTGGCGTGCTGAGGGGGGGTTATTTATAGCAGCAACCACTGAGGCAGGAAAAAGTTTGCTCAAGCTGTCATTTGTGCGAGCCGGAGTCAAGCTTCTCCTTCCCTCCTGCTTTCTTCGGCTTCTCACTGTAATTAGCAGGCTTTGCAGCAGCCGGGTCAGAGCCGGCAGCTTTCTTTAGAAGCCTCCCTTCTCCAGGCAGGAATAAGGAAAGCTTTTTTTTTTTTTTTTTCTTTCTTCTGGGAATACTCAGCCTGGTCGTTTGTTTTATTTCAAGGGCTGTTCTCGCGCGCTGAGGTGGAAGCCACGAGATGGGAGGGGCAGAACCCAAGTCGCAACGGCGGCGGCTGAGAATTCAGGCTTTAAATTGTCCCCTTTGAGCTGAGGAGAGACAGAAGAACCTCTTTGAGAGTCTAATCTGTACCGATTGGAGCTGGAAAAATGCCTATTAGTCAATACAAAGGCGTTTTGCTTTGGTTTCCCTTGAAAGCTTTGCCTTTAAAAACTGCAGAGCTTCCTCGGGAGCACCCGGAGTGACGGATCGAGAGCAGCGGAGCGTCAGGATACGGCTCCCGGCGACTGAAATCCGTGTTTCTCTGACGGACGGTGGCAGCGCTTCGTTGTTGGGTGCTCTAAGACCTCTCAGTGCATGCATGTAAGTGATATTATCCGAGTCGAGGTCGCCTCCAAGCCCAAATTTGCAATTTTCTGCTACAGTAGTTGAGTAATTTAGCCGAGCGATGTGTTTACGCTACGTCGAAGGTGATCGCTGCTGCGAAGGGTGGTAAAAATGCCTTCCTGTGCCCGAGTGACACGCAACGCCCTTTGCCAGAGAGAGCTCGTTACTGAGGTGTTTGATCTTTGCTTCGTTAACGCCCCGGGGTAAACATTCAAGTGCAAGGGGATCTGCTCTGTGATCCGGGCACGTGGTCTGGACTCGTGCCCTCCTCGGGAAAGCAGCCGCCCTCTGGATGTCAGGAGGTTGTTGGGCTTCACGTGATCTTGTTGGAAAACGTGGATTTGAGGGGGTTTTTTTTGACTTCTGTGAAGGTGGAATTACACCAAGGAGGGGGAACGATCCCCGTTTAGAGATGAGTTTCTAAAAGTGATGCCATAAATATCACTTGAGGTTCCCTGGAGGGGTTTAAGGGACGGGTGGACGAGGTGCTGAGGGACATGGTTTAATGTTTGATGGGAATGGGTGGACTCGATGATCCTGTGGGTCTTTTCCAACCTGGTGATTCTGTGATTCTGTTTTCTTAAATGTGCTTGCGAGAATAATTGCTGCTCCTTCCAGTCTTATCCTGATGTTGGATCCGTTTTCAGTGAAATCCCTAAGGAATCTGGAGCTGGGGGCAAGAAATAGAAGAGATGCTGCTTAGTGAGGTGCAAGGATGATGGTCTTTTGAGGAATAAGCTGTTGGAAAGTGGGAAGGTTGAGGTGGACGTGCATTTGTAGTGAAATACAGGTAGAATATTTTCTTCTGCGATTCCCCCTATGGAATCACAGAATCGCTTGGAAAAGACTTTTGAGATCATCGAGTCCAACCGTACCTGTCCGCTCCTAAACCAGATCCCTGAGCACCTGATCTAATGAGATGGGCTCCTGGATACTGGGGTGGTGGCTGGTTGCTGGGGGTTTCATCTGAACGTTGGAGGAAGAAGAGAGATCGGGGATTGCAGGGGACCGGCAGGAGAGGTTGGACTTCTAGGACTTCATGGTTTCAAGTGACCTGTTTGAAGATGGTTGTGAAATGGGTTAAGCGCGTTCACGGGGCTGGTTGCGCGAACGGAGAGGTGATGGGAAGACATTTAGGAGAAGGTGTATTTGTTGTGAGTTGTGAGAAACAGTCCTTGGTGGTAAATGACGTGGAAAAGCAGCGAGAACTTCACTGTTCAGCCTGGAGAAGAGATCTCTAAGGTCTGAACAACCCCAACTCTCTCAGCCTGGCCTGGGATGGGAGGTGCTCCAGCCCCCCGATCATCTCCGTGGCCTCCTCTGGACTCGCTCCAACAGTTCCGTGTCTTTCTTATGTTGGGGATCCAGGAGCAGAGAGACAGAATCCCCTCCCTTGCCCTGCTGGCCACGTTTCTTTGGATGCATCCTAGGATACGGGTGGTTTCTGGACTGTGAGCGCGCGTTGCCGGCTCCTGCTGGCCTTCTCATCCCCCCCAGATCTTCTCGGGGATGCTCATGGAAGAAACCACTGCAGAGCGATTCTCTTTGCTCCACATCCCGGGGCTGCCTCTCAGATGCTTCTGCTCGCCGACACGTTTTTTTTTTTTTTTGGGGAGGGGAGCCGGGAAAGATTGCCAAGGAACGGCGTTGACCGCACAGTTTTCCCGAGTTTGGCAACCGAGCGTGTGTTCTCCCACTTCTTTCGCTCTTCTCGTATTGGCAGCGGTGGTCGCTCAGCTCCTGTAGAGTGACTGGTGGCTTTCCCTCTCTGTGACTCATCCTCTAGGGAATTCCTGAAGCAGTGAGTCAAGTTATTGGGAAAACTGTTTGCCCACTAGCGTAAACTAGGAAGCCAGGGAGCCTGTGATGGGAGAGACAAGGATTTTTCAGTGTATCTTGCGTTGTCCTCGTTCTTCTTCAAGGCAAGTCGCTTCCGGAGTAGCTGTAGCGACGATATGATGCTGAATAGATTATTTTTCGCCTTGAAATATGCTCCTCCTGATTTTTATTTCTCCTTTTATTTTCAGGTGGCTGGCCCGATAAGCGTTCCAGGGTGGAGTAAACCGGATAGAATTGAATTTGCCAGTATTGTAGTGCAAACCGGCTCACCCAAAGAAATGAGGCTGTTGGATCGGCACCGCTCAGCGACGAGGTCTGAAACACGCCTTTGGTAAATACCATCCACCACCTCCTTCTGCCCTCGTTGACTTTATCCAGTCCTTAATCTGTGCCTCCAGGGAAGCTGGGGAGGGGTTCTGGATCAGGGAGGGCAGGGACAGGATGAGGGGAAGGGTTTGGAGATGAAGGAGGGGAGATGGAGATGAGATCTTGGGGAGAAATATTCTCCTGCGAGGGTGGGGAGGTCCTGGCCCAGGTTGCCCAGAGCAGGGGTGGCTGCTCCATCCCTGGAGGGGTTCAAGGCCAGGTTGGATGGGGCTTGGAGCCCCTGATCCAGTGGGAAGTGTTGGAACTGGCTGGGCCTTGAGGTCCCTTCTATCCAAACCGGTCCATGATTCTCACCACAAGAAGGATGTTGAGGCTCTGGAGCGAGTGCAGAGAAGAGAGCGGAGCTGGGGAAGGGGCTGGAGAAGAAGAGGAGCGGCTGAGAGAGCTGGGGGGGTTCAGCCTGGAGAAGAGGAGGCTGAGGGAAGAGCTCATTGCTCTCTGCAACTCCCTGAGAGGAGGTTGTGGAGAGGAGGGAGCTGGGCTCTTCTCCCAAGGGACAGGGGACAGGACGAGAGGGAATGGCCTCAAGCTCCACCAGGGAAGGCTCAGGATGGACAGCAGGAAAAAATATTTCCCGGAAAGGGTGATTGGTCAGTGTCAGAGGCTGCCCAGGGAGGGGGTTGAGTCCCCTTCCCTGGAGGGGTTTAAGGGACGAGTGGACGAGGTGCTGAGGGACGTGGGTTAGTGATTGATGGGGATGGTTGGACTGGATGATCCGGTGGGTCTTTTCCAACCTGGTGATTCTATGAAATCCACTTTCTTCTGGGCTTCCTGTAGCCCTGGGCGGTGAAGATGAAGATCTGATTGCTGGGCTTGGAACAATTATTCTTTGGAGGTGGATCATACTGACGAACTTTGAGGTCCCTTCCAAACCCAACCCATTCCATGACTGAGGTTGCCCAATTTCATCCTGCCCTCATCAGTTTAACTACAAACAAGTTAATGGCTGTGTGGTTTACAACCATGAATTAACAAATTTTGAATGGGATATTGCAGTAAAAACAAAGAACTTTAATCCCTAATAATCGTGTCCGGGGAAAATTAATGGTTGTACCTCTTACGTGAGCATGGTTTGGCTCAGACTGTGCGTGTTGCCTTCTGCTGTGAGCCAGATTCAAGGTGCCCGGCTGCTCCTTGGCTGCACCTTGCTCGTGGGGTGCTCGCTGTGTCTCCACGCTCGCCTCAACTCATCCCAATATTCTCTTTCTACATCTTTTTCCGTGCCCCGTTCAAGCCGCGCCTCTCTCGTTGCATTAGCAGATTTTATTACCCTGTAGAACACTAAGTTCTATTTAAAATACAGAATTAGTTTCACTTTTTAATACATTTTTTTTCCCCCTAGCAACTTGGACATTATTTTTGCTCGAGCTCGGAGTCGTTAGAGAGCTCAGATTGTGGGCTTCGCCGGCACAAAATGTAGGTGGTTGCGGAGATGTCGGCATCGATACAACGATTGGGTGTTGTTTTTAACTAAATTAGTGTCAGCAGGCTGGGGATTGTGCTCCTTCCTCACTCCAAGCTTTTCAGGAGTGGCTCGTTTTATGGGTTGGCTTCTCCGTCGACTTCTATTTCTTGACCAGTTACTCATCGAGGCTTTGAATTTTCTGGAGCCAGGCAGGTACAAAGCTTGGAGTTCAACTGCTCTCCTGCTGAGGTCAAGTGCTGGTCACCTTGGTGCTGTGGGGTGAGGCTCTTTTCAGCTCTCTCAACATTTTTCTTCCTCTAATTCGAGTGTCTCACGGTGATCCCTGACTTTATGGGCTGAGATGAAAGTGCTTTTCAGAAGTGTTCATCCCTACAAACGTCTTCCTTGTTTGCTCACGGGTGAATCCTGGACTGTGGGGTGTCCCAGGTGGGAAAAAAAAAAAAAGAAAAAAAAAGAGGAGACTTCAGATCTTGCTAGTTCGGGGTTTATTTTCTTTATTTACAGACACGTCTTGCAGGCAAATGCGCCGATGAAGTGGAAATGGGTGTTTTGCTCATGGGAGGTGCTGAGGGCTGACAGGGCAGTGGTTCTGGGCTCGAATGTTGTGAAAAAGGATGATGTGGGGATGGCAGAGGAGCCTGGGGACCATCCTCTGGTGGAAATCCTCGTCTCATCGCTTTGTAGGACTGCGATCCCCACGAAACCGGGCTCTGGACCGGGGCCAGTGGCTTTGAGGAGTTGCGTTTCCATCCCTTTAATTCCGTGGATCCTTTATCCTCCTTTTAACTGGCGCTTGTGACATCGTGCACGGCCGCGGTTTGGTGTCATTCGACTCTGCTCAGGATCTTTCCGTGCTCTTGCGCCGAAAACAATGAGATCTGCGAGGTGGTTTCTCTTTGCTGAGCTCAACGCTGTTGTTGTGTCTCTGTAATAAAAGAGAATCGTACAGAAAACGTATTCAGCTTTGCAAAGAACAGCTTCACTTCTGCAGGCAGCAGGGGTGGGGCTGGCCAGGCCTCCAAAAGCACGTGAGGAACTGTCGTGGGCTGCAGAGGAGGGTTGGGGTTGTTCAGCGTGGAGAAGAGAAGGCTGTGGAGAGACCTTAGAGCAGCTTCCAGGGCTGAAAGGGGCTCCAGGAAAGCCAGGGAGGGGCTCTGGGTCAGGGAGGGCAGGGATGGGGTGAGAGGAACCGTTTGGAGCTGAAAGAGGGGAGATGGAGATGAGATATTGCGAAGAGATGTTTTCCTGTGAGGATGGGGAAGCCCTGGTTGCCCAGAGCAGGGGTGGCTGCCCCATCGCTGGAGGGGTTCAAGGCCAGGTTGGATGGGGCTTGGAGCCCCAGATCCAGTGGGAGAATGAAAGCCCATCCAGTTCCACCTCCATCACAGGATGATTTGGGTTGGAAGGGACCTGAAAGCCCATCCAGCCCATCATGGGCAGGGACACCTCCTGCTGGATCAGGTCGCTCCAGGCCCCGTCCAACGTGGCCTTGAACTTCTCCAGGGTTGGGGCAGCCAGCACTGCTCCGGGCAACCGTTCCACCCTCACCGGGAAACATTTCTCCGCAAGATCTCATCTCCATCTCCCCTCTTCCAGCTCCAAACCCTTCCCTTTCGCATATTCTTGCTCTCCCTCGTGAGGCACCGTTGCTCGTCAGTGTTGGACCCTTTGTGGCGTGGCGTGCGTTGTTCTACGGGAAGACGACCCCTTTGGAGTGAATAGCGAGTGTGATTCTCAATCTTCTGCGTTACGAGTAAGGATTTAGAGCTAAGGGATTTTTTTCTCATGAGAGAAGAGGGAGCGTTTAAGAAAAACTGAGAAGGGGCTTTTGAAATTCGAGGGTATAAGTTGTAAGGCTGCGAGGCTCAAGAAGGCACCAGGGAGGAGATGCTGTCTGTGTTTGAAGATTTTTTGGACTCATGAGAGCTGTTTTTCACACAAGGTGAGAGGCGTTTGGAGTAAGGGATAGAGGGGATGGATTTAAGCAAGGAGCACATGCACGTAGGAGATACCTCAGTGTGCTGCCTGGGGGAAAGGGGCTTGGTGAAGAAATGTTAGGAAGGGATGAGTTGACGGAGGGTCAAGAGGCCAGGCTGTTTCTGTTCCCACCAGTGTATCCATGAGGCTGTCACCGCTGCGCTTCCAACGGGCTGTTGTTAAAGTGGGGCCAGTTCCAAGTGGTGCCCCCAGGGCTCAGCGCTGGGTCCAGCCCAGTTCAAGGTCTTCATCAAGGAACTGGATGAAGGCATCAAGTGCACCCTGAGCAAGTTTGGAGATGACACTGAGCTGGGTGGGAGCTGGATCTGCTGGAGGGTCGGGAGGCTCCAAAGGGATCTGAACAGGCTGGATCCATGGGCTGAGACCAACGGCAGGAGGGTTAACGAGGCCAAATGCCGCGTCCTGCACTTGGGGCACAACAACCCTGAGCAGCTCCAGCCTAGGAGAAGCCTGGCTGGAAACTGCCTGGAGGAGAAGGACCTGGGGGTGTTGGTTGAACAGGAGCCAGCAGGGGCCCAGGGGGCCAAGAAGGCCAAGGGCATCTTGGCTTGGATCAGACACGGCGTGGCCAGCAGGGCCAGGGAGGTTCTTCTCCCTCTGGACTGGGCCCTGGGGAGGCCGCTCCCCGAATCCTGGGGTCAGTTCTGGGCCCCTCAGCACAAGAAGGATGTTGAGGCTCTGGAGCGAGTGCAGAGAAGAGAGCGGAGCTGGGGAAGGGGCTGGAGAAGAAGAGGAGCGGCTGAGAGAGCTGGGGGGGTTCAGCCTGGAGAAGAGGAGGCTGAGGGGAGAGCTCATTGCTCTCTGCAACTCCCTGAGAGGAGGTTGTGGAGAGAAGGGAGCTGGGCTCTTCTCCCAAGGGACAGGGGACAGGACGAGAGGGAATGGCCTCAAGCTCCATCTGGGAGGCTCAGGATGGACAGCAGGAAAAACTTTTCCTGGCAAGGGTGACTGGTCAGTGTCAGAGGCTGCCCAGGGAGGGGGTTGAGTCCCCTTCCCTGGAGGGGTTTGAGGGACGGGTGGACGAGGTGTTGAGGGACATGGGTTAGTGATTGATGGGAACGGTTGGACTCGATGATCCGGTGGGTCTCTTCCAACCTGGTGGTTCTATGATTCTATTTATTCCAGCCTTTAGGATTTCAGCTGGTGGGACGTACAGGTAACTTCTCATCCCCTGGGTTTTGAAGGTCAGTTTCTACTCCAAGATATATTTTGGGTATTGGTGTCAGTGGGCAGCGTTGCAGCTCCAGAGCCAACCTAATCCCATTAGTTCTGTAACGATGACCTTGTAGCGAGATGATTGTGGGGCCGAGCCCTTCTCCTGGGGGAGATGCATCCAAAATGGGCCAAGCCACAAGAGAATTTGAACCTTTCCTTTCTCAGACCTGATGGTTCAGTCTCTCGGCTCCGGCACGGACTCATTTTATCTCCTTCTGCTTGAAAAATGGGAGACTACAAAGGAGAATCTGAAAAGATGGGGGGAAATTGGTGTTCTCAGATTAAAGACCCCGTTCCCTCCCTGTGCCGTGACCTGGTTGTAAATGGAGATGCTCAAGGCCAGGTTGGATGGGGCTTGGAGCCCCTGATCCAGTGGGAGGTGTCCCTGCCCATGCTGGGCTGGATGGGCTTTCAGGTCCCTTCCAACCCAAACCATCCTGTGATTCTATAAATACCGCTCGTAGATCTTATTTAGTATTATTTAAAGTACAGATCTGTTCTCTTAATCATATTCAGTCACGGAAGAAGGCTCCTCACAACCTTCTGGCAGCTGCTGTACCATCTCCCTTGCCCAGGGAAGGAGCTTTCCCTGCAGTTCCTGCAGGCATCACGTGCAACGGGTATCTCCTGCTGCTTTTTAAAAGGCATCTTGGAAGCTCTCATGTTCCTTTGGGGCTGGGTCATTTGTCTCCACCTTGGAGCCCCTGATCCAGAGGGAGGTGACCCTGCCCATAGCAGGGGGTGGAACGGGATGGGCGTTGAGATCCCTTCCATCCCAAACCGTTCCATAATTCTATGAACAGTTCCCACGTTGTGAGGAACCAAGCTCAGAAACAGAAAAAGCTCAGTTTAAGTCCCTTAGAGATAGCTGGATGAGCATTGATGAAGTTTGATATGGGAGTTTTGCTAGGCAGGGACAGGAGTTGGACTCGATGGTCCTTGTGGGTCCCTTCTCACTCAGGGCACTGTATGGTTCTATGAACCTATGATCCAAGTTCTAATTGATGAGAGCAATCAAGCTCAGTAAAGGCTTATAGAAACCCATGATTAATGGATTAGGAGGTTTCTGTCAGCTGGAGGGGTCACATCCCAACCTGGAGTGGAAAGCCCATTTCCCATGTGGAACGTCCTTATGAGGAAAGCAAGGATGTGGGATCCAGGTAGGGGTGACCTGGTGGGGCTGGAACCCTGTGTGTCAAGAGCTATGCCAGGGGAATGGATTGTATTTGATGAACCAGCAGATGTTTCAGGGGCAGGAGCTGTGTGGTTAAGCGAGCCGAATGTCATTTTTGGTCACCCAGATTTGACAAACATGGTTATCTTAAAATGATGCCGCTTTTTCAGTTTGCTTCAGTGTAAAACCGCTTTGGCAAGAAGTCCAGAGAGCTTCGGGAGCTCTAAGAAATAACTTCAGAAAGAGGAAACACAGGTAGAGCAGCAGGGGACACGACACGGTTCTGGCAGCAATCGGAGGTGAAGAAGGTTGTGCAGCATGGTGAGAAGGCAGAGAATCATAGAATCACCAGGTTGGAAGAGACCCACCGGATCATGGAGTCCAACCATTCCCATCAATCACTAACCCAGGTCCCTCAGCACCTCGTCCACCCATCCCTTAAACCCCTCCAGGGAAGGGGACTCGACCCCCTCCCTGGGCAGCCTCTGACCCTTTCGGGGAAATATTTTTTCCTGCTGTCCATCCTGAGCCTCCCCTGGTGGAGCTTGAGGCCATTCCCTCTCGTCCTGTCCCCTGTCCCTTGGGAGAAGAGCCCAGCTCCCTCCTCTCCACAACCTCCTCTCAGGGAGTTGCAGAGAGCAATGAGCTCTCCCCTCAGCCTCCTCTTCTCCAGGCTGAACCCCTCCAGCTCTCTCAGCCGCTCCTCTTCTTCTCCAGCCCCTTCCCCAGCTCCGCTCTCTTCTCTGCACTCGCTCCAGAGCCTCAACATCCTTCTTGTGATGAGGGGCCCAGAACTGACCCCAGGATTCGGGGAGCGGCCTCCCCAGGGCCCAGTCCAGAGGGACAGTTCCAGAGGACCAAACCAGATGGAGTTGATCTGGGATGCTGAAACGCTGTCCTTTGCCTGCCTGGGCTGCTCAGTGACTCTCAGATCTTACTTTGGAGGTGTCCCTCTTCTCCTCTTGGGCCTTTGCAGACAGGCTGCTGTGCCCTCAGGACAATTATCATAGAATCATAGAATCATAGAATGACCAGGTTGGAAGAGACCCACCGGATCATCGAGTCCAACCATTCCTATCAAACACTAACCCAAGCCCCTTAGCACCTCGTCCACCCGTCCCTTAAACCCCTCCAGGGAAGGTGAATCAACCACCTCCCTGGGCAGCCTGTTCCAGTACCCAATGACCCTTTCTGTGAAAAATTTGTTACGGACACAAGCCTAGGTTTAACCTCTCCTGAACGAGGAGTTTTTCCTGCATCTGCATCAGCAGTACAATCAAGTTTCTGCAAATGATCCAGATATTGACTAATGGGATGTGCTGAGATTACAGCAGAGAACAAGTTTTCCCCACAGTCCAAAATATTTCTTTGTTATGTTGAATTTCTTAGTTCTTGATCTAACTAATTTTATGACAAGAGAAGGATTGCACTCCAGGTGTGCAAGCAGGGTGACCTGGTGGTGTTGTCTAGGGAAAAAAAAAGGAACACTGATACACCCGTAAGCGTCTCTGAGAGTGCAGGGAAGCGGAGGAACCAAGAACCACTAGACAAATGCTGCTGCTTGAGCTGCCGTGGGACAAAGCTGCTTTTGTTTCAGTTTTCCACATGGATTCCCCTCAGCAGCAGCTCTTGTAGAGGATCCGTTTGAGCTGGCAGGCCTGGGCGATGACTTCTCAGCGGGTCGGGGCTGGGATGTTCCATGGGAACGTGGTGGCATTTCATCCAGTATAGGAGCATCATCCGGCCAGTGCACGGTGCTGGATCTCTGTGGAACAGCAATGGGCTTTGTCCTCTAGTGACTCCTGCAACCACCTCCAGCTCCAAGACCTGGAGGAGGGGAGATTGAGATGAGATCTTGGGGAGAAATGTTCTCCTGTGAGGCTGGGGAGGCCCTGGCCCAGGTTGCCCAGAGCTGTGGTGGCTGCCCCATCCCTGGAGGGGCTCAAGACCAGGCTGGATGGGGCTTGGAACCCCTAATCCCGTGGGAGGTGTCCCTGCCCATGGCAGGGAGTGGAACGGGATGGGCTTTGAGATCCCTTCCAGCCCGAACCATTTTATGATTCCATGAAATCCCCTTTCCTTTGGGCTTCTTGTAGCCCTGAGCGGCGAAGACGAAGATGTGGTTGCTGGGCGGTTGTTATTTTGAGGCAGATCACACTGTAGGACTCTGGAGTTGAGGCAGAACTTGAGGAGATGGAGCTGAAAGAGGGTGCTGAGAGATGGGAAATGCGGGCGAGACGGGATTGCTTTGTGATACCTGCACTGTGTGAAGTTCCGGGCAGGTCATTAATGACCTTTAAGGTCCCTTTCGACCCGAACCATTTGTTGAAAGCGGGTGACGAGTGTTTTGGGCCAGCAGGGCTTCCTCCTGTGAAGGTAGATATCACCGGTGGGCTGTCAGAGCGAGAAGGAACTATGGGCACTGGAGGATTTGATTTTCATGTGGTGGAGATCAGATTTCCCCTCATTTTCCGCTTAACAGGAATAGCAAGTGGTGGTCTGAACGGCAGGAGGTTGAGGGGGAGGACCAGGAGCTTTTTGGGTGATGGAGGTGGACGTTGGGCGAGTCTGGAAGCCTGAATCCCGTGATCAGGAATTCTGGGGAGGGTTCGTGTCGGGCTGGGAGGGTGCAGATGTGCCCTGGGTGTCGGTGCGATGCTGTGAGCCTGCAACGAATCCTGCTGAGGGTTTGGGTGCTGGGGAGAGGCCGAGTCTTTCCTGGGGTGGTGGCATGGGGTGAGTGGTCCCCTGATGTACCAGGTGCCCTGTCCCTTGGGAGAAGAGCCCAGCTCCCTCCTCTCCACAAGCTCCTCTCAGGGAGTTGCAGAGAGCAATGAGCTCTCCCCTCAGCCTCCTCTTCTCCAAGCTGAACCCCCCCATGGCTTCACCCATGGCTGCGTTCAGCTCCTATTTACATGACCAGCGTCTTCCAAGGGTGATGTCAGCTCTGATGGGATGCAGGATTACGCTAAATCTCCTCGGTTTAGCTGCAACGTTGTCTCGCTGGAGCATTTTTCTCCCTTGCTCTTTTTCTGTAAGCCTTCCCCTCCAGACAGCTAATTCTCCCCTTCCCCCACATCCCATCGTAGCCCAGAGCGTGTCACAAGGAATTAACGGCTGAAAAGGCCTGGGAAGCGGCTGCCGGTCGGGAACAGGCTCTCCTTTCTGTGTCCCCAGGGTGGCCCCTTCTTCTGTGCCCCTTTTGTTGTCCCATCCAACTCCCACCCATTCACTTTGTGCCAGAGGAGAAGCTGGTGGCCCTCAGCCTTTTCTCGGCGATGCTCGATGCCATCTCCTCCAGCCCGGGGGCCTTCCCGTGCGTAACCGGGGGCTCCGGGATGGTGTTCCCGGTCCTCCCAGCTTCTTGGCAGCGTGAGGAGGAGGTTTGTGGCGCCTCGCTGGCCGCCGGAGGCCTTTCCCCTCTCTCCTGGCTCGGCATCGCTGACAGCATCGCCCGCTCTCGCTCCTTCCCACAATTCACACACAATCTCCTCAGAACGGGGGTGATGTCACTTCCTTCCAGCGGGTGCCGGGAGGGGTGGGAAGGGGGGATTCGCGCCCCCCGGCTCGGTGGCTTTCGGCCATGAATAAATGAAGGGGCTGTTCTCCAAAGGGAGGGCGTCGCTCGGAAGATGCCGCCCGGCTCTATCGGTGGGTGGTCACCGCGCCCTCCTCTTCTTTGCCTGGTGGGTTTTTCAATGGCTGCATGAAGAGTTGGCTCTTTCCTCCTTCGCGGGTGATGCCTCTCTGCGGGGAGATGCTCCCCTCCCGAGAGACCCTCACGGGAGAGAAGAACATGCAGGAGCCGGACCGCGTGCCATGTAAGATTTCTGCTTCCACGGACCTTTCTGTGAAGGTTTGAGGGCTCCGGACTCGGTGCTCGCAAAGCTCGTGCCTGCGTGCGCTTCCCTCGTAGCTCAGCGTTGGGTTCTTGGGGCTTCGCATGCTGGGGGTCGGGTCGTAAAGCTGGGGTCGGTCGGTGGTCTCAGGGCTCTTTGCACTTTGATCTTCCACTCTTCTTCCCCGGATCATTTCTTCATCGTCTTAAAATGCAGCTGCTGGGATCTCTCCTGGGTTGAAGCCAAAGAGTCCTCATGCGGAGGGCTTGGCTTTTTTCTTCTTGTGGGCTTCCCAGTCTCCGGCCTCCCGTCATCTCCCTTCTTCTGCAGGGCTGGAGAGAACCTCCTGTACAGGGTCAGGGTGAAAGAGTTGGGGTTGTTCAGCCTGGAGAAGAGAAGGCTCCGAGAAGACCTTATAGTGACCTGAAGGGGCTTCAAGAAAGCTGAGGAGGGGCTGCTTACGAAGGCTTGTGGTGATAGGACAAGGGGCAATGGGGATAAACTGGAGAGGGGCAGATTTAGACTTGGACGTAAGGAGGAATTTCTTCATGAGGGCCGTGAGGCACTTGAACAGGTTGTCCAGAGAAGCTGTGGCTGCCCCGTCCCTGGAGGTGTTGAAGGCCAGGTTGGATGGGAGTTGGAGACCCTGATCTAGTGGGAGGTGTCCCTGCCCACGGCGGGTGGTTTGGAACTAAGTGATCTTTAAAGTCCCTTCCACCCCAAACTATTCTATGTTTCTTTCCAAATTAGGCGCGAGGCCCCAGACTTGAAAATCAACTGGGACTCTTCCCGTGATGGTCCAAGAGCCTGGAAAGCCTACAACTTGGAGTAATAGTCCCACAGTGAATGTTCTCACACGTGACAGGGTGGGACGAGCTGCTTTGCTCCATCCCTGCCTGTTGGATAAGGAGTTCACGGTCCATGTTTGCTGCTCTTTCCGATTCCATGTCCCTCAGACCAGCAGTGAAGGCAGGTAGAGCTCAACCGCTTGTGTCTGGAGAGGTGGAAGAGTTGTGGAAAGTGCTGGTGGGATGCAGCCAAGGGACGGTGGGAACTGAGGTCGGAGCTCGACTGGGAGGCATGGTAGGTGACCCTGCTGGAAAGGGAACCCACGTATACTGGGCAAAATTAGTGATATTTGGGATATAACTGTTCCTTGTGGACAACGCAGGAGGAGGCAGGGCGAGGAGAAGTCACCAGATGGACAAAGGCGTGAGCAGTCTGAAGGTAGAGCAGCCGTGTACCGAGCGCTCCGATTCTTATGTGCTTAGGCTGTGTGAATCCAAATGGTGGTGGAATTCCACACTTATTTTGTTTGTGGAATATAGAGCGTTTCCTTCACCCAAGTGAGTAACTCACTGGAAGTGTCTCAGCCTGCATGGAAGCTCCCAGAGACCTTTGTGTAGGTTTTCAATACGTGGCAAGTGGAATGGGTAGGAAGGTCCAGTCTGGTGGCCAGAGGTGTCCGTACAGGAGGGGAGACTCCTCTGCTTGGAGGTGTTTGGCACAGTAGATGAGAGAGATGGGGTAACCACGCGTGACCGGTGGCCACGGCAGCTTCTGGAGTTGGGATGGTCTGTGGTCTGTCCCAAAACCAACACGGGGGTTGCTTTGAAGGTTCAAGTTTAGTTTCAATGGGATCGTGTTGTGTGAAAGGGACAGGGAAAGGAGGGGATGCTGTCCAGATGGATGGGATCCCACTCAGAGGGACCTGGATGGGCTGGAGAGGTGGGTCCACGCAGACCTTATGAAGTGCAACAGGGCCAAGTGCAAGGTCCTGCAGCTGGATCAGGACAATCCCGAGCACCACTCCAGACTGGGTGGAGAATGGATTGGGAGCAGCCCTAAGGAGAGGGACTTGGGGAGCTGGGGGAGGAGAAGCTCAACATGAGCTGGGAACGTGCACTGGCAGCCCAGGAACCCCCCGTGTCCTGGGCTGCATCCAGAGCGGTGGGAGCAGCAGGGAGGGAGGGGATCCTGCCCCTCTGCTCCGCTTGGGGAGACCCACCTGGAGCCCCAATTCCAGTTCTGGATCCTTAGCACAGGGAGGACACGGAGCTGCTGGAGCGAGTGCAGAGGAGGCCCCGGAGATGATCCGAGGGCTGGAGAACCTCCTATACGAGGAGAGAGTTGAGCCTGTTGAGCCTGGAGAAGAGAAGGCTGTGAGGAGACCTTAGAGCAGCTTCCAGGACTGAAAGGGGCTCCAGGAAACAGGCCAACATGAGGTGTCCTCCAGGCTATGGTAGCACAGGAGGTGCAGGTTGGAAGCGCATCAAGGTTTAGGGCACAGAAGAGAGGGACAGGAATGAGCGGTGCAGTCAGGAGATGACCACTGACTGCAGGCAGAGCACATAGACGTGATCTCAGAAACCATAGGAATGGCTTAAGAATGGTTGGACTCATTGATCCGGTGGGTCTCTTCCAACCTGGTTGTTCTATGATTCTATAGGTTGGCAAAACCAAACAGAAGTCGTGGTTGGGGGTCGCAGTTGAAGTGCATCACATGAGAGATGGAGAAAGGAGGGAGGGAGGGACCGAGCGGCTCTGGTGGACTCGGACTGGAGCGCGTGGAGCAGAACTGAAATGGTGTGGGAGAGCTGTGCTGGGAGGAGGTGTCTGGACAGCCCCGCCGAGTCTCGTGATGGATACCAGCACTGTTTCTTTTTATAAAGGCTTTGTGAAGCTTTAAAAATAGGAATACAAACAAAATGTGAGGAGGAACAGGCAGCTCCTCAATCTCCGACCTTTTAAGCGCTGGTGCCTGGCAGGGCCAGCGTGAACGCAAAGGAGATGTGGAGCTTCTGTGGGAGCGATGGTGGAGGGTGAGGTCTCCTCGGAGCGTGTTCCCTCAGCTCGAAATGCTGTTGGAGCCAGTCGATATCTTTCTCAGTTGCTCCTGCTAACTGCTAATGGCTATTTTGGCTTGCCAAGCCGAGGGAGGGAGGGAAGTGTTGGACAACAAGGCAAGAGCCAGGCAGCGGGTGAAGAACACGGTGATAGGACCTGTGGAACCTGCCCAGAACGTCCCCGCGGTGCCCGCTTACCACCACGCAGCACTAACAGGATTCCAAGTAATCTTGTGAAGTGGAGCTGGGTGAGTGGTGATTACGTCCAGCGAGTTACACACCTGCAACACCTAATAACTTCCCACTCTTTAAACCGGGCATCCCCGCTGCTTCTCGAGCGCGCCGTGCCCCCTGCTGCTGGAAGGAAGAAGCTCTGCCAGCTTCCGAGAGCTCCGCGGCGAAGTCCTTGCGTGGAGCAATCTGGAGGGGCTTGGAGAGAGGGTCAGCAGCATCTTTGCGTCTGTTCTTTTCCAGGAGGTGAGCGTCGTGCCTGCTGAACTTCCTGAGACCCGCTAGCCATGCCAGGGATTGTCGTGTTCCGCCGTCGCTGGTCTGTAGGCAGCGATGACCTGGTTTTGCCAGCGGTCTTCCTCTTCCTCCTGCATACCACCTGGTGAGTGGGGAAGGGAGAACGGTGCTTGGAATCCTCCCATGAACTCTTTCTGCTGCAGCCGGAATCCTTCCCGCGCTCGTCTGTGCGGCTGGAAGGCTTGTTTGGGGCATTTCTGATTGACACCAATGTCTTTGTGCTACTGCTGCTTCGGACGGACACCAATATCTCCACCCATGGGGTTGGAACTGGATGATCTTTAAGGTCGCTTCCAACCCAAACCATTCTATGGTTCTAATTCCTGCTCCTGGTTCTTTGGATAAGCTCTTAGTTGCAGTTCCAAGGGAGCCTGAGCAGAGCTCCCTGCGTCCTCCTGTGCTCCCCGAGGTTGTCCACTGGACTTTTGGGGCTGTGTTCCTGTGCAGGAGAAACAGCTGGAGCAGCAGATCCCATGGGACAACATGCCACAGATCATCATATTGTTCTGACCTGGGCGGCAGGACCTCTGGGTAGTTTGTGGGGAGGAGATTTCCAGCCTAAATTCACTGTTAATGCTAAATAGCTCTGGGACACAGTTCCAGTACCTGAAGGGGCTCCAAGAAAGCTGGGAGGGACTTTTTACAAAGGCTTGTAGAGATAGGACAAGGGACAATGGGTTATAAACTGAGGAGGGGCCGATTTAGACTGGACATGAGGAGGAACTTCTTCAGGATGAGAGTGATGAGGCCTGGAACAGGTTGTCCAGGAAGGTTGTGGCTGCCCCATCCCTGGAGGTGTCCAAGGCCAGGCTGGATGAACCTTGGGCAACCTGATCCAGTGGGAGGTGTCCCTGAGACCGCTCCTCGAATCCTGGGGTCGGTTCTGGGCCCCTCAGCACAAGAAGGATGTTGAGGCTCTGGAGCGAGTGCAGAGAAGAGAGCGGAGCTGGGGAAGGGGCTGGAGAAGAAGAGGAGCGGCTGAGAGAGCTGGGGGGGTTCAGCCTGGAGAAGAGGAGGCTGAGGGGAGAGCTCATTGCTCTCTGCAACTCCCTGAGAGGAGGTTGTGGAGAGGAGGGAGCTGGGCTCTTCTCCCAAGGGACAGGGGACAGGACGAGAGGGAATGGCCTCAAGCTCCTCCAGGGGAGGCTCAGGATGGACAGCAGGAAAAATTATTTCATGAAAGGGTGATTGGTCAGTGTCAGAGGCTGCCCAGGGAGGGGGTTGAGTCCCCTTCCCTGGAGGGGTTTAAGGGCCGGGTGGACGAGGTGCTGAGGGACACGGGTTAGTGATTGATGGGGACGGTTGGACTCGATGATCCGGTGGGTCTCTTCCAACCTGGTGATTCTCTGATTCTACCTTCAAGGTCCCTTCCAACCCAAACGATTCCATGCATCTGTGGCAGAGGATCCTCAGTAGCTTTGTGAGGAGAGCAGGCGTGGGCTTCCCTGCTGCTAACGAGCTGCTTTGCGACTTGGCAGGTTCGTGATCCTCTCCGTGGTGCTCTTCGGGCTGGTGTACAACCCCGACGAGACCTGCTCGCTGAACCTGGTGGACCACGGCAGAGGCTACCTGGGCATCCTGCTCAGCTGCATGATCGCCGAGGTGGCAATCATCTGGCTCAGCATGCGAGGCAGCATCCTCTACACCGAGCCCCGGGACTCCATGCAGTATGTGCTCTATGTCCGACTGGGTAAGAGGCAGCGGCCTGAGGGCTCCTAATGACTCAGCCTCCACACTGCCATCTGCTAAGCGCGGAAGACTTTTTTCTCTCCCCACACCCTGACAACCACCCAGCTTCTGAAAGACATCCAGATGGCCACTTGTATGTGAGATGCATCCGAATCCCTCACGCGTACCGCACCCTGGCAGTGCCGTGAGGTTCTTATGCGATGCCCCAAATATCTTTCTCGCAAACCTTCCCCTCATTGCCATGCAGGTACATCCTTTTCCTCTAAAAAAATACGCTCCCCTTCTGTCTCGCGACACAGATCTGCCACGGTGAGATGCATCCACACCTCTCCCCCACCTTTTTTTTTTGCCCCCACGTTTCCCTCTGATGCAAGAATATGTATGTCAATCGTGGTCGTTCTGACCCCGAGGCGTCTACGTGTCCTTGTCCATCATCCAGACACTTAAATCTCCACCCACCTGCCTCGAGACACACGCTGGACCTCTTGGCTTCCACGTGATGCTTCTCTCCATCCTGCACTTTGACACTCCACCTCCAGGCACCGGGAGATAAATCGGCTTCCCACCTGCTCACTGGCTGCATCCCCTCTCTTAGCATCCCTATTTCCTTCCAAAACACATTTCCTGTCTCACCCACCAAGAATTAGATCAGAAAAGAGCTTTTGCCTTGATTTCTCATTCAGGGCTTCCCTTTTAGCTTATCTTTCCTCCTCTATTTTGTCCTCTTCCAAGGACAAACTCAGATTTTTCTGTGCTGGGTGAAGATTTAAGAGCAAAATCTTTTGGAGATGCTGAGTTGAGCCCCGTTCCATACAAAGCGTCTCGTGGTTTTTTGCCTCTCCGGGTTTGCTGGATCGTTTTCATTTGCAAAAAATATGGGTAACCTTGCTCCAAAAGCTCCGTCTGGGAGACGTTTCCACTGCTGAGCGCTAAGTGCAAACGATTAACGTGAACAGCAAACAATTCCCTCTCTCCAGGTTCCCAGACACACCGCAGTCTCCCTGGGGAAGCACGTAGAGCCTGACAGCTTGAGGAACACACTGTTAAAACCAGACTGAACGGGGCAAGGGCGGCAGGAAGCATCCAAAGAGCTGTTTTCCTACCCAAGAATTACCCCCTTTTCTTCCTTGCCTGCTTTAAACTGATATTTGTGTTCAGGAGCTGTATTTATGCTGCATTTTGTGTCTGGTGCGTGCTCGTTTCATGGGGCTTTTTTGCTCTTCAGCAGTTCTGCTGATAGAAACAAGAGCGTGACCATCGCGTGGGCAAGGTCCATGTGACCGTCCCTTTTTAAGCACTTGCTGTTTAGCTCATATGAATGTAGGGAATGAGCTCAAATATGAAGCCAGGAAGATCTCAGCCGTGCTGCTGCTGCTCCTGTTCCGCAGCCGGTAAGCCCAGAGGGGAGAGAAGTCAAGGGAAGCAGAGCCAGGTCCAACCCTGGTTCTTTGCCCCTGGAACTGGTCCGTCCGGGATAATGAAAGTTTAGAGTAAGGCACAAAAGATTCTGTGCTAACACAGAAAAGGAGAGTGGATGGTTAGGGTTGTCTAGGCTGGAGTGAGGTTTCATAGAATAACCAGGTTGGAAGAGACCCACCGGATCATCGAGTCCAACCGTCCCCATCAATCACTAACCCATGTCCCTCAGCACCTCGTCCACCCGGCCCTTAAACCCCTCCAGGGAAGGGGACTCAACCCCCTCCCTGGGCAGCCTCTGACACTGCCCAATCACCCTTGCCATGAACATTTTTTTCCTGCTGTCCATCCTGAACCTCCCCTGGTGGAGCTTGAGGCCATTCCCTCTCGTCCTGTCCCCTGTCCCTTGGGAGAAGAGCCCAGCTCCCTCCTCTCCACAACCTCCTCTCAGGGAGTTGGAGAGGGCAATGAGGTCTCAATGAGGTTTCATTCTCCGCACCACCAAAGGCTTGCAAGAAGCTGTTTAGCATCTCCATACCTCTCCTTACCTCCCCAGACTTGTCCTACCAGTCCTTTGGGATTGTAATATGTAGAGAAGATGTGAGGAGGAGCACCTCAGAGCACTGTTTCCTATCTCTTCTGTTTCAAGGAGGCACTGTTGGTCCCCAGTTCCTTGTTCTTGTTTCACGCAAAACCAAGGAGGCAGCAAAAGGCTCCTCAAGGACGGTGTCCTTACTGGAAGGACTCCAAAGAGCAGAAGCAGGATTAATCCTGGCTACGTGCTACTATTTATGTTGTCGTTTTGAGTCGGGTCAAGGTGGTTAAGCCCCAGGAACTGTTACCTAAGGGAGTCTTTCCGGTGTCGTGGGTGGAAGGTACGGCTGGTTGATTCACAGCTCTCAGCCAGCCAAGGGCACTCAAAGCTCTGTGTCCTTTAGGAGTAGTTAGAGCTAAGGATGCATCACATTTTGATTTGTTTTCTTGACTATCGCCTTCCAAAGTACCAGGGCCCAGTCCTGCAGTCATTTCTGCCAGGTCCTGCACTTGGGGCACAACAACCCTGAGCAGCTCCAGCCTAGGAGAAGCCTGGCTGGATACTGCCTGGAGGAGAAGGACCTGGGGGGGTTGGTTGAACAGGAGCCAGCAGGGGCCCAGGGGGCCAAGAAGGCCAAGAGCATCTTGGCTTGGAGCAGACACGGCGTGGCCAGCAGGGCCAGGGAGGTTCTTCTCCCTCTGGACTGGGCCCTGGGGAGACCGCTCCCCGAATCCTGGGGTCAGTTCTGGGCCCCTCAGCACAAGAAGGATGTTGAGGCTCTGGAGCGAGTGCAGAGAAGAGAGCGGAGCTGGGGAAGGGGCTGGAGAAGAAGAGGAGCGGCTGAGAGAGCTGGGGGGGTTCAGCCTGGAGAAGAGGAGGCTGAGGGGAGAGCTCATTGCTCTCTGCAACTCCCTGAGAGGAGGTTGTGGAGAGGAGGGAGCTGGGCTCTTCTCCCAAGGGACAGGGGACAGGACGAGAGGGAATGGCCTCAAGCTCCACCAGGGGAGGCTCAGGATGGACAGCAGGAAAATATCTTTGCTGGCAAGGGTGATTGGTCAGTGTCAGAGGCTGCCCAGGGAGGGGGTTGAGTCCCCTTCCCTGGAGGGGTTTAAGGGACGGGTGGACAAGGTGCTGAGGGACATGGGTTAGTGATTGATGGGAATGGTTGGACTCGATGATCCAGTGGGTCTCTTCCAACCTGGTGATTCGCTGATTCTCTGATTCTAATCCTTATGGAGATGCTGCCACTACCCCTCGTTTCCCTTGTGTTGCAGCGATCCTGGTGATCGAGTTTGTGTACGCGATCGTGGGCATCGTTTGGCTAACGCAGTATTACAGCTCCTGCAATGATCTCACGGCGAAGAGCGTCACTCTGGGTACGTATTTAGCGTGCGGTCGGCGGTCGTTGCGGTCCCCGCGCACGCATCCTCTCGCCTTGGAGAGCTAATTCATTCCCGCCTGTGGGGATTGACTGCTGGAAGTGGATTGGAGCTCTAAATGCGGTTCTTGTTTTCTCTGAGCCGTTACCGCTCGGAACAGTTGCTCTATTCATTTGTTTGCGCTGTCTGCTCTGAGACAAGAATTCCCGTTCCTGGGAACGGGGCTGGCTGGGGACTCCGAGACCTCGTTCTCCTTCTTTGGGTCAAAATGACTTTACTGTTTTTCCTGGAGCTCCTTTCCTCTCTCAGCCCATCTCCTGGCGAGGGCGATGCTAGTGTTGCAGTCCCCTAGACGGTGAATATTTAACAGGCTAATGCATGGGTGACCTCCTAAACCAGCTGGCAAACTTTACTGGGCTTTAGAAGCCTTGCCAGAGGATTTCCTCCTCCCGGAGCTGGCAGCAAACATATTTGGGTTTTATCTGCCCTGTGGCAACGGAGACGTGGGTCTTGTGAGGAGCGGCTGAGAGAGCTGGGGGGGTTCAGCCTGGAGAAGAGGAGGCTGAGGGGAGAGCTCATTGCTCTCTGCAACTCCCTGAGAGGAGGTTGTGGAGAGGAGGGAGCTGGGCTCTTCTCCCAAGGGACAGGGACAAGATGAGAGGGAATGGCCTCAAGCTCCACCAGGCTGGACATCAAGAAAAAATATTTCACAGAAAGAGTCATCAGGCGGTGTCAGATGCTGCCCAGGGAGGGGTTTGAGTCCCCTTCCCTGGAGGGGTTTAAGGGACGGGTGGACGAGGCGCTGAGGGACAGGGGTTAGTGATTGATGGGAATGGTTGGACTCGATGATCCGATGGGTCTCTTCCAACCTGGTGGTTCTATGATTCTATGAGCACCAGGCACCTCTTCTTGGAGAACAAATCTAACCAGGAGGGGCTGAGGGACCTGGGGTGGTTTAGCCGAGAGGCGAGGAGGCTGAGTGACCTTCTCACTGTCTACAGCTGCCTGAAAGGAGGTTGTGGTGAGGTGGGTGCTGTGTTCCTCACTGCAGTGATAGGTGATAAGATGAGATGAAACGGCTTCAAGTTGTGCCAGGGCAGGTTCAGAAGGGACATGAGGAAAAACCTCTTCACTGAAAGGGTTTTCAGGCCCTGGCAGAGGCTGCGCAGGGAGCTGGTTGAGTCCCCATCCCTGGGAGGGTTCAAAAGACAGGTAGATGAAGTGCTTAGGGATATGATTTAGTAGTAGACAGGTACGGTTGGACTTGATGATCTCAAAGGTCTTTCCCAACCTGGGACTTCTCTGATTCTTTCTTTAAAGGGATGGTGGTTTGCAACTGGGTCGTCATCCTCAGCGTCTGCATCACCGTCCTGTGCGTCTTCGACCCGACCGGCCGCACCTTTGTCAAACTCCGCGCCACGAAGCGGAGACAACGCAACCTGAGGACCTACAACCTGCGGTAAAGCTGCATGGCTGGAAGGGCGCCCTGCTTTTCGTGGTCCTTGACGTTCTCCTTGCCTTGATGCCGCGAACGTTGAGCTTCAGGCGTCGCATCCCTTTGCTGCTGAGGGGGATTTGGGAGATCAGACCATCGGGTGCTCTGTGTGGGCATCCGAATCCAAAGGAGGAGAAGAGACGTGGCTGGATTGTGTGTTAATCACTGGATTTGTGAATCCTTAACCCCTAGAGCCACAACAGCTCGTTTGTCCATCCTGTAGCAGCGTTTGCCCTCTAACAAGGCTTAGATTTTGCGTAGGCTGAGGCAACATCTTCTTCCAAGCCCATTTTCTCCTTTATTTTGCTTTCGCAGTCCGACCTTTTGGCCTGTGAGGTTTCTTTTCTCCTTGGTCTCTGGCCAAGAAGCGATTTCTTTTGTATCAACAGTCAGGTCTTTTAATTAAGAATTGATTGCCTCTTTGAGCTACACGAATTTCATTGCTGCTTTTTTTTTTTTTTCCCCACCGAGCAAGGCATTTTTCAGGCGTGGTTTTCCAGTAGCAGGACAACACAAACAGCCTTTGTTTCTTTACTCAGTCTTGACATCTGTATCTGCCAGCGAGGAATGTGGCTTTGTAGGGCTTGAGGGCGTCGGGTGTTGAATGCGAAAAAATAAGGCTTTTAAAAAATACTTTGCGAAGTTAGCATGTCTCGTTGGGAATGTGCTTTCAAGAGGGTGTTTTGAGTGCGTGCTCTTCCCAACGCCTGGAAATAAGAACCTTCACGTTGTCTTTTTAAGTTAAAAAGAACAAATCCAGGCTGGGTGGAGGATGGATTGGGAGCAGCCCTGAGGAGACGGACTTGGGAGGCGAGGGGAGGAGAAGCTCAACAGGAGCTGGGAACGTGAACCCAGAAACCCTCCGTGTCCTGGGCTGCATCCAGAGCGGTGGGAGCAGCAGGGAGGGAGGGGATCCTGCCCCTCTGCTCCGCTCGGGGAGACCCACCTGGAGCCCCAAGTCCAGTTCTGGATCCTCAGCACAGGGAGGACACGGAGCTGCTGGAGTGAGTGCAGAGGAGGCCCCGGAGATGATCCGAGGGCTGGAGAACCTCCTGGGCGAGGAGAGTTTGAGTTATTCAGCCTGGAGAAGAGAAGGCTGCGGGGAGACCATAGAGCAGCTTCCAGGGCTGAAAGGGGCTCCAGGAAAGCTGGGGGGGGACTCTGAGTCAGGGAGGGCAGGGAGAGGATGAGGGGAAGGGTTTGGAGCTGCAAGAGGGGAGATGGAGATGAGATTTTAGGGAGAAATGTTTTGCTGGGAGGATGGAGAAGCCCAGGTTTTCCAGAGCAGGGGTGGCTGCCCCATCCCTGGAGTGGTTCAAGGTCAGGTTGGATGCGGGATCCCACGGGAGGTGTCCCTGCCCATGGCTCAGGGGTGGAACTGGATGGGCTTTGAGGTCCCTTCCACCCCAGACCATTCAGTGATTCTATGAATATTCCGATTTAGTTCCCCATTAGCCCAAAAGATGCTATTGCCGCGTTGCGAGCGGGATGAAAAGCTGCATCGATGCTGTGGATCTCATCCCCCACACTGAACCGAAGCTGTTTGGCTCAATCTTTTATTTTTAGTGCCACAGATTGTGAAGGGTTTTTTATTTTTTTGCCAGAGAACTTAAAATAAGTCAAAACAAACCTCCAAGTGATCTCCCCTGTGAGAAGTTTGCAGGTCCTGGACAGCTGAAGGAAGGCATTTATCCCTTGGGCCGCGGCCAGGTTTGTTCTTCTGGGGCTGTAAGATTTTTGGAGAGCTCGTGGCTGCTGTTTGCAGAACTTCACCCCAGAAAAGGGAGCGTCAACAGGTGTTAACAAGCAAAATGCTGTGGGCTGCGATCTGAAAGGGAAACATGAAATGTCACGGTGCGTTCACTACCAAAAGAGTTGTTTTCAAAGCACGTCGCTTGGAAATCACCCCTAGCTTAAAGCAATGAAATCCTCCGCCTGTTTCTGGCTTGGGATCCTGGAGGATGCTGCGGGTGTTGAAACTCCTCGCTCTGCAGCGATGAATTGTAGGTTCTTCTCCCTCTGGACTGGGCCCTGGGGAGACCGCTCCCCGAATCCTGGGGTCAGTTCTGGCCCCTCAGCACAAGAAGGATGTTGAGGCTCTGGAGCGAGTGCAGAGAAGAGAGCGGAGCTGGGGAAGGGGCTGGAGAAGAAGAGGAGCGGCTGAGAGAGCTGGGGGGGTTCAGCCTGGAGAAGAGGAGGCTGAGGGGAGAGCTCATTGCTCTCTGCAACTCCCTGAGAGGAGGTTGTGGAGAGGAGGGAGCTGGGCTCTTCTCCCAAGGGACAGGGGACAGGACGAGAGGGAATGGCCTCAAGCTCCACCAGGGGAGGCTCAGGATGGACAGCAGGAAAAGATATTTCCCGGAAAGGGTGATTGGTGAGTGTCAGAGGCTGCCCAGGGAGGGGGTTGAGTCCCCTTCCCTGGAGGGGTTTAAGGGACGGGTGGACGAGGTGCTGAGGGACACGGGTTAGTGATTGATGGGAATGGTTGGACTCGATGATCCAGTGAGTCTCTTCCAACCTGCTGATTCTACAATTCTATGAAAATATTCACTGATGATTCCATTACCATGAGTGTAGATAGAGGCTTGATACCGGCCAGAACAACTGGATTATTGACCTTCTCATCATATAAAATGAGATGTCGTTAATCTTTATGTGGCTTCTGTCTTTACGAGACCAGGGTAAACGTGCGAACGTGGAGAGGAGGGTGCTGGCCTCTTCTCCCAAGGGACAGGGGACAGGACGAGAGGGAATGGCCTCAAGCTCCGCCAGGGGAGATTTAGGCTTGAGATTGGGAAGAAATTCTTCACGGAGAGGGTGGTTAGGCATTGGAACAGTCTGCCAAGGGAGGTGGTTGAGCCACCGTCCCTGGAGGTGTTTAAGGTGAGGGTGGATGAGGTGCTTAGGAGCATGATTTAGGGATTGGTGGGAATGGTTGGACTCGATGATCCAGTGGGTCTCTTCCAACCTGGTGATTCTGTGATTCTGTGATGATCTAGCATGCATTTTATCAAAGGTAGCGTGGGCTGCGTGGCTTTGATTGGATCCTGCTAATTGCAGTCTTGTCCTGCCTGTCCTTTTGTTCGTAGACACCGTCTGGAAGAGGGTCAAGCCAGCAGCTGGACACGCCGACTCAAAGTTTTCCTTTGCTGCACACGGACGAAAGACTCGCAGTCGGTGGGTATCAAATATCTCCTGTTGGAGAACAAGCATCCATGCTAAGGTGGACAATAGGTGGGACTTGGTAGAGCGTGGCATGTGGGGTTCCTCCTGGCGGCCCTGGACAACGCGTGTCTCTCTTCACTGAGGATTTTTTGAGATCCCTTCTTGATGGAGAGCTTGTCACTGTCTACAGCTCCGTGACAGGAGGTTGTGGTGAGGTGGGTGTTGGGCTCTTCTCCTAAGTGACAGGCGACAGGATGAGAGGGAATGGCCTCAAGTTGCACCTGGGGAGGTTTAGATTGGATGTGAGGAACAATTTCTTCATGGAAGGGGTTCTCGGGCACTGGGAGAGGCTGCCCAGGGCAGTGGTGGAGTCTCCGTTCCTGATAGCGCTTAGAAGACGGGTATATGAGGTGCTCAGGGGTCTGGTTTAGCAGTAAACAGGGATGGTTGGACTTGATGATCTCAAAGGTCTTTTCCAATCAAGCGATCCTATGATTTAAGAACTTTCTGAGGACCAAGCAGAACCGGGGAATTGCTTCCAAAGGCAGAAGAAAGTCATAGAGAAAGATGAGGCGGCGCATGTAAAGAAAGAACTTAAATTACTTGCGTACGCCGGGCTCTGAATTAGTTACAGCCTTGCAGGGGAAGAGCTGGTGGTTATCAAGGACACTTCCACAAAGACATCAGAGCGCAGCAGTGGTGAGAAATGCTTCATTTCAGTAGAAGGGCAGAGAAAACGACAGGGAAAACACCAAGGGAGCGACCACAGCAGCCGCATCCTCACTAAATATAGCCTGGTGTTTGGTGTCCTAAGCGATGCAGCCGGCGAAGGAGCTTGTTGGAGGTCAGCTTGGAGAGGGAGAGAAATGGGGCTGGGATTTGAAGCTCAAAAGGGCGTAATAAGATGAAAAGCAGCGTATGAACAATGGAGAGCCTGGTAAAGGCTACCTGAACGGTTCGTTCCTCACAGATGGGAACCAGGATGGCCTAGACTGGACAACCCTGACGGCATCAAACACCTCGGTTTCTAAACGGGTTTATTCGGGAATGCAAAATATTTCACTTCGCGTGAAGCTTTGTTAACCAGCTTTTCATTCTGCAGCGACTGCCCGGGTTCGGTTGTGGGGTTTTGAGTTCAGGAGAAAAGCAGAAGCTGGAATCTTCAAATTCTTCCTGCTGTTGAACTGCTGTTTTCCATTCCATCAATTTGCAGGGTCTCCTCGTTACAGAAACGAGCTTGGACTTTGTGCGTCCTGGTGACAGTGTGTGGGATGAATGCGTGTGTGATGGATCAGAGGTGAGGCCATTGCTGCCTTTTCTGGTCTTCATGGAAGAAAAACGTTCTAGCTGAAGATTGTCCTCCTCTAGGCTGGGAAATAGTTCTGCTTCGGGGCAACAAACTCTTCTGATGGGTCTGAAGGGCAGTCTCCACCGGCTCCGCCAACCCCACGGCCTGAAGAGTTTGTAGCACAATCCTACAGGAGGTGCTCCAGCAAAAACTCTTCCTTCAGAGAAGAACGTAGGTGTTGAACTTCCATTGCAGCCATGAAGATGACCCAAGGGCTGGAGCACCTCCTGTACGAGGCCAGGCTGAGAGATTTGGGCTTGGAGAAGAAGAGGCTCCAGGGAGATGTTTATAGAGTGGCTTCCAGGACTGAAAGGGGCTCCAGGAAAGCTGAGAGGGTCTTTTTCCAAGGGCCCGGAGTGACAGGATGAGGAGAATTTGCTTTAAATTGGAAGGGGAAAGATTTAGATGAGGCATTAGGAAGAAATTCTTCACTATGAGGGTGGGGAGGCCCTGGCCCAGGCTGCCCAGAGCGGTTGTGGCTGCCCCATCCCTGGAGGGGTTCAAGACCAGGTTGGATGGAGCTTGGAGCTCCTGATCCAGTGGGAGGTGTCCCTGCCCGTGGCAGGGGTTAGAACTGGATGGGCTTTTGAGATCTCTTCCAACCCAAACCATTCCATGGTCCTGTGATTCTTTTACTTTGTTCAGAGCATTAAGAGGCGTCGCTGGCGCTTTGGCTTAATGAGTTGTTTTATTTTACTTTGAGACTTTTCTTGTGTGCCTGCAGGAACCGTGTTGAGACGCGTGGGGTCAACCCTTCAAGGCTACTGCGGTTGTAGTGTTGGAGAGGTTAATGCTGGTCCATTTGCTTTTCATTTGCTGGCATGGAAAGTGCTCGGTTGAGACGTGAAGCCCCATCCTTAATTGTCATTTAACTCGGTTTTGTAGGCAAGTGAAAAATGATAGAAAGTAATTTTGCGCTCCAGGAGTTCATTGAAGAGAATGTAGGTCATTGCCTGCCAGGGAGAGGAGTGGTTTGCTTTCTTGCCTCTCCAGGAGGAGGGATGGTGGGATTCTGTCCTCAAGACCAGCCTTTCTTCAGCTCAAGCTTCCTACAAACAAGACCGCGGTCTCGTGGCTTTGGGTGCCGAGTCAAGGACACCATGAAAACATGAGCACAAAGGTCCAGACCTTAGCAGGAAAGTTTTAGCAGTGGTAGGAGTCAAAATGTTGACCTTGAGTGGTCTACAGCAGTGACTCAGTCTCAGACTTTGTTGATCGAGCCTCTGGGTCACCCTTGTCTTGAAGGTCTAAGTGATGAGCATCATTGCACGGTCCAGCCCCTCTTCAACCTCCCAAACCACCCTAAACCAAGTTGGATGGGGCTTTGAGCAGCTTGGTCCAGTGGGACCTGCCCATGGCAGGGGGGTTGGAACTCGATGACCTTTAAGGTCCCTTTCAACCCAAACCCTTCTATGATTCTCACTTAACCTCTTGTGGGATTTCTTTTGCGCAGAGGGAAAGGGAAAATAGCATTTCTCTTCAAAATATCTTTGTTGCTCTTCTTCAGAGCCTTGTCTTGACCTTCTCCGGTCACTTCCACTTCTGTCCCTCCTGTGATGTCTTCTTTTTGGAGGTATGGCCCCCTTTTCTTCTGAGAGCTCTATTTAATGTCTCAGATCTTTTTGTAGGCTTTCCTTTCCAGGCCCTTTTGCGTGAGTGTGGTCCAAGATAAACCTGCAAAAGCTTTTGAGGAGAAAGGTTGACTCCGAGAACGACACCGGAATGGGATTTGCTTGGTTCCCATACTTCTTCTTCGACCTTATTTACAAAATAGAGAGGAAAATATTTCCTTGCTCTCCTTGCGTCAGCTGCTTTGATGTTGAGGTGCTCCTCTTGCCCACACACAAGCACCCAACGTAGTACAAATTCAGCCTCAGCTGAGGCCTCTGGGTGTGACTACGTGAAATAAATAGGAGTTATCAATATGACTAGACCAGATCTGGTGTTCCCTGAAGGAATCTCGTGGCTGGTTTGGAGAGCGAGCTGCAGAAACGAGGCCACTGCTGCCGCATTGCTTCTCGTTCTGTGTCCTGTTTTGAGGCTCCCCGCACCCAAACTCTCCTCTCCGTGGATTTTACAGGACGCCTACTCAGAAATCGCCTACCTTTTTGCCGAGTTCTTCCGAGACCTTGACATAGTCCCGTCTGACATCATCGCCGGCCTGGTTCTTCTGCGCCAACGGCAGCGGGCCAAGCGCAACGCCGTGCTGGATGAGGTGGGTGGAGGGCACGGAGCCTGTGGGCATCTCCTTTGGCTTCTGACTTACCTGCTGCTCTCGGGACTCGTCGTGGGAGAAGGGATGAGGCTGCCCGCCTTGTTGTTGAGGGGTGATTGCCGGTCGTTGAGCTCTAAAATAGAAATACTGGCTTCTTAGCAGCTTTTTCCAAGATATTGAGTCAAGCTGGTGAAACCCATCATCTTATCTAGGCAGGTGAAACACGCAGATTTAGCTCTTGACCCTAAATCTCTCTGGCTGTGGATGAGGCTTTGAGCAACCCAGTCTAGTAGCAGGAGGTTTGAACTGGATGGGCTTTGAGGTCCCTTCCGACCCAAACCGTTCTGTGATTAGATATAAGGAAGGAATTCTACACTGTGAAGGTGGGGAGGCCCTGACCCAGGTTGCCCAGAGCAGGGGTGGCTGCCCCATCCCTGGAGGGGCTCAAGGCCAGCTTGGATGAGGTTTGGAGCCCCTGATCCAGTGGGAGGTGTCCCTGCCCAGGGCAGGGGTGGGACTAGATGAGCTTTGAGGTCCCTTCCAACCCAAACCGTTCCATGATTGCTTGAAAGTCAATGGGAAGGTTCCTCCTCTTTCCGTACAGTGATGCGGAGAAAACTCCAGCATCTGGATAAATGAGGAGGAACTTCAGGGAAGAATTCCTAAATTCCCAAACCATTGTTGATGTTGAGATTTGTGGATTGTCAGCCCCGTAGGAAATTGGTTGGTGGGTTTTCCCCCTAGAGGAGGGGTTCAGACAGCAGCGATCGCATCGGACAAGATCAGCTGGAGCTGAAGAGACCAGGTGGGATCTTGACCCTGGCTACAAAGCGCTTTGTTTGACGGGTGTAGGTTTTGTCTCGGTGTCACAAAGAATAATTTTCTGCATGTTTGTGACCTACAGGCAAACAATGACATTTTAGCCTTTCTGTCTGGGATGCCGGTGACCAGGAACACCAAGTATCTGGATCTGAAGAACGCGGTAAGTCACTCAACTGAGACCTTGCAGACTCACCGTGCTTCCCTGGGTAGCCTGCTTGGTTTTCTTTTTCTTTCCTCAGTGATTTCTCTTCTGCTTTTGTGTCCGTCTCTGGAAGAATAAAAAATATTAAAGATTAGTATAACAGAATATAATTAATGTGACGTGACGCAAGGAGGCTGGGGGGAAACCTTAGAGCAGCCTGAAAGTGGCTCCACAAAAGCTGGGGAGGGATAGGACGAGGGGAACAATTTGGAGCTGAAAGAGGAGAGATGGAGATGAGATCTTGAGGAGAAATGTTTTGCTGTGAGGGTGGGGAGGCCCTGGCCCAGGTTGCCCAGAGCAGGGGTGGCTGCCCCATCCCTGGAGGGGTTCAAGGCCAGGTTGGATGGGGCTTGGAGCCCCTGATCCAGTGGGAGGTGTCCCTGCCCATGGCAGGGGTGGGACTGGATGGGTTTGGAGGTCCCTTTCAACCCAACCCATCCCATGATTCTACCACTGCTTGGAGGAATTTTGTTTTCAGATCACTTTTAAAGCCTTCCCTGTCTCCGTCCTTCGCTGCGTGAGAAGGGACAGTGTTTCCACTCAGCTGGGGGAAGGCAATGGGAGGTTTCTCCAAAGCCAGAGAGGTATCCAGCAGTGTCGTGCCGAGCCAAGCTCTTTATGGAAATGGGATGGAAGTTCAAGCTCCACCAGGGAATGTTCAGGCTGGACATTAGGAAAAAATATTTCACAGAAAGGGTGATTGGTCAGTGGCCGAGGCTGCCCAGGGAGGGGGTTGAGTCCCCTTCCCTGGAGGGGTTTAAGGGACGGGTGGACGAGGTGCTGAGGGACATGGGTTAGTGATTGATGGGGATGGTTGGACTCGATGATCCAGTGGGTCTCTTCCAACCTGGTGATTCTGTGATTCTATGATCTTCTTACTGCCTATGACTATGGAAAGCAGTACATTTAGAGAGCTCATCTTCTTGAGACTTAAACTGCTTTATCTCCTCCTCGGTGAGGATAAACTGGGGCAAAACTGATAGAGGACGGGCTTCCTTCCCAGCTGGGTCTTTGGTACATGGAACTAGTTCTCTAGAATTAACTTCTGCTCCTCTTAGGCAGCCAGTAGGGCCCCTCCACTCAGGGAATCAGCATGACTACACTGAGCTGTTCCTAGGAGAGGAACGATCTCGCTCGGCATCACCAACTTGCTCTCCTGCATCACCTGGAATCGCTACCAGCGCTGCTCTGGTGGTGCCGAGAGAAGGCTGGTGCTCAGAGAAAAAGGGGGTATTTATCCAACTCTGATGGGAAAGGTGATACGGTAGAGAACTGACTTGCTTTCTTAACGAGAGCGAGGCCTTCAGCGAGTCTCCTGTCTCTTCCAGCAAGAGATGCAGCGGTACAAGGAGGTCTGTTACTACATGCTCTTCGCCCTGGCTGCCTACGGTTGGCCCATCTACCTGATGAGGAAACCCACGTGTGGCCTCTGTCGCCTGGCCAGATCCTGCTCGTGAGTGACCGTCCTACCTTCTCTTCTTCCCGTTTCCCTTCTTTCTCCTCCAGATTTAGACTCTCCCATCCTTTCATCACTTCAGGACTGAATTGTCTGAGATGGTTGCTTCCAGCTGCCGTAACGTTGTCATCACATTCTCTTTGGGGCTGAGCTTTTTTTCCACTTACCCAGGCATTTATCTGTTGATAAATGAACATATTAGAAGGATTCTCCTTCCTTTTGAGTATTTTTATTTGTGAAGCGCCTCGTAAAGAAGGCAAAGAAATCTGTGCCGCTATTTTTATTCCGGAAGGCTTCGAGACCTCCTTTCTTTTCCGTTCTAAACAGATGAAGGTGTCAGTAAACGCTGCTTTGTGTTGGAGCGATGTAGGACTGAGCTAGGAAGCGTTGGATGCTTTGAGATCCCAGCCCCACCATGCATTGATTCCTTGGCAACTGGTGGCACTGTAGCTCTCTCTGGTGCTCAGAAAGAAAACTACAGCTGATCCCGGTGTCCCTTTTTGGTGATGGAACTTGATTCGCGTGCTGGTTTGTGCAAAACCTCCTACGCGTGAAGGAAATCATGGTCGTTGCGATGAGGCAAACAGGGTCCACCTTTCCCTTCTCCCTAGGAATTCCATTCTAAAGCCGATTTCTTCCACGTTCTTGGTTCCCTCAAAGCTGTTTTTCCCTCTGCAGGTGTTGCTGTCTCTGTCCTTCGCGTCCCCGCTACGCGCCTAGCGTCACCATCGAAGAGGACAATTGCTGCGGCTGCAACGCCATCGCCATCCGGCGCCACTTTTTGGATGAGAACATGACCTCGGTGGACATCGTCTACACGTCGTGCCACGATGCAGTAAGGAGAATCCGCAGTCTTCTTCATATCTGGGGCAAGCTCCTAAGGCTCTTCCTAACAGGGTTTACGTGCTTCGTAGAATCATGGAATGGGTTGGGTCGGGTTGGAAGGGACCTCAAAGCCCAGCCAGTTCCACCCCTGCCATGGGCAGGGACACCTCCCACTGGATCAGGGTCTCCAAGCCCCATCCAACCTGGCCTTGAACCCCTCCAGGGATGGGGCAGCCACCCCTGCTCTGGGCAACCTGGGCTGGTGCCTCCTCATCCTCATTGTGAAGAATTTCTAACTGATGTCTCATCTCTGTCTTCCCCCTTCCAATTTAAAGCCATTCCCCCTTGTCCTATCACTCCAGGCCCTTGGAAAAAGTCCCTCCCCAGCTTTCCTGGAGCCCCTTTCAGTCTGGGAAGCTGCTCTAAGGTCTCCCCACAGCCTTCTCCAGGCTGAACAACCCCAAATCTCAGAGCCCGTCCTCATAGCAGAGCTTCTTCAGCCCTCAGATCATCTCCGTGGCCTCCTCTGGACCCGTTCCAGCAGTTCCATGTCCTTCTTACACTGGGGGAACTGGACACAGGGCTCCAGGTGGAATCTCATGAGTGCAGATTAGAGGGGAAGATAAAGTACAAAGAAGGAAACTTAAGCTTTTTTCTGACCCTGGAGCTCCCCGTCCCATCCCTCCATCAGGAAATACCGGCACTTGCACAGAAATATTTGTCAGTACAGGCTGCCCAGGGAGGGGGTTGAGTCCCCTTCCCTGGAGGGGTTTAAGGGACGGGTGGACGAGGTGCTGAGGGACACGGGTTAGTGATTGATGGGAACGGTTGGACTTGATGATCCGGTGGGTCTTTTCCAACCTGGTGATTCTCTGATTCTACCAAAAATCAGAGGAGCGCTGACCCCAAGGTATGACCTGTCAGCTGCTCTGTTTCCTTTCCCTCTGAGCTGGAGAATCGTGAAGCAGGAAGGTCTCACCTGATGGTTACAGTGGCGGATCTTTTCCAGGTTTATGAAACGCCGTTCTACGTGGCCGTGGACCATGATAAGAAGAAGGTGGTCATTAGCATCCGAGGGACTCTGTCTCCAAAAGTAAGTGCGCTCCGAAGTAGCCTCCCCTTCCCTTGGCCGCCCTTTCAGGAGAGTCCAAGACCTCCTTGGTGTCTGATTTCCTGAAACACGGTGATGCTTCTCCTCCAGGATGCCCTGACTGACCTAACTGGAGATGCAGAGCGCCTTCCAGTCGAGGGTCACCACGGCACGTGGCTGGGACACAAGGTGGGTAAAAGCAAAGAAACCAAACCCAACGCGAACCCAAAACTCCACTTCTTTTTCTAATGCTTTGACTTTTTACTTATAGGCCAAACTAAAGTGGTGTTTGGGGTGCAGGGTGCTCCATCGTTGCACCGAAATGGCCTTGAGATGGTAAAATCCTTAGCTCTAACGGTTCAAATTGCTCTGTAATTAAACACCACGTACAATTAGTAAAGCACAAATCATAAAAGCATCTGTGAAGACCTTGAACAAAGGGGAGCGGGGTGTTGGAAGGACGTAGCGGCTGCTGGAAAGGCTGCGGCTCCTGGAGAGATCATAGAATAAGCAGGTTGGAAGAGACCCGCCGGATCATCGAGTCCAACCATTCAATGTTGCTGATCATCCGGTTGCGTCACTTCGGAGTGGGACATTGAGGCCGTAATTCCTTGGAAGCCAAGAGATGGAGCTCCTGCTTCATTCCTTGACGTTCAAAACTTCTCAGTGAGCTGATGCTTGTCTTGAGGCAGCAGAGCACTGATAGATGATAGATCTCTGCGTACTCAGATGCTGAGCCAGGTATGGGTCTGATAAAGAGGCAGTTGCAAAAGAAAATAGGAATTGATGGTGATTCTGCTCCTCTGCTCCGCTCGGGGAGACCCACCTGGAGCCCCAAGTCCAGTTCTGGATCCTCAGCACAGGGAGGACACGGAGCTGCTGGAGCGAGTGCAGAGGAGGCCCCAGAGATGATCCGAGGGCTGGAGAACCTCCTGGGCGAGGAGAGACTGAGAGAGTTGGGGTTGTTGAGGCTGGAGAAGAGAAGGCTGCGAGGAGACCTTAGAGCAGCTTCCAGGGCTGAAAGGGGCTCCAGGAAAGCTGGGATGGGGCTCTGGATCAGGGAGGGCAGGGACAGGATGAGGAGAAGGATTTGGAGCTGCAAGAGGGGAGATGGAGATGAGATCTTGGAGAGAAACGTTTTGCTGTGAGGGTGAGGTGGCCCTGGCCCAGGCTGCCCAGAGCAGGGGTGGCTGCCCCATCCCTGGAGGTGTTGAAGGCCAAGTTGGATAAGTCTTAGTTACAGCTATGGGGTTTTCCCCCCAGAATACCTCCAAGACCTCATATCTATTTGACCGGTGGCTTTCAGAGCAACGCGTGCAATCAAGGCAGCTCCTGTAGGCATCAAGAGGTTTCGTTTGGAGCATGGCTGATGGCCACTGCCTGGGTGGAGATGAGAGGCCACAACAGCCTGTGGGAGAGAATCAGCAAGAAGAGAAACCAAACAACTTACCAGGAGCTCCTGAGCAGCACGGTGCTTTCCTCCAAATGGAATGCGTTAGCCAGACGCTTCATTTATTCTTGTGCTTAAGTTGACTTCCAAACATTAAAAATGCATTAGGAGAGACATCTTAAAGTTCTCTTCCCTCGAAGAGGCTCCCTCAGGGATCAGTTCTTATTTGGAGATTAATAGCGATAATAAGTTAAGATCAAGCTTTATTTCTGTAGTAGCGACAATGCAAAAGGAAATAGCACAAAGGCCGAGTAAAAACTCCATCTAGAGCAAAGCTAATAATCTCATCACGGCTCATACAAGTCATAGAATCGTGGGATGGGTTGGGTTGGAAGGGACCTCATAGCCCAGCCAGTTCCAACCCCAGGGGCACCTCCCACTGGATCAGGAGCTCCAAGCCCCATCCAACCTGGCCTGGAACCCCTCCAGGGATGGAGCAGCCCCCACTGCTCTGGGCAACCCTCACAGCAAAACATTTCTCCCCGAGATCTCATTTCCATCTTATGACTCGCGTCCTTTAACACCTCAATCCCCCTCATAGCACGGAATGCAGAGGGTGTTTCTCCATCCTACTGCAGGTCCCAGTGTCTGCTGAGCTACTAACCACCCAGCCTGGTGGTTTGGAACCAGGTTGGGTCGTGGTGCTGGGTTTTTATTCCCTAGATTTCATAGACTCGTAGAATCACCCAGTTGGAAAAGACCCACCGGATCATCGAGTCCAACCATTCCCATCAATCACTAATTTTGTGCCGTGAGCCCGGGAATGGGACCTTTGGGGATTTGTTTAAGAGCTGTCGTTACTCCTAAACAGTTGGTGGTGTAATCAGTGAGCCAAGACTTGTGGCTAATGAAGTTTCTTCCTAGACGTGGAGTGGAGTCAGTGTTGTCTCGTCACGCTGACACAAGCTGTGTTAGCTCCAACGTGCTGTCTTCTCCGTGCTTGGATCGGGGCTGATGTGCAACCGTATGCACCCTGTTCTGTCTGTCTGTCTGTCCCTCAGGGAATGGTGCTGTCTGCTGAGTACATCAAGAAGAAATTGGAGCAAGAAATGGTGCTTTCTCAAGCTTTTGGACGAGACTTGGTGAGTGTTTTCCTCTATCTTTGCAGAAGGTGAGAATTCCCCGAAACACTCCATGTCCTTGAATCTGTTGTACTAATTTCTCCAGTCGTAGAATCATGGAGTGGTTTGGGTTGGAAGGGACCTCAAAGTCCATCCAATTCCACTCCCTGCCCTGGGCAGGGACACCTCCCACTGGATCAGGGGCTCCAAGCCCCATCCAGCCTGGCCTTGAACCCCTCCAGGGATGGGGCAGCCACCCCTGCTCTGGGCAGCCTGGGCCTCCTTGCCCTCATCATGAAGAATTTTGTCCTAAGATCTCATCTACATCTTCCCCCTTCCAATTTAAGGCCCTTCCCTCTCATCCTGTCACTCCAGGCCCTTGTACAAAGTCCCTCCCCAGCTTTCCTGGAGCCCCTTTCAGCCCTGGAAGCTGCTCTAAGGTCTCCCCGCAGCCTTCTCTTCTCCAGGCTCAACGACCAAAACTCTCTCAGCCTGGATTCCTTCAATTCTGCTCCTTCTGCATTGCCAGGCAGGCAAGTCGTTACTCCAGGGCTTTTTAATTTGAAACCACCGGCTCTGCAGAGCTCCCGATCTCTTATTTTTTTCCCCCCCCCTGCAAAGTAAGGCGAGAAGCTCCATTTGGTGGCAACACAGGATGGGGAACATTAAAAGCAAATCAGCAGGAACTAAGATCTCATCTCTATGGAGATTCTCTTTAGAGAGTCCTGGGACGCCTTGCTGACAGCTTTTTTGTGCTCATTCCACGTGGTCGAGAGCTGTAGGAGAGCCCAGGAGAGATGTTCCGGAGCAGCCAACTTTCCTTGATCTGTCAGTAAAGCCTGGTTGATGTCCCTCTTGGGAAGGGAACTTGTGCCTGGTTCCCTGCTGTCACCCAGCACTATAGACCAGGATAATAAATGAGGTCTATAAAGTCTTAATTCTCCACCAGCCTTCACCTCGCTGGCTTTAACAGTGGGTGATGGCCTAGAGGTGGTGGTAAGAAGGACAACAACATGAAGATCTCTCATTCTCGTGACCTGGCCTTATCTTCTATGTGTATTTTCTCAAGTCCAGGGGTGACCTGGGGCCACCTGGATTCTCTTCCCTTGTTTAAAACCCACAGGATGCTGCAGGAAAACAAGACTGAAACTTTGAGACCTTCAGATGTTGTTTCAGTGAACTTCTAGCTTCTGAGCCGCATTGGCTGCTCCAGCCTGAAGAACAAGAGCAGCACGAAACATTAGAGACCAGTTAAGTCTCTGGGTTACTTGAGCGGTTCCCAGCTGATGAGAACATCTTGACTTGGACTGTTCCAACTCCTAGTGAGGATTTCTGGTTTTCAACCAGCCCAAGAGAATGGAATTCATGAAAGGAAAGGGTTTCTAGAAGCAAGGAGACCTCAGCTGTGTGAGCCCAGACTTGGATGTTATCAGAAGGATCCCAGGAGAGGGAAAAGGCTCACATCAAATCCTAAATAAGTCAAACAGCTTGGCTGTACATCTCCTTTTTCTTCCTAATTACTTCTTTAAGGGAAGACCCAATAAGTCTGATGGAGACGGAGGAGAAAATATCAGGAGAGAGTGAATTCTGGGGTTGTTGGCTTGTCTGACCTCAATTCCTTTTCGTTTTCCTTTTCAGGGGAGAGGAACGAAGCACTATGGGCTGATAGTGGTTGGTCATTCCCTCGGGGCTGGCACAGCCGCCATCCTGTCCTTCCTCTTGCGTCCCCAGTACCCGTCGTTGAAGTGCTTTGCCTATTCTCCCCCAGGTGGGCTGCTCAGGTAGGTGTCGGGGCAGGAGGACCAGGGAGAGGGAAACGTTGGAGGGGGGGGTGGGAAGTTGCAGCTGGATCAGAACCTATTTGTGATGCTCTGAGGAGCAGGAGAAGAGAAATCTCTGCCCTGAGAAGCACGTAGAGAAAGGGGAGGGGCGGTTTAGAGGAGCTGAGGGTTGTTGGCATCTTTACTCCGTGTTATAGGGTGGAGTTGAGGTTACGAAGGCAGGTGATCGCTCTCCCAAATAGCATAGAGTCATGGAATGGGGTGGGTTGGAAAGGACCTCAAAGCCCACCCAGTTCCAACCCCTCCCACCGGATCAGGAGCTCCAAGCCCCATCCAACCTGCCCTTCAACCCCTCCAGGGATGGGGCAGCCACCCCTGCTCTGGGCAACCTGGGCTGGTGCCTCCCCACCCTCACAGCTAAACATTTCTCCCCAAGATCTCATCTCCATCTCCCCTCTTTTGGCTGAAAACCGTTCGTCCGTGTCCCCTCCCTGAGCAGGAGGCGCTCCCCAGCTTCCCTGCAGGCACGTTTTATCCTCATTTCCGATGTCGTTCTCTGTGGCTGTAGCTCTGATTTCACCCAGACTGGTGGGAGATGCCGGTTGAGCGGACGGGATGCAATTTCCTTCCTCTCTCATTTTAAAGCCCGTGTCTGAAATGAGTCAGAGGGCTCGTGCTTCTTGGGTGCCTGTTGTGACCCTTGGCTCTAGGGGGAATCCAAGGTGGCTGCTCAGCTGTCCGAAGGTGAATTCCTCCCGCTGTAAATTGGCACGGACCTCCTGGTCATGGTATTTATGTGACAACCAAACAAAAGCATCGCTCCTGACTGCGGTGAAGCGAGATGAGGTCTTTCTGGTCATGACAGACACCATGGGGGGAACTGGAAAGCAACTCTGGGCTATCAGAAGCTTCTAGTGATCGTTACATCGTGTTCCAAGAGCAGCTAAGGGTTGTAAACCGTCCTGCTGATGAATCCAGACATGAGCGTGCCTTGTTCTGGTAGTAATCCCTGGTCTTGTGGCTTAATTGCTCTGCAGAAGGTTTCATGAGTGTTCTAGCTTTCCATTTGGAGCTTCCACTCCTGCGATCCCTTGATCGCTTGGGCTGTGACACCTCAGTTGGCTCAGGTCAAGGAGATGCCTTCAACTTCCACGCTGCAGGATCATCTCTGGATCAACCACATGGCCCATGCGGTGACTGGTCCAGAAGACGATCTCGAGGAAGCTGATTGCAGAGCCAGGGTGGAAGCCTTAATTCCCTCTTATCTTGGTGCTCAGGTTGCTGCAGAAGGTGGCTGTCTTGGTCCTACTCTGTCTTTATAGAGTAATCTCAGGAGTAGGGAATATCTTCTTTCTTTCTGCTATCCTGGTCATTCCCAAACCCCTAGGAACCCAACTGGGAGGCGCCGAGTTTGAGTGCTTCCTTTTCCAGGTATATTTATTCCGAGCCATATGCAGGTAAGGATGGAGGAGCTGAGTTTGCATGAGCTGTGTCATTAGAGAATAACGTCGTTTGGGGCACAGGATGTGAATATCAGGCTGTTCTTCAGGCTGTAAACCCCAAGAGCCTTGAGCAGCTTAGGTTTTGGGGTGTTCTGACCCTGGCTCGCTGGCAACGCCTCCGACACCAGCAGCAAACTGGGAACGGAGGGCGATTTGCTGCTTGTGAAACACTGTTTGCTTCTTCTCGGTCCTGTTTCTCTTCCAGTGAGGATGCCATGGAGTATTCAAAAGAGTTTGTGACTGCGGTCGTGCTTGGCAAAGATCTAGTGCCCAGGCAAGTTGAGAAGCGTCTGCGTTTCTTGTTGAGTATCTGCTGGTCTCTACCAAAGCCTCCTGCTGCCTGTCAGAAACATTTAACTGTCCTTGTGTGCTCCTTGCTCATCTTCCTCGTTACCTGTGTCTTCTACCTGGACACCTATAATGATGTTCCACCTTTTCATAAGCAGATCCCACCTTGTCTCTCTGTTTGAAGCAAAGGGTCAACCTCCTATCTCTGTGATTGATGTGTCCATGATGTCTTCCCGGTTGCCTGTGCCATCTCGGACCTCTTTACACTCTGCTGCCACCTCATCTTGTATTGTCTGTCCATGAATACCTCTTCCATTTCATCTCACGTCTCTGAACCAGCTCCCTCATTTCTTGTGTCTTGGTGTTTCTTACCTCTTGTCATCTCCTGGGACGTGTTCTGGGGTGTTGGACTGGGAGCCAGGTGACCTGGGCTTTGCTTTTGCTTCTTCCCTCTAGCGTGACCTCACAGAAACGGTGACATTTCTGTCTATACAGCTGAAGATGTAGAATTCATAGAATCATAGAATAACCAGGTTGGGAGAGACCTACCAGATCATGGAGTCCAACCATTCCCATCAATCACTAACCCATGTCCCTCAGCACCTCGTCCACCCGTCCCTTAAACCCCTCCAGGGAAGGGGACTCAACCCCCTCCCTGGGCAGCCTCTGACACTGACCAATCACCCTTTCCACAAAAAATTTTTTCCTGCTGTCCATCCTGAGCCTCCCCTGGTGGAGCTTGAGGCCATTCCCTCTCGTCCTGTCCCCTGTCCCCTGGGAGAAGAGCCCAGCTCCCTCCTCTCCACAACCTCCTCTCAGGGAGTTGCAGAGAGCAATGAGCTCTCCCCTCAGCCTCCTCTTCTCCAGGCTGAACCCCCCCAGCTCTCTCAGCCGCTCCTCTTCTTCTCCAGCCCCTTCCCCAGCTCCGCTCTCTTCTCTGCACTCGCTCCAGAGCCTCAACATCCTTCTTGTGCTGAGGGGCCCAGAACTGACCCCAGGATTCGGGGAGCGGTCTTCCCAGGGCCCAGTCCAGAGGGAGAAGAACCTCCCTGGCCCTGCTGGCCACGCCGTGTCTGCTCCAAGCCGAGATGCCCTTGGCCTTCTTGGCCCCCTGGGCCCCTGCTGGCTCCTGGTCAGTTGGCGAGAAAGTATTCAGTGGAGAGAAAGTACTAAATGCGGTGGAATATGCCTTTTGGGAACCAGTATAGCAAAAGTCTCGTCCATCCTGCGTGGCCACCTCCAGTGGGATCATAGCTCTGCGCCAGCTTTCCAATTTATCTGTTCTGTGTCATCCTATACATGTTCCTTGCTCACTTGTTCCTGTGATGGCGTCATCTCCCTCCTTATCTCTTCATTGACCTCTCACGTCTGTGTTCACCGATCCCATTCTGCTACGACATTTCATACATGTTTATTGTTTCCTGTGGCCTCTTCACCCTTGTTGCTGGTCCAGGGTGATGCCACAACCCCTCTGTGATATGATCCGCACTGGCACGTTGTTATGTTCTTGTAGCATCTTCTCTTTCGTGTTCTTCTGTGCTCCGTGTCCGCCCTGTCGTGTTCCCCACCTGCTGTTGTAAACGCAGCTTCTTCTCTTCCAGGATTGGCCTCTCTCAGCTCGAGGGATTTCGCCGGCAGCTTCTGGATGTTCTTCAAAGAAGTAACAAACCAAAGGTAAGAGAAAGCGTTAACCTGAAGAGGAGTCGCTGAGCAGCGATGGGAAACTTTTCATATCGTGTATGAATTGTCCCAGGGTGGGTGGAGAATGGATTGGGAGCAGCCCTGAGGAGAAAGACGTGGGGGGCTGAGGAAGGAGAAGCTCAACAGGAGTTGGGAACGTGCGCTCCCACCCCAGAAACCCCCCGTGTCCCGGGCTGCATCCAGAGCCGTGGGAGCAGCAGGGAGGGGGTCCTGCCCCTCTGCTCCGCTCAGGGAGACCTACCTGGAGCCCCGAGTCCAGTTCGGGATCCTCAGCACAGGGAGGACACGGAGCTGGTAGAGCAAGGCAACCTGGGCTAGTGCCTCAGCACCCTCATTGTGAAGAATTCCTTCCTAATATCTTATATAAATCTCCCCTCTTTCAGCTTAAAATCATTCCCGCTAGTCCTGTCCCTGCCCTCCCTGATCCAGAGCCCCTCCCCAGCTCTCCTGGAGCCCCTTTCAGCCCTGGGAACTGCTCTAAGGTCTCCTTGGAGACTCTTGTCTGTCTTTTTGTCCATATTTTAGCGCATTTTCTCTGTTTTGTACATTAAAAACTCAAGTTCCATTTACCTTATTTATCCTGGAAAACGCTGAGTTACCAGCTGGTGGTTGCGTTGGATCCTTAACTCTACACAAACCTCCAGCGAGAAGGAAAGGAAGGATGAGATGTTGCTACTCCCGAGGTTAAAATTGGGAAAGGAAGAAATGGCTTTTCCTTGCAGGGTTATCTCAAGGTCTATCAATTAAGCAATCAAGGCATAAGACCTGGTTTTATTCTTTTGTGCTGAGGGACATGGTTTAGTATTTGATAGGAATGGTTGGACTCGATGATCCGCTGGGTCTCTTCCAACCTGGGGATTCTATGATTCTATGAAATTCCGTTGAAACCTACCGGTAGCATCTTGTGAGGTGTCTCTGCTTTTCTTTGCTCTTCTTCTCTTCTCAACGTTCCTTCTCTCCCGTTGCCCAGTGGCGAATCATTGTGGGTGCTACCAAGTGCATCCCCAAGTCGGAGCTCCCCGAAGAGACGGAAGAGAACTCGGTGACGAGTAATCGCCTCTGGACTCATCCCAGCGACTTGACCATCGCCTTATCTGCGAGCACACCCCTTTACCCACCAGGCCGCATCATCCACGTGGTGCACAACCATCCTGCAGAGCAGTGCTGGTGAGCGTGAGCGGAGCTCCAAAGCTAGTCCGCCGAGACGGAGGAGAATGCTTTCTTGGAAGGCTCTCCAAGATAGGAACCCATCTGTGAAGGAAGGGTTCAATTCTGGAGTTCTCGGCACAGGGAGGACACGGAGATGATCTGAGGGCTGGAGAACCTTCTGTACAAGGAGAGACTGAGAGAGTTGGGGTTGTTGAGGCTGGAGAAGAGAAGGCTGCGGGGAGACCTTAGAGGAGCTTCCAGGACAGAGAGGGGCTCCAGGAAAGCTGGGGAGGGGCTCTGGATCAGGGAGGGCAGGAACAGGACACAGAACAATGGTTTGAAGTCAAAAGAGGGAAGACTGGGATGAGATTTTAGGGAGAAACGTTTTGCTGCGAGGGTGGGGAGTCCTTGGCCCAGGTTGCCCCATCCCTGGAGGGGTTCAAGGCCAGGTTGGATGGGGCTTGGAGCCCCTGATGGCGTGGGAGGTGTCCTTGGGGTTGGAACTGGCTGGGCTTTGAGGTCCCTTCCAACCCAACCCACTCCATGATTCTATGGATACAACACTGCGCAGCAGGTGTGAGAGTGAGAACTGGATGATCTTTAAGATCCCTTCCAGCTCAAATCATTCTATGTTTCTATGATTTAGTGGTCGTTGGGAACGACTGACAAAGGTCTTCACTGGTAAAACCTTTCCTGATATAAAGCAGTGAAGCCTTGAGCTTAAGAGAAGAGGGATAATGGTTTCTCTTCAGAGCTGGCCAGCACCAACCAACCCAAACCATCCCAATCTTCTATGATATTTTTTTTCCTGCTGTCTTACGATGCCAGCAGCGACGTCAGGATAAAAAGACGGTCGTGTCCCTGCTGGCTTTTGGAGTGATGGCAATAACAGGCTTACTTTGATATCTTCTCTCTCTGTTTTTCCTTCTGTTGCTTTTCTTATCCCTGCAACTCGTTTCTTACTTTTGCATAAATATTCGCCCTCTCTTCCATCCCCTGCTCCGTGGTTTCCCCTCTGGTTGGATCCCGTCTCCTCTTCCAGTTGCTGCGAGCAAGAGGACCCCACTTACTTTGCGATCTGGGGGGACAACAAGGCCTTTAATGAGGTGATCATCTCACCAGCCATGTTGCACGAACACCTCCCGTACGTGGTCATGGAAGGGCTCAACAAGGTAAGGTGGAGAATTAGCATCAAGGGGTAATTAATGACTTGATATAAACGAGTCCTGGGCCTTTATGTTCACTGGACAGGAATTTTTTGCCCAGGAGAGCTGTTTCAATACACAAGACCGATTGTCTTCTACTCTACTTGGAAGGGTGGAGAGAAGACGACTGTGCTCTGGGCCAGTCCCACACAAGCTATTGGAGTTGAACGTTGAGATCTGGAAGTGGGATGTTTGTCCCACTACAAAATCCCAGACTGGGTCTTCTTTCTGAATTTATAATTATAATTACAGGCTGGGTGGAGAATGGATTGGGAGCAGGGCTGAGGAGAAGGGCTTGGGGAGCTGGGGGAGGAGAAGCTCAACAGGAGCTGGGAACGTGAACCCAGAAACCCCCCGTGTCCTGAGCTGCATCCAGGGCTGTGGGAGCAGCAGGGAGGGAGGGGATCCTGCCCCTCTGCTCCGCTCGGGGAGACCCACCTGGAGCCCCAAGTCCAGTTTGGGATCCTCAGCACAGGGAGGACACGGAGCTGCTGGAGCGAGTGCAGAGGAGGCCCTGGAGATGATCCGAGGGATGGAGAACCTGCTGTGTGAGGAGAGACTGAGAGAGTTGGGGTTGTTCAACCTGGAGAAGAGAAGGCTGCAGGGAGACCTTAGAGCAGCTTCCAGGGCTGAAAGGGGCTCCAGGAAAGCTGGGGAGGGGCTCTGGATCAGGGAGGGCAGGGAGAGGACGAGGAGAAGGATTTGGAGCTGCAAGAGGGGAGATTGAGATGAGATCTTGGGGTAAAGCATGACTGTTCCTCTGTTTGCCTTCCATAGGTCTTGGAGAACTACAACAAGGGGAAAACAGCTTTACTTTCTGCAGCCAAAGTGATGGTGAGTCCTACAGAAGTGGATCTCACGCCAGAGTTGATCTTCCAGAATCAGCCCTTACCTAGTGGACCCTCCGTACAGATCGGAACTGGAGCTGGAACCGCGGACAGACGGAACAGCAGCACTAAGTAAGGAGACGCCTTTGATTCCTTTGGATCGTTGGCTCCATGCGTGGGTCCTCTTGCTCTTAGGGTGTTTGTGTGGAGGATGGATCCAAACCTTTGTTGGATTTTGTGTCCAACCACACGATTCAGCGATTCCAACAGCCTCCTGTTGGTTTCGGTAGGAAGGGAGGGATTGCCAGCATGGAGAAGGGGAGGAAGATGTGGCACTGGAGTTCCGAGTGTGAGAAGAAAATAGTAGATTAACTGTCCTTGAACTTCTCCTGCCTCAATCTTCTCTAATCCAGAAGTGTTGGGTGAGAGAGGAGTTTGGCTGCACGTAGGGAGGCTGCTCCATGGTTTTGGGTGCTTCATCTAGAAGCTTTTCATGTTTCGCTGGAAGCAGAACCATGGTCCTAAGTGAAAACGGTGCTTGAGGAGGAAAATGTTTAGCCAGGAGGAAAGGGAGAAGGGCAAGAACCTGAGGTTGCAGAAGGAAGAAACCAGACCTAACGTTGTCGCTTGGGAGTTCAGAGAGGTAAGAGGGTTGTGGGTGGTTCTGGTTAGAGCAACGCTGAGTGTCCTTAATGCGTATGAGGAATTCTGTGCCCAAGACGTGGTTCCTCTGACGTTCCTGGGAGCGACCCAGCCTCACGGGTTCCGTTTCTCGTTGCAGGAGCAAATCCCATTCTGAAATCAGCTTGGAGGGATTTTATGAGACGAAGCCACTTTCTCCCGTGCAGAAAGACCCCGTGGAGCTGCTTCTCTTGGATACGAAGGAACGTCTGTCTGTGGAGCTGCAGGACCGTCGTGCCCCTCTGGCCACCATGGAGAGCCTCTCGGACAACGAGTCCATCTACAGCTTCGATTCGAGGCGCTCCTCTGGGTTCCGGAGCATCCGAGGTTCCCCCAGCCTCCATGCTGTCATGGAGAAGGACGAGACGCACTGCTTTTATATAGACCCCGTTATCCCCGAGGAGAACCCTTCCCTCAGCTCGCGGACAGAGCTGCTGGCCGCCGACAGCCTCTCCAAGCACTCGCAGGAGACTCAAGCCCCCGACAACGCTCTCAACAGCGGCGCCACCACTCCCCAGCGCCGCTGCAGCGAGGAGGGGGCCAGCAGCGAAGGGGACCGTGTCTCCTTAGCTCCTCGGGAAGAGTTGTCCCTCCAGAACGGACGCCTCACCGACGTTCCCAGTCCCCAAGTGCTGGAGTTTGCGGAGTTCATAGACAGCCTCTTTAATTTGGACAGTAAAAGCAGCTCCTTCCAGGACATCTATTGCATGATGGTGTCGGACAGCTCCAGTGACTTTGCAGAGATGCCCAAGTCGGTCAGCGATCAGGAGATCCTGTTAAGGGCACAATATGAACCCAACTTAGTCCCAAAGCCCCCGAGGTTGTTTGCAGGCTCAACAGATCCTTCGTCGGGCATCTCAGTGTCTCCCTCCTTCCCCCTTAGTTCCTCTGGAGAACTCATGGACATCACTCCAACGGGCGTGAGCAGCCAGGAGTGCTTGGCCACTGACAAAATCCGGACTTCTACCCCCTCTGGGCACGTAACCAGCCCTGCCAAGCAGGACGACCTCATGATTTCAGCCCTTTAGTGCAGGGGAAAGGCTCTGAGAGCTGATCCCGTAGGCTGAGTGCTGGGATAACGCTTGGAGGAGGTGGTCGCTGGGCAATTCCGCTCGGAGGAGACAGCTGGGAACGTTCCTTCTGGGGTGGCACGGTGGTGGCACGCTGGAGGATGGGTTGAGTTTGAGTCCCCTGCTTTGCAGCTGGGAGAAGTCGCGGTCACACTTGCAAAGATAGATGCAAGTTCCCTACCTCAGCTTGTCTCGTTTCATTTTGGAGGCACGTTCCTTGCTGAGTTTGGGAGGAAGGCGCCCTGCTCCGGGGAACCCTCCGGGTGAAGGGGGTGGATTCTCCGAAGCTCAAGGGTCAGATAGACAGAAACGAAGCGGGGTAAGGCCAGATCTCCCTCTTGGTACCGTGTCGGTGGTTCTGGAAGGGAGCAGATTGAACCTTTGGGCCCTGTTGCACTACCCAAGATGTGGCCCAAGCTTCAATTCATCTCGCTTCCACGGGGATGGTTTTTGTAGGCCACTGTCCTCTTTTAAAGCCATCGCGGGGCTGTATTCTCCCCCAACACACCCTTCCCTCCCTGACCGGGCGCAGCAGGAACGGGGCTGGCACTGTATTTTCTCTCCCCTGGAGTATTTCTGTGTTCAGTGACCACCAGGCTGCTACCGAGAGGGAAGGACGCTGGTCTGAAGAGCCTCCTTTGCCAGAAAGAGTTCTCCTGGATGTCACCATCATCTCTTCTCGCTTCCCTGGACCGCTCGGAGCTGGCGACGTTCCTGTGCGACTGACAGGGTTCTCGGCTCAGAGCCGCGTGGATGGATCAACTGAAGTATTTAACAGGCATCTCAACACCCAGAATTAATATCCAAGCCCCTGCAGAGCCTGGGAGCCTCTGCTGGGTCCTCACCCCACCCACAGGCAGTAATTTCAGATTGGTTCCAGCCTCTATCTTTGGGAGTTCAGAGAAAAGAGGAACTTTTCACCGAGTGTTGAAATCTCTTGTATGTTTACAGAGCTGCTAAGCTTGTTAGAAAGTATTTATTAAGCGAACGGGGAGGCTTTCCCTAAGCAAAAAAAAAAAAAAAAAAAGCACGTTCGTGCTCTCCTTCCTGGGCTCTTCCCTCTGGGAACCCGAGGGGAGAGAGGATGGACAGCTGAGATTGCAAATCCCCAGCTTTTAAAGCGGATCGGAGCCTGGGGGAAGCCGCACGCATCCCTTGCCCAGCTCGTCCTCCTCTTTGCGCGTGCGAAGCTCGAGCGAGCCGTGAGTAAAATCACCTGAGTGCTGCCGTGCGGAGCCTCGGAGGATCCCGCTCGACCCATCTCGGCAGGCGCTTTCTGATGATGGGAGCAGGAGAGAAGCTACCTAGGAAGAAAGTTAAACGCCCTGTGACCTGGAGAAGACCTTTAATTGGCCGCACACCTTCCTTTGGATGCTCAAACACCTTCCTCTCGATGCTCAAACACCTTCCTCTCGATGCTCAAACACCTTCCTCTCGATGCTCAAACACCTTCCTTTGGATGCTCAAACACCTTCCTTTGGATGCTCAAACACCTTCCTCTTGATGCTCAGCGGGTTTATCCATCGCTCTCACCGGCGCGTTGTCCTCCCTCACTGGGAAATCGAATCCGAGCGTGACTTTCTTCTGCCCCCGAAGGTGTTATTGCAATTGGGATTCAAACCAGAGCTTTATAGCCAAGGCGCGTTGCTATAAAAACGGCTTCAGGTGCACAGAAACAAGCTGTGGGGCTGAGTGCTGCTCTCCAGCTCAACAATGTAGTGTGGGATGCTCTGTCGTGCCCTGCTCCTTAGGAATTAAGAGCCTTTAGAATTGCTGGGGCTTTGTTAAATGGGCAGTAAAAGATTGTGCTGGGGGTTTAGGTTCCAAAGGTGACTGTCTTGAATCAGAGGGAAGAAACCTCTCTGAATTCAAGGTTAATTTGTAAAAGTGAAACGCTTTGGTTCTGAGCGGCGAGTTGTTTTTTTTTTTTTTTTTCCTTTGTGGCTCGTTCAGTTTTGTTCCCCTCGCTGAGAGCTCCGTGCGGTCGAGGAGCTCCAGCAGATCGTCCGTGATTGCAGAGCACACAGGGTAGGGCTGGAGTGCTGCGCACAGCCAAGAAACACTTTAAAAAGAAGCAAGCATCCAGGAATTACGCAGGTTAAACAGGGTAGTTCCGAAGGGAAACGGGAGCTGAAGTGGTGGGAGGCTGGAGCTAGCGGGCTAGCTCGCCTCCCGCGGTGATGGAGCAGGGAAAAGGGGTTCATTTCTGCCTCTAATCCTCGGCGCGTGGGTCGTAAGAACACTTAGCACTTCGGCAGAGCTTTATCTGCAAAGCACTTTACGAACCTTAAAGGCAAAATCATCCCTGGCAGCTGGGAGGTGGCTGGCTGGGTAGGTGGAAACTACTGGTTGCCCTGCCTGAGCCTGGTGGGGAGGTGGAAAAAGGTGGAAAAAGGTGGATTCCCTCCCTTTTAGGGAAGAATCGTTTCCCTAGTGACCTGATGGTGGGGAATAGGTCGCGATATTGCACTAGAAAGTCACTTCTGGGCGTAGCTCTGCTGCCTCCTGGGAGGCGCAGGCGTCGTGCGTGACTGTTTCCTTCTCTGTGCCACTAGAACCGTGTCCGGGGGGGACAGGGGGACCTCGCCCTGGCCAGGAGACAGCCTGGCATGCTGCATTTCTCATGCTTTCTTTGCGCTCTGTGCTTATTAGGCTTCTAAAAAGCCAGGAAATAATCCTTGTGCCCTGCGCTTGCCACCAGCCAAGGCAGTAAAGGTGCCGAAGAGCCGTTTGAGTTGAGGTTCTTGCATCATTTATGAGCAATCCCTGTTTTCCATTGTCCTCTCTTGACAAATGGATCTGTTCCCACAGTCCTCACAGAGTAAACCCACTTTCTTCGTGTTGTTTCTCCTTTAAATGTCTCTGTGCCCTTTGCTAAAAGAGCGTTTGGACGTCCTGCGTCATCCTGGAAGGATGGATGGAGGACGTCGCGAAGCCTTGTAGCTACCTCCGTCTTCGCGCTGCGTGTCGCTCTGCCCTCGCTTCGCTCTGACGTGCTGATGAGAACACACACACACACACAAAAAACCGTTTTCACATCTCTTATCCCTCGGATTTCTGGTTCCTGCTCAAGCTTTGTGCCTTCTAATCTTGATCTACTTCAATGGGACATCCCACCAGTCGTGGAGGCAGTGCTGGAAGTGCCTCTCGCTTCCACGGAGCATCCTTAAAATCCCCTCCAAGAGCTTTTTTTTTTTATTTTTTAGGTGGTGACGTGGATCCTGGCGAGCGGAGAGCGATCTTATCGTTACAGGGCGGCGAGCGAAACCCCTTTCAGCTTTGCCAAAGAGCCTGGAGGGTTTCTCTGCCCTCTCCACCGTGCCCCAAGGTGGCAAATTCCACCCGACAGTGGAGCTCGTGGTTGCTGTTGCGCGTTTGTTTGGGATTTTCCTAGCAGATTGCCGCGGGCTGCGGTCCCGAGGGCTGGAAACCTTGGAGACCCTTCGCTAGGTGCGTGTTGAACTCCCTCCAGCAGTTACGTTCAGCCCCCAACCCTGCTGCGAATTCTCACAAGGCAGGAAGGGGTTGGTGCCGCTGCTTATTTATACAGCTCTGACCCTTTGGGCTGCGTCCAGAGGGAATAAAATATTCCCGTGATAATTTATAGCATCCCATTTGTTCCTTTCCGCTCAGACGACTCAGGTCTGAGGTGGCTTTTGCTGACAATCCTTCCACGCTGCTGCCTCCTTCTGTTTAAACTCACCCCGCTGAGGCTGGGTTTTTGTTGAGAGCTGCTACTTCATTTTTTTTTCCTGCTGCCAACGGAGTCTCACGGAGCTGCCCTGCACTTTAGGAAGTATTTAGACAATCTCCGAGTTGGAAAAAGCATTGGACGAGTCGGTATTTGTTGGCCAAGCGCTCCCTTGTTCCGTAGCGCCAAAAAAAAAATGAGTCAAGAAAGGCAGAAATAAAAGAGAAATGGGTCAAGCAGCAAATGCGCTGAACCTGGAAGCTCAGCGTATAAACGGAGAGAGATTTAACACGCGGTGCTCGTTTCTTGGCTCTGAAATGTCGGCTTCTTCCCTTCTTCAGGTGTACCCGGCGCCTCCTTCACCTGCCGAAGGGAAGGGAGGGTTGGGATCGCACTAGGGTTTTGCACAGGCTGCTCTGATGCTTGAAATGAAGGAACTTGGGGCTCTGAAGCCTTGGAAAGCGCTGGCTGAATTGGGCTCCTTGTGCCTTCTTCTCAGAGCCTGGGGAGCACTGACGCGGGTTTAGGGATGAGCAGCATCTCCAGAGCCGAAGCTCCGTCTCACGGAGCTCCTGCGATGCTCCACGTGGAGCAGATCCTGGAGGCAACTGCTGCCCCTTCTTGGCAGCTGTGGAAAGCGTGAGAGGAAGAGAAATCGCAGCTGGGAGGTGGGACCTGGTCTGCGAGCTCCTTGCTCTGCAATTAAATGGTCCTACTGGTCATATGGGTCAAGTGGAGAGGTACGTGACACAGTTTTTATCGGCGTTCCGTGGTGTCCTCCTCGCGTTGCCGGCTCCGGAGTCGTGTGTCTGCTCTGTCCCCTTCAAAGGAGAAGCCGCTGCACCTTCCGGTGAGATTGAGCAGCTTGGCTGGCACCGATGAGCCTGGGGAGCTGCGGTTTGTTTGCTTTGGAGTTTTATTTTCCGGCTCAGAGAGTCGGGATCTTCTCTACCGCGATGGGTGGCCATTTAAAGCCCAAACCCTCAACCCTGTTGCATTGTAAACACTCATTAGAGGGGGGGAGGAAGGCTTTTGGCAGGAGATCTTTCGCCTGCTGCGCCGAGGGCAGCGTGTTCCGCAGGGCTGGGGGCTCCCGTGGGTGGCAGGAGCATCGTGGAGCTGCCAAGCTCGGCTTTTCCCTCTCCATCTCCCCATCTGCATCCACGCCTGGTGCTTCCAAGTGACAGGGGACAGGACGAGAGGGAATGGCCTCAAGCTCCACCAGGGGAGATTTAGGCTTGAGATTAGGAAAAAATTCTTCCCGGAGAGGGTGGTTAGGCATTGGAACGGTCTGCCCAGGGAGGTGGTTGAGTCACCGTCCCTGGAGGTGTTTAAGGTGAGGGTGGATGAGGTACTTAGGGGCATGATTTAGAGATCGGTGGGAATGGTTGGACTCGACGATCCGGTGGGTCTCTTCCAACCTGGTGATTCTGTGATACCCTGGGAGCTGTTGTGCTCTGCGCACGAGGATCTTGAGCCTTGCACCTTGGAGCTTCCAAACAACTGAGGAGGGAGCGATTCCTTGCTCTGCCATAGGGATTTGCAGTCCTAGAAAGCGTCGGCTCTCTCCAAGCACGTTGCTGTCTCTGTTAGTGTTGTCTCTTTTTTTTTTGCTTCTTTTCTTGAATTTGTGCCTTTGTTTTCCATTGGTTTGAAGCCCAAGCCTCCTGCTTGGAAGCAGCCAACTTCCTTCCCCGCTTCTGCACGTCCTTTCTTCTCTGGGGGGTGTGCGAGGGGAGCGCGTCGTGGCCAAGGACCAGCTCGGAGTTGCCCTTTCTGCCAGGACCTCTCTGCTCCAGCTGGGTTTTGCCCAATTCCCTCACTCCCTGCCGCCGCCTCGGGGTTTTATCCAAGTGCCAACAGCAAAGTTGGTTCCTCCTACCTGCACTGGGGTTCCCCTGCCAGCCCCCTCCAATCTGGGACCTCAAAGTCTGTTGTGCGTGGTAGGAAGGGGAGGCTTCCAACCTCTCCTTCCCCGTGGTCTGCAGGACCTCGGGCAGGGTCTAGCAGGTCTGTCCGCCAGTAAAACTTCCTCTCAGGTCTATTTGTGAGTAAAACTCTTCCTCCTCTTCAAGATCTGACTCTGGTTCCGCAGGAACTTAGGCTGACTTAACGTATTCCAAGCTCTCCGCTGCGGTTTTGATTTACGACCATCTTCTAAAGGAAGGCTCTCTTTTCCGAGTTGGATGCTCTTGCTGTGTTTGAGACCTCACCATGTCGTCCCGTGCTCTGTTTTTCATTCCCTGACGCTTCCTACCTCCCCAGCGTATCCGTGCGGCGAGGGAACCTCGGTCTGGCTACTCCTTTATGTCTGCAGAGTCATTAAACCCAGAGCAGCAGAGGAACGAGCCTTCCTTTTGCTTTTTATCGGGGTTCCGCTGCTCTGCTCTCCATCGTGGGCTTTGGTGCTGTTGTGGTGGCTCAGAGTTGGAGGGACCCGGTGCGCGCGGTGGGACCAAGACGCGGGAACGGCCTCCGTGGGGTCTGTCCTGCCTCGCCGCGCTTCTTCGGGGACGTGTGTCCCAACTGATGCCGTCCCGCTGGGTTTGCGCTCGCTGGTGGCAAAGGGGCATCATCTCCTGCAGCTACGGAAGCTCCAGCTTCCCAGCTTTCCAAGGCTGCAGCCGATGGATGAGGTGACGGCCAGGGACTAGCCTCGAGCTCCTGTCCTGGTGATAAACTTCATTACTAATGTCAACATGGGGATTCTTGGGGATGGGTGGCTCTTCCCTGCCCGTGGGCGTGGGGCGGCAGGAGGGGAGCGCTCTGCCTTTTACGACCCTTTCCTTGGGCTCAGCCGCCTGCTCCGCTCTCCTGCCCGTCCTCCTCATGGCTGCGAATGAGCAAGAGACAGCAAGCCCAGAGAAACCGGTGGAAACTCTTTCCTTTCTCATCTTTTTTGGGGCTTCTTCGTGCCAGCTGGGTCGGGTGGAGCCCGGCGGGGTGGTCTCCACGCAACAGGAGCTGTCGGGAATGGCATAAAATAACTCCCTTGCCTCCCACTTCTCTTCTATCCACAGAGAGCAACATCTCTGCGGGAAAAAAAAAAACAAAACAAAAACCCCTTCTGCTTGTCTCTATCTCCTATCTCGCATCCTGCGCTGGGGCAGCTCAGAGGAAGGGAGCTAGGAATTAACTCTTTGACCCCGCTCGCCTCGTTATTGCTAAAGCCTTTTGCGTTTATGGGAGAATCGGTCCTTCTAGGGAGCCCTGAGCTGCTCTGCCTGCCTCTCGCAGGGCTTGGGGCGCTCGCATATGCAATCAGGGGTGGGAGGGAGACGGCACAGGATCCTGCACCCCAGTGCTCAACTCGAGAGGTCACTGCCTGTCGTGGGAATGCTGCCCCCCGAATCCCTGCTCCAAGCTGCTCCCCCCCAGCATGAAGACTACAAGGAAACTGAAGCACTCCTCATGTGCCATTCTCATGTGACTTTTTGTACCTAATGTATGAAAGATCCAAACTAATATTGCTGTAAAGAAAGATACAGATTAATATAGCCTATTCTATAAAGAGATATGTATATAAAGGTCTCTGTATATCGTATGGCACCGTGTATAAAGTGGATGCAGAAGCATGACTGGTGTATGTGACTGTTCCCAAGGCTGATCTGGAGAGTGATGGGTGTGAGCTGCTTGAGGTTGCTCTTCAAGGCTTGTGCGTGAGCTTGAGAGTTGGAAGGGATTGCGCTGGGCTCTCCCCGTGCCGAGGGGTGAGGAGGGAGGTGGTGGGTGCGGCACCGAAGCTCTGGGGAGCCATCTGGCCACCGCCGGGGGCTGCTCATCACCTCGTTGGTGCTGGGTGCGCTGGGTCTCGGTCTTTGGAGCAGGAAAGATGCTTTGGGGAACGTCTCTTGTCTCTTGAGAGCAGCTTGACACTCTACGCCCGTGCCCGTGGCAAGGGGGTTGGAACCGGATGATCTTTAAGGTCTTTTCCAACCCAAACTATTCTGTGATTCTGGTGTTTGCCAGCTCCACCTTGGCCGTGGTGGAAACCGCAGGAGCCTCGGCTCTAGCAACCTCTGTTCTCGAGTGGAAAAGGGATTTAAGGAAGGAACTCGAGGCTTTGAGTCACCGAGGGCTTGAATTCCATGTGCTATGGGGAAAGAATTGCAAAAAAAAAAAGGGGTTCTGGAAGGTGCGAGAGAAGGTGTCGGGGAGAGAAGAGGACTGGGTGCCAGCAAGAATAATGTAGAAGTTTCCCTTGTGGAAGGTTAGAAAGGTGCTGGGATCTTACTAAGAGGAGGAAGAATCGGAAGAGGTGAGGAAGAGCTGGAAGCAGTGAGGAAGAATTGGAAGTGGTGAGGAAGAGCTGGAAGCAGTGAGGAAGAGCTGGAAGCAGTGAAGAAGAACTGGAAGCGGTGAGGAAGAATTGGAAGTGGTGAGGAAGAATTGGAAGCGGTGAGGAAGAGCTGGAAGCGGTGAGGAAGAATTGGAAGCGGTGAGGAAGAGCTGGAAGCACTGAGGAAGAGCTGGAAGTTTCAGGAAGAATTGGAAGCAGTGAGGAAGAGCTGGAAGCACTGAGGAAGAGCTGGAAGTTTCAGGAAGAGCTGGAAGCAGTGAGGAAGAGCTGGAAGCACTGAGGAAGAGCTGGAAGTTTCAGGAAGAGCTGGAAGCAGTAAGGAAGAATTGGAAGCGGTGAGGAAGAGCTGGAAGCAGTGAGGAAGAGCTTCCCAGAGCAGGCAGTGAGGCAGGGAAGCAGCTTTGTGATGGTTTGGGAAGCAGAATCTCAAAGCTCGGGGCTGCTCATGCTGCAGAGGAATAACAGCTCCGGGAATTCATATTTAGGAGAGGGGAAAGCAATCGCTGCATCTCATGGGGAAGAGGAGGGGATGGGAGCAGCTTGAGGAGAGGAGCAGGAGCTTAGAGAGCAGCCCTGAGAACCACCAGCAGGAAAAGGAATGCCTGGAAGAACATAATCCTATTAATGGCTGCATGGAATAGTTTTTATGGTTGCTCCTGAAGAGGCTATCAAGGAATTAAGAGCTCAAAGGTGGCTGAACTACTGAGTTCCTATAAAAAGGGCTGGTATGTGTCAGTGCCTGTCTGCTGCTTTGCTTTGGGTTCGTGGGCTTTTTTCCTACCCAGGACTCTCTCAGCCTCGTAAAAGGATATTGCCTCTTCTCTAAACATTTCCTCTCCGGGGGAAGAAAAGCATAAAACTGGGGATGCAACCCTTGTATAAACATAAAATAATCCGTGTTTAGGAGCGGCTGCTTGAATACAGTTACTAAGGAGAAAAACATAGAGGAACGTGTACACAGCAGCCGCCCTGGGTGCTGCTTTAAAAGCAGGTAAGTTATTAGGAAGCTGAGGCTGGGGATGTGGTTGCTGTTTCCAGGAGGAATCTCTGGCTGTTTGGAGTCAAAGAATGACAGAATGGGTTGGGTTGGGTTGGGTTGGGTTGGGTTGGGTTGGGTTGGGTTGGGTTGGGTTGGGTTGGGTTGGGTTGGAAAGGAGCTCAAAGCCCACCCAGTTCCAGCCCCAGGGACACCCCCCACGGGATCAGGGGCTCCAAGCCCCATCCAACCTGTCCTTGAACCCCTCCAGGGATGGAGCAGCCACCCCTGCTCTGGGCAGCCTGGGCCAGGGCCTCCCCACCCTCACACCAAAACATTTCTCCCCAAGATCTCATCTCCATCTCCTCTCTTGCAGCTCCAAGCCCTCACCCTCTCCCTGCCCTCCCTGATGCAGAGCCCCTCCCCAGCTTTCCTGGAGCCCCTTTCAGCCCTGGAAGCTGCTCTAAGGTCTTCCCACAGCCTTCTCTTCTCCAGGATCAACAACCCCAACTCTCTCAGTCTCTCCTCACACAGGAGGTTCTCCAGCCCTTGGATCATCTCCATGGCCTCCTCTGCACTCGCTCCAGCAGCTCCGTGTCCTCCCTGTGCTGAGGATCCAGAACTGGACTTGGGGCTCCAGGTGGGTCTCCCCAAGCGGAGCAGAGGGGCAGGATCCCCTCCCTCCCTGCTGCTCCCACGGCCCTGGATGCAGCCCAGGGACAAGGTTTGGCTTTCTGGGCCACAACTGGAGTTTGCTGCCCCGTTTTAATCACTCCAAACTCAGAAATGCTTCTTGAGTCAAGGGAGTGGAAGGCAAGTCCCTGTGTTTGCTCTGTGAAATGAGCCTGCATGTGGATATTGGATACGTCCCTCCTGGGACTGCAATGTGCCCCGTGCCAGCCGGCTGCGCTGCAGCAGAGGGTGCTGTGCCCATGCTGGTCGTGCTGGGGTTCCCAGCGCTTGGCTGAGCACCACTGGGACTGAAGTGCTGCTCCCTGTCTTCTCCCAGTCATCGAATCATAGAATCATCAGGTTGGAAGAAACCCACGGGATCATCGAGTCCAACCATTCCCATCAATCACTAACCCGTGTCCCTCAGCACCTCGTCCACCCGTCCCTTAAACCCCTCCAGGGACGGGGACTCAACCCCCTCCCTGGGCAGCCTCTGACACTGACCAATCACCCTTGCCAGGAAAAAATTTTTCCTAATATTCAGCCTGAGCCTCCCCTGGAGGAGCTTGAGGCCATTCCCTCTCGTCCTGTCCCCTGTCCCTTGGGAGAAGAGCCCAGCTCCCTCCTCTCCACAACCTCCTCTCAGGGAGTTGCAGAGAGCAATGAGCTCTCCCCTCAGCCTCCTCTTCTCCAGGCTGAACCCCCCCAGCTCTCTCAGCCGCTCCTCTTCTTCTCCAGCCCCTTCCCCAGCTCCGCTCTCTTCTCTGCACTCGCTCCAGAGCCTCAACATCCTTCTTGTGCTGAGGGGCCCAGAACTGACCCCAGGATTCGGGGAGCAGGCAGCGAGGACAACAAGGTGTCAATAGGTGGTCTGGGAGGTGGTTCTCATGCTGGAAGACCTCAGATCCACCAGCACAAGCTCCGTGTAGCGCAAAAGCGACTCCTTTCCAACCTTCTCAAACTTTGGGAAGGTTGGAACCTTCCCTTTTTTCAACATCCCAATGTTTTAGACCCATCTTCCTTTGCGTAAATGTTCCCTGGTTGCTCTGAATCCTGGTGCTGCTGGTTTGAACCCTTGGGTTTCCGACTGTGGTGCTTTCCCATGCTGGAGAGGTCTCCTGGAATGGGTCTCCCTGGCTGACAACCCCCTTTTTATAAATCAATGGTGGTGTTCTCTCCACCTTGGGAACGAACCTCTTGCAGTTAATGAATAACCAGCGAGGTTTATCAGTTCAGGTCTCTTGCCAAAAGGAGATAACAGAACGAGCCCACGTCTCTCTGCTTCCGCCTCCAGCGGTGTGGGAGCTACCCTGGGGTCGCGTGGGGCCTTGGAGAAGGGCAGGGACGGCATCCTCTGCTGTCTGACCCTCTCCAGGAGCTGATAGCGAAGGAGGTTTGCAGCCAAAGCATGAAGAACATCACAGGCCAAGCAGGCCACCAGTGAGAGATGCCGTGAGGACTGGTCTCCTGGGGCTGAGCGAGCTCTGCTGCCCGTGGCCCTCGTGGTGGTTTGGTTTGGGACACACCTGGAAGAGCGAGGTGCTAGCGTGCAGGATGGGTTGGTGTATACGGGTCTGTTCTTGTGTCGGGGCTGCTGCTGAGAGTCCTGATCTGTGGAGGCTTCGCTGAGGGCATCTTCCCCAACTCTGGTGGTTTGTCACGTCCACAAAGGCCTCTGTACTCATCACCTTGGGGTTGAGTCCCCTTCCCTGGAGGGGTTTAAGGGACGGGTGGACGAGGTGCTGAGGGACATGGGTTAGTGACTGATGGGAATGGTTGGACTCGATGATCCGGTGGGTCTTTTCCAGCCTGGTGATTCTATGATTCTATGTTCTGTGCTCTGCAGCAGCGGAGCCAGACTGGTCTCCTGCTGGATGCGTGTTGAGTTGAGACATCTAGATGGGGTCTAGAGAATGATCCAAGGGCTGGAGAACCTCCCGTACGAGGCCAGGCCGAGAGAGTTGGGGTTGTTGAGCCTGGAGAAGAGAAGGATGTGGGGAGACCTTAGAGCAGCCTCCAGGGCTGAAAGGGGCTCCAGGAAAGCTGGGGAGGGGCTCTGGATCAGGGAGGGCAGGGACAGGACGAGGGGAAGGGTTTGGAGCTGCAAGAGGGGAGATGGAGATGAGATCTTGGGGAGAAATGTTTTGCTGGGAGGGTGGGGAGGCCCTGGCCCAGGTTGCCCAGAGCAGGGGTGGCTGCTCCATCCCTGGAGGGGTTCCAGGCCAGGTTGGATGGGGCAGGGGCACCTCCCTCTGGATCAGAGGCTCCAAGCCCCATCCAGCCTGGTCTTGAACCCCTCCAGGGATGGAGCAGCCACCCCTGCTCTGGGCAACCTGGGCCAGGGCCTCCCCACCCTCCCAGCAAAACATTTCTCGCTGTGTTTGAGGGAGAACAAGTTGGAAGTGTCAGGGAGCATGGAGACTGCATCCACCAACCCTTAACCCAGCGTCACCTTGGTGGGAGTGGGGAGGGGTCTCCAAGGCTGGGGACCATCTCGGAACGGAGAGAACACCAAGTTCTCTGCCAACGTGGTTGGTTTCCACCTTCAGGCTGTTCCCACGACGCAGCCGGAGCAATGTGGGAGGTGCCTTACGCATCCCCGATAAGAGTATCAGTGATGGCGAAGCCAACGAGGCCAATGACCCCGCAGCAAAAGACACTCTGCACGGATATTACCTCTCGCCAGTCTCTTTGCCTTCCCTCAGCCTTTCTGTGACCTCAGGTGAAGCTGAGGACGAGAACAGGAGGAAGGCACCGAGTTCAACCACGGGGAGTTTGGTAGAGCATCAGAACACCAAGCAGAGCAGCCTTCTGCCTCTCCTCCCTCACGTCCCCAGCTCATGGTTCAAACATCCTTCTGCTTGTCTGTTCGAGCTGTGCAAACCACAGAAACCTCCTGTCCAAGGCCATCCCATCAGGTAAGGGGAGAAGGAGATGGAATTAACAGGCATCCAAAACCCTTCTCATAATATCTTGCCAGCCAGCTCACTCCCTGGGCCACACGTCTTCTGGCTCTTCCATCTGCTGCTGGCAGATTCCCCGGCACAGATCAAGATCTGACCCTTATCTTGCTTGCTTTCTACCACTGAGGAGAAGAGAAGAGAAGAGAAGAGAAGAGAAGAGAAGAGAAGAGAAGAGAAGAGAAGGAGAAGAGAAGAGAAGAGAAGAGAAGAGAAGAGAAGAGAAGAGAAGAGAAGAGAAGGAGAAGAGAAAGAGAAGAGAAGAGAAGAGAAGAGAAGAGAAGAGAAGAGAAGAGAGAGAAGAGAAGAGAAGAGAAGAGAAGAGAAGAGAAGAGAAAGAGAGAAGAGAAGAGAAGAGAAAGGAGAAGGAGAAGAGAAGGAGAAGAGAAGAGAAAGAGAAGAGAAGAGAAGAGAAGAGAAGAGAAGAGAAGAGAGAAGAGAAGAGAAGAGAAGGAGAAGAGAAGAGAAGGAGAAGAGAAGAGAAGGAGAAGAGAAGAGAAGGAGAAGAGAAGAGAAGGAGAAGAGAAGAGAAGGAGAAGGAGAAGAGAAGGAGAAGAGAACAGGACAAGGATGTTCTGCTTGGCAGGAGGTTTCTGGGAGGTGATGAGCAGGAGGTGGAAACCTGGAGAGAGTTAGCCATGGGAAAGCACAGAGCTGCATAAGCTCAGAGCTGCACGCGAAGCAGCTTCATTGCCACCTTGCTGCGTTCCCATGGAGTGGCTCATTGAAGCCGTGGTCTTCACTTGAAGGCTTTTGATCTCTCCGTGATCTAGTTGAAGTCACTGGCTGGCTCAAAGAAGCATTGTTGCACCAGATAAGAGCCACAGCTCTCCTCCAGTGGGGAGGCAGGTGGGGGCAAGGAGGGAATTTGCTTTGTCCTCTGCAGTCGGATAACCAGGGGCAACACAAGGTCCTCCCGTGTCCTGGGCTGCACCCAGAGCCGTGGGAGCAGCAGGGAGGGAGGGGATCCTGCCCCTCTGCTCCACTCTGAGAGACCCACCTGGAGCCCCAAGTCCAGTTCTGGATCCTCAGCACAGGGAGGACACGGAGCTGCTGGAGCGAGTGCAGAGGAGGCCCCGGAGATGATCCGAGGGCTGGAGAACCTCCCATAGGAGGACAGGCTGGGAGAGTTGGGGTGGGGAGGGGACACAGCTGTGCCACCACTGAATCATTTTTTTGTTTTAAGCTGGACTTTGAGATCTAGTGCTGGAGGGAGCAACGTCCACACCTTCTGTGAGTAATATCCCTCCACCCCCTCCAGCTCCTGCTCCCAACCAACCACATGGATGGGGAGAGTGGTGTTTACGGAGAGCGGGGAGATGAGGAAGAGGGGTGTGCGTGCATCTGAGGGGAAGGAGGAGGAGGGAGAGCGGAGAGGTTGGCAAACTGAGCACAGTGATGGGGACTGGATTTCTGTCCCCTGGCACTACCTTCTTGTCAACTGGATGATCTCCAGAGGTCCCTTGAACTCCAAGAAGAGATGGAAGTGATACCTTTTTATTTTTCTGGATTCATCTCTCTAGGAAATCTTGAGGATTACACAAAACCTCAAAATTCTGAGTTCTGAGCTCGTTGCACTGAGGGACCAACTGCTCTTTCCCCTTTGGAGAAGGGATAAGGTTGGACACGCACCTTGGAGATGTCAGGGGTGCAACCCAATCCATCTTTTCCCTTTACTCAGGTCCCCTGGCATGGAGAGCTGAGCAGTGCTGAGGGGCAGAGGTGCATGAAGAAAAAGAAGGCGAGAAGGACCCACACCATCAATGCCTCACGTGATTGAGTCCCCTTCCCTGGAGGGGTTTAAGGGACGGGTGGACGAGGTGCTGAGGGACATGGGTTAGTGATTGATGGGAATGGTTGGACTCGATGATCCGGTGGGTCTCTTCCAACCTGGTGATTCTATGATTCTGGAGGGGTTCAAGGCCATGTTGGACGGAGCTTGGAGCCCCTGATCCAGTGGGAGGTGTCCTTTCCCATGTCAGGAGATGGAACTGGATGAGTTTGAGCTCACTTCCAACCCAACCTGATTCTATGATCTTATTCACGATACTGATGCACGATGCTGATGGTACCACGAAGGTGAAACCCTGTTGAGCCTCCCTGTTGGCTTCAGGGCTCCCATGGCCAAGGGTTGAGTACCTGGCTCACTTAATGCGGATGCCCAAAGGCTCCGAGCCATCTCAGGAATCGTTCCTGGGCCCTTCGCCTGCCTATTCTTGTGATAACGTGGTAGAGCAGACAAGAGGATGTTTTCCTTACCCTGTTCTCGAGTATTATCAGGCTGGTTTGCTGGGGAGGCAAGCCCTCCATGATGTCCTTGTCACGACTGGGTTGCTCTCAAAGGGTTTTTCACGTCTCGAAAGGGCAGAGGTGTCACAGCTTCATTTTTATTGAGTGGCTGCACAGGAGTTTGCACCTTGAGGATGGAGAATCCCAGGTAAAGACCAATGTGTCAGGTTCAGAAGGTTACAAATCCGAGGCAGACTGGTCTCAGGTCTTTGAAACGGTTTGATTGTCTTCGGACTCAGCTTTAGGATCCATAACAGGCAGGAACTTGTTCTGCTGGCTTCGATAGTCACTGGTGAAGTGACCCAGAATAGCCTTGACCTTCCCTTGTTGTTTTATTTTGCCTGAGCAGCTGGAGCTCCAGCTCCCTCCTGCCACTCCAAGAATTTATGAGGTGTCTCGGGAAGACCTCTAGGTCTGATAGCACAAGACTTATGGGTGGGCAACGTTGCGGAACCATGAGGGGAGGTTCTGCAAGGGAGGAGGCTTCCCTGTGCGCTGGGAGCACTGAGCTGGATGCTCGGGTCCTCTAAGTGCCTGTGAACATCTTCTGCTGTGCTCTTACGTGAAATTTGAGTGTACAGGGCTGTGTGCTCTCTGGAAGGTCCATTCCTGCCATCTTCACGCAGGAGGCTCTTGTCACCCCACTGCAAGGACAGGACTCCAAGGTTCAGATCTCGAATTCTACAGGAGCATTCGGTTCTGGGGTCTGATCTAAGAGACCGTAGAATCATCACGGTTGGAAAAGATCTCTAAACATACCCAGTCCAACCAGCAGCCCAACCCCACCACGCCTACTAAACCACGTCCCAGAGCGCCACATCACACACTTCTTGAACCCCTCCAGGCATGGAGACTCCACCACTGTCCTCGTCAGCCTCTTCCAGGGCTTCATCCTTCTTGCCGTAAAGACATTTTTCCTAATCTCCAATCTAACCTCCCCTGACACGACCTGAGGTTGGTTCCTCTCATCCCGTCACTTGTTATGTGGGAGAAGAAACCAAGACCCACCTCTCTACAACCTCCTTTTATGGATGTGTAGAGAGCAACGAGGTCACCCTGGAGGTGTCCAAGGCCAGGTTGGATGAGTCTTGGAGCAACCAGATCTTGGTTAAGGATGTTCTTGCAGGGAGGTTGGATTAGATGAGCTATAATAGTCCCTTCTGACCCAAACCGTTCTGCGATTCTACTATCTGACCCGCCACCGATCAGATTTCGGGATCAGATAAATATTCGCATCCTTCCCACGCAGCTTGTGGCCAAAGATGGGGTGGGGGGGTGAGCTGAGCGTGTGCGGAGGAAACAAGGGGTGACAGAGAATAACAATTGTCTTAATGGAAAGAGAGAAGGGGAAGAAAAAAGGGCTGTTGAGCTCTTTCTCTCCATCCCCGAAATAATAGACCTATTAGTGTCCCCAAACCTCAGCCCCCCTCCCCTCCCCAGAGAAGAATTGGTCACTGCACAGCTGTGCGAGTGAGAAAAATATATTTATATATATAAGAGAATCTGCCCTTCTGAATTGGGTTGTGGGGAGGGACAAAACCTCATTGTGCGCTTTATCTGCCCCGAAGAGAATGGACCCACAGTCTTGGGCTGGCAGGGGCTCCACGTTTGGTTAACTGTGGTCAGATCACTGTAACTTCATTTAGATACTGTCCTGTTATTTATTTATTAATTGGGAGGCGTTATGCTTGGTTGTGGGCGCATCTGGGGAAGGAAAAACGCGACTCGCCGCAGCCCCTTCCCCCAGCGCCGAGGAGGGAAGGGGTTTGGTGGTGGGTCGGGGCTGGATTTGGGAGCCCCCTGGGGGGAAAAGGGGGTGGGAAAGGGGGCTTTGAGGGGAAAATGAGGGGTCCTGGGAGGGGAAAATGAGGGGTCCTGGGAGGGGAAAATAAAGGGTCCTGGGAGAAGACAGGAAAATAAAGTGTCCTAAGAGAGGAGATGGAGGCAAAACACTGGGTTTGGGAAGAGGAGGAGAGGAGGTGAAGGCAAAATACGGCGCTTTGGGAAGGGGAGAGAGGGGATGAGGGTGAAACACAAGCTTTTTAGGGAAAAAAGAGGAGATGAAGGCAAAATCAGGGGCCTTGGGAGGAGAGGAGTTGAGTTGAAGTCAAAATACGGGACTTTGGGAAGGGGAGAGAGGGGATGAAGGTGAAACACGAGGTTTTTTAGGGGCAGGAGAGGTGATGAAAACAAAATAAGGGGCTTTGTGAGGAGGAGAGAGGTGGTGAAGTCAAAATACGGGACTTTGGGAGGGGGAGAGAGAGGATGAAGGTGAAACTTGAGTTTTTTAGGGGGAGGAGAGGAGATGAAGGCAAAATCAGGGGCTTTGGGAGGAGAGGAGTTGAGTTGAAATCAAAATATGAGACTTTGGGAGGGGGAGAGAGGGGATGAGGGTGAAACACAAGTTTTTTAGGGAAAGGAGAGGAGATGAAGGCAAAATCAGGGGCTTTGGGAGGGGGAGGAGTTGAGTTGAAATCAAAATATGGGACTTTGGGAAGGGGAGAGAGGGGATGAGGGGGAAACATGAGGGTTTTTAGGGGGAGGAGAGGAGGTGAAGACAAAATAAGGGGCTTTGGGAGGAGAGGAGTTGAGTTGAAATCAAAATATGGAGCTTTGGGAAGGGGAAAGAGAGGATGAGGGCAAAACACGAGGTTTTTAGGGGGAGGAGAGGAGGTGAAGGCAAAAATATGGGACTTTGCGAAGGGGAGAGAGGGGATGAGGGTGAAACACAAGTTTTTTAGGGGGAGGAGAGGGGGTGAAAACAAAATCAGGGGCTTTGGGAGGAGAGGAGTTGAGTTGAAGTCAAAATAAGGGACTTTGGGAGGGGGAGAGAGGGGATGAGGGTGAAACACGAGCTTTTTTAGGGGCAGGAGAGGAGGTGAAGTCAAATTAAGGGGCTTTGGGAGAGGGAGAGAGGAGGTGAAAACAAAATATGGAGTTTTGGGAAGGGGAGAGGGGATGAAGGTGAAACTCAGGTTTTTTAGGGGCAGGAGAGGCAGTGAAGGCAAAATAAGGGGCTTTGGGAGGGGGAGGGAGGGGATGAGGGTGAAACTCGAGGTTTTTTAGGGGGAGGAGAGGAGGTGAAAACAAAATCAGGGGCTTTGGGAGGAGAGGAGTTGAGTTGAAGTCAAAATATGGGACTTTGGGAGAGGGAACGAGAGGATGAGGGCGAAACAAATTTTTTTAGGGAAAGAAAAGGAGATGAAGGCAAAATCAGGGGCTTTGGGAGGGGGAGGAGTTGAGTTGAAGTCAAAATATGGGACTTTGGGAAGGGGAGAGAGGGGATGAGGGCGAAACACGAGGTTTTTTAGGGGGAGGAGAGGGGGTGAAGGCAAAAAACGGGGCTTGGGGAGGGGGAGAGAGGGGATGAAGGTGAAACTCGAGGTTTTTTAGGGGGAGGAGAGGGAGGTGAATGCAAACCCCGGGGCTTTGGGAGGGGAGGGGAGAGGAGGAGGTGCCGGGGGAGCTCTGCCTCCCTGAGGAGGAGGAGGAGGAGGGCTGGGAGGAGCAGAGGCAGGTTCGGGGGCAGCTCTCGCTCGATGGGCAGCGGGCGGCCCCGCTCGGTGCCCGCAGCGGCTCCGGGACCCCGGCGGCTGCCCGGGGGGCTGCTGGGCGGCGGCTGCGGCTACTGAGCCCCCGCATGGGCCAGTCATGGAGGTGGTGGACGAGACGGAGGCTTTGCAGCGCTTCTTTGAAGGTAAGAGCTTGTCCCGCTGAGCCCCGGCCGGCTCCTGCCCCAAACCGCTTGTCCCCGGGGCTGGGGGCAGGTTTGCAACCGCAGGGACAGGTCTGCAGCCTCCCCCCTTGCAGCCTTTCAACCTCGAGTACAGGTTTGCAACCTCCCCTTGCAGCGATTCAACCTCGAGTGCAGGTCTGCAGCCTCCCCTTGCAGCGTTGCAACCTCAAGTACAGGGTTGGAACCTCAGGGACAGGTTTGCAGCCTCCCCCCTTGCAGCCTTGCGACCTCGAGTACAGGGTTGCAACCTCCCCTTGCAGCTTTGCAACCTCGGATGGAGGTTTGCAACCTCCCCTTGCAATGATTCAACCTCGAGTACAGGTCTGCAACCTCCCTCCTTGCAATGATCCAACCTCGAGTACAGGTCTGCAGCCTCCCCCCTTGCAGCGATGCAACCTCCAGTACAGGTTTGCATCCTCCCCTTGCAGCCTTGCGACCTCGAGTACAGGGTTGCAACCTCCCCTTGCAGCTTTGCAACCTCGGATGGAGGTTTGCAACCTCCCCTTGCAATGATTCAACCTCGAGTACAGGTCTGCAACCTCCCCCCTTGCAGCGTTGCAACCTCAAGTACAGGGTTGGAACCTCAGGGACAGGTTTGCAGGCTCCCCCCTTGCAGCCTTTCAACCTCGAGTACAGGGTTGCAACCTCCCCTTGCAGCTTTGCAACCTCGAGTGCAGGTTTGCAGCCTCCCCTTGCAGCGATTCAACCTCGAGTACAGGTCTGCAACCTCCCCTTGCAGCGATGCAACCTCAAGTACAGGGTTGGAACCTCAGGGACAGGTTTGCAGCCTCCCCCCTTGCAGCCTTTCAACCTCCAGTACAGGTTTGCATCCTCCCCTTGCATTGATCCAACCTCGAGTACAGGGTTGCAGCCTCCCCTTGCAGCGATTCAACCTCGAGTACAGGGTTGCAGCCTCCCCTTGCAGCCTTTCAACCTCAAATACAGGTTTGCATCCTCCCCTTGCATTGATCCAACCTCGAGTACAGGGTTGCAGCCTCCCCTTGCAGCCTTTCAACCTCAAATACAGGTTTGCATCCTCCCCTTGCATTGATCCAACCTCGAGTACAGAGTTGCAGCCTCCCCTTGCAGCGATTCAACCTCCAGTACAGGGTTGCAACCTCCCCCTGCACTGATCCATCCTCGAGTACAGGTCTGCAACCTCCCTTTGCAGCAATTCAACCTCGAGTACAGGGTTGGAACATCCCCTTGCAGCGATTCAACCTCGAGTACAGGGTTGCAGCCTCCCCTCTTGCAGCCTTACAACCTCGAGTACAGCTCTGGAACCTCAGGGACAGGTTTGCAACCTCCCCTTGCAGCGATTCAACCTCGAATACAGGTTTGGAGCCTCGGGTACAGGTTTGGAACCTCCCTTTGCAGCATCGCAACCTCCCCTTGCATCACGATCCCATGGGCCGATCCCGACCCGTGGGTCCTGGCACATCAACACCTTGAGGGGTCGCGTTGCGTCATCCCTCAGACCCCCACATGCACCCAAGCGAGGACTTTGGGGAGCAGATTCCATCTCTGGGCGAGACATCTGCCATAGGGATCGCAGGGGTGACCGTGGGGGCCAAACTCCTGCTCGCTCCTCTCTTCTTCTCCGTTGAAACCCCAAGTCTGGTCTTCATCTCCTCACCTCCTCCCCTTGGACCCTGTGGGTTTGCTCACAGGGTGTTGGAAGCTCATCCGTTGTGTTCTTCCCTGGAGAAATCACTCCTAGAAGAGAGCTGCTCCTACAACACTCGTGGTCAGCAGTGGACCCCACACCATCTCTTCATCGGTGTTTGTAGGACACGATTGTCCAGCCAAGGGCTCAAACCCCTTTGGCCACCACGTGTCTTGCAGATCAGAGTCTCCTTCCCATCAGCACAGGCCAAAAGCAGCTTTGACCGCAACCAGCAGTGACAAAGCGGTTGTGAAGAGGATTTGGCCTCTCAAAGGGGTGAAACGCAGCTCCCCGTGGCAGCTGAGGGGTCGGTGGGGTGAGACCTGTGCGTCCGGGGGAGACGCGTGGTCCGCGATGCCCTTTGTTGTTCCTCGGCGTTTCTTCTCCCTGCTCTGGCTTTGTTGGCACGCTTCGCTCTTCCTTGTTGACCGCGTCGTTGGCTCCTCTTTGCTGGCTCTTTGTCTTTGTTCCTCTCTCTCTCTGGTGCTGCGTCCTTGTTCTCGGGTGGGACGCTTGCCAAGCGGAGGTTTTGGTTGCGCCCGGGGTGTGAACCCCTGGCACGCGGAGGGGATGGTTGAGGAGGAACCACCCTAGCAAAGCTCCGTTGTGTCAACAGCTTCTGTGGCTGGTGGCAGGAGCACGGCCGGCGGGGCTGGACCCCATCCGTGGGGAGCAGGTTGGGTGCATGGGGTTGGCTCTGGAGCTTTGATTCCCTCTGGAAGCCTCGTGTTGGGCTTCATCTGCGGTGGGACCGGGCAGCGTGCTACCTGCTCCATCGATCTGCTCGCTCAGCACTGGTTGGGGTGGAAGGACCAGGTCTCTCGTGTTTCGTTGGTGGAAAGACTTAGCCTGGGGAGGAGAGGGAGGACGCGCTGCAAACGGAAGATGCTCTTGAGAGCAACCAGAGGCTGAAGCTGCTTGCTTCTCGTTTTCCTCTCTTCTGGCATCTGCGTGACACCTCAGTAAAGTGTCTCTTCTTCTTCCAAGGAAGAAGCGTCCCCTGATTGTTCCACCTGTGATTCTGGATTCCCAGGAGCAAGGGGATTAGCGAGGATGGGAAGCCTCTCCACGCAGGCTCTTACCATGTGCTCCCAGCCTGTGTCCTCCTCAGCCTTCAGGGACCTTGGTTTGGTTTGGTTTGAGGGTTTCACTCGAACCGATCTCCTAAATCCTGCCCCTCCCACCTCCTGTCCTCTGGGTCCTGAGCTCCTCCTGGCATCAGCGCCTCGACGTTACGAACTGGCGTGGGACTCCAGCGCTCGGATTCTGTGTTTGTAGAAGTGGAATTTTTCTCCCTCCCCAGAGCATCTTTCGATAAGGGTGGAGGTTTCTTTCTTTGTCTGTCGTGTTCTTCTTTTCTGGGTTGGATGAGAGGGTCTTGAGGTCCCTGACAGCCTCAACCGTTCTGGATTCTTTCTCTCTTTTTCCTTCTTTTTCTTTCTTCTTCTGCCTTTCTCTCTTAAGTTTCTTTCTTCTTCTGTCTTTCTCTCTTAGTTTCTTTCTTCTGTCTTTCTCTTAGTTTCTTTCTTCTTCTCTCTTTTGAATTAAAACCATCTGTAAAAACCAGGACTGTGGGGAAACTGGGGCTGAAGGATGTTTCCTACCCTCTCCTATTTGCTTCCTTGTCTAATTTCCTTTTCAGACCTTCTCTGAGCTTCGGTTTTTGGTGGAGCCCAACGTGGCTGGTGCTGTTGTTGGAGACCTTCTGTTCCAACAGGGCTTTGAGGAGGAGAGGGGAAGAGGAGAAAGTTTTATCGCACAGGATCTCCTTTCACGTCACTTTATGTAGTTTTAGGTCGTGATGCTCCAAGGGAGGACGTGGCCAAACTGAGCCTCTGTTGTTTGGAAGTGAAGGTCAGCGCCTTAAGTTGCTGGAATCTCCCTGTCCTGAAGAATACCTGGTTCCTGGATGTAGCGGTGAACAATAGATCTGTTAGGATTTATTATTTTACAGGAATAAATTTGGTACTAGAACTAATTCTATGCTACCCCATCACTTTATAAGGTGTTTGCCCCTCCTCTCCTCTCTTCCACTCCAAAATCTCCACGTTCTGCCTGGGGGAACACATCTTCAAACCATGTTTTCCTCTTGCAGTGAAAGATTTTTTTCCCCTCAGATCATCTTCTCGCCGAGAGGAGGTTTTACGCTAAGGACATTCTTCCCGTAGGCTGAAAATGCTGGAATAATTTGAGAATTCCCAGCGATTTGCACAGGATGGGAGCCCGCTGTGAGCAATCCCACCGTATTTAAGAGTAACGCTCGTCTAGCCCTCGGTATTTCGAATTGTCAGACGAGGATTAACGTCTCCTCTCGCAGCGTTTGGGGAGTGGGGGCTGTGTGGATTCCAGACCCTGGCATTTCCCTGGCTCCAGCCACAGCACGGCAGGTCCCGGTGGTTTAAAGCTGCAAGAGGGGAGATTGAGATGAGATCTTAGGGCTTCAAGGCCAGGTTGGATGGGGCTTGGAACCCCCGATCCATGGGAGGTGTCGCTGCCCACGGAACTAGAGGGGCTTTTGAGATCTCTTCCAACCCAAATGATTCTGTGATTCTTTTGGGGAGCAGGGATTTCAGGTCCAGTTGCCCGATTCTGGTGGACTCAGGTGGACTTACATGTTCATAAGGAGGGTTCCCAGCATTTCCTTGGGTAGGAGTCCTCGTGGCCCTCAAATGCAGTTGTCTGCTCGTGGAGAGCGAGATCTGAGCCATGTGAGAAGCAGAAGAACGACGTCAAAAGTTTAGGGCTTTGTTCTGAAGGTTGAGATGGGGCTGGGGAAAAAACGTATCATAGGCTCTTGGAATCACCAGGTTGGAAAAGACCCATCGGATCATTGAGTCCAACTCTTCCTATCAGATATCAAACCGTGTCCCTCAGCACCTCATCCACCCGACCCTTAAACCCCTCCAGGGTATGTGGCCTCCAAGAGGGGAGGTGGATCAGACAATACTTCCCACGGATCAGACAATACCTCCCACCCTCCTGTGGAGCGGGATGAAGATGCTGTGAGTGCGAGTCTGGTTGGCCCCAAGGTCTCCGAGCGCCAACGAGCTGGACCCGTCCCACGTTAGGAAGATCATCGCTGTCCTGGGTTGTTTTAGCATGAGTGAATGTGTTCGGCGATGCTCAGGACCATCCTGCTGCTCAGAGCTGGGCGAGCTTGGAGGTTGAGAGCCTGGGACGCTGGGGGATCTGGCAGCGGAGGAGAAGGAGCTCGCTTTGCTCTTTCCACAGCGTTGGGAGGGTTTGCCCGGCACATTCGTATTTTGTATCAAAGGAGAAGTGGGGAGTTGAAAGCATCTGACCCTTGGCTGGCATCCTGCTAGAAGCTTTACCTTCCTCCCTTCACGTAAGGGAAACGCTTACGACAGAGCTCAGCTATTCGGGATCCCGCTCTCTCTTGGCTAATTTACGAGATAAGAGCTCGTTAAAGAATGTACAGCAGGAAAGATGTGCAGAGCGGGGCTTGGGGGGCAGGGGAGGGGGCGGGTTGGCAGCCGCCTGGATGGGGCTAAGTCAAGAAACAGAAAAAGGAGAGCGAAGGCTAAAAGTTTGGAGCCTTTTGGGATGAGCTGTGGCTGGGAGAGGTTAAATAGGTTTGAGGGTTTGAGTCCTGGGGAACGATGCGGCCCTTTAGGGTTTTTTCCCCAAGCACTCGGAAGCGAGTGGGAATCTGTGCAGGCGCTGGGGCTGCTGCGGGAGAGGCTGGAGGAGTCTCCGAGCTAGAGGGAGCAAAGGGGCACTAGAGGTTTAGAAGCAAATGTGTGTGTTTTCGGGATGGGTTTGCCCCCAGGAGCGGGTGTTTAGGTGTGTGAGGGGTACTAGTTGCTTTCTTGGGGGTTTGTATCGTGGAGCACTTGATCATCGAATCGTGTCCTGGTTGGAAGGGACCTCAAAGCCCAGCCAATTCCAACCCCAGGGACACGTCCCACTGGATCAGGGGCTCCAAGCCCCATCCAACCTGGCCTTGAACCCCTCCAGGGATGGGGCAGCCACCCCTGCTCTGGGCAACCCGGGCCAGGGCCTCCCCACCCTCACAGGAGAACATTTCTCCCCAAGATCTCATCTCCATCTCCCCTCTTTCAGCTCCAAGCTGTTCCTATCCCCACGCTTCTTCATCCAGGTTGGATGGGGCTTGGAGCCCCTGATCCAGTGGGAGGTGTCCCTGCCCATGGCAGGAGGTGGAACTGGATGGGCTTTGAGGTCCCTTCCAACCCAACCCATTCCATCTTTCTATGATTTGGTGGTGGACGGCAATGAGTGGCCAAGACTTCACCGGTAAAACCTTCGCTGATGTAAAACAGCGAAGACGAGCTTAAGAGAAGAGGAGTAATTGTTTCTCTTCAGGGCTGGCCAGCACCTTGTGGTGGGGTGAAGCATCCCTAGCTCTGTCTTCTGGCCGTGCTGGTGACCCAACTGTTGTGTTGCAGCTCACTGGGGTTTCACGGAACCACCAGGACAGGGCTGCAAAAAAGAATCTCGGTGAAACAAGGGGCTGCATAGAGTCTCCTTGGCTGCTTAAGGCTGCGGGAGAGAGAGTAGCGGTTTCTTGAGGCTGCAAACAGAGGGTTTGAGGCCACCAGAGCCTGGAGCAGGGGTGGTGTGTGTCGTGGTGCTGGCTGGCAGGCAGAAGCCGCCACGCAAGTGGCCTCACAAACATTTTTTTAGGCGCCTGAGCTTGGAATAGTGACGCAACTACTGCAGATCGGAGCGTCTAGTTTCTATAAATTATAGGAAAGAATGGCTTTTGGGGGAGTGCTTGCTCCCCCTCTGCTTCTCCAGTGTCTGGTCCTTGGTCTCTGCATCCCCTAAATGCATCCCCCCAGTGCATCCCTATGTGTGCTGGAGAGAAGCTTTCCTGCACCTCTTGCACGGAGCTATTTGATGCAGGAAGAGTAAAAGGAGCGGAAAAGGCTGTGGAGGAGTGTGAAAAGCACGACGTGGTCTTTGCCGAGGGCTCCGCGATGCCTCTCCCCGGCTCTTGGGAGGAGCTGGGCTGGGGAGAGGTGGCTTTGCGGGGTGACGGTCCCTCCAGGGCCTGGCTGGCGCGGTGGGGAGGGTAAGAGGCTTTGCGGAGAGTGCTTTGCTGGCTGGAGTTAGCCCGTGACAGAGTGGTCCTGGGGAACCTGGTACAGCCCGAACACATGACCATCCCTCCTCGTAATCCCCTCGCAGACCCAAATCCCAGCTGCAGCCTCCCAGCCTCCTCCCTAGCCCTCCCGGTCTTCCCTAGAGGAAGAGAAAAAACCAGCAGGCAGCAGTCGTGGGACCTGGACGAGCTGAGCGAGGCAGGAGAATGACAGAGAGGGACAACGGGGACACGGCAGGAGCTTGACATCTGCTCTCACCATGCTCAGGATGCGCTGGATCCGAGCAGGTAACAGCACAGATCCCTCAACCCTTCCGTGGTTCAGCTTCTTTTTCCTTCTGCCTCTCCTTCTTTGCTTTCCAGTGTGATTTTTTTTTTTTCCTGGTCCTCCCCTTTGCTTCCGTTTTGAGCTTCTCCTGGATGTCCAGCTTAGTGTCTGCTTCTGCTCGGCACGTGTCCTCAACAAGAGCTGGTAAGGTGAGGCTGCTGGTTAACTCAGGTCCACCCTAGGGCCTAAACAGAGGAGAAAAGAGAGAAAAACGTCCCCTTGAACCCATCAGCTGGGCATTCCTGGGCTCAGAGGGAAGCTGCCACCTCCGTCCCAGCACGACCAGCAGCAGGAGGTCCCCAGAGCCTTCAGCCAAAGCACTTGTCCTCATCTGCTCCTCAGGACAAGGCTGGTGCAGAGAAATCCACCTCTTGCAATGTGGGGGTTTTGTGCTTCAACCTCCTTTTTCCTGGACAGGAAAAGGTGGGGACACCTGGAGGACTAGATCCAGGTCTGGATTCCCAGCACAGGGAGGACACGGAGCTGCTGGAGCGAGTGCAGAGGAGGCCACGGAGATGATCCAAGGGCTGGAGAACCTCCTGTGCAAGGAGAGGCTGAGAGAGTTGGGATTGTTGAGGCTGGAGAAGAGAAGGCTGCAGGGAGACCTTAGAGCAGCTTCCAGGACTGAAAGGGGCTCCAGGAAAGCTGGGGAGGGGCTCTGGATCAGGGAGGGCAGGGAGAGGATGAAGGGAATGGTTTGGAGCTGCAAGAGAGGAGATGGAGATGAGATCTTGGTTAGAAATGTTTTGCTGCGAGGGTGGGGAGGCCCTGGCCCAGGCTGCCCAGAGCAGGGGTGGCTGCCCCATCCCTGGAGGTGTTGAAGACCAGGTTAGATGGAGCTTGGAGCCCCTGATCCAGTGGGAGGTGTCCCTGCCCAGGGCAGGGGTGGAACCGACTGGGCTTTGCGGTCCCTTCCAACCCGACCCATTCCACGGTTCCACGACATCCAGATGGAGCGAGGCCAGCGAGCTGTCGGTGGGAGGGTGGATCTCTTAAGACGTCTGATAAGCGGTGGGTTGTGACTCAGAGCAGGTGACGTGCGCACACACCCGCGGAGGCTCCATCGTCTCGGCCGCAGCGCGATACTTTGCCCGTGTTCTGGTTAATGTATCTCCCTCGGGGCTGGTGTCCCGGGAACGATGCCTGGACGCTCACCAAGCTGGTGGGAGGAGGGAGGGAGCAGCGGAGAAGTGGCCGTCGGGGAGGATTAGAAGGGAGTCGTGCTGGAGGTGTGACCAGGCTGATGGAAACAGGCACGTTGGTGACTCAGAGAGCCTCGGAGATCCGGGTGACCCGCGCTGCTCCCCGTGCTGGGGTTGCGCAAGGGCTGCTGCGTGCGCTCCATGTGGGAAAGAGATGTTGGTCAAGAAGGAACCTTACTAGGGTGCTGATTAGGCAGGGTTGTCTTCTACTCCCTCCCTCTTTTCTGCTAAATCAAAGCTTTTGCTTGCATCCTGGGACCAGAATCGTCCCAGCTGCTGTGTCACCAGCTGGAATAACCCTGGAATGAAGTGACTTGTGGGCACGAAGAGAGCTGGGCGTTCCGTGGGGAAGCGTAGTCCCACCTGAGTGATGTGTAGGGACCGTGGACTTTCTGCCTCCTGTCACAGCTCAGTGGTTGTCTTTGGGCTTTGTGCTTTCACCTCCTCCTCTGCCCGTGCTCACATAGTGAGAAATAAAACCAGGAGAGACCTTTTAAAGAAAAAAAAGAGAGACGAGATCCAGCTGGACTTGCCCTCTTCTAGTAATCAGCCTCGTGGATTCTGACTGCTGGGACAAGACCTGGGTGATCTGGTGAAGGGGCTGGAGAACAGGCCTTACGAGGAGCGGCGGAGAGAGCTGGGGGGGTTCAGCCTGGAGAAGAGGAGGCTGAGGGGAGAGCTCATTGCTCTCTGCAACTCCCTGAGAGGAGGTTGTGGAGAGGAGGGAGCTGGGCTCTTCTCCCATGGGACAGGGGACAGGACGAGAGGGGAGGGTCAGGCTGGACATCAAGAACAAATATTTCCCTGAAAGAGTCATTGGTCAGTGTCAGAGGCTGCCCAGGGAGGGGGTTGAGTCCCCTTCCCTGGAGGGGTTTAAGGGACAGGTGGATGAGGTGCTGAGTAACATGGGTTAGTGATTGATGGGAATGGTTCGACTCAATGATCCGATGGGTCCTTTCCAACCTGGTGATTCTATGATTCTATGTTAAGTCAACAGCTACAAGGAGAACATCGTAGCCTTGTATTTGTTTTTAAGAAGGAAGAACAAGACAAGGTTCTGTCTCGGGGGTGTTCCCATGACTATCCTAGGAGCGGCTGAGAGAGCTGGGGGGGTTCAGCCTGGAGAAGAGGAGGCTGAGGGGAGAGCTCATTGCTCTCTGCAACTCCCTGAGAGGAGGTTGTGGAGAGGAGGGAGCTGGGCTCTTCTCCCAAGGGACAGGGGACAGGACGAGAGGGAATGGCCTCAAGCTCCACCAGGGGAAGTTCTGGCTGGACATTAGGAAAAAATATTTCACAGAAAGGGTCATTGGACACTGGCCGAGGCTGCCCAGGGAGGGGGTTGAGTCCCCTTCCCTGGAGGGGTTTAAGGGACGGGTGGACAAGGTGCTGAGGGACACGGGTTAGTGATAGATGGGAACGGTTGGACTCAATGATCCGGTGGGTCTCTTCCAACCTGGTTATTCTATGATTCTATGATCTGGAGCTGAGACAGTGCTGGGCTGTGGCCACCGAAGCTCTGGTCCCCGGCGGTGGTTCAGGTATCTGCCCAAACGGAGTCCTTGGTGGGTTGGCATCTCTCCGGTATATCTCTTCCTAGGGCTTTCCCTGTTTTCCGATGGCCTTGCCCCGGTCGAGCTTTCCAGAGCTTGCTGGGTAACCCCCGTGCCTCTTTCCAGTAGTGTTGCCGATTGGACTTTGCACTCTCTGATAAGAAACCCACGAAGCTAAATGTGTCCGAGGAATGATTAACTAGCGTGTGCGTTGCCAGAGGACAAGGGAGCAGCTGTGACTGGAGACATAAACAGGAACAGGCTTGTAGGCTTTTGGGGCTGAGCTGGTGTTTGCTGGATGCCCCTTCCCCGGGCCAGCTCCTACGGTAACATCGCTTAGGAGAGAAAACCCACCCCAGGGGCTCCTTGGTACCATCGAGGTACCGTTCCAGGTATCGTTCCAGACCTAGGAATAGACAGAAGAGGGATGAGGCTGCGTCAGATCAGTAGGGGAGGTGCAGAGGCCAAGGGAGGACACTGCTGTGCGTAGGGAACACACACACATACTTCTCTTAGGGGGTTTGGATGCCACACTTGGTTATCCAGTGGCTCCCGCTTATGTTTTCATGGATACGCCCTCTTATTCCTACTGACCAACGTGCTTTGGCGTAACCTTGCTTACCCTCCAGACCATTTGCCCCACACAGTGAGGACAGAGGGTGTCTGGGGTCATGGAGACGGATGGTCCAGGACCCAGGAGGGTGGAGGTGGATGGTCCAGGCCAGCCCAGGACCCTCTCCTCCTTCCATTCCTGTTAGAATCGAAGGCTTCTTTCTACCTGCTTTCAGTAGTTGTAGAGAGCAATGAGGGGAGACCTTATTGCTCTCCAACTCCCTGAGAGGAGGTTGTGGAGAGGAGGGAGCTAGGCTCTTCTCCCAAGGGACAGGGGACAGGACGAGAGGGAATGGCCTCAAGCTCCACCAGGGGAGGCTCAGGATGGACAGCAGGAAAAAATCTTTCATGGGAAGGGTGATTGGTCAGTGTCAGAGGCTGCCCAGGGAGGGGGTTGAGTCCCCTTCCCTGGAGGGGTTTAAGGGACGGGTGGACGAGGTGCTGAGGGACATAGGTTAGTGATTGATGGGAATGGTTGGACTCAATGATCCGGTGGGTCTTTTCCAACCTGGTGATTCTATGATTCTATCATAACGTGATACTCAGGGTCCACCACTTATCCCGCTCAACTTCGGTTTGATGTGGTTATTCCAAAAAGCGAAAGGGAGGTGTGGGAGCCAAGCTGTGGGGCTGGGGAGAGCCGAGAGCAGAGAGATAGATTTGTAGTGGAATAAGAGTGCGCACTGGTGTTTTACTGGCTTTTGGGATGGTGGCAATGCCAACAGCCATGGTCCAGCTTTGTGGAGATCTCTACTTCTTAAAAACAACAGTAATTAAAGTCGCTGGGACTGGTTTTTTTCTCCTGTAGAGCCTTTTGTCATCATCCCAACGCTGCAACCATGTGGTGTCTCAGGTGGCCTGCCTTGTTTTTCTTACCCAAGGAGAAGAAAAGATTAGCTGGTGGGGAGGAGACAACACAGGGAGTGGGACAGGGAGGACACAGGTGGAGGGTTTCCAAAGGAGTTGGAAACCTCATCCTTGCGAGCTCTCTGTCTGCTGGGAAGCTGAGGACCACAGAGCGTGCTGAGCCGCTCTCGCTTGTAACCCGGAGAAGCGGAGGTGATATAAAGAGTAAACGCAACTTCATTTGGAATGTGAGGAGTCGCTTGGTTTGTGTGTGACGATGCTTATTAATCAACAACTCTCGCTTATTTATTTCATCCCATGGGCTGATTACAGGTGACTGCGAGAAGCCTCCGTGAGCAGGAAGCCAAACAAGTTATCAGCCTGCTTGATCTTGGCTTATCTCTTGTGTTATGACAAGCGATGGTTATGGACGTTGATCCAATAAAGCACTAAAAAGCAGGCTTTGTCTTTATTGGAAATGAAACACCTGCTGAAGTAAAGCAAAAGCTTCAAACCTGTGCATTATAAGAGCCATCGAGCTGCTCGCTGATAATAGAATCGAAGCTCCACTCCGTATAAGAACAGAAATGATTTTTCCCTGATGAGGTCCCGTCCAAATCAAAATCTGAGGTCAGTGAGAAGTTCTGGGTGGTGGGGAGCAGGAAGACTCAGTCCATCTCCCCTCCCTCCTGTCTATTTAATGCAGCCTTTGAAAGGAGTGTCGGAACGGAGAGGTGGATGGGGATGGGTTGTCACAGGCAGCTTGGTGGAACGTGTGGTGAAGAGAGAAGGGTGGTGAATGATGTTTCAAAATGCATCTCGTGGGTGTCGAGGGGCTGAAGGGACAGAAGAAGCAGCAGCGTGGGGTCTGCAGGTTGCTTCACAGTCCAAAATGAGAAGTTTGGGTGCTGGAGGCGGTGCTGGTGTGCAGGGGCTGGAAAAGGGATGGGTCAAGAGTCAACCCAGCCTAAGATGATCCTGTGGTGGAACATCAGGGTGGGAGCAACCTTTCCTCCTCCTCTGCTTTTAGACACGGGTACTGTGGCTCAGTTACACCCAGGAGACACCCGTGGATGCAACGGATCCTGGATGATCACTGATCATCCACTGATCAAGGTCATCCACCCTGGCCTTGAACACCTCCAGGGGTGGGGCAGCCACAAAATACCTCAGCAATGTTGGCTGTGCTGTCTTGAGGGACTTTGGGGTGGCTGAAACTCTCGTCATTTATCTTCTTGGCTCAGTTCTCTCCCGAGAATCGATCACAGTCACCACCACAGCCTTTTAGATCACCTTTCATTCGCAGGGTTGCTCATAGGTAGTGAGGAATTGTCCTACCACCCTTGAAGGGAGGTTAGCTCCAGAATCAATATTAGCACTTCTGAGCTTCAGGGTTGGATTGTCACTTGTGTATCAGCTTCCAGGGAAGCTTCTTTCACAGTTGGGGACTTGTCTGAAGGAGTTGGGGCCAGGGCTGAACCCAGCATGCTGCGCTATAGAGAAGGTTCTAGTGGGAGTGGGACCAAGTCCATGCTCTCCTTGGTCCTCTTCCACGGACAACTCATGATTTATGGAGCTGTGGTAACGTGCTGTGGATGAGTTTTGCTAACAGAACCTTCTCGGGAGGATCGGTGACCTACAGTGGGGATAGGGAAATAGTCCTGTGTTGTCAAAAACATTCCTGAATTGCTAATCGACCTCTAATCCCCGAGTTACCTCTGAAACCTTTGTGATGTGGAGAACCCGAAGAGCAGCAAGTGTGGTTTTCTCTGCTGAGAAAGCTTGGGGTTGTCTCCCTGAGCTTCTCGTATCTGTTGGGCTGCTGTCTGCTGCCTCTGCGTTGTGTTAGAGCACCGTGGGCTCTACGACCAGGAGGGATCTCCAAGATATCTGAGGGCTAGAATTGCTCCTAGAGCTTCTCTTTGAGAGTAATTTTGTACGGTTCCCGAAAGATGGTGACCGGTAATGTTAATATTCGCATTTCTTGCAGTCAGACGTGAGAGCCACGGGCCTGCTGCGACCGTGCTTTGCCAGCACGGAGGAGCAGATGGTTCCTCACCTGAGTGTTTCACCTCACTGGGAAAGCTGTGGCTGTCTCGTTTCGTGGCTAACCTTGTCTAATCTTGCACTCCCACTGCGATATCCTCTCCATGAGCCTGAAACTCCCTCCCAGCTGGCTGCTTTCTCCCGAGCGAGTTCGTGTACCTGAGGATCCAACCGCTGCTCAGCCTCCTGGTAATAAATGGACCAGACAGGGTCTTTTGTAAAGCTTCGTGTGCATCCTTAGCAGTGTTATTTTGATTTTTCCAAAGACTTTCCAATACTTCCGTGCTCCCTTCCACGCAAACCTACAGATTCCATCAGCAATAAGCAGGAAAGCCTGGAGCGATTCTCCATCTTCTGCACTCTTGTGCGTGGAGAACTCTGTGGTCGCCGTCAGAGCTGTGATGTTCTGTTGAGAGCTTTTGTGGCTCTGGTTAGTCCTGAAAAGCGGAGCCTTTCTATTAGTTATCTCTTTCCCCAAGGGTTTTCCAACCAGTATGTGCTGCCTTTAGGTGATTCTCTTGTCTTTTCATAGACTCATAGAATGGATTGAGTCTGAAGAGACCTTAAAGATCATCTAATTCCAGCCTCCCTGCCATGGGGGTTTGCTTTATTACAACAGAGCAAAGGGTTTGATGCCACTTACCAGGGGATGCATGATGCTCTATAAAAGAGAGAATTGTTTTTTCCATCCTTTCCTCTCCCACCAATCCACGTGCTACCTTCAAACCCCACCAGCAGGGACCAGCAAGAGAAGATCCTGAATAGCTTTGTTCCAGGTACAAGTCCCTGGAGGTCTCCGCTGGTGACCCCTCTGCTCTTTGATGTCTCCGTACTAACAGCTGGACTTTAGCTCTGTGGGTGACGTGGGGTTTGAGCTCTCTTGTGTTCTCCCTCTCTGTTCCATGTAGGGAAAGTTTCTCGCCAGGATGTCATTCAGCATTAGGTGGAACGTACCGGAGAACTTCAAGGTTGCCCAGAGCAGTGGTGGCCGCCCCATCCCTGGAGATATTCAAGGCCAGGTTGGATGAGGCTTGAAGGAACCTGACCTGGTGGGAACTGGATGGGCTTCGAGGTCCATTCCAACCCAGCTGGTTCAATGATTCTATAGGAAGGAGAGAAACAACCACCCTCCTCCCTGCTGTGCCGGAGGCTGGGGTTGGCGGTAGGAAGCAATTAGCACAGGGTTTGTTGTCACCCAGGCTGGGGACAGCTGAAGTCGAGCTGATGGCAGTCAGGACTGGAGGAGCTGGTCCATGAGGAGTTGGTCTGTGAGGAGTGACAGGGGACAGGATGAGAGGGAATGGCCTCAAGCTCCACCAGGGGAGATTTAGGCTTGAGATTAGGAAAAAATTCTTCACGGAGAGGGTGGTTAGGCATTGGAAGGGTCTGCCAAGGGAGGTGGTTGAGTCACAGTCCCTGGAGGTGTTTAAGGTGAGGGTGGATGAGGTGCTTAGGAGCATGATTTAGGGACTGGTGGGAATGGTTGGACTCGACGATCCAGTGGGTCTCTCCCAACCTGGTGATTCTGTGATTCTGTGATTCTGAGTTGTGGTTACGAGACAGTGAACGGCCCAGCTGCACCATCCTTGTGCTCTTTCGCACGAGGGGCGGTGAGCGTTGATAAGAAAGGGGGCATTCAGGTCGCAGCCAGACTTGGAGGGGTGCGGGGCTGCAGCATCTTCTCTCGAATGGAAGCGCTCAAAGTCCAGACACATGGGGCAGAGCCCCAAGGAGCGAGCCGGGAATGAATGACCTTCTGCTGGCCTGGACAGAAGGCTCTAAGAGGTCTTTTAATCTATTGATCTAATGACTCATACAATTTGTGTAATTTCCTTGCCTCCCCACTCTTCCCTCATAACTCGGTTCTTTGTCCCGATCTGGCTGGCGGTGGGACAGACTTCTTCGCTCAGGACCTACACGATGCTTTCCCCAGCAGGTGCCTCAAAACCACAGCAGCACGAGATCTCTGCTCTGGTTGAAGGAGATGGGGGAGCAGGGCCAGCAAGCAGCAGCAGGCGCTCCCTGTTGTCCTCTGCTCTGCAGAGAAGGGATGGTGTGCAGAGCTCTGCCCAAGCCAGGTACCAGGAGAGGGCTCTCGGTGGAGTTATGCAGGTCCTTGACCTTCCCCGTGCATCCCCAAATGCCGCGTCCTGCACTTGGGGCACAACAACCCTGAGCAGCTCCAGCCTAGGAGAAGCCTGGCTGGAAACTGCCTGGAGGAGAAGGACCCGGGGGGGTTGGTTGAACAGGAGCCAGCAGGGGCCCAGGGCATCTTGGCTTGGATCAGAGGCTGCCCAGGGAGGGGGTTGAGTCCCCTTCCCTGGAGGGGCTTAAAGGACAGGTGGACGAGGTGCTGAGGGACATGGGTTAGAGATTGATGGGAATGGTTGGACTCGATGATCCTGGGGGTCATTTCCAACCTGGTGATTCTATGATTCTGTGATCTCTTCTGCGCTTGGTCATTTGTGAGAAGGTCTTGCCCATCGTCACCCATCCCTTGGGTTTCTGTGCCTGCAGCTCAGGCAGTTCTGCCATGAGGTTTATCTTGCTTGGGGCTCCTCTCACCCTTCTTTGGTGCTGGTGGGGCCACACCTTGAATCCTGGATTCAGCTGGGGCATCTCCATCCCTGAAGGGCTTCAAAAAACGTGTAGATGTGGTGCTTCAGGACATGGTTTAGCAGGCATGGTGGGCTTTGGCTGATGGTTGGACTGGATGAGCTTAGAGGTCCTTTCCAACCTGAATGATTCCGTGATTCTTATTTCAGTCCCGGTATTTACTTCCACGTATCTGATGAGTAGAGACAACACGTTCTCCACATCAAAAGCCTGAGGAGCTGTTCTCCTTGTGGCGATGCGCGCAGTCAGTGCCTCCCACCTCCCCAGCATCTAGGGTGACCTCCTCATCTTCTCCTCCTTGAGCAGCGTCCTGGAGCAGCATGCCAAGCTCCTTCTTGGTTTGGAGCGCTCCAGACACCACGTGGCTTTGAAGTGAACCCCAGAACACCCAGAGAGCTCAGGGCGTGGATGGGATCCGAGCAAGCACTTTTTGGTACCTGGTTTGTATTGTCTGGTAGCTGTTTGCTAAATCCCCCGTGCAGGAACTATGTGAAGGGGCAGGAGACAGCTCACCGTTAGTCAGAAAATGCAAACAACAAGGTTTGATTTGAAAAGAAAAAGAAGCTCAGTTGCAGTCTGGAGGCTTGCACGGAAAGAGCCAGCGTGGCAGTGAGCCCTACCAATTTATTTTGTTTTAAATAATTACTTTTGCTGCGTTGTGACTTGGTTTTTCTGTTACTGCGTCCCGTTTTGGAGTCCTCAGCACAGGGAGGACACGGAGCTGCTGGAGCGAGTGCAGAGGAGGCCACGGAGATGATCCGAGAGCTGGAGAACCTCCTGTGCGAGGAGAGACTGAGAGAGTTGGGGTTGTTGATCCTGGAGAAGAGAAGGCTGCAGGGAGACCTTAGAGCAGCTTCCAGGGCTGAAAGGGGCTCCGGGAAAGCTGGGGAGGGGCTCTGGATCAGGGAGGGCAGGGAGAGGATGAGGGGAAGGGTTTGGAGCTGCAAGAGAGGAGATGGAGATGAGATCTTGGTTAGAAATGTTTTGCTGCGAGGCTGGGGAGGCCCTGGCCCAGGTTCCCAGAGCAGGGGTGGCTGCCCCATCCCTGGAGGGGTTCAAGGCCAGGTTGGATGGGGCTTGGAGCCCCTGATCCAGTGGGAGGTGTCCCTGCCCATGGCAGTGATGGAACTGAATGATCTTTGATGTCCCTTCCAGCCCAAACCATTCTATGGTTCTATGAAACCAAATCACGTAAGAAGGTTTTGGTGACCTTTGTGAGTTTTGCAGGAGGCAATTCTGGAGCACATATCGTTGCAATGAAGAGCTGAGAGCAAACGCAGTGCGGTTGCCCATCCTGGCTGTGAGAGAAGAAACTTAAGAGCCCAATGACCTGACCCTCCTGCCTGTGAACGCTCAGCGCTGGTTGCTCAAAAGTAGTGATGCTCCTCCCCAAGCCCTGGCAGGAGCCCCATCTAGATAACGTGCTCCTGCCTTCTTACTCTCGCTCTTCTCTGGAGGCTCTCCAAAGCGGCCAAGGAGAGACCTCGTTGCCTCCCAGTTTAGAAGGGAGGGAACAAGATGCCCGATCTGGACGTGGTGTTCCAGGAGATGCTTGGCTGCCTGTAGGCTTGTATTTTCTTGCTGTTTGATTATTAATCTTCCTGCCTAAGGATTGTTTTGTGCTGGGGGGTTTCCAGGAGAGGTAGCTCAGCTCCAAGTCCCGTGCGCTTGTGCTTCAGAACCAGGCTGAAAAGGGTCTCCAGTGCGGCTCCTGGTCTCCAGATTTCCTAAGAGCCTTTCCAGGAGCCGCAAGCTTGGAAGCCCTACCAATTTATTTTGTTTTAAATAATTATTTTTGCTGCGTTATGACTCGGTTGTTTTGTTACTGCGTCCAGTTCTGGAGCCCTCAGCACAGGGAGGACACGGAGCTGCTGAAGCAAGTGTAGAGGAGGCCACAGAGATAATCCAAGGGCTGGAGAACCTCCTGTACGAGGAGGAGCTGGGAGAGTTGAGATTGTTCAGACTGGAGAAGAAAAGGCTGCAGGGACACCTTAGAGCAGCTCCCAGGGCTGAAAGGGGCTCCAGGAAAGCTGGGGAGGGGTCCTTGATCAGGGAGAGGACAGGGGGAAGGGTTTGGAGCTGCAGGAGGGGAGATGGATATGGGATCTTCGGCAGAAATGTTTTGCTGCGAGGGTGGGAAGGTCCTGGCCCAGGTTGCCCAGAGCAGGGGTGGCTGCCCCATCCCTGGAGGTGTTGAAGACCAGCTTGGATGGGGCTTGGAGCCCCTGATCCAGAGGGAAGTGTCCCTGCCCATGGCAGGAGGTGGGACTGGTTGAGTTTGAGGTCCCTTCCAACCCAAACCGTTCCATGCTTCTATGTCCAATCCTTTAACTGGAGCCCACTAAAGCCTGGTGGAGGGAGGCGGCTGGCGTGCCGTGATCCTGCTCTGGGCACGGTTGGAGGATCTGGGACACGTGGCGCTGCTCTGCCTCGGATTGGATGAGCTGAGCAGCATGGAGGAGCCCCAGCAGAAGGGATCTGGAACAGGCTGCCCAGGGAGAGGGTTGAGTCCCCTTCTCTGGAGGGGTTTAAGGGACGGGTGGACGAGGTGCTGAGGGACATGGGTTAGTGATTGATGGGAACAGTTGGACTCGATGATCCCGTGGGTCTCTTCCAACCTGGTGATTCTATGATTCTAAGATCTGGAGGCTGTGCTTGACAAGCCTTACCCTTTCCCGTCTTCCTCTTGAGTTGGAGATCTGGAGGTGCGAGGGTCTCGGGCTGAGCCTCGTGCGTTGTTCCCGAGCTCGGAGGGTGCCAGATGAAGCGACCTTCTCTGGTCCTGTCGTCTCCCCTGGCAGCCCTTCAGCACCCTCGGTCCAGAGAGGGAGATAAAGGCGTTGTCTTGTCCCTCTTTGGCCTCCAAACAAACAGGGCAATGTGCCCCCCTGGGCAGGCACCTTGGACCCCGCAAAATGGCGCCGCTTGTGTGGGCGCTGCTGTTCCTGCCATCTCAGGGCATGAATGGACAAGCAGGGCATTGACTGCGGCGGGGACACAACACAAACGCTCCACTGTGTCCCCTCTCACACCTTCCCCTCCTCCTCCTCGGCCTCGATGCCCAGAGGACAATGGCTCTATCCATGCCAAGGTTCACAGCTGGCAAGGGCGGAGGGAAGGCCTGGACAAGGGCGGAGAAGCCGGAAGGAGAAGGGATTCGGGAGGGTCCGGAGGGATAACGGCTTGGAAAGGGATGGGATGAGGGGAGGTGGGAGATGGGGATGTTCAGGAGGGGCTGGGAGAGGAACAGAGGACGAAGTGTTTGGAGGTGGCTGGTGGAGAAGCCAGAGAAGGGTGTAGAAGGTCTTGTGAGGAATGGCTGAGAGAGCTGGGGGGGTTCAGCCTGGAGAAGAGGGGGCTGAGGGGAGAGCTCATTGCTCTCTGCAACTCCCTGAGAGGAGGTTGTGGAGAGGAGGGAGCTGGGCTCTTCTGCCAAGGGACAGGGGACAGGACGAGAGGGAATGGCCTCAAACTCCACCAGGGGAGGCTCAGGATGGACAGCAGGAAAAAATCTTTCCTGGCAAGGGTGATCGGTCAGTGTCAGAGGCTGCCCAGGGAGGGGGTTGAGTCCCCTTCCCTGGAGGGGTTTAAGGGACGGGTGGACGAGGTGCTGAGGAACGTGGTTTAGTGATTGATGGGAATGGTTGGACTCGATGATCCGGTGGGTCTTTTCCAACCTGGTGATTCTGTGATTCTGCATGGAGCTGCCCGCCTTTTCCCACCCGGCTCCGTGAGGGATGTGTCCATGCCTTGCTGTGATGCAGCTGGTTGATTTCCTCTGGTTCCTCACACTTCTTCTGTCTTGGGATGTCTCTCTCCTCCTGTCCTGCCCCCCCTGAGGCCTGGGGGATGGAGAAGAGGGCATTATCTCTCTATATGTACGTCTGTACTGGCTCACGTCCCCTTCCTGCTAAGATGTCAGAGACAAAAGCTGAAAGAGGGGAGATTGAGGAGAGATCTTGGAGAGAAATGTTTTGCTGTGAGGGTTGCCCAGAGCAGTGGTGGCTGCCCCATCCTTGGAGGGGTTCCAGGCCAGGCTGGATGGGGCTTGGAGCCCCTGATCCAGTAGGAGGTGTCCCTGGGGTTGGAACTGGCTGGGCTTTGAGGTCCCTTCCAACCCAACCCGTTCCGTGGTTCTATGGATACAACACTGCGCAGCAGGTGTGGGAGTGAGAACTGTTGTGGGTCTGAGCCGGGATATGGTTATGGGTTAGGGACACTTCCCAGCTTATCTGCAGGTGCTTAGGTCAGATCTGTTCTTCAGTGCATGTCAGCTGAGGAGTTGTGGGTCTCGATGAAAGTAGAAGGGAGCTTTCCAGAGGGTGTGGAGATGCTTCTATGGATGGTGCTGGTGACTGCGCACGCTGTGCAGGCTGGTGGTGGTTCACCACCCTTCACACCAGCGTGGTTGAAGTGGTTTTCCACTGGGTCTGGTTTGCTGCTCAGCCACGTTGTTGCTCCAGAGTCTTCTTGGCCACTGGACACCCCGTGACACCTTTTGCTTGCTGTGGTCAATGCCTCCATTCCTCGTGCACTACCTTCTCCACATCCTTTCCTAGCTGGTGTGGGATAGCTTCTCCTCTCAGCAGCAGAGGCATCGCGGTTGGGTTTGACGTGATTGACATGAGAGCGCAGATGCTGCCTGGGAGCAGCGACAGCGAAGGGAAGGTGTCGCGGAGTAGGCGGTCAGGTAGAGCTGGGCTGTGGACACTACTGACCTCTCCATGGAGAAGGTGTTGAGAAGAGGTGTGTATCCATGTTCCAAGTCCCTCTCGGTTGCTCCATTTTCAGGTATCTGACACCCATATTAGGCTTCCAGGAGCCCACAGGTTCTTAAATTCCCATGAACTCTCATCTCCTTAGCTCCGAGTTTGGCGTTCTCCCCATGATCTTGCCCCGTGGACACCCAGAGCTCAGCCGTGGCTGTTTCTCTGGTGTGACTTTGGCACTTGGGGTTTCTGCTCCAGCACGAACGGGGGATGCACAAGCTGGAGGGGCAGGGCTGTCCTTGGTGACAAGGGAATGTCCCCAGGGTGGGACACAGAGCGGTGGCCTTGGCTGGGACAGCCCTACCTGTTGTGATGGGAAGGGATACAAGGCGCGTTTGCGTGCGTGTAGGAGAAAGGTGTCCTGATGTGACTGAAACTGCTCGGTGAGAGTGTTCAGGAGCGAGGAGCCGACCGAGGTAGCTCCGTGTATCTCCATCAGCATTGGATGAGGTGAAGATGCCTGACGTCGAGCAGTTGACACCAAGAAGCTGCCCACAGGCAGTCCTAGAGGGGCTGGAGGAAGATGATGGAGGGGTTGGCGTGAGAAGGGGCTCACCGTGGCTCGTCCGTGGAGGAACCGTGCTGTGGTTCAGGGCTGGGGGCCCCTTTCAGTGCCTCAGACAACCAGGGCTTGGCTCTGGGGTGGTCCCGAAGCGCTTTCGGGGAGATGGGGGTGGTGGTCTGGCTCGGCGTCCCACTCAGGTTACAGGAGCCACTTCTGCTGGGAGGGACTGGTTATCGTTACAGTCAGGTAATAAAGAGCATTAATTAAGGAGGAATGCTGGGCTGATATCTGGGGGAGGGCAGGGGCTGTGAGGTCGCCGTCCCTCCCACCGGCAGGGATGTTTCCACCCCTCCATACACTCCGGACAGCCCCAGTTTGGGCACATGGAGCGATGGGGAGATGTTTCCACCTCTCCGTATGCTCTGGGCATCCCATGGTTGGGCACATGGAGTGACAGGGAGATGTTTCCACCCCTTCGTAAGCCTGGGTAGCCCTAGGTTGAGCATATGGAGCGATGAGGAGATGTTTCCACCCCTCCATACACTCTGGGCATCCCAAGGTTGGGCACATGGAGCGATGGGGAGATGTTTTCACCCCTCCATACGTTCTGGGCAGCCCCAGGTTGGGCACATGGAGCGATGGGAGGATGTTTCTACCCCTCCGTACGCTCTGGGCAGCCCTGGGTAGGGCACATGGGGCAATGTGGAGATGTTTCTACCCTTCCATGTGCTCTGGGCATCCCAAGGATGGGCACATGGAGTGATAGGGAGATGTTTCCACCCTTCCATGTGCTCTGGGCATCCCAAGGATGGGCACATGGAGTGACAGGGAGATGTTTCCACCCCTTCGTAAGCTCTGGGCAGCCCCAGGTTGGGCACATGGAGCGATGGGGAGATGTTTCCACCCCTCCATACGCTCTGGGCAGCCCCCAGTTGGCCACATGGAGCGATGGGGAGATGTTTCCACCCCTCCATGTGCTCTGGGCATCCCAAGGTTGGGCACATAGAATGATGGGGACATCATCTCGCTGTCCCTTATGCAAGGACCTCTGTCCCCACGGCTGGAGCTTCCCAGCTGGCAGATGCATAGCCCAGATCTCTAGATGGGGACAGGATTTTGCGGTGGCTCCTCGCCGTGTCCCATTCCAGGCAGGGCTGTTGCGTTGGGTGCTCTTCAGGCTTTGTCCCAGGCTCCTGCTGGTGGAGAAGCCGAGCTGGAGCTGAGCAGCAGCCCCGCAGCTCCCCAGGCTTAGGCGGTGTTTGGTTAGGCAGCCGCGGCACGGATTCCTCGCGCTCGCGGCCAGGCCGGCAGCCAATCCACCAAGACCAAAGGATAAACAGAGGAGGGAGCAGAAGGGGGTGCTGAGCCGCGCAAGGGCCTGGGAATGTGCCGATGCGGCAGCCTGGTTGCCGATTGCACAACCCCTCGCACAAGAACGTGCTCAGCGCCAAGCTGGGGCTCTGCACCTCACCGGGGCACCAAACTTCATGGGTGATGCCACGGCATCCAACGTCATGGCCGGTGGGACTTGATGAGGGCGGGTACATTGGTTCTGCTCGCCCTGTGTCCCACCAACACTCAGCACCCATTCCAGCCTCTAGGAGACGCCTCCCCTTGCCGTGTGGGACCATCAGCCAGGAGCTCCTGGGGTCTCCTGCTCCTGTTCCACCTGCTGGATATTTTGTTATTGCCTCTCTGTTCAGCAGGGTGCTCTGTGCCTCAGTTTCCCCAGAAGCAGCCTCCAAGGAGGGCACCAAGTGGAGCCCTTTGGGCAGGGGAATGTGCTTTCCTGGTTGCAGTGACCAGCTGGAGGACTGTCCCAAAAGCTACGTGCTCTCCAGCCACCTGCGCTGAGGGCCCTGGGGCTGTTTAGCCTGGAGAAGAGGAGGCTGAGGGGAGACCTCATTGTTCTCTGCAGCTCCTGAAAGGAGGTTGTGGTGAGGTGGGTGCTGGGCTCTTCTCCCAAAGAACAGGACGAGGCAGAAATGGCCTCGAGTTGCACCAGGGGAGGTTTCGATTGGATATTGGGAACAATTCCTTTACTGAAAGAGGCTGCCCAGGGCAGTGGTGGAGTCTCCATCCCTGGAGGGGTTCAGCAAATGCGTAGACATGGCATTTCAGGACATGGTTTAGTAGGTGTGGTGGGGTTGGACTGGATGAGCTTGAAGACCTTCTCCAACCTTACTGTTTCCATGATTCTGTGTCCACGAGCCTCCTCTCCCCTGTGCTGTGTCTGATGTCTCCCCACTCGGCTGTGGAGCCAACAAGTCACCTGCCCTTTGCCCCAGGTTCCAGGTGAAGGTTTCCACACAGAGAGGTGATGGACCTGGTCTATCGAGGGCTTCAAAGCACAGGGCTGCTCCCTCTCCTGGTTGTGCCGCACACCAGGCACTGCCCGGCTCATGCGGCACATGCTTTTGGCTCCTCCAAATCCACAGATGCTTGTCCCCATCCCAGCTGTGCTGGCAGTGGGGCAGGAGGCTTGGCTGCTGTGGTTCTCCTTGTCCTGTCTACAGCTGGTGACATCTACCACTCTTCAAGTGTTGTGGAGAAACAAGGGTGACTCTCCCAGGGAGGACACGGAGCTGCTGGAGCGAGTGCAGAGGAGGCAACGGAGATGATCCGAGGGCTGGAGAACCTCCCGTGCGAGGCCAGGTTGGGAGAGTTGGGGTTGTTCTGTCCTGTCCTCCTCTTGGCTGCGGGGAGACCTTAGAGCAGCAGAGCCGAAAGGGGCTCCAGGAAAGCTGGGGAGGGGCTCTGGATCAGGGAGGGCAGGGACAGGACGAGGAGAAGGGTTTGGAGCTGCAAGAGGGGAGATGGAGATGAGATCTTGGGGAGAAATGTTTATCTGTGAGATGGAGATGTCCTAAGCCAGGTTGCCCAGAGCAGGGGTGGTTGCCCCATCCCTGGAGGGGTTCAAGGCCAGGTTGGATGGGGCTTGGAGCCCCTGATCCCGTGGGAGGTGTCCCTGCCCAGGGCAGGGGTGGGACTGGATGGGCTTTGAGGTCCATTCCAGCCCAACCCATCCCACGAGTCTATGACTGTCAGCACAGCCCTCGCTGTACTCTCTGTTTTGGGAACCAGGTAGGACTGAGATGGCACCGACTGGAGATGTGGAGCAGGCTCACCAGGGTCTCTGGCTTTCCATTCTTCTTCACCACAGTCCTCTTCTCACCGGCTTTTGGAACACAGTGCTTTATTTCTGATTTATTTCCAATTCCGATGATGGTTGGACTCAGTGATCCAGTGGGTCCTTTCCGACCTAGTGATTCTAGAGGGAATGGCCTCAAGCTCTGCCAGGGGAGATTCAGGCTCGACGTAAGGAAAAAATTCGTCATTAGGCAATGGAACGGTCTGCCCAGGGAGGTGGTTGACTCGCCTTCGCTGGAGGTGTTTAAGGTGCGGGTGGATGAGGCGCTGAGGGACATGGTTTAGAGATTGGTGGGAATGGTTGGACTCGATGATCCGGTGGGTCTCTTCCAACCTGGTGATTCTATGATTCTACGATCCTAATTCTAACCCCCATTACATCCCTGAAACCCAGAACAAAAACCCACCCCCACGTTCGTTGGCTTCAGCGCCGCGGGGAGGCTCTGGGCTTGGCCCAACCTTTCCTCTTCCTCCTCATCCCTGGTGTCCCCCCCTTCTTTGCTGATGTTCCCCAGCCCCTGCGAACCGTTAGCCTTGTTGTCATCTCCAGCTTCCCACATCTGGTTCTTGTTAGCGGATGCCAGGCTGAAGTTCTTCAGCTCTTTGCTTTCCTCCCACCCCCAGGTGACCCAGGCAGGATTATGGGTGATTAGGAGACAAGCAACAGAGCAAGAGGAGGTGGGGGACGGCCCGTTATAAATAGAAATACCATAAACTTATCAGCCTATCACTCGAGGTAAATTCTGCTTTTAATCTCTCAGACCTGTAAATATGACGATTCGCGGGGGCCAGACGCCGTTAACTCTTTCCCATCGCTCGCGGGATGCAGCAGAGCAAAGGAGAAGGGGATGGGGAGCAGGTTCCCTGAGCTGGACGTCCCCACGAGGGGCAAACTGGGGCACCCGCAAAGCCGGGGGAGAAGACAACGGAGCGGGAAGCGCCTCCCTTGGGATGGCGATCGCGGTTGGAGGGTTGGGGAAGGCAGAGAAAACCAGTCCAAACATTGGGATTCCTGACATTCTCACACGTCCGGGGGCCTCCGCTCGCCCGGCTCTGCTCCCAAGGAGGGTGCTGCGGGTTTAACATCTTCTTGTTCTTCAGGCAGAGTTTACTTTTGGAGGATCTGCTCGTCTCTTTTGGGAGGGAGGAGGTAGAAAGCGGAGCAGATGGAGGAGTGACGTGGTGGGAGAGCAGGGTGGCAAGGCAGGGGCCAAGAGGAGGATGGGACAGAGGGACCTGGTGGGTTTGGGGCCAAGAGGAGGATGGGACAGAGGGACCTGGTGGGTTTGGGGCCAAGAGGAGGATGGGACAGAGGGACCTGGTGGGTTTGGGGCCAAGAGGAGGACGGGACAGAGGGACCTGGTGGGTTTGGGTCCAAGAGGAGGACAGGACAGAGGGACCTGGTGGGTTTGAGGCCAAGAGGAGGACGGGACAGAGGGATCTGGTGGGTTTGGGGCCAAGAGGAGGACAGGACAGAGGGACCTGGTGGGTTTGAGGCCAAGGGGAGGACAGGACGGAGGGACCTGGTGGGTTTGGGGCCAAGAGGAGGACGGGACGTAGGGACCTGGTGGGTTTGAGGCCAAGGGGAGGACAGGACGGAGGGACCTGGTGGGTTTGGGGCCAAGAGGAGGACAGGACAGAGGGACCTGGTGGGTTTGGGGCCAAGAGGAGGATGGGACAGAGGGACCTGGTGGGTTTGGGGCCAAGAGGAGGATGGGACAGAGGGACCTGGTGGGTTTGGGGCCAAGAGGAGGACGGGACAGAGGGACCTGGTGGGTTTGGGGCCAAGAGGAGGACGGGACAGAGGGACCTGGTGGGTTTGGGTCCAAGAGGAGGACGGGACAGAGGGACCTGGTGGGTTTGAGGCCAAGAGGAGGATGGGACAGAGGGACCTGGTGGGTTTGGGGCCAAGAGGAGGACGGGACAGAGGGACCTGGTGGGTTTGGGGCCAAGAGGAGGACGGGACAGAGGGACCTGGTGGGTTTGGGGCCAAGAGGAGGACGGGACAGAGGGACCTGGTGGGTTTGGGTCCAAGAGGAGGACGGGACAGAGGGACCTGGTGGGTTTGAGGCCAAGAGGAGGATGGGACAGAGGGACCTGGTGGGTTTGGGGCCAAGAGGAGGACGGGACAGAGGGACCTGGTGGGTTTGGGTCCAAGAGGAGGACAGGACAGAGGGACCTGGTGGGTTTGAGGCCAAGAGGAGGACAGGACAGAGGGATCTGGTGGGTTTGGAGCCAAGAGGAGGACAGGACAGAGGGACCTGGTGGGTTTGAGGCCAAGGGGAGGACAGGACGGAGGGACCTGGTGGGTTTGGGGCCAAGAGGAGGACAGGACAGAGGGACCTGGTGGGTTTGGGGCCAAGAGGAGGACGGGACAGAGGGACCTGGTGGGTTTGGGGCCAAGAGGAGGACGGGACGTAGGGACCTGGTGGGTTTGAGGCCAAGGGGAGGACAGGACGGAGGGACCTGGTGGGTTTGGGTCCAAGAGGAGGACAGGACAGAGGGACCTGGTGGGTTTGGGGCCAAGAGGAGGACGGGACAGAGGGACCTGGTGGGTTTGGGGCCAAGAGGAGGACGGGACAGAGGGACCTGGTGGGTTTGGGGCATTTTTTTGCAGCAGCACTGGCTGAAGGAGTCATGAAATAGGTTGTCCTGGAAAAGTATGCCCTGAAGAGTCTTTTTGTCTGTCCAGGGAAGTCAGCGTGTGAGAAGTGGCTGGAGGACTTGGTCTTTGTGTCCCTTCCAACCCAAACCACTCTGTGATTCTGATATAGTTGCAGACCCCAGGGCAGGTGGACACCAAGACCACGTCCTTCAGCCACTCCTAACTCTCTGACCTCCCTGGACAGACGCACGGATTCCTCAGGGCAAACTCTTCCAGGACAACCTATTTCCCGACTTCCATTGTGCGCTGAGCATTAATAAATTGGTTTGCGAGACAGAGCCCTTCTGGCGGCTCTGCAGGTGCTCTCGGAGCTCGCTGCTCTGGGATGGAAGGAAGGATTCATCCTGCTGAGCTTTGAGGACATTGAGGGGTTACTCTTCGTGGTGCAAGGGCAGGGCCGTAGACAAGAGATGCGATTGTTCGCTGCTGTTCTTCCCACCGTGAGAGGGTGAACGCTGGTGGCAGAACTTCCCTGGGCTCCTCCATCTCTCTTCTAGTGGGACAAGGAGAGTCCGGGAGAGTGTCTCGTGCAGAGCCGTGTGGGTGTTGAGCTTCCCAAGGTCCCTCCTTGATGGCTTCCTCCTAATCCCCATTTGGAGGGGGAGGAGGGAGCGTTGTTAGGAGCTCGTGACTCTATGGAGAGGTATTAGCTTTTAATTAATCACCTAAGCTGGCTTTTGGTAAGAGCCTGTGTGGAAGCCACAGGCGGTGGGACATTCCTTGGCCAGCAAGACCCACTGCTTGACATCCCCTTCTGACCCTGGTGCCACGTAGGTGTCTCCCAGGAGAGGAAAGTCCTTTATTTTTGGTGGGCAGCCCCTTCCCGTCATGCTTCCCATCCCCACCGCGATTATTATCACCTCTCAACGCTGACCCACCCCTCGCGTCACCGTGCTTATCTCACCCTCCGCATGGGACTCGGCTCCTCAAGGTGACTTTTAATTCAAGGGAGAAGAGAAACGGGAAAGCACAGAACACCTCTGTCTCTTGAGGGTCTCCTGGCTTTTCTGGATGAGTCCTGGGCTCCTCTTCCACCACTGAAGTGGAGTTTGGAGGTGTGAGGGAAACCCAGTGGGGTCAGATCTTTCTTGGAAGGGCTGAGTAGGTTGTAGGACTCTGGAACAGTATGGTTGCTACCACATCGTTCCAACTTCAGGAGAGGACGTGGCTGCCACAAAGGACCACCCTGTGCTGCCCTGGGGGTGCTGGCACAGCTCAGGACCTCAGGTTCTGCCTACCCTGTCCTCTTCTCACCACGATCGCCGCTTGGTGTTTAAGGGACGGGTGGATGAGGTGCTGAGGGACATGGTTTAGTATTTGGTAGGAATGGTTGGACTCAATGATCCGGTGGGTCTTTTCCAACCTGGCGATTCTAGGATTCTATGATTGGCAGTGGCGTCACGTGTTCCTCCTCCAGATGCCTCCTTTCCTAGCAAGAGCATCACCATGGAAGAGCATTTCCATGGAAGAGCATCACCGCCTTCTCCCCTGGGTCCTGGGCTCTGCTCTAGAGGCCCACGGTGCACCAAGAGCGAGGTGTCTCCCAAGTGAACGGCTCCTCAGGATTTTTCCCCCCCCCTCCTCTCACCAGGGTTACTAAGGGAGAGATCCCTCCATCCACACCCACGCCCTGTCCGGTTGGCAGAATTCCTGGCTGGATTTATTTCTCCCGATTTGCTTGTCTTGGTATGAAGAGGATTTGCCGAGGGGAGAGCGGCTATTGGCCAAGGACGCGCTGAAACCCCCCGCGTTGGGCTTTGCGGTTCAGCGGGCGACCTTTCCCCCGGCACGCGGGCTGCGGGGGGAGCCAGGGGTCAGGTCTTCTCCTGGTTGAGGGACGTCAATGCTTTAACGTGGAGCCGCGAGGTCTTTCAGGAAAGGACGTCTTCGTTATCTGAGCTCGGGGCGGTGGGGGGAGCCGGGTCTGCTCTTCCACTTGCTTTGGCACCGAGGGGTTGGCACCAACCCCAGAGGGCTGGGGACTCCCACTGCGGAGAGACAGATAAAGAAAGCAGTTTCTGTCAACAAAACCCAGCTTCCCCAGAACTGGAGAGGGGAAGAGGAGGTGGAGCTCGCCAGGAGAATGGAGAGGGAAGTCCACTGCTTGCCTGGTGGGACAGGAGAAGGGAGGAGGGTTCCTGCAGGATGGGGAGCTGATCCAGAGCTGTCACGGCAGCGGTGGAGAAACTCCAGGGCTGCCTAGGGAGGTGGTTGAGTCACCTTCTCTTGGAGCTGTATAAGGGACGGGTGGACGAGGCGCTGAGGGACATGGGTTAGTGTTTGATAGGAATGGTTGGACTCGATGATCTCATGGGTCTTTTCCAACCTGGTGATTCTGTGATTCTGCAGAATAGAGGCCAGGGTCTAAAGGGAAGCAACCAGCCTTCCCAGCGCACGTGCTTATGGCCCTGCCTCTACGAGGACCTCTCTCTCCTGTGGCCACCATCATCCCCAGCGAGGCCAGCAGCTCTTGCAGCTTTGCTGACTGAGCTCTTGCAGGACACATCAATGCCAAGTTGGTGGTGGTTGGGCTCTCATGCTCTTGCATAGCTCAAGCCTGACCCCATGTTCTCCCTTCTTCCACGTGTCCCAAGCCTGGTTCTGGGAAGTCCATGTGTCCCACAGCCTGAGCGGGGCTTGCAAATTGCTGTAGGTGAGCTCCAACGCTGTGTGCAACATCCCAAGTGGTGTCACCACCCTGTCTTGTCCACACATCCCACCCTGTCTTGTCCCACACACCCTATCTCTGGTTCTACACTGAGGTGCAGATGGGTATGGTGGTCCTCAAACTGAAAGCTCTGCAGTTTCTTCACTCTAAAAAGGTCTGGTGGTGTTTCTGATCTGCAAAACGAAGACTTTTCACGTCCTTCTCGTGGTTCATGTTTCCACCTCCTCTCTCCCCACAGGCCACGACATTAATGGAGCTCTGGAACCGTCTAACATCGACACCAGCATCCTGGAAGAGTACATCAGCAAGGAGGACTCCCCAGATATGTAAGTGCTTCCTTTGCCTTGTGTTCACAATTGTTTTCTGTGAAGAGACATTGAGAAATTTCTAGTTCAAGGAATCATTTTAAACCACTGTGCACCCTGCCTCTGTCCCTCCTGGAGTCCTCCCGTACTCATTTCCAGTTCTTACTGGTGTCTCTTCCTGGTTTCTTGCCTTTGGATTTCCCCAGTCTCTTCTGCCCGCGCTCTTTCTGCTCCTGAGGGCACCACAAAGGGCTTCAAGAGGAAAGCAAGCACCGGGGGTTCAGGGGAAAGGATTCGATCCCCAGCACCAACATGAGTGTGGAGGAGGGAAGCGTGCGCCGACCTTGGCCAAGAGGCGGGGAGCAGACTTGGAGAGCAGTCAGGGTGGGAGCAGAATCTTTGGGACTGACAGAACAAAGCAGCTTCCCTGTCCTGCTCTGGAAGCTGAGGCATGGGGAGAAGATCTTGCCGTCTTTCCAGGCTTTGAGGTCACTGTCCTGGGTGGTTTGGACCTTTACGAGTGGGTTTTTACGTTCTTGGGGTCGCGTCAGTCCCAGCATGCTGGGTGACCGAGCTGCCTCCCTGGATGTTCCTCCTGGTGCCACCACAGTGCTGCGTGTTTTGCTGCTTCGTGGAAGTCCGGGAGAACCAAGTGGTTCCATCCCCGTTGCTGCATGGCTGGGGAGGGCAGAGGTGTAGGCAGAAAGCACCATCTACCTGTCCCTCCGCTGAGGTTGTCCCCTTCTGTCTCTCAGCTGTTTCCCTGACATCCCTGCTTCAACCAGCTACGCCCACCCCCAGCCCTCCAGCTCAACCACCATCAACGCGCCTCTTGCCGGCTCCATCACCAATGTGACCAACCCCGCGGGCAGCAGTTCCCTTCACCTGCCTCCCCCGAGCAGCCAGATCCCCATCCGGCATGGTCCTCTTCTGGCCAACCCCTGTGGACCCGGCTACGGGGCTCACCTCAACTGCAATAACAACAACGGCATGGTGGTGCCCAAGGGCTACCTGGGTGGCCACTGCCTGAACAACGTGGGCCCTCCAATCAAATCCGAGCCCAAGGCCTCCTACGCACCTGGGTAAGTGGGGTTGGAGTGGCAGAACAAGGGGAAACGGTGGGACAAGTGTTCTCCAGCCTGGTGGGGCTGGTGACGTTGGTCCCACAGTGTTTTAACTGCTGGTAGCGTTGGTCATGTATGAAGCCCTTGCTGGTTTTTAACAAGTGGAGGTCCTGAAGCTTCTTGAAATGTTCTTCAGAAGATATTATCTGTGAGCATTGAGTTAGAGAAGATCAGTGATGTCCTTTGTGTGTGCTCTTGGCACTGGGTCACCAGGAAGTCCATCCTGAACAGCTACAAGGAGAACATCGTAGCCTTGTATTTTTTTTAAGAAGGAAGAACAAGACAAGGTTCTGTCTCGGGGATGTTCCCATGACTGTCCTAGGAACGGCTGAGAGAGCTGGGGGTGTTTAACCTGGAGAAGAGGAGGCTGAGGGGAGAGCTCATTGCTCTCTGCAACTCCCTGAGAGGAGGTTGTGGAGAGGAAGGAGCTGGGCTCTTCTCCCAAGGGACAGGGGACAGGACCAGAGGGAATGGCCTCAAGCTCCACCACAGCAGGGTCAGGCTGGACATCAAGATGAAATTTTTCATGGAAATGGTCATTGGGGACTAGCAGAGGCTGCCCAGGGAGGGGGTTGAGTCCCCTTCCCTGGAGGGGTTTAAGGGATGGGTGGACGAGCTGCTGAGGGACCTGGGTTAGTGATTGATGGGAATGGTTGGACTCGATGATCTGGTGGGTCTCTTCCAACCTGGTGATTCTATGATTCTATGTTGAGTCAACTGGGCAGCGAGGGTTGCTTCTCTTGGCCTGATGTTGTAGGTGCTCCACTC